>CM072694.1:7771432-7814840 GCA_036884735.1 Huso huso | reverse complement strand
GGAAATAATGAATGAAACATGGCCTGACGCCTCTAAATTAAAGACATTGACGCACCACTTACAACCATTCAATTCACTGCTATGGCATTTCCCACCGGTAATTGAAATGCAATGAAAAAAGATATAGCAGTTCTTAATCAACAGGCGGTATATTGTGCCGCTAATGCAATAATAAAACCAGCTCTCACTTACTGTGCTGGGAGCTCTGTAATCCTCGGTGGGTGAGGGGTCAAATCAGTGCAGAAGCTCTTTGCATTCAAGCCTGATGTGAGCCACCGACTAGTCTGAAAACAAAACTATTTCAGCCGCAGACGTAATGGACAATGTAAATGATCACAAGAAAATGAATTCAGAGCAGCACTTTTGTCAGTTTGCATTTTCATCCTTCTGCACTTGCAGAGTATAGTTCAACTCGTTTCTGAAAAAAGCTGTGACAATACAGAGGATAGGGTAGCATGGGAAGCAACTCTGCTTAAAAGAGATCAGCACTGTTCTTTGTGAAATGGAGGAACATCCTAAAACACTTACCTTTCTCATGCACTGCCTTCTCTAAGACAGATTCTATAAAGAGAAGATTCATTTCTGTCAGGGCTTCAAAAGAAACATATAGATGTGAACTTTGCAAGATTCAAAGGGATCTCAAGTGGTTGTGTGTGTGTGTGTGTATTATTGATATGTGTGTGTGTTATGACTGCACATGATGCAAACTGGTGTTTAAATAGTTGGTAATGTTTTATTTTCCGACATCTGACCACTTTTTTACACTATTAAGTGCACAACACTTGCTTCGTTCAGATGGCTTCACAAATTGCCAGCTAAGAAGATGTCGAAACTTCATAGTTCCCCGCCATCCTCTTGCTCATGTATGAATGATGGGGTGATGGAAATGTAGTCTGACCTCTTCAGAAATAAACTTTAATAGACTAATTTAATAATGTAAGGTGGTCAGGATGTAAAAGCAGTAAAAATACACACACTTTACTTAAAACAGTAGCAGCAACGGCTATGGGGACATGTAACACATAAAGATTCTCTCTAATTCAGATTTTTCATTCTTAGCCCCAGGTAAACGGCTTTGGACAGTTTTCAAAACAATAGTTTCTGTTGTGACATGATACATGTTTACAGTATATCTGTAACTTCTTACAGGTTCAATAAGATTAACCACATAATGCTATATTTAAAACATGCAGGTACAGTAATACTGTACACAAAAGATAAATGATTCTACTTTTTCCATAACAATGACTACTTACGTAAAACTGTACAACATCTGTTTATTGTTAATTTCAAGCGTGGTGCTTTTCTTCGATGCCAAGATATATAGGTATAACTACAGTGCTGTGTGCAGTGCAATCCCACATGTACTGTACCACAGTTTTTTTCAATTAAAGGGTATCACGTATACTGCTGGAAACAGCAATATTTAGTTGGAGGGCATGACAAGACACCAACAACTATAGCATTCATTCTTTGAAAGGCAACAGAAAGGCAAACTAAAAAAAAGCTAAATAAAGGTTTACAAATGCATTCCACACTAGCTGCACAGGGGGGGGACAGATTTTGACCAACCTATTGCAGCAAAGTTGAAAATCATGGGATAGGCAGCAGGAAAGTTAATGGAATACAGCCGCCAGGGTCGATATTCTGCCCTGCCTGGTATGCACACCAGAATACTAACGTATTCTTTGGTTTCTCCTGGTTGTTTTTGTGCAGTCTTTCCTTGTAAATCTTTAGTTCCTTGTTTGCCTGTACTGGATCATTGCCTTCAAACAGTCTCCCTCCTTTTCTCCATGCCTGTGCTCTTCCTGGAAGGAGTTTTCTGAAAGATTTTTAAGCTTGTTATGCACAGCTATTAACCACTCAACAAAACAGTTGAATTAGTAAAGGGAAATCAAGTTCACCCGCGTCTCTAACAAGTAAGATATTATTGTATTTGTACACTATTCCGCCAGTATTTGTTGTGAACTCTGTGACTTTATTAGTACTCCCAAACAATGTCACCAGCTCCGTACAAACTTCACTCCATATTACTAACTGAAACCCCGCCCTCACAACCTTCAGCCCTCTGTCCTTTGACTAGGTATATGCAGGTAACACCCCCCAGCCTCCACAGTATTTTTTTTTTGACAACCCTGACCACTTTTTCTTGCCTATTAGAATTTGCAGTCTACAGTGCCTGTTTTCCTGTACCCTTCATCGTCTGTATGTGTGGGGGTGACTCAGAATGTAGTTCTGAAGCTAGCTTCTGGAAGGGTACGCTTGTGAAGCCATCTTTTGGAAACAGAGCACTGCCAGACTACAATTTAATAATTATTTCAAAAAATGGTCAGGATATTCAAAAAAACAATACACTCTTGCTTTAACAGTTGTGCAACATGTGAGGTATGTACAGTAACACACACAAAAACAACTTTATTTTCCTTTAACAAGGTGAAGTTCAACTCTTAAAAGACTCTCTTGAAATCGACTTGGAGCTGAAGCATTTGTCATTGATCAAGTCTCCTTTGAGCTGCTACAACTTCAGATGTCCATAAAATGGCAGTTGAGTCTCCTCTGTAGCCTCCAGCAGCATGAATACTCACTGGCTAGGAGAGTGTTCCATGTTTGCTCACTTACAGAATCCTCAGTATCTCCGGGCTGTGTTGGGCAGTCTTGGGGTTTTCTGTGCTCAGGTTTCTTCTTTTTCTCTGGCACAGATGCCCAATTAAATTCTAATGTAATGCTGGGAGTTCATTATTAAGAGAAGCAAGAAAGCGAACAGGACATCTTCTGCCTTCCATACATTTGGCTTTCTCTTCAACTGCCTAGTTTGGCCAGATTTTCTAAATAGTTCTTCTGCCTTTGCTGTGTTGGATCTAGATTTAAATGAATGGAGGTACATATTACCATTCAGAAAACACATCTTTACCACCCTATTTAATGCTTAATTAGTTTATTTCATTTTGCCCAGCATAATGTACAAGTGCTCAAATTTGTTGTACCCCTCCACAAAAAACAGAATGCACAATTTTCTCTGAAATAACTTGCAAACTGACAAAAGTAATTGGCATCCACCATTGTTCCTTCCACCTGAAACTTTAATAGAAATCAGACTGCTTTTGATTTTTTATTCAACATAATATTGTAAATATAATAAAGCTAAATAAAATAAGCATGGACAAAAATAAATCAGGACCATGTAATATTTTTGTTGCACAACCTTTAGAGCAATCACTGCAATCAAGCATTTTTCTGGCTCTACTCAAACAATGAGACTTCTGCACCTGTTAACAGGTAGTTTAGCCTCTTCCCTGTTTAAACTAACCAAGCAATCTCAGGTTTGATGGATACTTCTCCAATTCTGATTTCAGCTCTTTCGCCAAATGTTCGATGGATTCGTCAGGACCAAGAGTGCTAGAATAGTCAATGTTTTTTGTTTCTTATAGCATTCTTGGGTGCTTTTAGCTGTAATGTTTGGGTCATTATCCTGTGGAGGACCCATGACCTGGGCTTAGAGACAAGAACTTTCTGACACTGAGCGAGCGCGTTTTCGCTCCAGAATGCTGCAGCATTAGTCTTGAGATTTCATTGTTACTATTTCATTCAAAACACCCTGTGCAAAGGCATGGCTAGAAACGCCAGCCCCCAAAACATATGCAAGCCTCCCTCCACTGTTTGCCTAGTGCTGTTGTTTCTTTGAAAGCTTCATTTTTCGCGTCTGGCAGAGCAACGACTTGCTGAAAACTCAGTTTTGACTCATCAATCGGACATTCTTCCAGAAGGATTGTGGCTTGTCATGCATTTTAGCAATTCAGTCTGGCTTTTTTTTATGTTTTTCACTGTCAAAGTGGAGTCCTCCTGGGTCTTCTTCCATGGAGCCACTTTGGCTCAAAACATTTTGGATGGTGCGATCAGAAACTGACGTACCTTCACCTTGGAGTTCAGCTTGTGTCTATTTTGGCAGTTATCGCGATTTCTTTTTTTTTCTACCATTAATATCCTTCTGTTCAATCTGGGAGTCGATTTTCCTCTTCGGCCTTGAGGAGGTTTAATACAGTTTCATGGACATGGCTTCTTAATAATATTTGCAGCTTCTTGTCACGGGAACATCAAGCTGCTTTGGAGATAGTCTTGTGGCACTTTACCTTTACTAATAGCGACTCCAATGGCTTTTCTTTCTGATCTTCTCAGAAGACAACTCTGTCCTTTAGCGTCTCTAATTCCATATTTCGATGTGTTTACAATGACCTATAAACACTGCAACACGTATTTACTTTTCTCCCATTTAAATAGGCTGAATGATGATTTAAGATTGGAGACATGTGTGATATAAACAAAAACTTAGTGGTTGAAGTATACTATAATCAGTGGTACCTTATCTTTTCTAAGGGGTACCAACAAATGTCCAGGCCATTTTTAGAATATCTTTATTAGAATAAGCAATAATTCATCTCTTTTCTGACTTCTTTGCTTTATTCTGCGGCTGCAAAGGCATGCAAGTACAGTAAGCAAGCTTTTATTTCTGTCACTTTTCAGGAGGAATGAAGCATTATTTCAATGAGCGTAAGGTACAATAAATTTGAGCATACGTCTGTGTATCTCAATGAGTGGAGGCAGCAGTGGAGTAGTGTAGTTGGGGCTGTGGAATCTGACTGGAGGTTTAATTCCAGGTGGGGGACACTTCTGCTGTAACCTTGAAAGTACTTTTAACCAGATTGCTCCAGTTAAAAAGAAATTGTAGAAATGCCTAATTATATGTAAAAAAATGATGTGATATCTTGTAATAATTGCAAGTCTCCTGGATAAAGCGTCTGCTAAAAACTAATAGTGCAAGTTACAAACAATTTAATAAAAGCAGCATAAAAAAATAATCACCTTCAAATGCTTAAAAAAGGATATGTTATTTAATTACAAAAAGCCGGTTAATTCAAATGGACTGAATGAATTTGAATGATTAGACTTACCTGTAAACGATGTTTGATCTGTTTAACTGTCTTCTTCATTTGATTCTCTGAAAAGTAAATGTGTTTGTTCAAACTCAGTTTGGTGGTACTCAGCTCTGGCCTCGACATCCCATACCAGTCCTGCTCTTTATTCTAATCAGGTCCACACTACAAACCGATCCTAGGGAACCCAACTCAAAACCGTTCTGATTAGTCTAGCTCAAATTGCCCACACTGCGAATACCTCTTTCTCTTTAGTCATATTAATGCATTCACATTATTAAAATAGTGTGGTTTTCATTTCTAGCAGTGCAGTGGCTAATAAGGACTTAATACACTATCCCACCATGCACTAGCTAGTGTTTGCAAACAAGAAAATGTGGATTCTGCTAGTAGAACAAATTGTGCTTCAAACTTTCCTGAAAAAATGCAGTCATATGGCAGTAGGTCTATTATATGTAATTTATTTAAATAACGTTTATTTTACAAGTTAATTAACGTTTATTTGACCTAAAACCTGCTTCCACCACAATGTTCTGATGTTAACAGCAACAGCTTGCCCTCTCACCGGAGTTTTACCCCAGTTCCCTAAGGCGGTGCCTGTTTGCATGAAACATCTTAAGACTATTTCACTTATTTCCTTTATTTATTTTTTTACCATCGAGCATCGTTTTTCCATAATGCAAAAAAAAAAAAAATACAAAGAGGTATTATTTTAGTTATAGCCTACACGGAAATGAAACATTTTCTTCAGTCTATCTCCATATCATTATATGTTTATAACTTAATACTTTAATTATACATTTTCAAATGATCTGTCTCTCACCTACATTAACTCAGTTCTCCAAAAGTTAAAAAAAAATATTGCTGTATCATGCAGGACCCACATTAATTCTATGAAATTAATGGCCATCTTTCAAAACAAACTACTTTCAATGTCACATTTCGTAGAACTTCTTGCAAAATGTTAAAATCATTTAAGCCATGCCAATGTAAATATTTGCATTGGACACAAAATACGTGAATACCGTCCAAACTGAGGATTTTGGGATATTGGAACCGGACTACACAAAATAAAAGGCGTCTCAAGTCAGTTCTCGAGGGGCATTAAGCGGCTCTAATTGTGGACAAAACACATTATTTAAGCACTTTTAAGTGGTTTAAAAGCAACTATCTGGTTAAATATTTCAATCAACAGGTTCATGAATTAATTAGAATAAAGAGTATGGGTAAAATCCTTTTTCTGGACTAGATGGGGACTAGATCTTAAAGGGCCAGGTTAGCTTTTCCTCTAGCCCCCCACTTAATCAGTTGGCTGCTGCATTGCTAGGGATTACACTGCACCTGGAGTCTCACCATTGACATTTCCTTCCTGAATGAATGAGTCTCACTCTGAGCATCTGCCTTCAGCCCTCCAGCTTGCTTATCTGGTCATATAAAGCCTGTAGGTGTAAGCAGTCAAGTGTCGTACAGTTTTCATAAATGAGTCATTTTACATTGAATTAAAACCATTTGAGATAAAAAAAAAAAAAAACTATAACTATTGAACAGAAAGGGTGGCAATGTCTATTTTAAGTGAAATAAATAAGTAACATTTAATAAATAAGTTACAGTATCGACCTGAATTCTGTTTCAATTTTTCAAGAAAGAGAGATTTGGGATGTACTTTTTGTTTCTGAACTCGTATACAGAACATTCTAAACTTCAGCAATACCCCTTTAGTCTGGCTGCTGACTGCGGAGACACTCAGGTGTGATTTGACAGGTTTGTCTTTTCAACTTTGTCATGGGTCACTTAAGTAGTCTTTTGTTTTTATATATTTATATTAAGCAGTGGTGTACCTCAATGTCACAGTCTTTGCAGGCTATGGAATCTGCCATATCTTTGGAAATCTTTTTTAGCATTTTCATTTCCTCAATGTAAGCTTACTCGTTGTTTCTCCCCGTCTTTCACCTCTTTCTGTTAGCTAGAAAACAAGAATCCTTCAGTGTTAAACTTTGGTGTTCCAGCTTCAGAGCAGTCCAGTGCTCTACACATATACAGGTGTGTTCTCTTGTTTAGAATACAAAGTTCTACTTACCTCTTCCTTCTCAATGGTTTAATCTTTCATTCTCTTCCAGTCCACTGCAGCTTAACCCAGGTCAGCCTCTTCAAGACTGTCCTTTTCCAAACTCCTGCTTCCTAAATTGGGTTTCATATCAAGAAATGGTATAGTTTACATGTCGGATACAAAACTAGATCAAATCTTTTAATAGCTAGTATGCCAAATTATCTTCTTATAGATAACATCAAACCTGCTTGATATATGCAATATAAGTGTAGCGTTGGAAATTTAATACCTTTAATGTGTTTTTGTTTGCTTTCCAGTAAGTGTTATAATACTCTTGTTCAATTAAAGGGAACATTGAGCGATGGAGACCATGTCTAACCACTGCAGCTCCCATGACTCCAAGTGAGAGGCCAAGACAAGCACATCGTCCACGAGAAACGTTAGCTTCAAGCTGTCAGGCCATCTGCTTTCTTTCACTCTTTCTTTTCACCGTGAAGTCAACCTTATCTATCGGTCGGAAAATACAGTTCTGGTTGAAAAACAAAACCCGGCTGAATGCCCAGTCACCACAGGAGTCTCTGGTGTGTAGTGATGAGACAAAAGATTGCTCAATCGGCTGAAACCCTCCACACTTTGTGAAAGCCATTATGCTCTACCACCTATATGCAGTCCTGCTGGGTCACTTTTATTTTGTTCAAGGAATGATAGGTCACCACAGTAGATTTTGTTCAATGTACTATATGTGCTATTATGCATATATATACATATATATATATATATATATATATATATATATATATATATATATATATATATATATATATATATTATATATATATATATATATATATACAAAAGATACCTGCATATATTTCTAAAGGAGGCTTACATAAGCGTTCGTTTAATTTAATTTGTAAAAAAAAAAAAAACATTTAATTTTGGATAATTTTGCATAATTTCGGCATTTTCTGTGCACAATTTCCTGGGTTTTAACTGGGCAACAGAATAACACCAATCATACCTTCAATGGTTCTGCCTTCCATGATTCAAAGTTTTTCTTGCAGCTCTGAATGGATGTTTGAATCTCAATCTATTCAAAATAAGGGATACAGGCATGAAACTAAAAACAAGGTGTCATCTTTATGTTAATATCAAATGATGAATAAAACTACATTGCTAGGCAGTAAACTTGTTAACTGGATCAAACTTACCAGTTGTTCGATTGGCCCCGCTTTGTCTTGTGTTGCTCTAGGGCAGACTGTGAGGCTCTGAGCTGTTTCTCTTGGATTAGTTCACAGCTGTAGATATTCACACACATGCCCTTTTAGGTGAAGGACAAAACAGAAAGATTCAAACAGTGCTCCAATTCCACAGCATTTCAGGGGAACTCAAGGTTTTTTCGTGTGTGTGTGTGTGTGTTAATGTTCCCACATGTTGCTACAACTGTTTAAGTAAGGTGTGTGTGTATTGTTTTATTTTTTGACATCCTGACCACTTTTCTGCACTATTCAATTGCAGTCCACTTTGCTCTATTTCCAAGATGACTTCACATGTACCCTTCAGAAGATCTTCATTCTCATGCTCATGTATGGATGAGGGGGTGATGGGGAAATGTAGTTCTAAAGTTTTTCTGAAGAGTTCTTCCGAACAGAGCACCAGAGACTGCAATTCAATAGTGGTCAGGATGTCAGAAGAATGAATAAAAACAATACACACAACCAACTTACTTAAACATATAGGAAACATGTAACACAAACACAAAAAGTTCCCCTTAATTACGTACTTATTCCAGCAGTAGTAATAATACTTGGTAGTTCCAATGAAACTGGCATTTATCCAATTAATTTGGGTTATTACCATACTATTACGCAGTAATAACATGGTAATAACAGGTATAATGCACTGGCGTCTAATGAGCTGTCCATTATTCTTTATGTCCTACCTGCGGGTTCTTGTTTTCATGTGTAGAAGACTGTGTTGCCTCTTCAGTTTCTTTCAGATGTTTGCCATGTTCCTGAATCTAATCAGAACAATACAGTTCATTAGTAGAGTTCTTGGTTTAGGTTTATTTTCATTCAGACTCATTCACGTTTGTTTGGGTATTTTTTTTACCCTTGGTCACTTTGGCAGGGTAAACTGAGTGGTGTTGGTCATGCAGGCAACACATGAACAGTGAGTGTGTGATGTAGATGAGCTCCTCAAAGCAGCTCAGTAAAATAATCACTTTAACGGTTTGCTCAGTTCTGCTGTCACTGAGCCGCTCAGGGCGCTCCTGAGCATTTCTCATCAGAGATCAGAGTGAGTGGATGGAACGGACACCTGCAGGAAACAAGTGGAGGCGATAGGAAGGTTGACTAATTGACTTTGAAGTCACCGATGATGAATTGGTATGACTTCATAAAGTTAATACATAAGATGGTACAAATGGCTGTTTTCAAATTTTATCATTTTATTTCATTTTTTTTCAAAATTTAGAGCTGTTTTATAATTATTATTACTGGTGCCATTAATATCCCATACGGAAAGGAAATATATTTAATATATTTAAAATATATAGCTTTACAATGCATACATTGTTCCTACATTTTCCATATATGAAACATATTTAAATATATCAAATACATACATACATATATATATATATATATATATATATATATATATATATATATATATATGAAACATATATGATTGTGACAGGCTGGCGAGTGGTGACGTCAGGTCAGAATGCAGGACACAGAACCGAGGCAGTAGTACTGCAGGGCAAAAAAGACACTGCGGTACCATTTATTCAAACAATAATAAAAATAAATATTTAAACCAAAAACACAAAAGAAAAGGTTTAAACAAAAAAATAAATCTCGAACACAAACAAACGCTAAGGTCAGGCTGAGCAACTGCCTTCACTGATCCTTATCCGTTCTTCCTTTTAAATATAGCTCTCACTCTGAACACCCACCCAGCCCAAAGAGCTGCAGGTTTTATATACTCAGCTGGGGGATTAACCAGCTACCAATCAGCTGATTATCCCATAGCTGCATTCTGCACGAAGTTGAATTACAGGCAGAGGTTGCCAAACCTCGCCTCTGCCAGAATGTACCTACATGCACCACGCACATACGGGTCTTTTTAAATAAATAAATACCTATACAAAATCATAATACAACATGACAATACACAATAACGAAAATGAAAACACATTTAAATGTACAGGGCTCCTCGCCTGTTACAATGATCCATATATATTTACAGATATATTGAAAATGTATTTTCTTTCTGTATGGGATTATTGTTCGTTTTTTGGATCAGTCCTGCAATGTTGGTATTAAACACCAGATAGCCAGATATGAGGTTTAGTCCAAACAGAGCGCCAAACTCAGGGCTATTTCTACCATAACCTCAAAATACAAACCAGTAAAGAATTGTTATTCGCCATTTTTAAACATCAACTCAGCTTTATTGTAGCAGAGCATTAAGTCAATTTCAAATCAGATCAGTGTTCTTTCTGAGCGGCTCACTTACTTAACGCACCCACTGTTAAATGTGTGAGCCGTTTAGAATATGTGAGACACAGTGAGTTGAGTGTTGCACTTTCCCAACTCTTTCTAACAAAATATAGAAACCTAATACCATTACCTTTAAACACACACACATTCTTGCTGGTCAGAAAAAGTCACTGCAGACAGCTAGACAGGTTACCAGCGGATTTCCGGATAAGAGGTGTTTGGATAATTGAGGTTTTAGCTCTTTGAGCCGCAGTGGTTTAATTATGAAACTACAGATTCTTCATTTTTTCCCTGAAAATGTAGTGTGATTTCTTGCTGTAACCATTGTTTAGTATGTGTTCGTGATGCCCTCTAGTGGACAAAATTGGAACAGACAAAATAAATGACTCACAGTTGCTAAGTTTAGCAGAATCTGTGTTTTCTTGCATGTATGCAAAATCATCCAATATCTGTTACAGGTTAGCTTTTTTTTTTAGAGTTTTTGTTTCTTATGTGAAATAATGTTTAGAGTAGGAAAGCATTGAACATTTCTGAAATTACAACAGTTTTGCTGTATTTTTTTTAAGTTATATCACAAAATATGTAGCTACTGTGCCTCAAAGGGTTAACCAGTTTAATTATTGTGGAATCTTTTTTCTCTTTTGCCCTTCACTTTACAAAGTCCATCCCTGTGCTTACCGTGTTTTAAATCTGATAAATGACCAGCAGCTTGGCAAATTTCATCTGACAACTGTCTAATTTTTTTTGGTGAAGCTGTGTTACTGTCACTAAAATAAACCAGAAATAGCAAGAACATATAACTTGCTGACAGCCATTTCAGTACAGCAAGCAAGACATAAACATTAAATAAATCATTTTAAAATGTACATTGTTTTCCATTAGATAAATACATACAATTGTTTATTTAAAAAAAAAAAAAAAAAACAGAACAAAGAACCCTGAATACTATTGCTTCACACTATTGTAATAACACTTACGCTGGTACATTGGCCTTTTTGATCTGAAATAAATACATAAAGGAAAATATGACTCATTTTTCTGTCAACTGTTTTTTGTAAGAAATACGGTCTTTGCTGATACATTCATATATGTTAATTGAATAATTAATAATTTATTTGGTTACCAAAGCAATCTACAATGAGTTATTTTTTATAACAATTCCCCCTTACCTAGGGCAACTTACAGTTGTTACAAAATATGCACATTTAAAGAATTACAGTACAATTTAGAGTACAATATACAATCATTTCAACTTTTTACTGAAGCAATCGAGGTAAAAGTAACTTGCTCAGTGTCTCATCTTGATTTTAACCCAAAACAAAAATTAGCAAGACCACTTGGGGATATTTTCAGTAGCTGTCTGAATCCTTTTTTTTTTTTGAATCGTATCATTAGTTAAATGAGGAATCACCATGAGAACCCCTTCTGTCAAACTGAATTCAGTTTCTTTACTCACTAAAGTGCAGTTGGTGTCCTCCATAGCACCACAAGGAAGGAAATGTATCCCATCAGGAAGGTAACCATCACAGGTTCCCAGGGAAACCCAAAGAAATCAGGTCCTGGTCTCCATTCAGCAGGCAGGGTCCCAACAAACTAAACAAAACAAAAACAGAAACAGATTGCATTGTAAAACTTCTCAAATCTGGAGGCTGCTTCAGCAGTGATCAGCAGCAATCAGAGAATCAGCGCTGTACACAATCAGAGAATCAGCGCTGTACACAATCAGAGAATCAGCGCTGTACACAGAGAATCAGCGCTGGACACAATCAGAGAATCAGCGCTGGACACAATGAGAGAATCAGCGCTGTACACAGAGAATCAGCGCTGTGCACAATCGGAGAATCAGCGCTGTACACAATCAGAATCAGCGCTGTACACAATCAGAGAATCAGCGCTGGACACAATCAGTGAATCAGCGCTGTACACAGAGAATCAGCGCTGTGCACAATCGGAGAATCAGCGCTGTACACAGAGAATCAGCGCTGTACACAATCAGAGAATCAGCGCTGTGTACAATCAGAGAATCATATGGACCAATCAGAATCAGTGCTGTACACAGTCAGAGAATCAGCTCTGTACACAGAGAATCACATAAATAACAATCAGAGAATCAGCTGTGCGCACAATCAGAAAATCAGCTCTGTACTCACAATCAGAATCAGTGCTGTACACAATCAGAGAATCAGTGTTGTACACAGAGAATCAGCGCTGTGCACAATCAGAGAATCTTGAGCTGTGCACAATCAGAGAATCAAACCAATACACCGAATCAGTGCTGTACAATCAGAGAATCAGTGTTGTACACAGAGAATCAGCACTGTACACAATCAGAGAATCAGCGCTGCACAATCAGAGAATCAGCACTGTTACAATCAGAGAATCAGCGCTGTACACAGAGAATCAGCAGCTACACAATCAGAGAATCAGACTGTGCATCATCAGAGAATCAGCGCCACACAATCACAATCAGTGCTGTACACAATCAGAGAATCAGTGTTTTTTGCCTGGAATCAGCACTGTACACAATCAGAGAATCAGCGCTGTGCACAATCAGAGAATGGAGACACAATCAGAATCAGCACTGTACACAATCAGAGAATAAGCGCTGTACACAATCAGAGAATCAGCGCTGTGCACAATCAGAGAATCAGCGCTGTACACAATCAGAGAATCAGCGCTGTACACAATCAGAGAATAAGCGCTGTACACAATCAGAGAATCAGCGCTGTGCACAATCAGAGAATCAGCGCTGTGCACAATCAGAGAATCAGCTCTACACAAACAGAGAATCAGTGCTGTACACAATCAGAGAATCAGCGCTGTACACAATCAGAGAATCAGCGCTGGACACAATCAGAGAATCAGCGCTGGACACAATCAGAGAATCAGTGCTGTACACAATCAGAGAATCAGCGCTGTACACAATCAGAGAATGAGGGCTGTACACAATCAGAGAATCAGCGCTGGACACAATCAGATAATCAGGGCTGTACACAATCAGAGAATCAGTGTTGTACACAATCAGATAATCACCATTGAAGTTAGTTAGCTTTTCTTCACAGCTCATTAAAAAGAATACATAAATAACATTAAGAATACAAAGCAATCAAAAATCTCTCTCTTATATATAACTCTCTCTCTCTCTTTATATTATTTATTTAGGTTAATAGAAGTGGAATAAAACTCTTGATAAATCTTTACTCTTTAGAGCAGTTTTACAAACCAAAACAAAGGACATAAGGAGTGTTCAGGTCAGAGAGGCTCTGTATGCCTCACGCAGAATCGAACCATCACTAGCTTTGTAAGATTAGGAGAAGGGGCCGGTTAAAAAAAACCTATTAAAATATTTTAAGACCACTTTCTGGGCTTCAACTTAATAAATATTTAAACCAAAATAAATAAGACCTGTTGCATAAAAAAAGTCTTATTTTCAACCTGGACTTAAATTGAAGTAATTTTGTAAACCTCCTCCTCAGCAGGCTTAAATGGAGGAACAAGCTGAACTGCTATCTGAGTCTGTCATTACAGCATCTGTTTCAACATGTGTGGTTGCCAAAGAAGAGACTACAGTATAGTGACTCATTTTAATGTACCTGTTGCTAATAACGTGCATCCTCTATTCAATTTCTTCACTTGCCACAATTGCATTGCAAACAAGACATTTCCCCAAAAATATATATCAATTTAGCCAGCAGTTTTTTTTTTCCCTTAATTTTAAGTAATTTCCAATACGAGTTACACCAGCAGCCATGTATTTTCAATTCAACCTCAAAAAAACAAGACTGGTCTTCGTTACTTAGCAACAGCAGCAAGCCCAGTCTTACGTGAGACCTGCAAGGTTTTGCTTTTGTGCAGCGGACTTATTTAGAGGTCTTCACGTTAGGCCTATTTATCATTTAAAATACAATTGGCCCAGGAAGTACAATCATTTTAGCTGCACTACAAGAGACTTTGTTAGGATGAGCAACAGAAAGTATGACGTTATAACAGATATTACCATATGTCAACAGCGGATCAGTTCAACCCTTTCTAACTCCAGCTCAAGATCCAAGCTTATCCTTCAATGGAATCGTAGATACAACCTTAACCTAGTTGGTTTGGCTAGTACAATGTTGGATATTTCAGGTTACTTTACATTTGAATAGGTAACTAAATCAGTAATCAGGTACTGGTAATGGAAAACATTTACTGAAAATGGCTATGAAACATAGGGTGGTTTTCACAAACCCCAACTAGCACTAATCTTGGACTTCCCAACCTAAACTAACATTGAGTAGTCCAGATTAGTGCAACAATTTAAAACTCCTTCTATTAATACTTTAACATCCCTTCTGGCTTTTAAATGTTTCTTATTGTCTGTTGTTTTAATGCTTGTGTTTGTTTTGTTGTACTTTTGTTTTATTCTGACTTAAAACATGACTTTTAAGTGCTGTTTGCTATTATTACAACTTTGTGATTCGTTGAAAAGCTCTATCATTTTAATAAATGATTATTAATTATTACAGTTGAGTTCAAAAACAAATGACGGTAAAAATCAATTACCATATAAAAACAATGATTGCAGTAACAATAAAACAATGGCAATGTAATACAATGAATTATAATAGAATTAAGAAAACAATTATAAAATACATCAGTATTAGTACATCAGTACAACTTTCTATAGCTTTCCAAACCCTCCTACTACCTCTGTCCATACTTAAATCCCCCCCCCCTTAACTAAAGAAGTACTACAGCACCGAACATACTTCAATTACTGTCCTAACCAGCACTGAACATACCTCAATTACTGTCCTAACCAGCACTGAACATACCTCAATTACTGTCCTAACCAGCACTGAACATACCTCAATTACTGTCCTAACCAGCACTGAACATACCTCAATTACTGTCCTAACCAGCACTGAACATACCTCAATTACTGTCCTGACCAGCACTGAATGGAGGGCAGATAATAGTCCTTTGCCACATAGTGTGAGCTGTCTCCTTTGGAATCCATTGAGAAAATAGAAAAACTCAACAGTCCAGGGACGAGATTTCACTGACAACAATGCGTTTTCTATCAATAAAATACGTTTAATATAATTATTCTTAGTATAAATAATAGTAATAATAATATGAGATGTTACAAAATAAATATAAAAGTGACCTTCAAGTGAAACGAAACTGTTGCAGATGATTAACATTACAATGTTGTAGCTAGGATGCATAGAATGTTGTCTCATATGATGTCACAATGATGTCATAAAGATATCACCATGAGGCTTACTGTAGGTTTAGGTTTTTGATGGCATGACAACCATTTGTTTTTGTTTAAAGTAGATCTAAGGCAAATTCCTATTGATGTAATTGTGTTCCATGGATTGTGACATCACCTCTGTTTGCATCCTTATATCTTTAATAATATTGCATCTTTATTGAATTTAGCACCTGTAGGGATTAAAGACGAAGTCAGAAGTGGAGATTTCAATCAAGCTGTGTTTATTCTGAGATCTCAGGAGAAGTACAATTCAAGCAAATTGACAGAGTAGGTCTGCCCATAGACATCAAGCACTTCAATATATATATATTTATATAGTACAAGGGAAAAAACAATTCCAATTGTTAGGCTAATTTCACTGTCTGCAGCCTTGAACTTTGTACAGAAATGAGTTATTTTGGCTTTAACATTCCCCACACACAAACAAACACACACACATGCTGACTGACTGGAGTGGTTTTGTAGTTAATCTCAGGGATTGCTGTTTACTGACTCAAGTGGTTTTGTAGTTAATCTCAGGGATTGCTGTCATACTGACTCGAGTGGTTTTGTAGTTAATCTCATGGATTGCTGTCATGCTGACTCGAGTGGTGTTGTAGTTAATCTCAGGGATTGCTGTCATGCTGACTGACTCGAGTGGTTTTGTAGTTAATCTCAGGGATCGCTGTCATACTGACTCAAGTAGTTTTGTAGTTAATCTCAGGGATTGCTGTCATGCTGACCACTCCATCACTGCTGTCCTCCTCATCACTGCTGCCCTCCTCACTGCTCCCCACACCAGCAGCCCCAGCATAGCTTTTGGCCCTGTGTGGACACTTATAGAACAAATGGTTAGCACTCCCACACAAAATTGCACTTTCTCTTTTCTTTTGCATTCTTTTCGTGTTATGTCCCTTTTGGTTACAGTTCCTGCAAAAAAAACAGTCCTTACAATCTTCAGCCTTGTGCCCCATCTCATTGCATTTCCTGCAAACTTCAGGCTGTCCAAAATAAAACAAATAGCCTCTATTCGATCCTATCGAGAAGGAGGAAGATGCCTCACCCCTCATACCCCTTTTCACTAGGGGCGAACCTGGCCCACACACTCTCAAGTCCCGTTCCACATCCCTAACTCGTCCAAAGATTTCTCTGGCTGCCTGACCACATTAACATATTGTCCCAAAAAAAGAGACATCTTCTGCAGGCACAAACGGGTTGTACATAAGCACATTCACCACCCTAACTTCTTGCCTAAAAAGCGCTTCAAAACAAAAATCCAAAAAGGCTGCTTCTTTTCATTAGTCCTAAAACATTGCCAAACATCCCTACAATATTCTTCTGATTTAAAAGTTAAATCAAAAATTCCTCTTGCCTGAAAGTCCTGCAGACAGAACACTTTGTCGAGGTCCACCTTTATCCTTCTCAGCACTTGCTTGATTTAAATCCTTCCTCAATATTTCTGGCGTTCCTTCCTTCTTCAATGTTTAATAGTGTTCCTCAGACGAGGTCCCAGGGCTTTGCTGCATTCTCCGCCATTCCTTTGCCTTCTCTTCCCCTTGAAAATCAAAGCTGCGGTCAGGCCACATACAAAGATCTGAGCCAAGAGGCCGAGGCGATGCCCACAATGGTTTTGCCCAAACGCCCCGGTAGCGGAGCGCCGGAGCTGCCGGGGTGCCTTCTTGGACTGAGGGGAAAAATGGGAAAAAGAAAAAAAAAAAAGGTGCCAGGCTCCAATTATTAACACGGCCGCGCCCGCTGTGCTCGTTCTGCTTTTAAACCCATGTCGAGCCCCACCCGAGGGGCAGGGCTAGCCAAAAAATTGTATTGAACTCATAAATGCTCCTCTCCATGGAAATCTTTAGTAAAATACTCTTTATTGAGATTTTATCATTTTTTCCATTTACACCCATTCATTTCATTCATTTTACATTTCTTTTAAAGATGACATTCATGCATACAGACATACATTTTGTTTTAAAAGCATTTAAAATACATTTAAAAACACCAAGACAATTGTGCTTTGTACATGGTTAAAACAGACACAGATTAAAATCAACATGAAAAAAACCTGTGCTGCTTTAAAAGTGACTGGAAAAAAAGAACCATCTATAAAAAACCAGTGCTTGTGAGGGCCGGGGAGTGCTCTCTAAAAAAGTTCAAAAGTGAACATAAAACAGAACAATAAAACTATAGAAATAAAACAGGGACAGGGGAAAAGGGACAGTGTATAAAACAGTGAGTTAAAATTCTAAAATTTTAAAACACTTAAAATGTAACTTTTAATTGTTAACATTAAAAATATTTTAGATACATAAACAAAACAAAACAAAATCAAATAAACCATTCAAAATAAATCAAATAAAAACACTGTGTAACAATTTTTTTTTTTTTTTTGTTCCTGGGTAGTAAGTGTAATTTCCTAATTGCTTATGCCTCAAAAGTATAAAAAATGGCTATTATTCCCCACGAACTTTGCTTTTGTGACCAGGACAGTGATATTTTGAAATTTACCTATTTTCCAGATAGATTCAGTGCTGAGTAAACTTGGGTAACTTCTAACTTTCTAGAACTTTCCAGTAATATAAATAGTAGTATAAATACAGGGCCTTAAGCCCATCAGTTCAGTTTAGTGCCAGCTGCCTAAGTGGATACATATCTGCATTTTTCTGAGATGGCATCAAGGTCATAGGAGACTTCAAAATGGTGGCATTCCTGATGGGTCTCCAAGGTGGTTTTACCAAGTTTCCCTGCTATCTTTGCCTTTGGGACAGCAGGGACACCAAGGCGCACTACCACAGGCGGGAGTGGCCACAGCGGACCTAGTTCTCTGTGAGGAGGAACAACGTCAAGTGGGAGCCACTGGTGGACCCCCGGAAGGTGCTGATGCCACCACTGCACATCAAATTGGGCCTTCTGAAACAATTTGTCAGAGCTCTAGATAAGGAGTCGGCAGCCTTCAAGTACCTTCAAGACTTCTTCCCTAAGCTGTCTGAGGCAAAGGTCAAAACCGGTGTCTTCGCCGGACCACAGATAAAGAAGATCCTGGAGTGCAATGAATTCCCCAAGAAGCTCACTAGTAAGGAGAAAGCGGCTTGGAACAGCTTTGTCGCAGTGGTTCGGGGCTTCCTGGGCAATCACAAGGCCAAAAAACTATGTGGAGCTGGTTGAGACTCTGGTGAAGAACTACGGCAATGGGCTGTAGGATGTCCCTCAAAGTCCATATCCTGATGCTCATCTTGATAAATTCAAGAACATGGGAGCGTACTCGGAGGAGCAAGGCGAAAGCACTTCCTCCAGGATATACTGGACTTTGAACGCCGCTACCAAGGACAGTATAACGAGAACATGATGGGAGACTACATTTGGGGGGCTGATTTGTGAAAGTGATTTACAGTATAATCGTAAATCTCGAAAAACTACTCACTTCTAAATCTTTTGTAGTCATTTTATATAACTTTAGTATAAATACATGTTAATTTGGATTCATATGTTGTTTTTTTTCTGACTTTATGTGAACGAAAAGACACAAATTCATACGTTTTCTCATTGGAAATAGGTAAATTTCAAAATATCACTGTCCTGGTCACAAAAGCAAAGTTTGTGGTGAATAATAGCCATTTTCTATACTTTTGAGGCATAAGCAATTAGGAAATAACACTTACTACCCAGGAACCAACATTGTGTTACATAGTGAAATCCATAAACTGAAACAAAAAAGACTACATAAAACCAGGGCACCGTTCAAAACGGTCATGCCAGCAAAAAAAGGGCGGAATGCTGGCATGACAAAATAAATAAAAGGCTTAGCGGTGCCCGTAGTCCGCTCCTAGGAGCTAGCGGTTCCAGTTTTTTTCTTCATTCCATCTTCACGCCCTGAAGTCCGGCGATCCTCCACTCCACGCAGGCCTTGTCCTTCCCGAGGGTCCGGATGTCCAGAATTACAAAGTCCTTGATAAGAGTTTGTGCCCTTCTGGTCATGGTGATAGTGTCTAGCTCCTGCTTGTGGTAGACACAGACGTTACGGCCCTCCCACAGGATCTGCTTGACAACATTGATGACACGCCAAACACACTTAGCTGTGCGGGTAGCGATTCCTCCCGCAGGACCATAGAGCACAGTCTCAGCGGTCATCTACCAGACACTACCAGCCACATCACACTCCCAGAAGATATGGGCTGGTGTTTCTCTCTTGCGGCACTTTGCATAGGGGCATGTTTCTACTTGGGCTAGTCCCCTCCTGAACATGAATGCTCGAGTGGGGAGTGAACTGTGGACGGTGTTCCATGCTATATCCTTCTGGACATTACTGAGGCAGCTGTGAGACACATTCTCCCAGATTTTTTTGGCTTTGGGCGAGGGAGAAAGTAGCTACTTTTTCAATTTCCTGGGAACCGCAAGATATTTAGTTACAGCCTTGTATTCCCAGGAGGCCAATTTTGCTTTATCTAAGCCCAATTTATATATAGTGTCCCTTAAAGTTCTATAATACAATGGGGGGTCCCAGGAGTACGGCACGGTGTTGTCAATAGTGCAGAGGCCCAAGGCCCTGAGACAGGTGGCAAAATAGAAATGATTCATGTAACATACCTTCCTGTCCAGGGCCTGGATGTTCTTGATAGTTTGCGTGAGCCCCTTCACTCGGGTGAGCTGCACAACGTCCGGGACCCCCTTACCTCCCTTCTTGTCGGCTTTGCTCATGGTGGCTCCCTTTACCCTCTCCATCTTGCTGCCCCAGATAAAGCAGTGGATAATGCGGTCCACCACTTTTTTGGTGGTCCTGTCTGGGGGAAAGATTTTTCCTACATAAGAGAGGATGGGGAACAGTATAGACTTGGTTATTAATACTCTACCCATCATTGTTAAGGATCTTGTGCTCCATCCGCCAATCTTTTTTTTGGACCTGGTTAATGGCCGCCGTCCAGCTCTGGGCCCCGAGCTATTGTTCTCGAAAATGAGGCCCAGAATCTTGATTTTGTCCTTTTTGACAGGGTACATGTCCGACAGTTCCCTATCTACCTGCCAATTTGTAGACACGTAGACTTCGCTCTTGGGCTTATTAATCACTGCCCCGGTCGCTGTACAGTACTTCTCAAGGATATTACTAATCCGAGGTACCGACGATGTGTTGGTGCAAAATAGTGACACATCGTCCATATATGCTGTTGTTTTGACCTGGACCCCTTTGGATCCAGGCAGCTGGAAACCAGTTATATTGGTATCCCTACGAATTGCCTGCAGGAGGGGTTCAATGCACACGACATATAGCAGTGGGGATAGTGGGCAACCCTGTCTGACCCCTGACTGGATAGATATTTTACCAGTCAGGTGTCTGTTCACCAAGACTCGGGTACTAATGTTTGTATAGATAGTTTTAACCCACTCCCTAAGTCCAGGAGCGAATTTCATCTGGTCCATCACTTTATACATATATTCATGGCTTACCCTAACAAATGCCTTCTGCTGGTCAAGGTTGAACAGGCAGAGGGGATGGTTCCGTTCTCTAGAATAAGCCAGAATGTCCCTTGTTAACATTAAAATATCGGTGATGGACCTCCCACAAGCCTGGTCGGGGCCAATGACCAAAGGGAGGTGTACTTGTAGCCGGAGCATCAGAGCTTTGGCTAGTATCTTTTAGTCCACGCAAAGGAGGCTGATTGGGCGCCAATTCCGTAGATCTTTAACTTCCCCTTTCTTATGAAGGAGAGTAATTACACTCTCCCGCATAGAAGGGCCCAACCGCTTCTCCCTGTAGACCGCTCTGTAGACCTCCGCTAAATGGACTTTTAGCGTGTCCCAAAAAAGATGGTAATACACACCTGGGATGCCATCTGGACCTGCATCTTACCGTGTTCATTATTATTATTATTTATTTCTTAGCAGACGCCTATCCAGGGGCGACTTACAATTGTAAGCAAATACATTTCAAGTGTTACAATACAAGTAATACAATAAGAGCAAGAAATACAATAATTTTTGTTCAAGTGTGACAAACCACAATTCAATAATACAGCAGATAATAGTGATAGTTACATCAGGATATGATTAAATAGTGATAGTTACATCAGGATATGATTAAATACAAAAATACTACAGGTTAAACACTTGGCAGATTACAGTATTCTGAAGTACAGGATTAAATGCTGTAAAATAGGGGGCAGATAAAGAGCAAAATAAAGCACATTTAAATGAAGGGTGATAGTGTCCCAGGATACAAACAGAGGAGTTCTACAGGTGCTGTTTGAAGAGGTGAGTCTTAAGGAGGCGCCGGAATGTGATCAGGGACTGGGCAGTCCTGACATCTGTGGAAGGTCATTCCACCACTGCGGAGCAAGGGTGGAGAAGAAGGAGCGGGCTCTGGAGGCAGGGCGTGGCGGAGGTAGAGCCAGTCTTCTAGTGCAGGCGGAGCGGAGAGGTCGGGTGGGGTGTAGGGAGAGATGAGGGTCTGGAAGTAGCTGGGTGCAGTCTGGTCAAGGCATCTGTAGGCTAGTACAAGAGTCTTGAACTGGATGCGGCAGTGATCGGGAGCCAGTGGAGCGAGCGGAGTAGTGGGAGTAGCATGGGCGAAGTGAGGCAGAGAGAACACCAGGCGGGCAGCAGAGTTCTGGATGAGCTGGAAGCGGACGGGTGGCGGACGAGGGAGGCCAGCCAGGAGGGAGTTGCAGTAGTCTAGGCGGAGAGTACCAGGGCCTGGACCAGGAGCTGGGTAGCATAGTTGGTGAGGAAGGGTCGGATTCTTCGGATGTTGCTCAGGAAGAATAAAAAGTGCGTGCCAGAGTGGAGATGTGCTGGGAATAAGAGGCAGGGTCCAGGGTGACTCCAAGGTTCTTAGCGGAGGAAGAGGGAGAGAGTGGTAGATTCCAGAGGAACAGAGATAGAGAGATCAGAGGAGGGGGGAGGAGGGAAAAAAAAAGGAGGTCAGATTTAGAGAGGTTGAGTTTGAGGTGATGCTGAGTGCATCCAGGAGGAAATAGCAGACAGACAGGTAGAGATACGGGAGGAGATGGTGGAGTCAGAGGTGGGGGGAAGGAGAGAAAATCTGAGCATCATCAGCATAGAAATGGTATGAGAAACCATAGGATGCGATGAGGGGCCCAGGGAGCGGGTGTAGAGAGAGAACAGGAGAGGACCCAAGACTGACCCTTGGGGGACTCCAGTTAAGGGAGGGTGAGGTGGGGAGGTTGCTCCACGCCAGGTTACCTGGTAAGTGCGGTTGGAGAGGTAGGAGGAGAACCAGGCCAAAGCAAACCAGAGATCCCCAGGTCAGCAAGAGATGACAGTAGAATAGAGTGATCAACAGTGTCAAAGGCAGCAGAGAGGTCGAGGAGAATTAGGACAGAGGAGAGAGGCAGCTCGGGCAGACTTAAGTGAGTTGGTGACAGACAGGAGGCGGTTTCAGTGGAGTGAGCAGAGCGGAAACCAGATTGGAGAGGGTCAAGCAGAGAGTGGTTGGACAGGAAAGCAGAGAGCTGGCGGTGTACAGTCCGCTCGAGGGTTTTGGAGAGGAAGGTTAGGAGGGAGACAGGACGGTAGCTCTGGGGAGGTGGGGTCGGGTAGGTTTTTTGAGGAGGGGAGTGATAGAGGCTTTTTGAGGCAGAGGGAAAGATACCAGAAAGTAGAGAGGTGTTGAGGAGGGAGGAGATGAAGGGGAGTAGAGCAGGGCAGCAGCTTGAAAGAGGTGAGTGGGGAGGGTCCAAGGCACACGTGGTGGGTTTGTGACCCTGGAGCAGGGAGGAGAGGTCAGAGTCTGAGAGGGGCAAGAAGGTGGAGAAGGAGGAGGCGAGTTAGTAGGGGATGTAGTGGGTGTAGGGGTTGGAGCAGGAGGGGTGCGGGGAGGAGAGGTGTTAAAGAGTTTGGGATATCTGAGATTTTAGAAGAGAAGAAGGAGGCAGTCATCAGGGGAGATAGAGGAGGAGGAGGAGGGGAGGGGTTTAAGAGGAGGAGAAGGTAGAAAATAGTTTACGTGGGTTGTTAGTGGAGGCTTGGATTACAGATTGGAAATAAGCACATTTAGCAGAGGAGAGAGTAGGAGAAGGAGGAGAGGAGAGCGGTAAAGGTCTAGGGCAGCAGGGAGTTTGGTTCTCTTCCATTTCTTTTCAGCAGATCGCAGTGTGATTCTTGCCGAGTGGAGGCTCAGAGGAGAGCCAGGGATGGGGGGAGGGGGCCAGGTCGGGAGGTGAGGGGACAGAGGAGAATCAGGAGGAGGTGAGTGAGGAAAGGGTGGAGGTAGCAGAGTCTCACGGAGAGTTGTGAAAAGGGAGCCGATGGAGGGAGGTGAGAGAGAGAGTGGAGGCAAGGACAGAGGGGAGAGAGATCGGAGGTTCTACGAGGTGACAGTGGGGGGGGGAGGAGCAGGGAGGGGGAGAGACAGAGAAAAAGAGATGAAATAGTGATCAGAGAGGTCCAGGGGGGTGACAGAGAGGGTGGAGGGGCAGCAGGCCCTGGAGAAGGTGAGGTCCAGTTGAAAGCCAGCTTTGTGGGTAGGAGGGGATGGAGAGAGACAAGTCAAGGAGTGAAGGAGGGAGGAATCCAGCAGAGTGGCTGGGGTTGGAGAGATGGATGTTGAAGTCACCCAACAGGACAGTCGGGGTAGACAGAGAGGGGAGGGAGGAGATAGTCTAGTTCATCCAGAAAGTGAGTGAGAGGCCCAGTCTTGCACAGCCTTAGGCCCATTTCGTAGGTCTCATGACAACTCAGCTCCTTTGATAAAACAAGCAAGTTCCTAGCTCTATAGAGAGCCTCTTTAAAACAGTTCACCGCACACCAGAGCTGCCATGATCCTTTCTGTTTCTTCTTTTGGCCCATCAACCAGCTGCTCCCCACAGGGATCTCCTCCATCAACACAGCCAACAAGGGGTCGCCTTCTTCCACAGCCGCCTGGCAGCCTCACACTCCCACAGCAGGTGACGCGATGTCTCTTCAGCCCCACAGCCCTGAAAAAAGGGCATCTAGGGACTTCCCCATGCCTCGAGCGCATGACCGCTCTCACCGGTAATATTTAAGTGAACTACTTGCCAGGCCAGGTCTTTATGTCGGTTCATCAGGACAGGATGGGCAGCATTCCTCCACGCCTTACCAGGGTCTCCTAGGGATTCCCTCAAAGGGCACGTATCCTCCCTCCCCTGAACAAAATCAAAACATTTTTTAGGTTTTAAAAACAAATCTTTATCAATATTCTCCAGCTGTCTCTTTTTTAAAAACTTTTTAAACACAGCATAAATGAATAGCATATCAAATGCAGTGGGCACAGTCAATGGAATCTTTAATATTCCTAGAAATCTTAAGTATGAACCCAGAAAAAATCTAACAAACAGCGCCCCTTTACATCTATTGCTTAATACCATTTCCAAGTGTCTACTAAAACTGTGTATAAATAAAAACAATTACAGGTCAGGTAGCCCTTTACCACCCTTCTCTACTCCCCTGCATACTACCTCCCTCTTCAGCCGCTCCCACTTGGACCCCCAGAAAAAAAGAAAAATCTGTCTCTTCAAACAGGCAATCACAGACCTAGTGGGTGGAAAGACCACCCCACATATAGCAGCAGAGGAAGGATCACAGCCTTCACCACCAGCACCTTCCCCTCCAGAGACAAGGACCTCAGCCCCCAGAGACCCAGCTTCTGCCCGACCCTCTTCGTGACGTCCACCCAATTGCTGTGACCAGATCCTGTGGCACCAATTTTCACACCTAAAACTTTAATAAAATCAGTTTTCACACATAACCCAACCTCAGGCACACTCTCCCACTCCAAAAATACATGCATTCTGATTTCCCCGTTCAGTTTGGACCCAGAGGCCGCACAAAAACATTCACACTGAAACAAAGCTCTCTTAATTGCACGTTCATTCACACACAACACATTCACATCATCCACATATAATAGAACCTTTACCTCAGCTCCTCCGCCCCCAGGGATAGCAAAGCCCCTGATCACCTTGTCCTTGCGGAGGGCTGCTGCCAAAGGTTCCATACAACAAATAAAAAAGCAATGGTGACAGCGGACAGCCCTGTCTTACTCCACACTTAACATCAATTTGACCGATAGCTTCCCATTTATACTGATCCTACTTCCTATATCACTATAGAGAAGACTTACCCACTTAACAATTTTATTTGTAAACCCCATTTTCTCCAACACTCTGAGCATAAACTCATGAGAGATTCTGTCATATGCCTTTTCCAAATCCAAATTCAACAGACATACCGGCACCTTACGGTCCTGCACAAAAAGGACTGAATCTCTCAGTAGGATCAGACTGTCCGTGATCTTCCGCCCTGGAACACCACAGGTCTGGTCTAAGTGAACAACATCAGCAATCACTGATCCCATTCTAAGAGTTAAAATCTTTGCAAAACACTTAGTCAACTTAGTCAACATAGTCAACATTTAAGAGGGTCAAAGGCCTCCAGTTCTTCAAATCCTCCTTCACATTTTTTTTTTTTTTTAAAACCAGGTAATGATCCCCGCCTAAAAGACAAGAGCATCGTCTCTTTAACAATAATTTCATTAAAAAACATTCAAAATATCAGGAACAATCATCTCCCAAAATGCCATATAAAACTCTCTCGGAAGGCGTCCCCACCAGGAGTCCTCCCATCTTTGAAGGACCCCATGGCAGCAGCAACCTCCTGCAGGGAGATCTTGCCATCAAGGTCAGTGACCTTCGAGGCCGCCCCCTCTACAGAGCAGTACCTCCTCAACCACGTGCACACGTCCTCCTCTGTAACAGCCTCAGAGCACATCCTTACTACCACCGTTCTCCTGGATAAATCAGTCAGGGTACTTACTTCAAACTTTTTTAACAACTCATGCTGCCCCATCCTAGAAAAACCATCACAACACCGTTTAAGCAATGCCTCCGTCATAAAACTCACATCCCAGGCACTACCCCTGCTAAAAGCAATTATACAATTCAAGTCTGTTGGCTTGAAACCTTGCACCTTCTGTAACACAGCCCTAGAAAACTCCAACCTGTCCAACTCCACTTTCTCATCCCCTTCTCTATAAAGCCTTCTCACCGCAACCCGAACGCAGTTAAAGCGCCGGCCCGACGACCGTGAGGTTGACATCTCACAAAATATAACTTAAATATCACAACAAAAAAAATACAAATAAAAAAAACTAAAAGAAAGAACAGATAAGGAGCCCCCAAAGGGTCCTCCTTACCTGCTGTCTCAAGGCTGCTTTCACTAAGTCCTTCCTCCGCTCTCTAGTTTCACCAGCACCTATTCCAAAAGAAAAAAACCAACAAGCAGCCTTGTCACCGTTTACCAACAGGCAATCCTGTCACCGTTTACTATACCAAACCAGTAGACAATACTACTCCCGTTTACCAAGCGATCGCAACTCAGATCCTATGCTGCGGTCAGGCCACATACATATGATCTGAGCCAAGAGGCCGAGAAGCGATGCCCACAATGGTTTTGCCCAAATGCCCCGGACGCGGCTGCCGTTCCGAGCTGCCGGGTACCTGCTTGGATTGAGGGGAAAAATGGAAACAAGAAAAAAAAAAAGAAAAAGAAAAAAAGGTGCCAGGCTCCAATTATTAACACAGCCGCCGCCGCTGTGCTTGTTCTGCTTTTAAACCCATGTCGAGCCCCACCCCGAGGGGCAGGGCTAGCCAAAAATTGAATTGAACTCATAAATGCTTCTCTCCGTGGAAATCTTTAGTAAAAGGCGAAATATTTATTGAAACTGAAGAGAAGCCAGAGTGTGGCTTTACTGGGAGCTCAGCCCTTCCGGCCGGCCCAAAGGCCTTTTCCTCTACCAAACAAAAGGCCAAACAAAACAGGAACTCTTCCCAAAACACAAGTGCCATTCGTCCCGGCAAAGGGGCGCTTTGCTGCTGCTGCTGCTGCTGTTGCCGCCTTGAAAGCGAGTGCTCCTTGCACCACTAAACAGCTGCGTTTCTGCTTTACCGCTGCGCTCATCCTCCTCCTCCCACGAGCGCAAGGCCTTCTGGGTACACTGGCCTGCCTGCCTGCCTGCCTTATTTGGAACAAAAAAAAAAAAGGAGTGGGAAAAATAAAAAAAAAGGGGGGAAAAAAATATCTCTCTCTCTCTCTCTCTCTCTCTCTCTCTCTCTCTCTCTCTCTCTCTCTCTCTCTCTCTCTCTCTCTCTCTCTCTCTCTCTCTCTCTCTCTCCTCTCTGGGTTGCAAGGTGCTCCTACTGGTAACAGGACCCTGGCGGAAAAGTTAGTTGTTAGTGAGACAGCGGGGAGACTGCAGTGAAAACCCCCGCTGTAAATGTACTAGTTAGTAATATGATGAATATAGATGAAGATCAGGAGGGGTTTAAGATGCCAAAACTAGGAAAAAAAAAGAACGTTAAAATCATTTGAAAATTTGACAGTGCAAAAGAAAAAAAAGCTGGTCGGCATAGATAAGCAAAGAGCTGAGACGAATGGGGCCACAGTGGATCTCGGCGCTGTTGTCGCAGGCTGCTGCCCAGGCGGAGGAGTCTGCCTGCATTGAAGCACAGTCCTCGGGGCTCCCGAGTGGCGCATCCAGTAAAGGCGCTCCGCGCAGAGTGCAGGATGTGCCCTATAGCCCTGGAGATGCCAAAATCCAGGCTATGTCACAGCTGACCGTGACCGGAAGTTCCTAGGGGCAGCGCACAATTGGCTGAGCGCTGCCCGGTAGGGAGGGCTTAGGGTCGGCAGGGGACACGGCTCACCGCGCATCAGCGACCCCTGTGGCCGATAGAGCGCCTGTGGCTCTGCAGCGGAGCCGCCAGATCTGTGTTGTCCTCCGCCACTATAGGTCTGGTGGCGTTGTTGTGGATCTGCAGTGCGAAAAAATGACGGCTTGGCAGGAGCACGTTTGAGGGCAGCGTATTCCAGCCTCCGTTTCCCGAGTCGGGGGGGGTTGCAAGCCGGGGATACAGATAATAATTGGGCATGCTAAATGGGGTGAAAACTGGGGTAAAATAATTGGCGACGACTAAATTTAAAAAAAAAAAAAAAAAAAAAAGCACAGTCCTCGGCCGGCGAGCCTGCAGGTCTCTCGCACGGACTCTCTGTTGAGCTCCGCAGCTGGTGAGACAGACTCTGACAGTGCAGGGGAAGGGGATTTTACTGATGAATCGCAAGTTGATTAGCAGAATATATAGCGCTCAAAGCATAAAAGCTTTTCTAACTGAAACTAAAGGAAAAAGAAAAATTGTCATTGAGGATTTTTTTCCTGATTTGAAGCAGTTTCAATCGATGGGCAGGCTGATATTACAGAATGCCGGGTTAGCTGAGTTTAGTGAAGCTGAATGTTACAGACTAAAGAAATGGTTAAGTACTGTCCTTAGTGTTTTAAAATAAGTACCATGTTTAGTTTTTTGAAACTCCCCTTTTTCTCTGTTGTATTGTTGTTATCTACTGTATGTTCTGTTCTGGTTTCTCTCTCACCTTTTGCTTTCATGAACTCTTTAAAAATAGGTAGTCTCAATGTAAATGGCGCTCGTGGTTTAAATAAAAGAGAGGCAGTCTTTAAGTTTATTGAACAGAAAAAACTAACTGTTAGTTTCTTACAAGAGACGCATTCTGATATTTCTAATGAACTTGAATGGAGGAAAGAATGGAAGGGAGAAATTTGTTTTAGTCAAGTGTCTAATTTAAGTGCAGGGGTAGCGATTTTATTTTCGGAATTTTTTAAACCTGATTATTTTAAAGTAATTGATGTTTTTAGAGGCAGAATTTTAATGGTGGAGGCCAATTTTAAAAATAACTCTTTTATTTTTATTAATATATATGCTCCTAATAATGCTCAGGACAGGAGTAATATGTTTACTGTTCTTGATAAAATGCTGGCAGGCTGTGGGGCACAAGAGATTGTGATTATTGGGGGTGATTGGAATTGCACTGTGGATTATAAAGTAGATAGGAACAATTTGGAGCCCAGTCCACAGTCATCAAAACAGCTTCTTCACATCATTGACTCATACAATTTGGTAGATGTCTGGAGGAATGCAAATAGTACTGCTAGACAGTATACCTGGTTAAAACCTGGCCCTAATCTAATTTCAATGGCCAGGCTGGATAGATTTTATACTTCCAGACATCATTTAAATTTGATTAAAGGCTGTTTTATCTCCCCCAGTGGCCTGTCCAACCATTGCCTCATTACATTGTCCTTATTCCTTCCTTCTGTAAAAATGCATAGTGCCTATTGTCACTTTAATAATAGATTATTACAGGATGGGTATTTTAAAGATTGTTTTAAATATTTCTGGACTGAGTGGGAAAAAAGAAAATCTTGTTTTAAATCCCTGAGGCAGTGGTGGGACATAGGCAAGATCCAAATAAAGATCTTTTGTCAGCAGTACACTGAGAATGCTACAGGCAGCTTGAATGACTCTATGGAAAAGCTGGAGGTGGAGATTCTGGGGCTTTATAAAGATCTGGAATCTCAACCAAATAGCAGGCTGTTAGAAAACCTGAAATATAAAAAACATTCATTGGTTGACCTACTGGACATGAAGGTACAAGGAGCACTGGTCCGCGTCCGGTTCCAGGGTTTGACAGAGGTGGACAAGCCAACAAAGTTCTTCTTCGGTTTGGAGAAGAAAGCAGCAAAAACAGGGGTGATTCACTGTTTGAAAACCCCTGCAGGTCAGGTGAGGAGGACCCAGTGGAGATCTGTAGGTTTGCTACAAGTTTTTATAAAACTTATTCACAGCAGAAGCTGAGAGAAAGCACAAGAGATCAAGCTGTTCCTGCATGATCTCCCACAGATTCCACAGGAGGAGGCAGCAGACCTGGAACCCCTGCTTACATATAATGAGCTCACTGATGCAATGCAGCAAATAAAAAATGGTAGAGCGCCGGGATTAGATGGGATCACCGTGGAATTTTACACAGAATTCTGGGCCTTGCTGGGGTGGGAGCTGTACATGGTGCTGCTGGAGAGCATCAAGGAGGGGTTGCTGCATCTGAGCTGTCGGCGGGCGGTGATCACCCTGCTCCCCAAGAAAGGAGATCTGAGTTACTTGAAGAACTGGAGACCAGTGTCCATCCTCTGTCTCGATTATAAGATCCTGTCGAAAGCCCTGGGGAACCGTTTGAAGAAAATCATGGAGTCAGCGGTCCAGTCAGATCAAACTTATTGTGTTCCTGGCAGGTCAATTTTTGACAATATTTACTTAATTCGAGACCTTTTGGCAGCCTCCAAGCTTTTCGGCTTTACATCCGGTCTGATTTCCTTGGACCAGGAGAAAGCTTTTGACCGGGTCGATCACCAGTATTTGTTTAAGGTGTTAGAGGCCTTAGGGTTCGGCCCGCGCTTCATAGAGTTTGTTCAGTTGTTGTACTGTCGCGTTTTCAGTGTACTGAAGATTAATGGTGGCCTGAGTGAATCCATTCCAGTACAGAGAGGTATCAGGCAGGGCTGCCCCCTGTCTGGTATGCTCTACTCCCTTTCAATTGAACCCCTCCTACATAGGATTAGGCAGTTGTTGTCTGGCATCCCGATCCCCGCCAACCCTTCCCAGGCTGTCAAGGTCTCTGCCTATGCAGATGACCTGACAGTGTTTGTGTCCAGTAGGCAGGATGTGGAGATTCTGTGTGACTGTCAACGTCAGTTTGAGAAAGTCTCCTCTGCTAAGATTAACTGGAATAAAAGTAGTGCCCATTTGGTGGGGTCTTGGGGTGACGCTCGCCCCCCTGACCTCCCGGTAGGGCTACAGTGGAGCCACTCGGGTCCTGAGATCCTGGGGGTCTTCCTGGGCGAGGAAAGGAATCTCCAAAGAAATTGGGAGGGACTGATAGAGAAGGTGAAGGGTCGGTTACAAGCCTGGCACTGGCTCCTGCCACAGCTGTCATTCAGAGGAAAGGTTCTAGTAATTAATAACCTGTTAGCCTCCATGCTGTGGCACAAATTAGCGTGTCTCGATCCCCCGCCCGTGCTTATTAAAGAAATACAGAAAATGCTGCTGCAGTTCTTCTGGCATGGGATGCACTGGGTAAGGAAGGGGATTCTGTACCTGCCCGTACAAGAAGGGGGGCAGGGTCTCATTGACATCAGCAGCAGGATCACAACGTTTCGTCTGCAGGTCGCCCAGAGGTTCCTGTACCCACCTGACCCCCACCTGCCCTGGATGCTGTTTGCAGCAGCTATCCTGCAGTGCGTGGGGAGACTTGGGTACAATAGACACGTGTTTGTTTTGCATACACCAAGTTTGGATCTGACTCTGCTCCCTCGGTTTTATAGGAGTGTTTTCAGTGCTTGGCAGCTTTTAAAGATTTCTAGGAATTTTAATGATTTTAATTGTTTTGGTTTTAGAAGAGCCCTTAGTGTTTAATCCCAGTTTAAGAATAGAGCTTTTAAATTCTAAAAGTTTGATTTCTTTACTAATTACAGCAGACTTAAGAAAGGTGAGGGATTTTATTGATTTTAATAGTTTTAGCTGGATAAGTGTAGACACTCTATCTACTTGTCTAGGTTTCAGATCTGTAAGAGTCTTAACAAGTTTTCTTTCAGATTTGAGAGAGTCCCTCCCTCTTGCAGCAATAGAGAGAATAAATCAGTTTTTTCTCGAGTATTGTTGGCCAGACAGTGACACTAATTTCCCCTCTCTTTTAGTGTCCCCTTCTGTTACTCAGGATCCTGATAAACCAGGCCACCTACTGAACCTTAACAGCCTGTCTAGGCTCTCTCTCTCCACAGTGGATAAAAAGGAGGAGAGTGTGAGACATGCCTGGCGAAGCCTCTATCAACTGCCGCTCCCCAAGAGGTCAGGGGATCTCCAGTGGAGGATCCTCCATGCCACCAGTGCTACCAACGCCTTTTTGAATATCCTGGACCCTCAAGTGTGAGATCAATGCCCGTTCTGCACTGAGAGAGAGACAGTGTTTCATTATTTTCTTTACTGCCATAGATTACAGATGTTGTTTGCTGCACTGAAGAGAATCTTCTTTGATTTTTCCCTGGAGTTCTCTCACATTGTTTTCATCTTTGGGGTGCAGTACAGTCAGAAACATAAGTACCGTTGCCAACTGGCAAATTTCCTGTTAGGGCAGGCCAGGCTGGCTATCCTGAAAAGTAGGAAGAGCCAGGTTGAGCATGGAAATGCACAGAGCGCTGTCTCAGTGTTCAAGACTCTCGTAATGTCCAGGATTAAACTTGATTTTTGTTTTTATAAAATGACTAAAGACTTGGACAAATTCATCTTGATTTGGGGTGTGGGTGGTGTGCTCTATGATATTGAAAATGAGGAACTGTTTTTATATTTATAAAGGCTCTTTTAAATTTATGGTTTTATTTTATTCCTGGGACATATTTTAGTGTTTGTGGAATGAGAGGAGCTTTCTTGTTTTGTTAGTTTTCTTTATCTGATTTGTTTATTGTCTTCAAAATTTGTTAATAAAGGCTTGTTAAAGTTTCTCATTCTCTCTCTCTCATTCTCTCTCTCTCTCTCTCATTCTCTCTCTCTCATTCTCTCTCTCTCTCTCATTATTTCTCTCTCATTCTCTCTCTCTCATTCTCTCTCTCTCTTTCTCAAATTCAAATTCAAATTCAAATTCAAAAATGCTTTATTGGCATGACGAGAACGCTCAGGTATTGCCAAAGCTTTTATAATACAAAACAGAAATAATAAAACAGAAATACAATTACAGAACATAACAAACACAAAAAACCATTGTTCCCTTCCCTTTGAACAATATAACTACCTCCCTCCCTCCTCATCACCAGTAACCCCTGGTCGTGTATGCAGGGTGTCACACACTGTCCTTCAGGTTGTGGCAGGCAGACACATACTGTGCTGCTAGATTTGCAGTTCGCTCCTCCTCTCCTAGAAGGATGGGGATTTTACTCGAATTGGAGAGAAGGTTAAACTCTGCCATTTGTTTTTTGAATTGGTGGATATATCTCTCCCGTACCTCTGTGTATTTTGGGCAGGACAACAGGAAGTGCATTTCTGTCTCTACCTCTCCCAGATCACAGTGACCGCACAGCCTTTTTTCTTTGGCAATCCAGGTTTGTGCCGGCCAGTTTCGATGGCCAGGCTGTGGTCACTGAGTCTGTACTTGGTCAGCATCTGTCTATGTTTTGTGTTTTTGACCCTGACCAGATATTCTGCCAGGGTTTCTAAAAAATTCTTTTTTTAGGGCCAGATAGCATTGTAATTTATTGTGTGATTCAATTTCATTATTCCAATGTACTTTATAATTGTTTTCCAGATTTAGATTAATTTGTTTCATTTTTTGTGCTGGGAGTTTTTTGTTGGTGGTGTTCTGAAGCTCGCTGGTATTAATTTGACTTATTTGGCTGAGCTTCAGTACCATTCTATTGAGGGGATTCTCTTGTGGGGGCTGTGAGCAGCTCCGCAGTGCAGTGTGGTGGTAGGACTGCAGATCAGCCTGCTGTAGATGGACCCAGTAGTTGAGCGCTCATTTCTGTATGGAGTGGAGTAAGGGGAACCGGCCCAATTCAGCCCTGCAAGCGCTATTGGCTGCACTCCTGTGAACCTGCAGGAGGTGTTTACAGAATTCCAGATGGAAATTCTCTATGGGGCTTTGATCCCATTTTTTATAATGAGGGTTCATAAGGGGACCCCATACTTCACTACCATACAGAAGGATTGGCTTTATTATGCTGTCGAAAATTTTTAGCCAAATTTTTATTGGTGGTTTAATTTTGTATAGCCGATTCTTTATTGCATAAAAAGCCCTCTTGCGCTTTATCTCTTAATGCATTTATAGCCAGGTTGAAGTTCCCAGACGCACTGATTTTTAGACCCAGGTAATTGTAGCTGGTGCTGTGCTCCAGGGTGTTGTTTCCCAGGGTGAAGTGGTACCTGTTTCCCTGAGATCTGACTTTCTTCTGGAATACCATAACTCTGGTCTTGTCCAGGTTTACTGTCAGTGCCCATTTCTGACAGTACTGCTCTAGCAGTGCCAGGCTCTGCTGCAACCCCTGTTCAGTGGGTGACAGCAGGACCAGGTCATCTGCATAGAGCAGGAATTTGATTTCTTTGTCGTGTAGAGTGATGCCAGGGGCTGCAGACTGTTGCAGCACCGTAGCCAACTCGTTGATGTAGATGTTGAACAGTGTTGGGCTCAGACTGCAACCCTGTCTCACTCCACGCCCTTGGGTGAAAAACCCTGTTCTTTGGTTTCCAATTCTCACACCACACTTATTCTCTGTATACATTGACTTAATGATGTCATAAATTTTGCCCCCTACACCGCTCTCAAGAATTCTAAGGAATAGACCTGGATGCCAAATTGAGTCGAATGCTTTTTTAAAATCTATAAAACAAGCAAAAGATTTTCCTTTATTTTTTTTTTTGGTGCACATGTTTGTTTATTAGGGTGTGTAGGGTGTAAACATGGTCAGAGGTGCGGTAATTTGGTAGAAATCCAATCTGACTCTTACTCAAGACACTGTGTTCGGTAAGGAAGGCCAGTATCCGGGCGTTAATGATACTGCAGAACACCTTCCCCAGATTACTGCTCACACAGATGCCTCGGTAATTATTGGGGTCGAATTTGTCTCCACTTTTGTGAATTGGTGTTATTAGCCCTTGGTTCCAGATGTCAGGGAAACAGCCCGCAGCCAGGATGAGGTTGAATAATTTGAGCAGAGCCTCCTGCATCCTGGGGCTGCTGTGTTTCAGCATCTCATTGATGATGCTGTCGGGCCTGCAAGCTTTCCTGGGCTTGAGGGCTTGGAGCTCTTCTTTTAGCTCTGGTCCTGTTATTGGGTAGTCCAGTGGGTTCTGATTGTCCTTGATTATGGTTTCCAATTTGTTTAGTTTTTTTAAAATAGAATTTTGGTCTGGATTTAATTCGTTTTCGTCTAATTATCGATAGTAATTTATCAAAGTAATTTTTCCAAATGTTACCATTTTTGATTGCCAATTCGTGACTAGTTTTTGATGTGTTTAATTTGTTCCATAGTTCCCAAAAGGAATTTTGCTCTATGGATTCTTCAATTTGGGATAATTGTTTGGACACGTGTTCTTCTCTTTTTTTATTGAGAAGGTGTTTGTACTGTTTCAGAGCCTTGCAGTAGCTGAGTCTCAGTTCAATATTGTTTGGCTCTCTGTGTTTCTGGTTTGACAATTTTCTTAATTCTTTTCTGTTGGTTTTACACTCCATGTCAAACCATTTTTCATTTGATTTCTTTTTAGAATTAGTTTTTTTCTTGTTTGTTTTCTTGAGTTTTGATTTTGTTGCTGTTGTTTCGAATATAAAATTGATTTCTTTGATGGCCGAATTGATTCCATTTTCGTCTAATTTAAAAAATTTAGTTAGAAAGCTGTTTAGCATACTTTCTATTTCTGCACTGTGAATTGTTTGTTTATATTACTCAGCACTGCTTTGTGTCCACTTATAGGCTGGTTTAAGACCGTATAATTTGGCAGGTGGGGTCGGGTTTGAATTATTTAGTTTTGGGTTCGTTTTTAGATACAGGACTGTTTGGCAGTGGTCTGATAGGGGGGTTTGTTGCCGGACTATAAATGCATTAATAGATTCTGGGTCCATGTCTGTGATAGCGTAGTCCACTACACTATTACCTAGAGCAGAGCTGTATGTATATCTGCCCTGAGAATCCCCTCTGATCCTGCCGTTAATGATGTACATTCTCTCTCATTCTCTCTCTCTCATTATATATCTCTCTCTCTCTCTCTCTCTCTCTCATTATCTCTCTCTCATTCTCTCTCTCTCTCTTTTTTTACCTTTCTTGTGCACCGTTGCCGGAGGTACTGCAATACCGGGTCGATGCGTGGCGTGGACGGAGCAAGCCCCGGTTCCATCTCCTGCATCCAAAAATCAATTTAATATAGACGGGTCCCCCTATGGGGGACGTATCAGATATTAAACTGATAAGAACAGATTTTTTTTTTTTTTTTAAATTCCCTTTTATTTTTCCAATAAACAAAAAATCAATTTACATTTTCACGTATACACCATTTTTCATACATTTACAGAATTTTCATTAACTCCCCCCATTTATTTGAACATCTATCCCATCCCAGGACCTGCTTATCTATTAGAATAATTTCTTGTAATTTAGCTTTAAACAGAAAGAAAACTTGTTTTTCTGTTTCAACATTATACCTTCCTACTGCTTCATTTCTCTTTTCCCAAAGCACCCATTTACCCACAGTTATAAACACCTGTACAATTAACAATTTTCTTTTGTTATATTTATACCACCCCTCTCCATACATAATACTTTTTTCAGTTAATACATTTACATCAAATACAGTTTTCATGAGCTGCCATACCAAACGCCAGAAACCTACTGCAAAAGCACATTCCCAGAAGACCTGCCTTACTGTTTCCACCCCCTCACAGACTCTAGGACATTTGGGTGTTCTAGAGCACCCATGCCTATGCAGCCTCTCCCTCACAGGCAATCTGTCTGTTGCACACAGCCAGGAGATGTCATTCGCCTCATTATTTAAATACTTCAGCTGGAGTCTCCCCCAGTCACACCCTACTATATCTTTCTTTTCTTTACTTCTTAATTTGTCTCTTATTAAATTATATAGTTTTTTATGATCCAGTAACACCTCCTTGTTCACACACTCAGGATTTGCTTTTAAAAACATTTTCATGTGTTCATATACCCACTGGCCCTTCTCTACTTTTGGAGCCTTGTTTGTGACCTGCCAGACCTTTCTCACAGAAAAAGCAAAAAATAATTTAATGAAAAAAACCGCTTTATGTTGTGTCTCCCCTGCTATCATTTTACACATAATATTTAACAATATACAATCCAACTTCAAAGGTATACAGGGGACCCCCCTCCCTCCCTTTTCCACTGGCTCGTACATGGTCTGTCTCTTTACCCACTCATACTTTCCTCCCCAAATGAAGGAGAAGACAGCACGAGAAATTCCCAATTTTAACCTCGCTGGCACCGGGTAAACCCCAGCCAAGTAAATCAAAGTTGGTAAAATATCACTTTTAATTACCAGTACTCTCCCAGATATTGTTAATTTTCTTGTTCTCCAAATATCCATTTTTGTTTTTATTTTAGCCAATTTCTCTGCCCAGTTTTTCTTTTCACTATCCTCTCTGTAGAAGACCACCCCAAGTATCTTGGCCATCATGGCATATATTAAAACCATATGTTTGCATTTTCTGTCTGTCCCACTTGCCCCATAACATAATAGAGGACTTCTCTATATTTACTTTTGACCCAGAGGCCCTCCCATATATTTCTGTTAATTCTGTTGCCCTTTCCAACTCTCTTTCTGTTGTTAGAAATAATGTAGTATCATCCGTGATACTGCGATATTTTGAGCACTTCCTCCCCACCTGGGATATGCACCCCTTTTATTTTTGTATCTTTCCTCACTAACTCCGCTAGAGGCTCAATAAAAATCACATATAATAAAGGGGACAAAGGGCACCCCTGCCTCACTCCCCATTTCTGCATGACTAGTTCACTCATATACCCATTGACATTCACCACACTGTACACTTCATTATATAATATCCTAACCCACTTTATAAATCCCTCTCCCATGTTAAACCTCTTCAAGACTTCAAAGCAGAAGTTGTGATTTACACGGTCGAAAGCTTTCTCCTGGTCCAAGCTTAATATTCCTAACTGGAGCCCCCTATCTGTTGCCCAGTAAATTGTATCTCGGATCAAAAGCAGATTCATAAAACTTGCCCTCCCTTTTACACTACAAGTCTGATCACTATTAATTATTTTGGACATTACTTTACTTAACCTATTTGTTAACATTTTAGATAAAATTTTATAATCGCATGTTAAAAGAGTTATAGGTCTCCAGTTTTTTATTTCCTCTCTATCGCCCTTCTTAAATATTAAGTTTATTACCCCCTTCCTCATAGTTTCACCCAAGGCTCCTTCTTTATATATTTCTTTATATACATTTAGTAGGTCTTTTTTAAGTACATTCCAAAAGGTTATATAAAACTCCTTGGGGAGCCCATCTGTTCCTGGAGTCTTATTATCAGCTAAAGACCACAAAGCAACCTCCAGCTCCTTCTCTGTCACCACCCCATCTATATCCTCCCTGTCCTCTTCACTCATTTTTACCTCCACACAGTCTAAAACCATTTTTCTTTCTTTTTCACATAGAGCTCTTTCAGAAAATAATTTGTTATAGAAATCCCTTGCCCATTCTCTCATTTGCACCCCTTCTCTTAATTTACCATCACTATCCTTGAAACCCTCAATTACTGCCCTCCTTTGCTTTTGTTTTATAGTTTGAAAGAAATACCTAGTGCATTTCTCATCCCCCTCTTTTTCCTCTGCTTTTGCTAGAAAAGCAAACTCTCTAGCTTTCCGTTCCATATACTTTTTAATTTGATTCTTTAAGGATTGACGCTCTTCCCAATCCACTCCTCCCCACTATTTGCTTTAGCTTCGGCCTCCTGTAATCTATTTTGCAATACCTTCAGTTCCTTTCTTTCTATCTTTTTTAGATTTTTGCAATAATCCTGACAGAATACCTTAATTTCTTCTTTAACCCCCTCCCACCACTCTGTTTCCGTTTTAAAACAATGCTTAATGTCCTGCAAACATCTATAAAGCTCCATAAACTCTTCTTTAAACCTTTCTTCCTTTAGGACACTAGTGTTTAACTTCCAGTACCCTGGTCCTGAAATAGGACTGGCCATCTCCCAAGATGCCTCAACCAAATTGTGATCTGAGCTCCAAAAAGGAAAAACCTTGCAGTACTTCAATATGCTTCTGCTGGATACAAATATATAATCAATTCTGCTCTTTGATCATTGAGAGTTACTCCATGTGTACCCCTCCTCTTTCTTATTACATTTTCTATACACATCACACAGAGAAAAATCATTTACCAACCTCCCCAGGTATTTTGTAGCAAAATCAATCCCTCCTTCCTTACTATCTAAAGAGGAGTTAAAATCCCCACCCATTACCACCTCCCTATTTGTACATAATAAATTCTGAATTTCTTTTAACACCACTAGCCTCTCTGTCCTATTGGATGGAGCATATATATTTATAAGTCTTATTTTTGCTTTCCGAAAAGTAGCATCCACACATAACACCCTCCCCGGCACCACAGATAGAACATTTTCAATTTCCCACCCATCTCCTTTCATCAATATTCCCACACCATTAGAAAACACATTTCCTACCCCCCAAAAGGAATATCCTCCTTTCCACTGTCTTGAAAAAGTCTCGATGTCCTTTTTATCTCGAAGATGACATTCTTGAATGAAACACACATTAAAGGTCATTGTCATCAGAGACAAGAAAACTGCCTCCCTTTTCACCTGATCTCGAAAACCCCTCACATTTATTGTAATTAATTTAAAATCCATATATGATTTATTCAATACTCACAGTCCTCGGGGTTAAAAGTACTGAACTCAGGTGGATTCAGGGCCCCCAGATGAGTTCCCCTCACATCCAACTTTCACCATATGTGTTGTTGTAGCAAAATCCGTCACAGACGTAGGACACAGGAAACCCTTCTCTGCAGCACCCGGCTGGGTGTCGGGAATCACGTTCCTCTCCTCCTCTTCCTCCTCTTCCTCCTCTCTCTGTTCACCCAAATCCTTTTTGCCCATGAGAGCATGAAAACCCCCTCCTATAATGTAATCTATTGGAGCTCTTTTTGCATTTCTCTGCCCTGACGAAGCCTTCCTTTTTGCGACCTTATAACCGTCCGTATCCATTCCCTCTTCTGTGGGCTCTCTCCCAGAGTCTTCAACTTTCCTTCCTTCTCTCAGGGGACTTAGGGGGCATGGCAAGCTGCCCAGCTCCTGACTAATGGCAATCACAGACTCCTGGCTTACTTCCGGAAATACAGCCATTGTGGATGGACCGGGAAGCTCGCCATCTCCCTCTGCTGGCCTCACCTCTCCACCCTGCGCACCCTCCAGTATCTCCACATCCGTGAGAGACCCAGGCAGCACCTCCTCCTGCGATGTACCTGCCTTCTGTGGCTCCTCTTTTCTGTCTTGTTTTTTCTCTCTCCTCTCTGTTGTCACCTTGTCGTCGCGCCCGTCCGGGGCAGCAGCAACAGCAGCATACAACCTCTTGGGGCAGTCTCTTTATAGATGCCCCGCATCCCCGCAAACCCGGCAGCTCTTCAGGTTTTTACATTCAAAGGAGAAATGACCCCTCTCCCCACAGTTGTAACACTTCATTTGGTCACAACTTGCCTACTTGTGTGACATTTACTACAGTATATAGGTTGGCCAGAGTAAACTATATAGCCATTTGTCCCATCAATCTTGCACCGCGCTGGGGGGTGCAGGAAACCTTGAAATCCTCTTGAGTCCTCCCTCAGCAGCACGCTGTACTGCCTTTGTCCATTCCAGACACCCAGCCCATCTCTCCTATACCTCGCACTAGAAATAATGTCCACATATTTATGCAGAAACAACTCCACTCTTTCATCCAAAATGTTCATGTTAAACAAATTAATTGTCAAAATCCTAAAATTCTTTTTTTCTCTGGATTCCACCTTGTATTGTTTTAAAGGGTCCATATTTCCTTTTCCTTTGCATTTTTGCATAAATCCTTCAAAGAAAATTGGACTCACCAAGTTTACATCAAAAAAATTCTCTTTTCCATTTCTTTGTATTCCACGGATTTCGTCCAGATCCACCTCCAGCTGTTCCATGATGACGGTTCGAATGAAATGTTCTCTCTCCGGCATCTCTCCCTCCTTCTTCCAGGAAAATCTTGCAGTCTTCTTAACTCCAGCCATTTTCTCTCCGCACTATCGCTAGCGTCAGTCACTCTTAACAATCCTCTGCTGCGGTCACGCCACATACATTGGATCTGAGCCAAGAGGCCGAGAAGCGATGCCCACAATGGTTTTGCCCAAATGCCCCGGGCGCGGCTGCCCGCTGGAGCTGCCGGGGTACTTGCTTCTTCGACTGAGGGGAAAAATGGGAAAAAAAAAAAAAAAAAAAAAAAAAAGGTGCCAGGCTCCAATTATTAACACAGCCGCCGCCGCCGCCGCCGCTGTGCTCGTTCTGCTTTTAAACCCATGTCGAGCCCCACCCCGAGGGGCAGGGCTAGCCAAAAATTGCATTGAACTCATAAATGCTCCTTTCCACGGAAATCTTTAGTAAAAGGCGAACGATTTATTCGAACTGAAGAGAAGCCAGAGTGTGGCTTTACTGGGAGCTCAGCCCTTCCGGCCGGCCCAAAGGCCTTCTCCTCTACCCGGCGGCAAGGCCAAACAAAACAAAACAAAACAGGGAACTCTTCCCAAAACACAAGTGCCATTCGGTCCCGGCAAAGGGGCGCTTTGCTGCTGCTGCTGCTGCTGCTGCTGCCGACTTGAAAGCGAGGGCTCCTTGCACCACTAAACAGCTGCGTTTCTGCTTTACCGCTGCGCTCATCCTCCTCCTCCCACGAGCGCAAGGCCTTCTGGGTACACTGGCCTGCCTGCCTTATTTGGAAACAAAAAAAAAAAAAAAAAAAAAAGAGCGGGAAAAATACAACCCAGAAAAAGGGAGAGGCTCTCTCTCTCTCTCTCTCTCTCTCTCTCTCTCTCTCTCTCTCTCTCTCTCTCTCTCTCTCTCTCTCATTCTCTCAATCATTCTCTGTCTCTCATTCTCTCTCTCTCTCATTCTCGCGACTTCGGACACGCGCCGGGCCCTTCCTGTGGATCGCCCCAGCTGCGGCGTGCGTCGGCTCCGTCAAGAGCCGGCGTGTTGCCTCGGCCGGCGTCTAGCAGCTGACTTAATACTGGTGCGGACCAGGGGAATCCGACTGTTTAATTAAAACAAAGCATCGCGAAGGCCCGTGGTGGGTGTTGACGCGATGTGATTTCTGCCCAGTGCTCTGAATGTCAAAGTGAAGAAATTCAATGAAGCGTGGGTAAACGACGGGAGTAACTATGACTTTTGGCAGTTGGAAACCGATTACAATCGGTTCAATGGTCCTGAGGCTGTTCTCACGGATTGTCACAGGAAGGCTGACAAAGGCCTGTCCTCTCAACCAGGCTGTTCTGAAAACCTGAAGGTGCTGCAGGCATCGAGCATGCGAAAAAACATCATAACCAACTGGCAGTAGTATTCGTGGATATAGAGAAGGCATTCGACTCAGTCTCGCATGAACATATCATGTGGGTGCTACGGCAGAAGAAGGTGGATGAACACGTCATCAGGATCATCAAGAGCTCTTATCAGAAATGCACCACCTCGATTGAACTGGAAGGGAATAAGTCTCTGCCAATTGAGATGAAGATCGGCATGAAGCAAGGGGATCCGATGTCACCGCTACTGTTCAATTTGGCAATGGATCCGTTGATCAGTGCCCTTGAATCAATGGGCCAAGGATATACAATCAATGGGAACAGATTGGCAACACTGGCATTTGCGGATGATCTGATCCTGGTGAGTCGTGGGATGGAATGGAGAAAAACCTGGTTATCCTGGAGTCCTTCTGTAGTCTTTCCGGACTGGTCGCACAAGCCAAGAAGTGCTAGGGTTCCTGTGGCAATGTGCCCCGCCCCTGTGTGTATATTATGTGTTGTATGTTGCGTGCGTGTGTTAATGTTGGTGTATAGTCATTGGTACACGGGATATAAACGGGTCTGTGTTTCACATGTATTTAAAAAGTGTAGATTTGTATTTAGGCACGAGGAGGGCACAAATCACTTCACGTGCTGGTTAAATGTAATATGTGAGCACAGGGTTGCACAGAATTAATTCACGTGCTGGGATTCAAGTGAATAATTAATTAGTAATTGAATCCCAGCAC
>CM072694.1:7678932-7768932 GCA_036884735.1 Huso huso | reverse complement strand
CAGCCTGTGGCCAGGTTACCATGCAGGAGCCTCCACTGGAGATCTCCTGCTCTCTTGGGGGGGTAGTTGTAAGAGCTTTACTTTCTCTTCCTCCTCCCCCTCATCTTCTTTAATCTCTAGCGGAGTTAGCAATAACACAGTGTGGCAATGCGCCCCGCCCCTGTGTGCATTTGTGTGTTATGTGTTGTATGTGTTAATGTTGGTGTATAGTCATTGGTACACGGGATATAAACGGGTCTGTGTTTCACGTGTATTTAAAAATGTAGATTTGTATTTAGGCACGAGGAGGGCACAAATCACTTCACGTGCATTTAAAGTATGTAATAATATGTGAGCACGGGGTTGCACAGAATTAATTCACGTGCTGGGATTCAAGTGAATAATTAATTAGTAATTGAATCCCAGCACAACAGTATATATAGATGCACGTTTCTTTCACTCGGGGTTGGGTGTTCGTGAGTGGAGAACGGGAGAGAGAGAAGGAGAAAGTAAAGTAAAATAAAGTAAAGTAAATTGATAGTTGTTTTCACTCACCGTGTTTGTTCGTTTGTCTGTTCACTGTTTAGTCCGTTTTGTTTATATATTTATTTTGGCGTAAGTGCCGTGTCCTGTTTTGTGTTGTGTTCAAACCTTTTATTTTCTGTTCTGTTTATTTATTAAATGCTGAGCGAAAGCATTCGCTCAGCTCCACCAAACTCTACCTCTCGTTTTGTTTATTTATTTCCTGCTTCTGGTCTGACGCCACCCACTCCGGCCGTCTTTGTGACACACAGGAAAAGCAGCACCCTGTCTCTGATCCCCCTGTTCTTGCACCATCTCCTCTCTCAGAGCCTCACTGAGCCCCGGGGAGAGACAGCTCCTAACCTGACTCACCACCCTCTCCACCTGCCTCTCGCTGCTCCATCCCAGCCTGGCAGCCAGCTCAGTCGCACTGAGCCAGCGAGAGAGTCCAGGGGTCATCAGGTGAGCCAGCCTGACTATTCCAGCCCTCATAAAGCTGGTCTGCAGAGCCTGTGATTGAAGGCACTGCACTGAGAAGAGGGGATTGAAAAGAAGGGGCTCTTCTAGCAACCTCTGGGCTGTCATTGACGTTTCCTCTCTTCCAACCCTCACTGTGCTCCAAGTCTGTAAAACACTTTGATAAAAAGATGGCATGTCAGGACTATCCAGAACGCCGTGGTCAATTAAAAACAGGTCATATTTAAACCCCAGACCTCCTACTTTACTTAAAAAAAGCAGGCAAGCTGATTCCAGTGAGCCCCCTCCCCAGAAAAACTCTACAAGCAGCCTCTGCAGGCTGGTCACCAAGTCTCTAGGAGGATCCAGACACACCAACCTGTGCCATAGCATTGAGGCCACAAGATTGTTAATGACCAGGACCCTCCCTCTACCAAGGAACATGCCCAGCACCTTCATCCCTGTCCTACCCCACCTCAAAACCTGGGGCAAAACAGGAGGGCCACCCTCCTGCCAGCTCCCTGACAGGAAGGTGTCACTCTTGGCCCAATTAATTCTTGCGGATGATGCTCTCTGAAACATACCTAAGCTCTGATGCAGTTCCTGGACGTCTCTTTTATTACTAATAAAAACAGTGATATCATCAGCATATGCTGACACCCTCACTATAGCAGGAGGGGCTGAGAAAGGCACCGTCCAGCCCGCCAGCTTGCTCCTCAACAGAACCAGCAGGGGCTCGATAGAGATGGAGTACAGCATCCCAGACAGGGGGCAGCCCTGCCTAATTCCCCTGCACACTGAGAAGGGTCGACTCAGCCCACCGTTTATTTTTAAAATGCTAAAAACATTACTATATAAAAGTTTAATAAATTTAATAAACTGAGGGCCGAACCCAAAGGCTTCCAGGGCCTCAAAAAGGTAGTGGTGGTTGATGCGATCAAAAGCTTTCTCTTGATCCAAAGAGACCAGTACCACATTAAAATCACCCTTCTTAGCTATCGATAAAACATCCCGGATTAAAAAAATATTATCAAATATTGTTCCCCCAGGTACGCAATAAGTCTGATCAGGGTGAATTATTTTATCCAAACAGTTCCTCAGTCTCATCGCTAAACTTCTAGAAAATATTTTCAAATCGGTACATAACATTGAGACAGGTCTCCAGTTTTTAAGCATGCACAAGTCCCCTTTCTTGGGCAGCAGTGTGATGACGGCCCTATGGCAGCTTAGAGGCAGCTCCCCCTCCTCCAGGCTCTCTTGCAGCACCAACAGCAGGTCTGGCCCCAGCTCCTTCCAGAAGTGCTGATAAAACTCTACTGACAGGCCATCGATCCCTGGTGCTTTCCCTCTGGCCAGCTGCTTGACAGCAGTGGTCAGCTCTTGAAGAGGCAGTCCCATTTCCAGACTCTGCTGCTCCTCCAAGCTCAGACTGGGCAGTCCCTCCAGTAGTGTGTTTATATCAGTCTGATTACATGACTTGCTGCAATACAGGTCAGTGTAGAATTGCACCGTTGCATCATTAATCTCCTCCTGACCAGTCAACTCTCTACCGCAGGGCAGCCGAACACAGGACAACCGCTTCCTATTTGCTCTCTTCTCTAAACCAAAGAAGCAGCTTGTAGGGGCATCCATATCTCTCAGCTCAATAAATCAAGATCACACTTGTGACCCCCGCACCTTCTCCTCCAGCATGCTGCCCAAAGTTTGTCTCCGCTCCACCAGGGTCTCCTTTGCAGCTGTGCTCTGCTCAGTCTCTAACTGCAGGATCTCTCTCTCTAGCTCTCTTATGACTGTGTTTAGTGACTTGATTATGTCTAAGGTGTACTGCTGACAAAATAATTTAATTTGTGTTTTTCCTATATCCCACCACTGCCTCAGATGCTTAAATTGGCTTTTTTGCTCTTGCCATTTTAACCAAAAATCATTAAACTGTTTTGTACAAATTAGTGTTTTGCAATAATTTGGTGTTGAAATACCACTGAAATGCCCTGTGTATTTCTTTACCTGTAATTACTGTGATCAGAGTGCAATGATGGTCAGACAAGTTTTTCGGTATTATTGAATTTATTGAGGTGGTGTTTGAGTGCATATATCCTGTCCAGTCTTGCTCTAACTATATACTGAGAAAGGCGGTGTGACCAGGTATACTGGCAAGTGGTGGGATGCAGACACCTCCAAACATCAACCAAGCCACTGAATTTTAAAATAGCAGCCAATTCTCTCGCTGAAGGAGGATGAGGTTCAGTACTATTCCTATCCTTATTAAAATCTACTGTACAGTTAAAATCCCCTCCCACTATTAACATATCATCATCATGTACTGTTAAGAGTCACGTTAAAACATTCAGAAATACAATTCTATCCCTTCCTATAATTGGAGCATAAACATTAATAAAATCATAAATTATCTCTCCTATCTTAGTCCTCACTTTTACAAGCCTCCCTCTAATTAAAATCTAAAATGTCAACTTCCAAACCTGGTTGAAAAAGCACAGCCACCCCTGTGCTGTTATTTGTTCCGTGGCTCAGCACACACTGCCCTCTCCATTCAGCAAGCCATCCTGCCTCATTCTCTCTGTCTGTGTGTGTCTCCTGTAAAAAAGCCACTCCCACCCTCTTCTGTTCTAAAAGTTCAAATAACTGTGCTCTCTTAAAATCCTGCCTACAACCATTGACATTAAAAGAGATCAGGTTAATTCTGTCCATGATGGCTAAAAAGTTTTAAAAAAAACTAAGAAAAAGCAAACAGTAAAAATTGGAAAATTCATATAAAACCTATCCATTTTTTAAAAAATAAAGAAAGAAATACATAAATATTTATACTTTGGTTTTCTGATGTAACGTTTTCCTAACTGTTTGCATGAATTTCTTCAGTCTATACCGTTTTGGTTGATCTAATTCTTGTGTTGTGGCTTTCTTGAGGGCTATATGTGCAGAATTCAAAAACAAATTTCAAATCTGGAAACGACCGTTTTATATCTACGCCTCTCCTACCTTTTGTTTGATCCAAAAACACTCTTATTTTGTTGACTGAATACAGTTTTTTCCTGGTAGTTTGGCTGTCAGTAATGTCAGAGAACAGCGAAGAGTCCGAGACCTCGCCACCGTCTACACCTCCCATCTCCCCCTCCTCATATTCCTCATCACTGTCATTGACCGCCGCCGCTGATATTTTCAGCTGCTCCTCTCCCTTTAAATCTGCTACTGCCTGTGAGTCAGACAGAGATGGATTCACAGCAGCTCCAGGTAGAGACTCAGCGCTGCGCTCCCTTCCCTCTGAACAGGGAGGCACAGCAGCTCCAGGTAGAGACTCAGCGCTGCGCTCCTCGTCCTCTGAACAGGGAGGCACAGCAGCTCCAGCTAGAGACTCAGCGCTGCGCTCCTCGTCCTCTGAACAGGGAGGCACAGCAGCTCCAGGTAGAGACTCAGCGCTGCGCTCCTCTCCCTCTGAACAGGGAGGCACAGCAGCTCCAGCTAGAGACTCAGCGCTGCGCTCCTCGTCCTCTGAACAGGGAGGCACAGCAGCTCCAGGTAGAGACTCAGCGCTGCGCTCCTCTCCCTCTGAACAGGGAGGCACAGCAGCTCCAGGTAGAGACTCAGCACTGTGCTCCTCTCCCTCTGAACAGGGAGGCACAGCAGCTCCAGGTAGAGACTCAGCGCTGCGCTCCTCTCCCTCTGAACAGGGAGGCACAGCAGCTCCAGGTAGAGACTCAAGTCAGGATCCCCCGCAGCATGAGATTCCACTCACGCAGTGCCGTGGCTCCTAGACCCGAACCTCAGTCTCTTATCAGACCTGAGCCCAATCTCCTCACCATCCTCTCCTTCAGAGCTGACGGGCTGAGAGAGCCCCTGGTCCAATAAGACCGCTCCAGAGCTCCGCTCCGACACACTTTCATTTTCTTTAAGATCTGTAACTAGTGTTTTTATATTTTTTTTCCTTTTTCTTTCCACCACAGTCTTGATTTCCAGCGGTCTCTGTTGTCTTATTCTATTAGTTCAGTTGGTTCTCCTGGCCCTGCCAGTGACTCTGGCTGCCGCGGATCTTCCTCCCGCTCTCCCCAATCATCCCTGACTTCCTCCCAGCCTGTTTCACCCTGTTCTTTCTCAGGCTCTACTCTGACAGTTTTTACGCTGATGCCCCTGCGCTCCACATTTAAAACAGTGCATTGTGTTAGTGCTAGCAAAGACAACGCATTTGCTTCCTTCCACAGTAAATGTCCAAGCTACATCAATATCTACATTAGGATTGTTTAATAAAATGAATACCTTCTTTCTAAATGACATGACATGCTTTAGTTTGGGATCTTTGCATCCTAACGGTATCGACCTAATCAGGGATGTTAATTTTCCATACCTTGAAAGCTCCCTTTCCAGCAACTCATTTTTAAGGAAAGTGGGCATATTTGACAGAATCACCTTAGTTAAAGGTGTAGCTAGTGGAGACACCATCACCAGACTTCCTTTAACCACAGATCCTTCCTGCACCAGCACATCTACAGCTTGTGTTTCACTGAAAAAAATAACTAACCCTTTATTCATGCGTGACGCTGCTTTCTCCTACCACCTCACTGATAGTGAGCAGGCATTCCGCCACCGACACTGTGTCCCCCCGTAATCCCACAATCCTCCTCCTCCGAGAGAGAGAGCTAGAGAGAGAGAGAGAGAGAGAGAGAGAGAGAGAGAGAGAGAGAGAGAGAGAGAGAGAGCCTGCAAAGGGGCTCTGAGGTAGGGTGGCCATGCGAGACCCTGCAGGAGCCAGCGGGGATCCCCACCCTGCCCTGGGAGCTTCCCCCGCCACACTCCGTCCAAAAACATGGCTAAACCCCCCCCGCCACACTCCGGTCCAAAAACATGGCTAAACCCCCCGCCACACTCCGTCCAAAAACATGGCTTCCACCCCCCGCCAAAATCCGTCCAAAAACCTGGCTACACCCCCACCCTGCCACACTCCGTCCGAAAACCTGGCTACACCGCCCCCGCCACACTCTGTCCAAAAACCTGGCTACCCCCTCCACGCAAAAACACTCTGTCCAAAAAACCTGGCTACACCCCCCCCCCCGCCACACTCCGTCCAAAAACCTGGCTAAACACCCCCCTCCGCCACACTCCATCCAAAAACATGGCTACCCCCCTCACCCCCGCCACACTCCTTCCAAAACATGGCTACCCCCCCCCGCCACACTCCTTCCAAAAACATGGCTACCCCCCCCCCCCGCCACACTCCTTCCAAAACATGGCTACCCCCCGCCACACCGTCCAAAAACCTGGCTACCAGCCCCCCCCACACTCCGTCCAAAACCTGGCTACAACCCCCCCGCCAGACTCCATCCAAAAACCTGGCTACCAGACCCCCCCGCCACACTCCATCCAAAAACCTGGCTACCACCCCCCCCCCGCCACACTCCATCCAAAAACATGGCTACCCCCTCACCCCCGCCACACTCCTTCCAAAAACATGGCTACCTTTTTTCCCCCGCCACACTCCTTCCAAAACATGGCTACCCCCCGCCACACCTCCGTGCAAAACCTGGCTACCAGCCCCCCATACACTCCGTCCAAAACCTGGCTAAACACCCCCCCCCCCACACTCCATCCAAAACCTGGCTAAACACCCCCCGCCACACTCCGTCCAAAAACCTGGCTAAACACCCCCCCCCCCGCCACACTCCATCCAAAAACCTGGCTACCAGGCCCCCCCCGCCACACTCCGTCCAAAAAACCTGGCTACAACCCCCCCTGCCACACTGGTCCAAAAACCTGGCTACCAGACCCCCGCCACACTCCATCCAAAAACCTGGCAAACACCCCCCGCCACACTCCATCCAAAAACATGGCTACCCCCTCACCCCCGCCACACTCCATCCAAAACATGGCTACCCCCCACCCCCCGCCACACTCCTTCCAAAAACATGGCTACCCCCCCCACACTCCGTGCAAAAACCTGGCTACCCCTTTATTAGACAACTGCTAATAAATAAAATAATAATAAATAATAATAATAATAATAATAATAATAATAATAATAATAATAATAATAAATGAGGTGCAGAATGACTTTCATTAGTGTTTAAGCACTTGACAGGAGTATATAATACGTTATTTCACAATGACTTTTATTTTATTACAAAGACCAGACTAAATTGTCTTCTATATTGCATTGATTTCGATATGCCACATAAACTGCGAGTCTGGCAGTTGAAGAAGCAAGTGCTTATAACTTATTCATTTTTACGATTCTGCAGATGAAATACCGTATGGGTATTTAATTCAAATATTTAGTAACACTTAAGAATGGACATGCATGAGATATTCACATACACGGAGATATGTAAATTTGAATTGCAAAAGCCGTTCAAAAAGCGGCTGTGGCGTTGCTAGTGTTAAGACTGTCTGGTCTTCTATGCACGGCTGTCTTCCTCAGCCTGTCTTGCCTGTCTGTCTGTCTCTCCTCCTCACTCCAGACACTGGGGTTTTATTAGGGTCTGGACCGCAGTTTCCGACCAGAGCTCCAGCTGTTATGCTTCCTAGTGGGGCAGACCTGAGGAATAGCAGAGCATTATTTTTATAGGTCGAGCACCCCTGAAGGCCCACCTCCCGACCACTGAGAGAGAGTGAGCAAGTCCTCACCCAACCTCTCCATGTCACTGCCATGATTGACAGGCAGACCCTTCAGGGCTCCCGAGCTCCTTCTGCAGGATCATGCATGCATCAGACAGCCAGTACAAATCTCACCGTTAGTGACATTTCAAAATCTAACATTAAATACTGTACTAGTATGGCTTCCAGTAGACGTGTGCTGTCATTTCATATTTTATTTGATTACAAGATGCTAAATAAGACATCTAAATATTTATTATAGGTGATGATGCAAAACCGATAGATGAGCTTACTATTCAACTGAAATCAAATTCAGTCAAGCGGCAATACTGATATTAATAACTCAGCCAGTAGGAGGAGATTCATTGCAAGTTTTTGGGGGGCAGGAAATTTTCCAAGGTGACCTATCTTGTGGAAATAGAAACCAAACAAAAACTTAAATATTTATTGCATTTTTGATAAGACAAACATTGAAAACAAAATCTATACACATATTACCACCATTTACTTGAACAGTCCCCTCTTTCTGGTGGAGCTTGATGTGCCTGCAACAGTTTTCTTGGATAGTTTAGCAAGCGAGCCAACAGTGGCTCTTAAGTTGGCAAGTATGCATTTCTTCACTTTAGGTTCATCAGTGCCTCCCTGGGTGCATTTTTTGGTCATTTCAAATTGTACCCGAAGCTCTGATAGCAATGCTTCCTGCGCAGTACAGCTTCTGTGCAGTTCTTTCATTTCCTCCACCTGTGAAAAATGACGTGTCAGTTAAGCCACAGGAGAAACCATTTCACACATTTACTATCAACTTAAAAATAAATGTCCCACAACATAAAATCCCCCTGCCAAGGCTGTAAATCCAAACTTAAAGCCTTCAATATAATTAAAAAGTTGAAGACCACTGACGGCATGCACATAATTAAATTAAAAATTTATATATATATATATATATTATATATATATATATATATATATATATATATATATATATATTGTGATGAGGTGTGGGGCACTGTGGTCGAGGGGCGGTATTTTGGGCCTCGGATTTTGCATGAGTCTGTACCCTTTTTAAGAAATGTAGTCCTGTTGGTCTGGCGCAACAGGACTTCAATTCCCAGGAGGCCATGGGACTGATGGGCAGCCATTTTAGATGGCACAATTATAATAGGTGATTGGGTAATTGATTCAACAGCTGCCTTCAATTTAACAATTGGGAACCTTTTAAAAAGGGCAGGGTCAACCTGTTGAAAAGGAAAGAAGGAGAGTTGGAGAATGAGCTGTGAGCTGTTTTGGAAAGGGGAACAAGAACCAAATCTTTTGTGCAAAGGGGGACTTAAAAGTCCTGGTGTTTTGGGGCCGGTAAGCAGCTTAGCTGCCCGGACTGTTAGATAGGGATACTTGCTGTTTAGTTAGAAATCCATAAAGGAGTTAGGCTTTTGTTTGTTTATCTTGGATATTTTGTTTTATTAAGCACTGTAAATAATAAACGCACAGGTGCCGACCTGTTTGAACCACATTCCTGGAAGTTTGACTTTCTTTAATGCTAGAGGACAGTGGAAAAGGTCCGGAGGAAGTGACAACCATAACACACATTTTCAGAGTTGTCACACATGGTGGAGAATGCGGGCACCACATTAACTTGTCTGTGCATAAAAGAAAAACTTTCGGAATATGGAGGAGTGCCTCAAGGCCCTGCTGCAAGGCACGGCAGCGCTGCAACAAATGGCTGCAGCACAACAAGATGCAAACCGATTACTTGAGGAGGAGCAGCAACGTGCTGCACTTCAGACCCAACAGGAACTACAAATGCTGACCCAGAAGCTGGATGAGATGACCAGGGAGGCGCCGCGTCCCTCTGCATCTATCAGGGCCAGTCATTATATACAGAAAATGACTAACACCGATGATGTGGAGGCATTTTTAAGGGCTTTTGAGCGGACGGCAGAGAGGGAACGATGGCGGCAGGACAGTGGGCTGGATTGCTGGCCCCATTTCTGAGTGGGGAGTCTCAGAAGGCGTATTACGACCTAGACCAAGCCCAAGCTAATGACTACACTAAACTCAAGGCAGAGATACTGGCTCGGTTAGGAGTTACCACTGCTGTCCGAGCTCAACGGTTCCATGACTGGGCATATCAACCAGAGAAACCTACAAGGTCACAGATGTTTGATCTAATACATTTGGCAAAAAAATGGCTACAACCCGAGGTCCGCACTGCTGCAGAAATCGTCGAAAGGATCGTGATGGATCACTTCCTGAGAGGTCTACCGCCACCTTTGCGGAGGTGGGTTGGACAAGGGGACCCTTCAACTGCTGAGCAGCTGGTTGCACTTGTAGAGCGATACACCGCAACGGGCGAACTACTCCGAGCCACCGGACCAGAGCGACCCCAGAACCCGAAGGCCCGAAGTGTCAACAAGTCCGGTAAGACTGTTCTTGGGTCAGGGGGAGCCGAAGAGCAGCCCAGGGCTGTGAAGGGACTTGGGGACTATGGGGAAATGAACCAGGGGAACTGGTATAAATATGATAAACCCGACCGGGTTAAACCGTGGTTTGTTGGAAAACATGTGAAATGTTTTAGATGCCAGGAAATAGGGCATATAGCCAGTAATTGTCCATTAGCGGATGAGCCCATGCAATGTAATATGGGGAAAGGGGAGCGGAAGTATTCTTTGTTGACTTGCACAGATGTTACTGTTTTAATGGGGGTACAGTATGGTACTAAATATCTCTGTCAGATAACTGTGGAAGGAAACACGGCCAGGGCTCTACTTGATTCGGGAAGCATGGTAACATTGGTGGCCGAACATTTTGTAGACCACACTAAATTGGATCAGTCCCGTAAACTCAGCATTACGTGTGTGCATGGTGATACCCGCCCATATCCGACTGCTGTAGTCCACATACAAACCAACGCCGGGTCGGTAGATTATCGAGTGGGCGTGGTACCGACTTTACCCTATCACGTAATACTGGGGCGGGATTTCCCCAACTTTTTGGAGTTATGGGACAAAAAGGGCGAATTGGAACCGCCCAATGTAAACGACGTGGCGAGTTGGAGCTACAGAGTGGTGAGCTAGGGGAATTGTTTCCTTTTGATGTGTTTGAGAAAACCCAGCTAGTGAAGGTTTTAGTAGGAGAAGAACATGGTCAAGAGGTCCCAGGTACCTCCCATGATAATGACACTGACAGTGTCGCTGAGATAGTCTTACCGGAGGTTAACTCAGAGAATTTTGCTACTGCCCAGTTAAGGGACCCCACTTTGAACAGTGCAAGGAAAGGTGTAAGCATAATAAACGGAACTCCTGTTAACCCGGAGATTCCCTTGACCTACCCTCATTTTATACAAAAAAATGATTTGTTATATCGTGTAGAAAAAACCGGGCAAGATATAACAGAACAGTTACTGGTGCCGCTTTCATATAAACGTACAGTACTGGATCTTGCCCATGGTCATGTTCTTGGAGGTCATTTGGGTATCAAGAAAACAAAGGACAGAATTCTGAGAAGGTTTTATTGGATAGGCGTACACGCCGATATAGAACGACACTGCACGTCTTGCCCTGAATGTCAACAGACAGCCCCGTTTAAAGCTTTCCGAAGTCCTTTAGTGCCACTGCCAATAATTGAGGTGCCGTTTGAGCGAATAGCAATGGATTTCATAGGACCCCTGGGGAAATCCGCTAGGGGGCACCAACACATTTTAGTCATTTTAGACTATGCCACTCGGTATCCCGAAGCAATACCTCTTCGCAACACTAGTGCTAAGACGGTTGCTAAAGAGCTCATGCTCATGTTTAGCCGTGTCGGTATCCCGAAGGAAATACTGACTGACCAGGGGACCCCATTCATGTCCAAGGTCACTAGTGAGTTGTGCAAGTTGTTAAAAATTAAACACTTAAAAACTTCTGTTTACCATCCCCAGAGTGACGGTCTTGTGGAGAGGTTCAACAAGACTTTAAAATCTATGCTACGTAAAGTAATAGATAAAGACGGAAAAACTGGGATTTTTGTTACCCTACTTAATGTTCGCTGTCCGAGAGGTACCGCAAGCTTCGACCGGGTTTTCTCCTTTGAGCTTTTATATGGGAGACATCCCAGAGGTCTCTTGGATATTGCCAAGGAGACATGGGAACGTGAGCCTACCCCTTACGTAGTGTAATAGAGCATGTGTCGCAAATGCAGGATCGCATTGCCACAGTGATGCCCATTGTACGTGAACATATCGTCAAGCACAGGAGGCCCAGAGAAGTGCGTACAATCGCACCGCTCAAAATACGGGTTTTCAACCCGGGACAAGGTCTTAGTTTTGGTGCCCACTGTAGAAAGTTTTTTGGCCACCTGGAGGGGTCCGTATGAAGTTATTGAGCGTGTCGGTGAAGTCAATTATAAAGTCGGCAGCCAGGCAGAAGGAAGCCGAACAGATATATCACGTAAACCTTTTTAAGGCGTGGAAAGACAGAGAGGTACTGGTTGCAGTGAATGATAACTTACCTCCCAAACCTAAGAACCCTGAACCCACGGTAAGGATTGCAGAAGGTTTGTCTAGTTCTCAGAAGCAGGAAGTTAGGGCCCTAGTTCTGAGAAATAGTGATATATTTTCAACTAAGCCGGGCAAAACAGATGTTATTCAACATGATATTGTAACAGAGCCCGGGAAAAGGGTAACCCTAAAACCCTACCGTGTCCCAGAAGCCCGTAGGAAGGCCATAGGGAGGAAGTAAAAAAAAAATGCTAGATTTGAGGGTAATTGAAGAATCGGACAGTGAGTGGGCCAGTCCCATTGTGTTGGTGCCAAAACCAGATGGGTCGCTCAGGTTTTGCAATGATTATCGGGCTCTAAATAAGGTTTCAAAGTTTGATGCTTACCCTATGCCCAGGGTTGATGAGTTATTAGACCGGTTAGGAAATGCACGGTATCTCACCACTTTAGATTTAACTAAAGGCTACTGGCAAGTACCACTCACTGAACAGGCCAAAGCCAAAACGGCATTCTCCACTCCTGAGGGCCTATTCCAGTATAATGTACTACCCTTCGGTCTTCATGGGGCTCCCGCAACGTTCCAGCGTTTAATGGATAAGATTTTAAAACCTCATAGGGAGTATGCCGCCGTCTATATAGATGATGTGGTAGTGCATAGTACTAGCTGGGACACACATTTAGAGAAGGTTCAGGCTGTTTTAAACTCCATAAGAGTGGCTGGGCTAACTGAATCCAACCAAATGTATCATTGGTCTGGAGGAGGCAAAGTATTTGGGGTACACAATTGGACGTGGGGTCATAAAACCCCAAATAGACAAGCTGGAGGCCATTAGGAAGTGGCCCAGACCTGTCAATAAAAAACAGGTGAGGGCCTTCCTTGGTTTGGCTGGGTATTATAGGCGATTCATCGCAGGGTTTGCCACAATTGCTGCTCCCCTTACAGATCTGACCAAAGCAAAAGGGCCATTAATGGTAAAGTGGAGTGCGGAGGCTGAATCCGCATTCCAAATTCTTAAAAATGCTCTGTGTGCACAGCCCGTGTTAATCACACCTGATTTTAACAAACGGTTTATTGTGCAAACTGATGCCTCTGAGGTTGGGCTGGGGCAGTATTATCACAAGAAGTGGAAGGCGAAGAACACCCTGTTATGTTCTTGAGCAGGAAACTTAATCCACAGGAACGAAACTATGCAGTGGTAGAAAAAGAATGCCTAGCCATTAAGTGGGCACTGGAAACGTTAAGATACTATCTCTTAGGGAGGCAGTTTACATTGATTACTGACCATGCCCTCTTACTTGGATGCACCAAAGCAAGGAAAAGAATGCAAGGGTCACAAGGTGGTTCTTGAGTTTACAGACATTCAACTTTGTAATTGAGCATAGAGCTGGTGCAAAACAGGGGAATGCAGATGGGTTATCCAGAGTTCATTGTTTGTTGTCGGTGTCGCTCAACCCCTCGAGTCTGAGCTGGGGAGGGGATGTGTGATGAGGTGTGGGGCACTGTGGTCGAGGGCGGTATTTTGGGCCTCGGATTTTGCGCAGTCTGTACCCTTTTTGGAAATGTAGTCCTGTTGGTCTGGCGCAACAGGACTTCAATTCCCAGGAGGCCATGGGACTGATGGGCAGCCATTTTAGATGGCACAATTATAATAGGTGATTGGGTAATTGATTCAACAGCTGCCTTCAATTTAACAATTGGGAACCTTTTAAAGGGCAGGGTCAACCTGTTGAAAAGGAAAGAAGGAGAGTTGGAGAATGAGCTGTGAGCTGTTTTGGAAAGGGAACAAGAACCAAATCTTTTTGTGCAAAGGGGACTTAAAAGTCCTGGTGTTTTGGGGCGGTAAGCAGCTTAGCTGCCGGACTGTTAGATAGGGATACTTGCTGTTTAGTTAGAAATCCATAAAGGAGTTAGGCTTTTGTTTGTTTATCTTGGATATTTTGTTTTATTAAGCACTGTAAATAATAAACGCGACAGGTGCCGACCTGTTTGAACCACATTCCTGGAAGTTTGACTTTCTTTAATGCTAGAGGACAGTGGAAAAGGTCCGGAGGAAGTGACAACCATAACACACATTTTCAGAGTTGTCACACATGGTGGAGAATGCGGGCACCACATTAACTTGTCTGTGCATAAAAGAAAAACTTTCGGAATATGGAGGAGTGCCTCAAGGCCCTGCTGCAAGGCACGGCAGCGCTGCAACAAATGGCTGCAGCACAACAAGATGCAAACCGATTACTTCGGGAGGAGCAGCAACGTACTGCACTTCAGACCCAACAGGAACTACAAATGCTGACCCAGAAGCTGGATGAGATGACCAGGGGGCGCCGCGTCCCCTCTGCATCTATCAGGGCCAGTCATTATATACAGAAAATGACTAACACCGATGATGTGGAGGCATTTTTAAGGGCTTTTGAGCGGACGGCAGAGAGGGAACGATGGCCGGCAGGACAGTGGGCTGGATTGCTGGCCCCATTTCTGAGTGGGAGTCTCAGAAGGCGTATTCGACCTAGACCAAGCCCAAGCTAATGACTACACTAAACTCAAGGCAGAGATACTGGCTCGGTTAGGAGTTACCACTGCTGTCCGAGCTCAACGGTTCCATGACTGGGCATATCAACCAGAGAAACCTACAAGGTCACAGATGTTTGATCTAATACATTTGGCAAAAAATGGCTACAACCGAGGTCCGCACTGCTGCAGAAATCGTCGAAAGGATCGTGATGGATCACTTCCTGAGAGGTCTACCGCCACCTTTGCGGAGGTGGGTTGGACAGGGGACCCTTCAACTGCTGAGCAGCTGGTTGCACTTGTAGAGCGATACACCGCAACGGGCGAACTACTCCGAGCCACCGGACCAGAGCGACCCCAGAACCCGAAGGCCCAAGTGTCAACAAGTCCGGTAAGACTGTTCTTGGGTCAGGGGAGCGAAGAAGAGCAGCCCAGGCTGTGAAGGACTTGGGGACTATGGGGAAATGAACCAGGGGAACTGGTATAAATATGATAAACCCGACCGGGTTAAACCGTGGTTTGTTGGAAAACATGTGAAATGTTTTAGATGCCAGGAAATAGGGCATATAGCCAGTAATTGTCCATTAGCGGATGAGCCCATGCAATGTAATATGGGGAAAGGGGCGGAAGTATTCTTTGTTGACTTGCACAGATGTTACTGTTTTAATGGGGTACAGTATGGTACTAAATATCTCTGTCAGATAACTGTGGAAGGAAACACGGCCAGGGCTCTACTTGATTCGGGAAGCATGGTAACATTGGTGGCCGAACATTTTGTAGACCACACTAAATTGGATCAGTCCCGTAAACTCAGCATTACGTGTGTGCATGGTGATACCCGCCCATATCCGACTGCTGTAGTCCACATACAAACCAACGCCGGGTCGGTAGATTATCGAGTGGGCGTGGTACCGACTTTACCCTATCACGTAATACTGGGGCGGGATTTCCCCAACTTTTTGGAGTTATGGGACAAAAAGGGCGAATTGGAACCGCCCAATGTAAACGACGTGGCCGAGTTGGAGCTACAGAGTGGTGAGCTAGGGGAATTGTTTCCTTTTGATGTGTTTGAGAAAACCCAGCTAGTGAAGGTTTTAGTAGGAGAAGAACATGGTCAAGAGGTCCCAGGTACCTCCCATGATAATGACACTGACAGTGTCGCTGAGATAGTCTTACCGGAGGTTAACTCAGAGAATTTTGCTACTGCCCAGTTAAGGGACCCCACTTTGAACAGTGCAAGGAAAGGTGTAAGCATAATAAACGGAACTCCTGTTAACCCGGAGATTCCCTTGACCTACCCTCATTTTATACAAAAAAATGATTTGTTATATCGTGTAGAAAAAACCGGGCAAGATATAACAGAACAGTTACTGGTGCCGCTTTCATATAAACGTACAGTACTGGATCTTGCCCATGGTCATGTTCTTGGAGGTCATTTGGGTATCAAGAAAACAAAGGACAGAATTCTGAGAAGGTTTTATTGGATAGGCGTACACGCCGATATAGAACGACACTGCACGTCTTGCCCTGAATGTCAACAGACAGCCCCGTTTAAAGCTTTCCGAAGTCCTTTAGTGCCACTGCCAATAATTGAGGTGCCGTTTGAGCGAATAGCAATGGATTTCATAGGACCCCTGGGGAAATCCGCTAGGGGGCACCAACACATTTTAGTCATTTTAGACTATGCCACTGGTATCCCGGCAATACCTCTTCAACACTAGTGCTAAGACGGTTGCTAAAGAGCTCATGCTCATGTTTAGCCGTGTCGGTATCCCGAAGAAATACTGACTGACCAGGGGACCCCATTCATGTCCAAGGTCACTAGTGAGTTGTGCAAGTTGTTAAAAATTAAACACTTAAAAACTTCTGTTTACCATCCCCAGAGTGACGGTCTTGTGGAGAGGTTCAACAAGACTTTAAAATCTATGCTACGTAAAGTAATAGATAAAGACGGAAAAACTGGGATTTTTGTTACCCTACTTAATGTTCGCTGTCCGAGAGGTACCACCGCAAGCTTCGACCGGTTTCTCCCTTTGAGCTTTTATATGGGAGACATCCCAGAGGTCTCTTGGATATTGCCAAGGAGACATGGGAACGTGAGCCTACCCCCCCGTAGTGTAATAGAGCATGTGTCGCAAATGCAGGATCGCATTGCCACAGTGATGCCCATTGTGCGTGAACATATGCGTCAAGCACAGGAGGCCCAGAGAAGTGCGCATAATCGCACCACGCTCAATCTGGGTTTTCAACCCGGGGACAAGGTCTTAGTTTTGGTGCCCACTGTAGAAAGCAAGTTTTTGGCCACCTGGAGGGGTCCGTGTGAAGTTATTGAGCGTGTCGGTGAAGTCAATTATAAAAGTCACGGCAGCCAGGCAGAAGGAAGCCGAACAGATATATCACGTAAACCTTTTAAGGCGTGGAAAGACAGAGAGGTACTGGTTGCAGTGAATGATAACTTACCTCCCAAACCTAAGAACCCTGAACCCACGGTAAGGATTGCAGAAGGTTTGTCTAGTTCTCAGAAGCAGGAAGTTAGGGCCCTAGTTCTGAGAAATAGTGATATATTTTCAACTAAGCCGGGCAAAACAGATGTTATTCAACATGATATTGTAACAGAGCCCGGGAAAAGGGTAACCCTAAAACCCTACCGTGTCCCAGAAGCCCGTAGGAAGGCCATAGGGGAGGAAGTAAAAAAAATGCTAGATTTGAGGGTAATTGAAGAATCGGACAGTGAGTGGGCCAGTCCCATTGTGTTGGTGCCAAAACCAGATGGGTCGCTCAGGTTTTGCAATGATTATCGGGCTCTAAATAAGGTTTCAAAGTTTGATGCTTACCCTATGCCCAGGGTTGATGAGTTATTAGACCGGTTAGGAAATGCACGGTATCTCACCACTTTAGATTTAACTAAAGGCTACTGGCAAGTACCACTCACTGAACAGGCCAAAGCCAAAACGGCATTCTCCACTCCTGAGGGCCTATTCCAGTATAATGTACTACCCTTCGGTCTTCATGGGGCTCCCGCAACGTTCCAGCGTTTAATGGATAAGATTTTAAAACCTCATAGGGAGTATGCCGCCGCCTATATAGATGATGTGGTAGTGCATAGTACTAGCTGGGACACACATTTAGAGAAGGTTCAGGCTGTTTTAAACTCCATAAGAGTGGCTGGGCTAACTGCGAATCCAACCAAATGTATCATTGGTCTGGAGGAGGCAAAGTATTTGGGGTACACAATTGGACGTGGGGTCATAAAACCCCAAATAGACAAGCTGGAGGCCATTAGGAATTGGCCCAGACCTGTCAATAAAAAACAGGTGAGGGCCTTCCTCGGTTTGGCTGGGTATTATAGGCGATTCATCGCAGGGTTTGCCACAATTGCTGCTCCCCTTACAGATCTGACCAAAGCAAAAGGGCCATTAATGGTAAAGTGGAGTGCGGAGGCTGAATCCGCATTCCAAATTCTTAAAAATGCTCTGTGTGCACAGCCCGTGTTAATCACACCTGATTTTAACAAACGGTTTATTGTGCAAACTGATGCCTCTGAGGTTGGGCTAGGGGCAGTATTATCACAAGAAGTGGAAGGCGAAGAACACCCTGTTATGTTCTTGAGCAGGAAACTTAATCCACAGGAACGAAACTATGCAGTGGTAGAAAAAGAATGCCTAGCCATTAAGTGGGCACTGGAAACGTTAAGATACTATCTCTTAGGAGGCAGTTTACATTGATTACTGACCATGCCCCTCTTACTTGGATGCACCAAAGCAAGGAAAAGAATGCAAGGGTCACAAGGTGGTTCTTGAGTTTACAGACATTCAACTTTGTAATTGAGCATAGAGCTGGTGCAAAACAGGGGAATGCAGATGGGTTATCCAGAGTTCATTGTTTGTTGTCCGGTGTCGCTCAACCCCTCGAGTCTGAGCTGGGGAGGGGGATGTGTGATGAGGTGTGGGGCACTGTGGTCGAGGGCGGTATTTTGGGCCTCAGTTTTGCATGTCTGTACCCTTTTTAGGAAATGTAGTCCTGTTGGTCTGGCGCAACAGGACTTCAATTCCCAGGAGGCCATGGGACTGATGGGCAGCCATTTTAGATGGCACAATTATAATAGGTGATTGGGTAATTGATTCAACAGCTGCCTTCAATTTAACAATTGGGAACCTTTTAAAAAGGGCAGGGTCAACCTGTTGAAAAGGAAAGAAGGAGAGTTGGAGAATGAGCTGTGAGCTGTTTTGGAAAGGGGAACAAGAACCAAATCTTTTGTGCAAAGGGGGACTTAAAAGTCCTGGTGTTTTGGGGCCGGTAAGCAGCTTAGCTGCCCGGACTGTTAGATAGGGATACTTGCTGTTTAGTTAGAAATCCATAAAGGAGTTAGGCTTTTGTTTGTTTATCTTGGATATTTTGTTTTATTAAGCACTGTAAATAATAAACGCACAGGTGCCGACCTGTTTGAACCACATTCCTGGAAGTTTGACTTTCTTTAATGCTAGAGGACAGTGGAAAAGGTCCGGAGGAAGTGACAACCATAACACACATTTTCAGAGTTGTCACAATATATATATATATATATATATGGACTAAAAATAAAAATGGAAACCCCAATGTAAAGTCACTTCATAGGGCATTGGGCCACTATGGTATCCTCTCTATGGGTTCTCGGCGGACCGTTTTTTGATGAAACTGGCTGCTCGCGCCCCAGTTTGAAATTTGCAGTCAATTGATCTGCAGTTGCTTGCCTGTCTTGCCTTGCACTTCAATTAATGCACAGATATCACGATCCTGGAGTATGCGCTTCCACCCGCTGCTGCCCTCAGAGTTCCATGCCGACATTACCTTAGACACCGTTGCTCGTGAAACATCAGCAAGTTGAGCGGTCTTGGTCACTGAAGCTCCTGCCAAACGCACCCCAACAATCACCCCTCTTTTAAGTCACTGATGTCTCCTCTTGCAGCCATGCTAGCCATATAGGCAATCAGGCCTCTCCAGCATTTTTATACATGACCCTAAGCATGCTGGGATGTTATTTGCTTAAATGCATGAGCCACACCTGTGCGGAAGCCCTTGCTTTCAATATACTTGATGTCCATCATTTTACCCAGGTGTTTCCATTTTTTTGTCCACTACCTATTTATATATTAAAAAAACAAAAAAAAACACACATTTGCAAAGCTCTTTTCCAGATGTCTTCATAAGTGTGACAGACTGATAGATAAGAACACACCTAGATAAGACACCTCAGGACATCAGGACATCTTTTCAAAGCTTTTACGCCAGTCTTTAATTAACTCCTCTTTTTATTTGAAATCTCGCCCTGTTTGTGTTTGAACAGTTTGAACCATTAGCATTGTTTACGTAGGTTTATTTGAACCGGAAAGAACGAGTCATTCACGAACTGCACATCACAAAAGCTAGGGAGAATCTATATTTGGTTGACTGGGTACATAAACATTAAATATAGTTTGACCAAAAAAATAATAATATATATTTACAATTCTAGAGATAACATAACAGTTTGAACCATTAGCATTGTTTAGCTATCAGTATCAATCGAATTTAATTTCATCTTAAAAAAAATAGTCAATTGCATTTCTTACGTGTTTTTTTCTATACATTTGGAGTCACCCATTGTTTTTTACAACAACAAAAAAGAGAGGTGCTAACGACTGGTATTTGTGGAACTAATCCATGGTATTTATTCAGCACATAGCAAAACGCTGTTTGCCCAATTCCTCTTCTATCCAGTAAACCTTTAGGGATTAGTCATGTGATCAATCGCCCGTTGAAGCACACCCATAACCGCAACATGTACATTTTATATAAACAAAGTTTAAATGTGTATATATTTAGTATTTACCACAGTAAAATAACATTTAGAAAATGTATATTTAATAATGTAAAATATAATAGACGTTTAAGAACGTCACCCGTTAGAATGTGCAATATCCTCCTAAAAGGTTGTTGTATCGTAGCTGATACTACGTGTCACCTTGTGAACTAAGGTGAATCGCCGTCATTATTGAATTATAAAATATTTAACCGTAGTTGTAAATTGTCATGTAATCTTTGTAATCACAATATGTAATCACAAGTTATATAATTAAGCCTTGGGTACAATAACGTTACAATACCAGTAGATGTTTGTATTTATTTATTTTGGAAATGAGGTGTATCTCTATTATTATTATTATTATTATTATTATTATTATTATTATTATTATTATTATTATTTAGTAATGTGGCTGACTTTACTCAAGATGACTTAGAAGTATTAATCATAATTTGTGCAAAATAGTTAACTATAGACATGATTAATTTTGTATGTGTATAAAAAATAACAAACACACACAGGCTACAACTAGTAGTGATTCATTGTATTATTTGTTTGTTTGGCAGACTTACACAAGGTTACGTACATAGTAAACTAAGAAGAACTGTAAGAAATTCTGGTGCACAAACTTGTAATCTGAGTTCCTTACAGCGTGAAGCAGCACTCTAGAAAGTAGACACCGTCTGGATCATAGATACATAGCTATGGTCTGGAGGATGTAACTGACACCATTTTGGCTCACACAGAGTTCTTATCTTGCACTAAGTAAGCGGGAATTTGGATCCAACATGGCACATACGGTCTTCAGTTTCATAACACTCAATGAGTTGAGAGACAACTCGGTTTCCTTGTTACAACGAACAAATCAGCCAGACTCGAGAGGTATGGAATCACTTCATGAGTTTTGATAGGCTGGTAACTCGACTCCTGTGCGCCACGCAGCTTGTTCATAGGGTGAATCAAAAGAACCGATTCAATGGGGACTCTGATCCGATTCCCATCGTTCACCTGAGTGAGTCCTTCAAAAAGAACGATTCGTTCACGAACTGCCCATCACTAGTGCGGAGAGGACTCCCTTCATAAAAATATCTTGGGACGTCCAGATTTTCCGTCCCAGTCTGGCTACCGCTGCGGACTCTTCTGCTATACTGTCGTCACTGGTACTGCATAGAATTTGATGCCGAATTATCTGCAAGTTAGTTCTGGCACCTTCATCAAGATTTTCATCAGTACATGCCAATATCTGCCCTATTCTTTCCAACAGCCAATCTACTCGACACAAAATAAAGTCGCCATTTACCGACCCACATTCAGCTTGAATTAAAAGCTCCCTAGTCTTTTCTAGGATAAGACTCCTATAAGTCATGTTGCACACATTTGTAACGTATGGAATATTCACAGGATTGAAACTGTACAGCAACGCCGCTGTAGCCCTGACTGCACACCTCTCCGCACCACTACCAGGCAAAGAGAGGAGATCAGCGAGTCACTTACTGTCCCGCCCATCGAGCATGATTGACGGTAGCTCGAAAAGATTGTGCCAAAATGAAAAGACGAAATAAATAAATAAATAAAAAGCGAAGTAAAAACCGAAATAAATAAATAAATAAATAAATAAATAAATAAATAAATAAATAAATAAATAAATAAATAGATGTAGCCCTGCTGCAAATTTGCGCTATTCCTTTAAATAAAAATGTTTTATTTTTTTGTAACATATTTATAATGCACCAGAATCACATGTACTAGCTTGCTACACCTAAACACAATTCTATTGGACAGGTTTACCCTCTGAAGCAATTAGCCAACAGGTAGTGGAATTTGGGGGTGGGACTTAGCGTTTTGATTGGGTTTGTGCGAGAGACAGAAAGAAGGTTCGAGAGAGTGCGAAGGAACAGACGCAACGTGAGGGAGTGAAAGAAAAGTTTTATAGTAAAAGAAATATTATCTGAACGATATATTTTGTACTTTATTAGCAGAGTATAAGAGGCTAATATATTTCAGTAAACCAAACGTTTGCTGTAGACAGTACTATCTACCTGTAATTTCACAAGAGAGAAATTAGTCACCATTTTATGGTATAGTCTTTTTTGTTTATTATTAATTTACTTTTCTGCTGGCGTCTGGAACTGCTGCTGAGACCCAGATAGCACTCGGGGTGACCAGGAGAAAGCCCCGAATACCTCTGGCCACATTGGAAAAGAAGATCTTTCAGCTGCCGTTGGGTTTATTGTGTCCTTCTGAACTTACCTTGGACGAAAAAAAGCGGAACTGTGTTGCTGGTCGTGAGTACTGCTTGCATTAAAAAAAAACGTTTTGAAAGTATAATTTTGTTGCTTATTTGACATAAATAAGTTAAGGGGCATTTTGTTTTTTTTATTATTGCCACTACGTACCCGAGCGACGGTTCAGGCCTGCAACGTGTTATTTCTTTTATACTGCTGCACGTGTTCAGGACACGTGAGTGTGTGTGCATTATTATTATTATTATTATTAATATTATTATTATTATTATTATTATTATTTATTTCTTAGCAGACGCCCTTATCCAGGGCGACTTACAATTGTAAGCAAATACATTTCAAGTGTTACAATACAAGTAATACAATAAGAGCATGTGTGTGTGGGCCCACTGTAGTGCAATAGTTTAATTATTTTGTATAGCAACGCATATTATTTAAGAGTAAATATATTATTTGTAATTTTGATTGTATATTATTTTGCTTATATTTGAATACCTAGCCTTTGTTTATTTTTATTTTTTTGTTATTATTGAAAATACTTTATTATTAGCATTTATTTGAGTAAATTGTTTACTTATTTCTATTGGTGTGTGTTGTGTGAGTGGATACTGGGGTTAGTATTTAATAATAACACCGTGTAACACATTTTTTTTTTTTTTGGTTCCTGGGTATTAAGTGTTAATTCCTAATTGCTTATGCCTCAAAAGTATAGAAAATGGCTATTATTCCCCACAAACTTTGCTTTTGTGACCAGGACAGTGATATTTTGAAATTTACTTATTTTCCAGAACATTCCAGATAGATTCAGTGCTGAGTAAACTTGGAGTAACTTCTAGAACTTTCTAGAACTTTCCAGTAATATAAATAGTAGTATAAATACAGGGGCCTTAAGCCCACCAGTTCAGTTTAGTTCCAGCTGCCTAAGTGGATACATATCTGCATTTTTCTGAGATGGCATCAAGAGGCTGCAAGCATCCGCAGACACATTTTGCTATGTCTGCGGCCAATTTATCAAGACAAGAGAAAAAAAAGTACTCCGTGGAAGCATCTGCTAAGATGTTTGAGGCCTACAAGGCATATTTCGGCATGCCTGTCGGGGATCAAGACAAACCCTGGGCACCTCATTTCACCTGCAAGCACTGCAAAAAAACTCTGGAAGGTAAGAGGGACAATTGTTGCTCGGAATTGTATATTATAAAATTTGTTAAAATTTTTAAAATTGTAAACGTTTTTAATTTTAAAATGTTTTACAATTTTCAATGTTATTGAAAAAATATATCATATATGAAAAATGTTGCGAGAATCTCTTACACATTAGTCATGGGTGAAATAAATTTTTCTAGTATGGTACAGAGGGGAAAAGAGAGCCATGAAGTTCACTATCCCAAGACTTTGGCGGGAACCCACTGACCACTCAAGCAACTGCTACTTCTACATGGTGGACCCTTCCAAACGTCGGACTGGCAAGAATGCACCTGCTATCACGTATCCGGACCTTCCTTCATCCATCGCCCAGGTGCCACACTGCCATGAGCTCCCCGTACCCACTCCTCCGGAGAGAGAGCAGCCGTCTTTAGAAGAGAGCAGCAAGTCAGAGAGCGAGGAAGACGTTGTAGATCCAGATGACAATTTCAGAGGTGGAGCTGAGGAGAGAAACCCATACTACCCCAACCAAAAAGACCTCAATGACTTGATTAGAGATCTTGGTCTCACCAAGTCCAATGCCGAGCTTTTGACGTCTAGGCTCAAGCAGTGGAACTTGTTGGATGAAAGTGTGCAAGTCGCAGATCAGAGGAAGCGTCACCAACCTTTTTCCAGCTTCTTCACCCGTCAAGATGGGCTCTGTTTCTGCCACAATGTGACCAGTCTGTTCGAGGCAATCGGAATCGCCTGTAACCAGAATGAGTGGTGCCTCTTCATTGACAGCTCATCCAGGAGCCTCAAAGCTGTGCTGCTCCATAATGGTAACAAGTACTCGTCTCTTCCCCTGGCTCACTCGGTGCACCTCAAAGAGGATTACAACAGCATCAAGACCTTGCTGGACGCGTTGAAGTATGATGAGTACGGCTGGGAGGTCATAGGAGACTTCAAAATGGTGGCATTCCTGATGGGTCTCCAAGGCAGTTTTACCAAGTTTCCCTGCTATCTTTGCCTTTGGGACAGCAGGGACACCAAGGCGCACTACCACAGGCGGGACTGGCCACAGCGGACCGAGTTCTCTGTGGGGAGGAACAACGTCAAGTGGGAGCCACTGGTGGACCCCCGGAAGGTGCTGATGCCACCACTGCACATCAAATTGGGCCTTATGAAACAATTTGTCAGAGCTCTAGATACAGAGTCGGCAGCCTTCAAGTACCTTCAAGACTTCTTCCCTAAGCTGTCTGAGGCAAAGGTCAAAGCCGGTGTCTTCGTCGGACCACAGATAAAGAAGTTTCTGGAGTGCAATGAATTCCCCAAGAAGCTCACTAGTAAGGAGAAAGCGGCTTGGAACAGCTTTGTCGCAGTGGTTCGGGGCTTCCTGTGCAATCACAAGGCTGAAAATTATGTGGAGCTGGTTGAGACTCTGGTGAAGAACTACGGAACAATGGGCTGTAGGATGTCCCTCAAAGTCCATATCCTTGATGCTCATCTTGATAAATTCAAGGAGAACATGGGAGCGTACTCAGACACAAATTTGCCCGTTTTCTCATTGGAAATAGGTACATTTCAAAATATCACTGTCCTGGTCACAAAAGCAAAGTTTGTGGGGAATAATAGCTATTTTCTATACTTTTGAGGCATAAGCAATTAGGAAATAACACTTACTACCCAGGAACAAACATTGTGTTACGTAGTGTAATTCCTATTAGGGGGTTGTGGCAGGGCCTGTAAATAATAATATTGTGTGGTGATTTGGTGGTGGTTGGCAGGGATGGGGTTAATTTCCTATCCCTGCCAAAATACATGTGAGAATGTGGCTGGAGCTAATTGAATAATTGATAATTAGGCTCCAGCCACATGCTATAAAAAGGGGAAAATCCTTTGTTTGGTGGAGGTGTTTTGGGGTGAGTGAACAGTGTTACTACATTTGTTTGGTGTGACAAAGTGAAGGCTCTGCCCAGCCTGAACAGTTTTGTTTAAACTTTTGTTTTGGCCCTTGTGCCAGTTATTTTATAAGTGTTTATTGTGTGCGAGATTTGTTTTTGTTTGACCTTTTATTTTTTATTTAAAACCCCATCCCTGCCAACCACCACCAAACACCAAACCACACAATATTTTTATTTACAGGCAGGGCCCTGCCCTGCCACAGGCACGTGTATTTAGATGTCCCTTACATAGGTGGAGGCACCGCATTAAAGAAACAGTACACCTATATTTCTAACAGACAAATTGTAATTTAAATAAGTATCGGGAACCCAGGCCTCGCCACTTACAGTGAGTTAGGTGTTGTTTACTCAATACACTAACAGGAGTGGGAGGGGCGTTACATAAATGGAGGCTCCTCTGGGATGCTATTTGTCATTTTGTTAGAGAACAGAGTGTCAGTATTCACTCAATAAGCCCTGTATTGAATGCCAGTGCATCATGAATCAGTCAGCCAGTACCGCTGAGCAAGCACAACTACTCAATTGGTGCAGAGGTGAAGAAATAGACTCTGCCCATGCAGTATTAGTGGTTGGTATACCGGAAGGTACCAATATAGCTTTTATTGAAGAAACCATGCACACTATTAAGGTGCTTGGATGCGTGAGAGTAAGAGGGAAAACATTTAATGCCCTTACAAAGAGTTTAATGTATTGTGTGAGTGCTCTCGGATAGAGGACCCAGATCAGGTCCCCAATGAAGTACTGCCACCTGGTGATCTTGCAGCCTGGAAGCTAGTGGTAGCTGATGGAGCAACTATTGATTCTGGTGAAGGTGTTCCAACCTCAAGCTTTCAGGAGAAGCTTACAAAGCTGCTGCAGGAAGAAGGGAAGACATTGCGTGAGGCCCAGGCTCTATACCCAGCTGAAGCATTGCAAACCACGTCCCCTGAAGCCATAATTCGTGCAGTTGGAGACGTTTTAGAGAAAACGGCGAAATCACACAACGAGAATAATGCGTATTGGCGGTAACGAACATTCTCAGGAAGCATTCCTACTCCCTCGGGAGAGGAGAGTTTTGATAGTTGGATGGATCAAGCCCGTCTCATGGTTCAAGAGTGTGACTGCTCCAGTAGAGAGAAAAGGAAGAGAATTAGGGAGAGCTTGAAAGGACCTGCTTTGGAGATTATTCAAGCAGTGAGGGCCGCCAACCCTGATGCTAGCCCAATGGACTGCCTGGAAGCACTTGAACACACATTTGGAACCCCTGAGTCTGGTGAGGATCTTTATTTTGCATTCAGATCACTAAGACAACAGCCTGGAGAAAAACTGTCTGATTTTCTGAGGAGGCTAGAGGTCTTTAAAGAAAGTAGTGCTGAAAGGAGGCATTGCGTCAAGCCACATTGATCTTGTGCGCATTGAACAGCTTATACGAGGTGCTATTGAGTCTGAGCTGATGCTGATACAGCTGAGATTAACGGAAAGGAAGGATAACCCCCCTGCATTCCTGACTCTCCTGAATGAAATCCGAGAAGAGGAGGAGCAAGAAGCTGCTCATCATAAAGTGAGCACCAGAATAAAGTGGATTCAAGTCAGAGATGACGAGAACCTGAAACAGTCTGAGTTTCATGAACTGAAAGCTCAAGTTAAAGAGTTGCAAACTGGGTTTGTTGCCATGATGACGCAGCATAGTCAGTCAAAGGAATCAAGTGTTGCTGGAAGTCAAGCAATGAAGGTTAAACTTGTTACATTGCAGCCTGATAAAGACTGTGAGATAGAAGCATTGAAGCGTCAGGTACAAGACCTGCAGCAGAAGGTCACTGTATTGAACATGACACCAGTACCATCAATTGTGGATGGGCAAGTGCTGAGAACCGCTGGAGCAGCTCGTGCCCACAACAGCAGTAGACCTCAGGCAGCTAAAGGGTCTGGGGATTACTTCTGCTGTCGCTGCGGAGAAGATGGGCATATCACCAACAAATGCAGCACACCTGAAAACCTTGCTAGGGTGACTCAAAGCTCATTCGTTCCCTGCGTAAGATGAAACGTGAACAGAGAGGACCAGGCAAGGAGCCTGCCGGGTCTCCCTAATGTGAACTGCTCGGTCAGGAAGAATGCAATAGCCTTAAAGAAGACATGCCACCTTCCCAAAGGGCTAATAGGACCATCATCGGTGATCACAGTGAAGATTTGTGGACGACCATGTCGTGCTCTGCTAGATAGTGGTTCTGAAGTGACCATTATCTTTGATAAGTGGTACTCTCGGTTTCTACCACACCTGCCCATTTACCCAGTCGAAGGATTGGCCATCTGGGGCCTGAGTGACACCAGCTATCCCTATAGAGGATACATAGTAGTATAGAATTTCCCAAAGATGTTGCAGGAATTCAAGAGTCTATCTCTGTTTTGGCTTTGATCTGCCCAGAACCACGTAGCCCTGAGCAGGTACCTGTCATAATTGGGACTAATGCTAGTAGTATGTTTCAGCGTCTAGCCAAACTCTGTGAAGAGACAGCTGGCCCTGACTTTGTTACCTCTCTGCATATCCACCCTTTGTGTTCTCAAGCTTACCAAAAACAGCGCGAACCAAAGAGTAAACAACAAGACGACTGCATCGGTCAAGTGAAGTGGTTAGGCTCGGGACCACTGACTATTGCACCCAAAGCGAGTGTAATGTTATCTATGGAGTCCGCAGTCCCCTGCCGTTGGAAAAGGGCATCTTCATGATTGAGACGCTGCCTAATATAGCACTGCCAAAGGGGGTGTTGGTACAACCAGGAATCCTACCAGCCTCAGCCATTCATGTCAACAGGCTTACTGTTAGACTGAGGAATGAATCGATGAAAGAAACCACATTGCCTAGTGGGACAGTGCTAGCCCACCTATACAAGACGGACACAGTAGCTCAGGCTCAAAGACAGGACCAAAAGATACCTGCCCTTGATCCCCAGCTGTTTGATTTTGGGACATCTCCCATTCCAGAGACGTGGAAGGAGATACTGAGCAGAAAACTGGCTGAATGAGCCAATGTATTCTCAACTCATGAGTGGGACGTGGGACTGGCTGCAGGAGTCGAACACTCTATCCGGCTCAGTGACTCAAGACCTTTCAAGGAGAGGTCACAAAGGCTTGCCCCTGCCGATATTGAAGATATACGCCGGCATTTGCAAGAGTTGTTGGCAGCAGGCATTATTAAGGAGTCTCATAGCCCATATGCCTCACCCATAGTTGTAACCAGGAAGAAGAATGGATCAGTTCAAATGTGCATAGACTATTGCACTTTGAACAGCAGGACCATACCAGACCAGTACACCATGCTGCGCATTGATGACGCATTGGACTGTTTGTCTGGTAGCAAGTGGTTTTCAGTACTAGATCTGCGCAGTGGATATTACCAGATACCTATGGCAGAGGAAGACAAGGAGAAGACAGCGTTCATTTGTCCTCTTGGTTTCTACCAATTCGAACGTATGCCGCAGGGTATCACGGGTGCCCCAGCCACTTTTCAGCAGCTAATGGAGAAAGCCATGGGGGATATGAACCTTCTCCAAGTGTTAGTCTACCTTGATGACATAATCGTATTTGGTAAGACGTTGGAAGAACACGAAGAGCGACTTTTGAAAGTTCTTGATCGGCTGGTAGAATGTGGTCTGAAAGTGTCAATAGGCAAGTGCCAATTCTGTCAGCCTCAGGTTAAATATGTTGGCCATATTGTCTCTGAACACGGTGTAGCAACTGACCCTGCAAAAGTTGAAGCCGTGGCCAATTGGGAGCAACTTACGAACCTGAAGTCATTAAGGTCCTTTCTGGGATTTTGTGGCTATTATCGTAGATTTGTGGCAAACTACTCAGCCATTGTCAGACCATTGACAGAACTTACCAAAGGCTATCCATCCGCACAGCGTGGAAAGAAGACCTCCAAAGACAGTGAAAAGTCCTACTTTAAAGAGTCTGAGCCCTTTGGAGACCGTGGGAAAAGCAGTGCACCGAAGCATTCCAGAAGATCATTCACTGCCTTACCAATGCACCGGTATTGGCTTTTGCTGACAGTACTAAGCCCTACATCTTACATGTAGATGCTAGCATGAATGGGTTGGGTGCTGTATTAAACCAGGAATACCCCGAAGGATTGAGACCAGTAGCTTTTCCTAGCCGGAAGTTGTCCATGTCCGAACAGCGATACCCAGTACACCAACTTGAGTTCTTGGCACTTAAATGTGGATAAATTTCACGATTATCTTTATGGAGCCAAGTTCACAGTGAGAACGGATAATAATCCTCTCACCTATGTTTTGACAACGGCAAAGTTGAACGGTACAGGTCATAGATGGCTTGCAGCTCTTGCCACCTATGATTTTAATATCCAGTACAGACCTGGACGAAACAACGTCGATGCTGACTTACTGTCGCGAAGATTGCATTCTAGTAATCTGACCAGTGAATGGAAAGAAATCCTGCCTTCAGGTATAAAAGCTGTATGCCAACGGGTGGAAGTAACTGAGTCTCCTGAATTCAACACACGTGTGGTGGATCAATTGGGAGCATCACCTATAGCTATACCTGACTGCTATGCATTTCCAGCCCTTCTGCAATTGAGCCCACTAGAACAGCTGAGCAATAAAGACCTGCAGAAAGCATTTCAAATGCATTTCAAGAATCACAATTCTATCCCTAATTTGTTTGAAATAATTTTTAAACGTTCTATCAATTAAGTTTTATTCTGCTGGTATCATTTAAAACAGTGAGGGAGACCTCAGTTCCAAACACGTGCTGTGGAATGTCAGACAGTGTTTTTAATATTGCTACGGGAAAGAAACACATTTTTTTTTGTTACAGGATATCTGGTACTGCACGAGGTTACAATGTGGGTTTACAAGCCTTGCTTTCAGACAGTGCTACACTTCCTTGATCACCTGACGGGTGAAATTGTCCCCTCCCCTTGAACGGCTTCTTTCACAGTAATTTAAACTGTATTCCTGTAATCTCATAGTACTGTATACATCTGTGTAAGGGAACTGAAGCAAATAATACATGAATTATAAAAAAAAAATCCCCGCTCTCCTTGATAAACTAAGTATTTCAACACATTTTCAGATGTGGAGTGTCTGCTAACGGCTCTCACCTGAAGAGAAGAAAGGACTCATTCACTGAGAAGACGGTCAGTGTGAGTGACTAGAGCACTAGAGCCGTGCTGCACATCCCACTGACAAGACCTGAAGTAAGCGTCTCTCTCTCTATTCATTCAACTTCAATCAGCTTCATACTCTGTCTATATTGTCTAATTGTAACTGAGTGTGTCAGAGCAGTCAATGTGTTATTTGGCAGGATTGTAATTTTGTTCAATGCTTTGTTTATTATTGTGACATTTTTGCTTAATATTACAGAACGAAACATATCTGAAAGGCTAAGAGTTTAGCACAAGAATGCGCGTTACAGTACAATTAATCTCAATTATTTTCACAGATTAAAAAGGGCTGTTCACTTGCTTTTAAATTCATTTTTCAGGAGATCTTTTCCATGACTCATTTGCGACTGTTTCTTAAATCAACAATACTATGCAAGTTATTGCTCTACACACAGAGGTGTCCTCAAATCAATACTATGCAAGTTATTGCTCTACACACAGAGGTGCCTCAAATCAATACTATGCAAGTTATTGCTCTACACACAGAGGGGTCTCAAATCAGTACTATGCAAGTTATTGCTCTACACACAGAGGTGCCTCAGATCAGTAATTGCAGTAACATTCTCAACAGTTAACCTTGTTTTTAATAAGTAAAAGTAGTATAAGGGAAATTCCATGCATTTATCAAAAACATATCTTCCTGTATTTGTACTAAAGGTTGTATATCAGTGCAAGCTGTATTATTATTGTTCTGTTTGTGCCTTTTCTTTACTTTACAGGCATTTAGATTTACTGTTAAAAAAAGCAACATTTTCAAAGTCCAGCTTCCATGCTCTTTAGGTATCAATGGTAGATTGTATAGCACATATACATAAATATGAAAAACTATAATAATCATCACACAATAAACTGCAAACAGGTGCAGAAAGTTGTATGCACATACAAAATTATAAAAATGAATAACTAGTTATAAAAATAGCATAAAACAAAAATATAACATAACAAGCAACGTGAATGAGGGAAACAGAGTTCAAAGGCACATCTATTACAGCTGTCTAATTAGTACAATCCACACAGAAAACAGACTTTTCAACTTTGCCAGTGCATGTACCACAGACTGCCTTTTCACAACCGGCGCAGGCATCCAATGTTTTGTTTCTGTTGCATTTAGCAACCTGGCATTGTCTTTTATTCTGTGTGCCTGTGGGCACAGCGCTGGCTGAAGGTTGAGGGGCTTTCGTGTCTTTTATCAAAATGTTTCTGCCGTTGCTCCAGGGCTAGCTGCAGAATGAAGTTCCTCCGGGAGATTGTGTTCCCGGTGCACTCCTTGTACAAAACAAAAGCCAGGTCCAAAACATTATAAAAAAAATAGCCACAGGCCACCTGCGAGTACCACCTTTGACAGAATACTGCCGTGCCATTTGATCAAGTACATCCACACTTTACTTCATTGCGTTGTAAAATGAAACACTCTCTGGCTTTTGTTTAGCATCAGTCCCGATGATCACTAATTTATGCAGATAGCTTAGAATAATAATATATGATGTATAGAATGACTTTCATCAGTGTTTCAACCACTCAACAGGATTATAATACGTTCTTTCACAATGACTTTGTTTGTATTACAAAGGCCAGACTAAACTGTCGATTGATTTCAGTACGCAGTTTAAAAAGCTTCTCTGGTGTTTTGAGGAGTAAGTGTTTATAACTTATTCATTTTTACAATGCTGCAGCTGAAACAACGAATGGGTTTTTAATTCAAATATTTAGTAACACTTAAGAACAGACATGCAGGGGAAATCCACAAACTCAGAGAAATTTAAATTTGAATTGCTAAAATGGTTCAAAAGACTGTCATGGCGGTTCTAGTGTTAACATATTAAAGTGCATGAATTTCACTTTGCATGTCAGGCTTAACATCAGTACCAGTTTTCTGTTATGACCCCCTGATTATTAATATTATTTATTTCTTAGCAGACGCCCTTATCCAGGGCGACTTACAATTGTTACAAGATATCACATTATTTTTACATACAATTACCCATTTATACAGTTGGGTTTTTACTGGAGCAATCTAGGTAAAGTACCTTGTTCAAGGGTACAGCAGCAGTGTCCTCCACTGGGGATTGAACCCACAACCCGCTGGTCAAGAGTCCAGAGCCCTAACCACTACTCCACACTGTTATTATTAATATTATTATGGTACTTGTGTTTAGACACCAAACAGCTTTTGTTTAAAGTACGTCCTTGTTTATCTTATACAAACATGTTTTGCAATGATGTATTTGCAAGTAACATTAATTATTATTATTATTATTATTATTATTATTATTATTATTATTATTATTTATTTCTTAGCAGACGTCCTTATCATTGCAGCTTAAAGCCTTGCAGCTGCGTGTATTTTTCTGATAAGCTGAAACTCGGAGCAGCTGATTCAAATCCCGCGGCGTTCTGGGACACGGGGAGGAGGCGAACACGCAGCACAAACACAAACAAACAAAAGGCAGGCAGTCTTCCTAGCGACATCGTGGGAGAAGTACAGTCGTGGACAAGTACAACGCAGTTAGAAGCAGAAAGGAGGAATTACATCTTTAAATCTGGAGTTGCTTTAATCAGAAAACATTGCAGCTTAAAGCCTTGCAGCTGCGTGTATTTTCTGATAAGCTGAAACTCGAGCAGCTGATTCAAATCCAAGGCGTTCTGGGACACGGGGGAGGAGCGAACACGCAGCACAAACACAAACAAACAAAAGGCAGGCAGTCTTCCTAGCGACAGCGTGTGGAAGCGACATCGTGGGGAGATACAGTCGTGGACAAGTACAGCGCAGTTAGAAGCAGGTTGACAGCTGCAGAAGCTACACTAAACAAAAAATGGTCTTCAAGCCAGTAATCTGTGACAACTGCATGATGTGGGAAACCGAGAAAACCCAACAGAGCTCAACCAAGTTTGTGTAAAGTGCCGCACCATCCAGGACTTGCTTCAGCGATTAAGCCTGCTAGAAAAGGAGATGGAGGAAAATGAGACAGCAACAGGAGCTTGAGGGAGCTGACACACCCACAATTCATGGAAGTCTGCACCCCTAGCAGACTGAAAGCCACCAGGGAGATGGAAGAGAGTCAAACAGCTGGGTTCAAATAGGCAGAAGCAGGGAAAAAAAAACTTAGTCAAACACAACCACCAGAAATCCAGACATCCAACACATTTGAGCCACTTCAACATTTAGATGACCAAAACCAACATCAAGAGAATGAAAGAAACAACACCCAGGACCCTATAAACAGTGCTGACCAGCCAGCAAAAAAAGGGAGGTCATGATTGTTGGGGACTCCATACTGAGAAACACAGCAAGTTAAGTTCGCAGTTTGGACCCCTTACTACAACAGTGTGCTGCCTTCCAGGAGCCTCTGTCAAGCACATCACTGAGAACGTGGACAGGCTCCTAGAACGAACTGGAGATGACCCGGTAGTAGTCGTCCACATTGGTACAAACAACATTGGAAGAGACAGGCCAAGATCCCTGCAGAACAAATTCAGAGAGCTAGGAAGGAAATTAAAAGACAAGACCAAAACTGTGGTATTTTCTGGGATACTGCCGGCGCCTTGCAAAGGACCATATGGACAGCTGGAAATACAAAATCAAAATGCATGGCTGAAATCGTGGTGCACACAGGAAGGCTTCACCTTTCTTGAACATTGGAGCACTTTCTACAACAAGGACTATCTATACAGGTGGGACGGACTGCACTTAAACAGAAAGGGAACCAATCTACTGGGAGAAAGGATCCTTCAGGCGGTACAAACATTTAAACTAGAAAGGAAGGGGGGGGGAAAACAAAAAACAGAAGGGAGACTACATCAAAACAAGGGCAACAACTCAGGTAAGACCACTATTAAATGTATTTATCTTAATGCTAGAAGTCTCAGAAACAAAATGTTAGAACTTGAAGCTACTGCACTAACAAGTAACTACGATGTGATAGGTGTTACAGAAACTTGGTTGTCTGAGAGTGATGGAGGCGAATATAATATCAGTGGGTACACACTGTATAGGAAAGACAGGCAGGACAGAAGAGGCGGAGGGGCGCGCTATACATAAGAAATAGCCTTGAAGCCCAGGTGTTAAATCAGGACAAAGAAAACAATGCAGAATCAATATGGGTCAGAATAATGGACACAAATTCAAAGGGCATAATAATAGGAGCATGCTATAGACCGCCAAATTCAGGCGCTCAGCAAAATAATCTGTTGTACAATGACATTAGAAATGCGTGTAGAAAAGGAGAAGCCATACTAATGGGGATTTCAACTTCCCCCATATAAAATGGGAAAACCCAATGGGGCACGACGGACGAAATTGAAATGGTGGAAATGACAAATGACTGCTTCCTAACGCAATTTGTCAAGGCACCGACTAGAGGGGAGGCATGCCTTGATTTAGTCTTTCAAATAATGAAGACAGAATAACTAAAACAGAGGTCAGAGAGCCATTGGCAAACTCAGACCACAACATGGTCTCATTTGAAATATTTTTTAAAACCCCAAAAGTAATGACTAAAGCTAAGGTTTACAATTTTAGAAAAGCAAACTATGAAGGTATGAAACGGAGACTAACAGAAGTAGATTGAGTAAAATAGAGAAAACATCCACAGAAAAAGGGTGGCTGTCTTTTAAAAATGTAGTACTAGAGGCACAAAACAATTACATCCCAAAAGTAGACAAATCTAAATCTAAAACAAAATGGCCAAAATGGTTTAATAGATCAATTAAAAAAAAATTCAGCGAAAAAAGGCACTTTACAGAGCGTTTAAAAGGACCAAAACAAAGCACACAGAAAGAGTACTTGGAACTGCAAACACAAGTCAAAAAGGAAGTTAGAAAGGCCAAGAGAGATGAAATCAATATTGCTAAGGGGCTAAAACCAATTCCAAAATGTTTTTCCAATATTATAACAGCAAGAGAACATTCAAAGAGGAGGTTAAATGTCTAAGAGACACAAATGGCAAAATCATAGATGAAGAAAAAAAAAATAGCAAATATATTAAATGATTACTTTTCACAGATTTTTACAAAGGAGGACACGGACAACATGCCCCACATGTCGACCTGTTCCTATCCAGTTTTAAATAACTTTAGCATAACAGAGGCAGAAGTGTTAAAGGGACTAGGAGCTCTTAAAATAAACAAATCCCTGGGCGGATGAGATCCTCCCAATAGTACTCAAAGAAATGAAAAGAAGTTATTTACAAGCCGCTAACCAAGATCATGCAACAGTCTCTTGACACAGGGGTTGTACCGACAGACTGGAAAATAGCAAACGTAATACCGATCCACAAAAAAAGGGAGACAAAACTGAACCAGGTAACTACAGACCAATAAGCCTGACTTCTATTATATGTAAACTTATGGAAACTATAATAAGATCCAAAATGGAAAATTACCTATATGGTAACAATATCCTGGGTGACAGCCAGCATGGTTTTAGGAAAGGAGATCATGTCTAACTAACCTACTTGACTTTTTGAGGATGCAACATTGAAAATGGACAACTGCAAAGCATACGACATGGTCTATTTAGATTTCAGAAAGCTTTTGACAAAGTCCCGCATAAAAGATTAATTCTCAAACTGAACGCAGTAGGGATTCAAGGAAATGCATGCACATGGATTGGGAGTGGTTAACATGTAGAAAACAGAAAGTACTGATTAGAGGAGAAACCTCGAAATGGAGTGAGGTAACCAGTGGTGTACCACAGGGATCAGTATTAGGTCCTCTGCTATTCCTAATCTACATTAATGATTTAGACTCTGATATAGTAAGCAAACTCGTTAAATTTGCAGGCGACACAAAAATAGGAGGAGTGGCAGACACTGTTGAAGCAACAAAGGTCATTCAAAATGATCTAGACCGCATTCAAAATTGGGCAGACACATGGCAAATGAAATTTAATAGAGAAAAGTGTAAAGTATTGCATGCGGGCAATAAAAATGTTCATTATAAATATCATATGGGAGATAGTGAAATTGAAGAAGGGAACTATGAAAAAAGACCTAGGGAGTTTATGTTGACTCAGAAATGTCTTCATCTAGACAATGTGGGGAAGCTATAAAAAAAAAGGCTAACAAGATGCTTGGATATATTGTGAGAAGTGTTGAATTTAAATCAAGGGAAGTAATGTTAAAACTCTACAATGCATTAGTAAGACCTCACCTAGAATATTGTGTTCAGTTCTGGTCACCTCGTTACAAAAAGGATATTGCTGCTCTAGAAAGAGTGCAAAGAAGAGCAACCAGAATTATCCCGGTTTAAAAAGGCATGTCGTATGCAGACAGGCTAAAAAGAATTGAATCTATTCAGTCTTGAACAAAAGAAGACTACGCGGCGATCTGATTCAAACATTCAAAATCCTAAAAGGTATAGACAATGTCAACCCGGGGACTTCTTTGACTTGAAAAAAAAAAAAAGGACCAGGGGTCATAAATGGAGATTAGATAAAGGGGCATTCAGAACAGAAAATAGGAGGCACTTTTTTACACAGAGAATTGTGAGGGTCTGGAACCAACTCCCCAGTAATGTTGTTGAAGCTGACACCCTGGGATCCTTCAAGAAGCTGCTTGATGAGATTCTGGGATCAATAAGCTACTAACAACCAAACGAGTAAGATGGGCTGAATGGCCTCCTCTCGTTTGTAAACTTTCTTATGTTCTTATGTTCTTATGTTCTTATCCAGGGCGACTTACAGTCGTAAACAAAAATACATTTCAAGAATCACAGTACAAGTAATAATACAATTAAGAGCAAGATAAAAATACAATGATTTTGGTTCTTGCAAGTACAAGAATGACAAAATTCAAGAATGGAGCAGATAACAGTGTCAGTGATAGTTACCTCAGGATATAATTAAATAAAAAATACTACAGATTAAATAACACTTGACAGATTACAATACTCTAAAGTACAGGATTAAATGCAGTAAAATAGGAGGCAGATAAGATCAAGTAAAGCACATTTAAGGAAGAGTGATAAAGTGTCCAGAGGAGGAAAAAAAGTGGAGTTCTACAGGTGCTGTCTGAAGAGGAGAGTCTTGAGGAGGCGTCGGAATGTGGTCAGGGACTGGGCAGTCCTGACATCTGTAGGAAGGTCATTCCACCACTGCGGGGCGAGGGTGGAGAAGGAGCGGGCTCTGGAGGCAGGGGAGAGTAGAGGAGGAGGAGTGGAGAGGTCGAGTGGGGGTGTAGGGAGAGATGAGGGTCTGGAGGTAGCTGGATGCAGTCTGGTCAAGGCATCTATAGGCGAGTACAAGAGTCGAGAACTGGATGCGAGCGGTGATCAGGAGCCAGTGGAGTGAGCGGAGCAGTGGAGTTGCGTGGGAGAAGCGAGGCAGAGAGAGAACACCAGGCGAACAGCGGAGTTCTGGATGAGCTGGAGCGGACGCAGGGAGGCCAGCCAGGCTGGAGTTGCAGTAGTCTAGGCGGGAGAGTACCAGGGCCTGGACCAGGAGCTGGGTGGCGTAGTTGGTGAGGAAGGGTTGGATTCTTCGTATGTTGTTCAGGAAGAATCGGCAAGTACGTGCCAGAGTGGAGATGTGCTGGGAATAAGAGGGACAGGGGTCCAGGGTGACTCTGAGTTTCTTAGCTGAGGAGGAGGGAGAGAGTGTGGTAGATTCCAGAGGAACGGAGATAGAGAGATCAGAGGAGGGAGGAGGAGGAGGAGGGAAAGAAAAGGAGGTCAGATTTAGAGAGGTTGAGTTTGAGGTGATGCGAGTGCATCCAGGAGGAGATAGCAGACAGACAGGTAGAGATACGGGAGGAGATGGTGGAGTCAGAGGTGCGGAAGGAGAGGAGAATCTGAGCATCATCACCATAGAAATGGTATGAGAAACCATAGGATGCAATGAGAGGGCCCAGGGAGCAGGTGTAGAGAGAGAACAGGAGGCCCCAAGACTGACCTTTGGGGGACTCCTGTTGAGAGAGGTCAAGGTGTGGAGGTTACTCCACGCCAGGTTACCTGGTAAGTGCGGTTGGAAAGGTAGGAGGAGAACCAGGCCAGAGCAGTGCCAGAGATTCCCAGGTCAGCGAGAAAGGATAGTAGAAAAGAGTGATCGACAGTGTCAAAGGTAGCAGAGAGGTCGAGGAGAATTAGGACAGAGGAGAGAGAGGCAGCTCAGGCAGAGTTTAGTGAGTTGGTGACAGACAGGAGGGCGGTTTAGTGGAGTGAGCAGAGCAGAAGCCAGATTGGAGAGAGTCGAGCAGAGAGTGGTTGGATAGGAAAGCAGAGAGCTGGCCGTGTACAGCCTGCTCGAGGGTTTTGGAGAGGAAGGGTAGGAGGGAGACAGGACGGTAGCTCTGGAGGGAGGTGAGGTCGAGGGTAGGTTTTTTGAGGAGGGGGGTGATAGAGGCTTGTTTGAAGGCAGAGGGAAAGAGACCGGAAATGAGAGAGGTGTTGAGAAGGGAGAAGATGAAAGGAAGTAGAGCAGGAGCAGCAGCTTGAAAGAGGCGAGTGGGGAGGGGGTCCAGGGCACACGTGGTGGGTTTGTGACACTGGAGCAGGGAGGAGAGGTCAGAGTCTGAGAGGGGAGAGAAGGTAGAGAAGGAGGGTGAGTTAGTAGGTGATGCAGTGGGTGTAGGGGTTGGAGCGGGAGGGGTTGGGGGGAGAGAGAGAGGTGTTAAAGAGTTTGCGGATATCTGAGATTTTAGAAGAGAAGAAAGAGGCAAAGTAATCAGAGGAGATAGAGAAGGGAGGAGGAGGAGGGGGGGTTTAGGAGGGAGGAGAAGGTAGAGAATAGTTTACGTGGGTTGTTAGTGGAGGCTTGGATTACAGATTGGAAATAAGTACATTTAGCAGAGGAGAGAGTAGAGGAGAAGGAGGAGAGGAGAGTGCGGTAGAGGTCTAGGGCAGCAGCGAGCTTGGTTCTCTTCCATTTCTTTTCAGCAGATCGCAGTGTGGTTCTTGCTGAGCAGAGTGCAGAAAAGAGCCAGGGTTGGGGAGGGGAGGGGTGAGCAGGTCAGGAGGTGAGGGGACAGAGGGAGTCGAGGGAGGAGGTGTATTATCTCAAATCTGTCATACTTCAATTTTGAGAAATGTAAAATGTTGGATTAACTAGATCAAAGTGAACTAGTATTCATATACAGTAAAACATTGTAAATCTGAGCATCAGTAAGTTGATGCCTCTGTGATTTCCCAGCACGGTACTAGTGCTGCAGAACACTGCCTACTGATCTGAATCAAAGCATTCTGCAAAGCGCGCCCGCTGCAGGCAGAACTAACTTTGTTGCTGGTATTTAATAAATTGCTCCTGTTTTCAAAGACACTGCTCCCCTAGGCGTTTGGATTGCAATGTTTTACTGTGTTCTATATTTAATATGCATCTTTTTGTAAATGACCCCAACATTTAATCTCAATCTTGTGGGATAAGCCATTACAAAGAAACATTTCAAGAATAATGTTTTTGAAAATTTGCTCAGTGATTTAATTTCCTGCAAAGGGTGAAAGTGCTATTTTAATGATATTTCTGTAAGTTTCAGTATTTTGACATGTACAAAAGCAGCTGACCGCAGTAACATCATTATATAATAATTTGATTGTTAGGGAACTTGGAAATATATCACCTACCTGCTTGAAAAATCATGCTGTTAGTTGGATGGGAAAATGTTTATTTGCATGTAAATCATTATATTATGTTAAGTTTGGAACTAAATTTTAGCTTACCAATAATCAGGATAATAATTAGAATTAATAGTAGAAGATGCTGAACTGGGAAATGCTGCCAATCTGTCTGCGGGGTAGATTGTCTATGGAGGGTTCCCAGCCCAGAATAAAGAAAAGGAGACTCTCGCTCTCTAAACTAGGAGGACTATCCTTGCCAGTTCTTCAGAAATATCATTTGGCTGCAAGGATATACTCGGTGCAATACTGGATTTTCAAATACCCACATGAAACCATTTGGAAAACTATCTGACTATTCACTCCTAACTGGTCCCAAAAACAGCTGCTATAAATCATTCATATGTGAACGATGATGTCATGGTGACAGTAGATGCCCATTTTAAGGTGTTTTAAACAACCATTGGTTGCTTACCAAATGACTGACATCTCCAAAGGCTCCAACAACCAATCAGGGATGGTTTTATATACTTTCAAAACAAAAGTAGTTTGATAGACAGAAAGCTAGATGAGTGAGTTTTTTTTTCTCTGTCGAGAGATTCAGCGATCACAAGTACAAGCTTACCAGAAAACAAAACAGTCATGAAATATTCATAGGATAAACATCACAGATGACTGTCCAATCAAAATGCATTTCACTAAAGCCTCAGGTCATTAGAAATACCTTTTATTATGAGGTGCAGCATATCAGTATGTTAGATTTCGGTTTAGGTGACTGTATATACCAGGATTTTAAAATGCAGCATTACCGGAGAGCAGACTAAATTGCTTCACAGTACCAAGAATGCTTACCGACTGTGGCAAAGTGGTTTGCAGTGTACAGGTGCAGCAGTGATGCAGTGTGTGGAATTATCAGACAGAGATTTGTAATCCAGTTGGAAGTATTTTATTTTAACAATCCAGGTCTGGGAGATTTACCACCAAGAATCTCTGTGTTTCTGTCACACCGACCCAAAAGAAAACTTTTTTTTTACAGAAAATGTTGATGAGTTGACAGATCTATCTGATGTTGAACTTCTTCACATTATGCAGCCATCAAATAATTTGGTGTAAAATGATCCTGATACACAAGCCGAAAGTCACGTCATGTCAGTCAGACCTCAAACAGGTAGAATGCTCACCGCAGCGGAAGGGTTAAAAGCAGCAAGAGATGGTGCCTCCCTTCCAAATCGAGGCAGATCAGTACACACCTGCCACCTGCCTGCTCTCTCTGCGTGCATGGAATACTTGTCATGGGTAAGAAAATACATGGGAGCTACTGTTTACATTTCCATGCAAGACAAGTTGTCAGACAGATGTGTAAATGAAGACAATAACGCCTGTTTCTTGAAACATCTGATTTGCACGTTTTCAATGCTCCGCTCCATTTCTGATGACAGAATGAAATCTTAATTGGCACGGAATGACCACCTTGAAGTAGAAACACACAAGTGACTCAAATGACAGGCTTGCTGTTGATTTAAACACTTCCGCCTCTGTGTTCTGGGAGGGGAAATGTCTTCACACAAGGGGCAGTTGACATGTTGATATGATGTCATCGGGAACCGTGGCAGGGTGGACGAGTGGTGACGTCAGGCCAGAGTGCAGGAACCAAAAACACAAACAAGTACTGCAGTGAAAAAGAAATCAAATATCTGAACACAAACAAGTACTGCAGTGAAAAAGAAATCGAATATCTAAACACAAAGAAGTACTGCAGTGAAAAATAAATCAAATATCTAAACACAAACAAATACTGCAGTGAAAAGATCGGGCGTGCGCCGTTTATTAAAAATACAAAATAAATCAAATATCTAAACACAAAACACTGGCTCACAGAGAAAATAAAAAGGTTAAACAAAACAATCACAAAAACAAAATACAAAACTGAATAGGTCAGGCTGGGCTATCGCCTTCACTGTTCCTAGGCAGCAGTGTGGAGTAGTGGTTAGGGCTCTGGACTCTTGACCGGAGGGTTGTGGGTTCAATCCCCAGTGGGGACACTGCTGTTGTACCCTTGAGGCAAAGTACTTTACCTAGATTGCTCCAGTAAAACCCAACTGTATAAAATGGGTAATTGTATGTAAAAATAATGTGATATCTGTATAATGTGAAATAATGTATAATGTGATATCTTGTAACAATTGTAAGTCGCCCTGATAAGGGCGTCTGCTAAAAATAAATAATAATATATACTTTTATTTTTTTTTGTTTTTGTTTCTCTCCTCTCTCTCCAGTTCCTCCTCAAACACCCACCTGGAATGCAGAGAGAGCTGCAGGTTTATATGCAGGTGACCATCTCCCGATTTAGCAACAAATTAATCATTTAATTAATTTGGGTGAGGGTCACCTTCTGTACAAGGTTTTGAATTATTCCTGGCAGAGGACAAACACTAATCTCGCTTCTGCCAGAACACGTTTTAAAAATAAAAACATTAACAAAAAACAGCAGCGCTTCACCGTTATATTTATACATAAATACAAAAAATAAATCAAAGTACACTGTGGCAGGATGGCTTGCAGTGGTGAGGTGTGGTGACGTCACGGACCACGAAGTAACTGAACCAAAACAATGGATGGGCGGGTGAAACTGAACGCAACAGCGTTCAGCTGAATTTATTAAACAAAACAAATGATTTGAACAAAACAACAAAACAAAAGGGCACGAGGACCAAACAAATCAGACAGACAAACAAGTAAGTGTTGTGCTGGTTAATCCAGCACATTTTAGCAATTGTTAATTTCTGTCTCCTCTCTATCTCCCCGTACCTCCTCTCTGTACACTCACCCTTGCAGCACGGACAGCTGCAGGTTCTTATACTCTGGCTGAGGGGTTAACTAGCTGTTAATTATCTTATTACCCCACAGTCTGCACGCGTTTGGTAAGGATGCGTGACTGTCAGCTAGTTAAATAATCAGCAGCTGATCAGTCACGCATCCTCACGGGTTTTAAATTATAAATAATAAGAAATACGCGGTGCTGTTATCAGCACCGCAAACAATAATACAAATAATAATAAATAAGGGCGGGACACTCCGCCACATACACAAATACAAAATAACGGACCCTGTTCTAAAAATAAATAAACAAATCCATGTACAGGGCTCCTCGCCCTGTTACATGCACGCACTAAAGTTCAGGGCTATGCACGCGTAATGGGTCAAAGCCAGCCTAGGTCTGTGCTCAAGTGATAAGAATCTTTAAAGCTGATCGAACCCTAAGCCAGTTCAGGCCTGAGTTGTAAAGTGTAAACACACTGATGGAAAAGAGATTGTACTTCATTTACTTCAATACTTCATTTCATTTTCTGTTTTCAGGACTGCCTTATCTTGGTGAGAGCCAAGGAACAATGATAAGGGTCTGTTTACAATAAACAGGAAGAGGTTCTGGAATTGGTACCTCCCTGGCACCTCCCCAAGCAGCGCCACGGAGCCCAGCGACCCGTGCAGTGTCCCAGCGGCTCCCAAGCATGCAAGCGGGCACCAGCGACCCCTGCATGGGGTCCCAGCAGCTTGCTAAACGGTCCCTGGCACCTCCCCAGTGTGCGAAAGGGGCCCAGCGACACCGCGCGGGGTCTCAGAAGCTCGCCAAATGGTCAATGGCACCTCCCCAGCGTGCGCATGGGCCCCAGCGACCATGTGGGGGTCACAGTGGCTCGGAAATGGTCTCTGGCACATTCGCAGCGCCGCGCAGGGAACCAGCGACTTCAAGAGGGCCCCAGCGACCCTGTCGCGAGTCCCAGCGGCTCGCCAAATGGTCCCTGGCACCTCCCCAGCGTGCGCCACGGGTGCCTGTGACCCCGGCCAGCTGGGTCTCAGCAGCGGCCGCCAAACCATCCCTGGCGACTGCCCAGCGTGAACACGGGCCCAGGAGGCGGTAAAAAAACAAAGGAGCGAGACATGTCATTGGAATAGTAATGTAGCCCGGGAATCGCCAAAAAAATAATTAACCCTGTTACCTCAGCACGCCAGACGGCCACTGGAAGCTTAACCCATGTGTGGTCCCAGCGGGTTCGACAAACCGTCCCCTGGCCACCCCCCGGCGTGCACGGACCCAGCGACCACGTGTGTGGTCACAGCGGCCTGAGGAAATGGTCCCCATGACACATTCCCAAGCGCGCCGGTTTACCTGGCGACTTCCGCATGGGGCCCAAGCAGCTTGCCAAACTGTTCGTGGGCATCGCCGCCAGCCTGCACGCGGGCCCCAGCGACCCCGATGGAGTCCTAGTGGCTCGCCAAATGGTCCCTGGCACCTCACGGGCTCACCGGTGGACCCAGCGACCCTACACGGGCGTCGAATTTGCTCGCCAAATGCTCCTGGCACCTCCCCAGCACGCCCAAGACGGGCCCCAGCCGACCCGCAAGGGTCCCAGAGGCTCGCCAAATGCCCCTGGCACCTACCCAGCGACGCACAGGGCCCAGCAATCCCGATGGGGTCCCAGCGGCTCACCAAATGGTCCCTGGCACCTCCCCACCGTGCACGGACACTAGCGACCCACCATACGGGTCCCAGCGCTCATGAACCGACCCTGGCGCCTCCCCAGCACGCACACAAGCCCCACCGACCCCGGTGAGATCCCGGCAGCTCGCTAAATGGTCCCTGGCACCTCCCTTAGCCTTGGGCCCCAGCGACCCCGGGGCGAGTCCCTGCAGCTCGTCAAACCGTCCCTGCTGCCTCTCGGCAAGCACACGGCACCAGCAATCCTCGCGGGGCCTCAGCTGCTCGCAGCTAAACGGTCCTGGCACCTCCCAGCGGCGTGCATGTGGCCCAGCCCTGTAGCGGGGTCCCAGCGGCTTCAGCCAAACGGTCCCTGGCACCTCCCCAGCACGAATGGACACTAGCGACACACAGGTCCCAGCGGCTCCAAACCGACCCTGGCACCACCCCATCTCGCCAAGACGGAGAGTAGCGACTTAACGGTGTCCCAGCTCGCCAAACCGTCCCTGGCCTCCCAAAGCGTGTGCGGCCTCAGCGACCCCTTCGGGGTCCCAGCGGCATGCCAAATGGTCCCTGGCACCTCCACAGGACGTGCACGGACACTAGCGACACCACTCGGGGTCCCAGCGGCTCAAAATGGTCCCTGGCACCTCCCCAGCGCGTGCACAGACACTAGCATCCCCACGGGGGGTCCCAGCGGCTCGCCATACCATCGCTGGCGACTGCCCTGCCCGAACACGGGCCCCAGCGACTACGTGCGTGGTCCAAGCAGCTTGCCAAAGTGTCCCTGGCACATCTCCAGCACACGCACTGGACCCAGCGACCTTGCGCGGGGTCCCAGCTGCTTCAAATGGTCCCTGGCACATCCCCAGCACGCGCACGGGCCCCAGCGACTTCACGGCGTGGTCCAGCAGCAGCCAAAAGTGTCCCCACCTCCCGTGTGCCCACGGGCCCCAGCGACCCCAATGCTGAGTCCCAGCGGTTCACCAAATGGTCCCTGGCACCTCCCCAGCACGCACACGGGCCCCAGCGACCCCGAGCAGGGTCCCAGCGGCTCGCCAAACCATCCCTGGCGACTGCCCAGCGTGAACACAGGCCCAGAGGAGGTGGTAAAAAAACAAAGGAGCGAGACATGTCTTCACATTGGAATAGTAATGTAGCCCGGGAATCGCCGAAGAAAATAATTAACAACCCTGAAATCCTTCAACGTCTGGAAGGTGCCTGAATGGTGAAAACAATTGTATGCCTACTACAAGACAGGAGACATCAACTATTGATGAAGAAGTTCGTAAAATTGTTTCAAAGGGCGGAATGTGGTCGCTGATCGTCCCCGCTCAAAATAATTCCCTGCATTCAATAAGCAAAGGAACTTTATCAGAGCCGTTGCAGTTCCAGGGATTTTTTAAATAGAAGGGCCAGGTAGTTATTATTATTTCTGAAAACATATATGCAGTTCATTTCTTAGGTTGTGCTGCAAAGGACTATTTTAATTTGATTCAGAAATACATACCTCCAACTCATGATTAATACTTCTACTCTAGTGAAAGTCTACTCATTAGTATATGCAAAAAAATAAATTAAATAAATAAATAAATAAATAAATAAATAATGTGAAAGAACCGATTTAACATCCCGTATTACACAGAATACTGTACAAATGCAATGATTTGGACACAGTAGTAATAAAGTAATTAATATCTTTACTTTGTAGTCGCCCTGGGTAAGGGCATCATCTAGTACTAAATAATAATAACAAATGTATTATTATTATTATTTCTATTATTATTTCTTTTATTAGTATTTATTATTTACGAGCTGTATTTGTATTTTAGTAACTGTATTTACATATTACAAACGGAAGGTAGGATTACAATGACACCAACAATTGTAAAACTTTTAAGTTAATTTCTAATAATGAGGCCTACTGTTCAATTTAATTCAACTGCTAACTGCAACCCCCCCCCCCCAAAAAAAGGGCTCCATGAAAGCAAATATTTGGGGTATTAGTTACATTATGTTCAAAATATTATGCGTTTGCATTATTATTATTATTATTATTATTATTATTATTATTATATTTCTTTGCAGACACCCTTATTAAGGGGCGACTTACAGTTATATTATTTTTTACATACATTTACTCAGTACTACTGCAGTGAATTATACAATATTTATCTTTTTGTTGTATAATACAGTAAATATGACTATTATAATACAACTAAATTTATATGTATACATATTGAAATGTGGAACTAAATGTATGTATGGATTATGGGCCTTTTTGAGGGGGGGTAATATAGGCTTGTCACAAAGCGGCTGTAGTGGGTGACGTCAGACCAGAAACCGGGAGAAACACAGAACAGACAGAGACAGTGAGGTTGGTGAAGCTGGGCACTTGGTTGTGCTCAGCATTTAATAAACAAAATAAGAGAACAAAAAAAACAGGACACGTCACTTGAGCCAAATAAACAGACAAACAAAACGTACTAACACACAAAACAAGGGGACAAACGTTAAACAAGTACCGTGCTGGCACTTCCAGCACGCTGTAGCAATGTCATCTCTAATAATTTATCTTCAGTTCTCCTCCTCTCTACACCCGTTCTCCACTCACGAACACCCAACCCAGGTGAGTGAAAAAATGTTGTTTTATGCAGTTGTACCGAGACTTGTTTGCTAGTCAATCATTCAATTGGAATCTCGGTACAACTGCACGTGAATTAATTAAGTGCAATCCCGTGACACACATTATACACATTTTATCTGCACGCAAGTGATTTGTGCCATCCTCGTGCCTAAATACAAATCTACATTTTAAACACTCGTGCTCGTAACCCATATTATATCCGTGTATTTTATACATAAACACCAACATTACACACAACACGTAACATATAAACAAACTACGCACAAGGGCGTGGCCACATTGCCACAAGGCTATATTAATAGTAACTGAATATGAGGCAAATGTAACCGGATCTGCATTTCCTGCAATGCAACAAATTTAAAAATCTGCTCATGGAAGTAATTCATGGGCATTATCATATCATTGTAGTTTGTACAACTGCATGTCAGTTTGCTTTAGAAACAGACAAGAAACTTCTGGCAAAGTTGCCATTAAGTGGTATATGTTAAATCTACTGGGTTGATGGGTTGAAGTTTTGCTTTTAAGGTTGAAAATTCATATATATTAAAAAATATGTGTGTGTATATATATATATATATATATATATATATATATATATATATTATGATGAGGTGTGGGGGCACTGTGGTCGAGGGGCCGGGTATTTTGGGCCTGGATTTTTTGCAGTCTGTACCCTTTTTAAGGAAATGTAGTCCTGTTGGTCTGGCGCAACAGGACTTCAATTCCCAGGAGGCCATGGGACTGATGGGCAGCCATTTTAGATGGCACAATTATAATAGGTGATTGGGTAATTGATTCAACAGCTGCCTTCAATTTAACAATTGGGAACCTTTTAAAAAGGGCAGGGTCAACCTGTTGAAAAGGAAAGAAGGAGAGTTGGAGAATGAGCTGTGAGCTGTTTTGAAAAGGGAACAAGAACCAAATCTTTTGTGCAAAGGGGACTTAAAAGTCCTGGTGTTTTAGGGCGGTAAGCAGCTTAGCTGCCGGACTGTTAGATAGGGATACTTGCTGTTTTAGTTAGAACCATAAAGGAGTTAGGCTTTTGTTTGTTTATCTTGGATATTTTGTTTTATTAAGCACTGTAAATAATAAACGCACAGGTGCCGACCTGTTTGAACCACATTCCTGGAAGTTTGACTTTCTTTAATGCTAGAGGACAGTGGAAAAGGTCCGGAGGAAGTGACAACCATAACACATTTTCAGAGTTGTCACACATGGTGGAGAATGCGGGCACCACATTAACTTGTCTGTGCATAAAAGAAAAACTTTCGAATATGGAGGAGTGCCTCAAGGCCCTGCTGCAAGGCACGGCAGCAGCTGCAACAAATGGCTGCAGCACAACAAGATGCAAACCGATTACTTAGGGAGGAGCAGCAACGTACTGCACTTCAGACCCAACAGGAACTACAAATGCTGACCCAGAAGCTGGATGAGATGACCAGGGGAGGCGCCGGCGTCCCTCTGCATCTATCAGGGCCAGTCATTATATAGAGAAAATGACTAACACCGATGATGTGGAGGCATTTTAAGGGCTTTTGAGCGGACGGCAGAGAGGGAATCGATGGCCGGCAGGACAGTGGGCTGGATTGCTGGCCCCATTTCTGAGTGGGGAGTCTCAGAAGGCGACATTACCCAGACCAAGCCCAAGCTAATGACTACACTAAACTCAAGGCAGAGATACTGGCTCGGTTAGGAGTTACCACTGCTGTCCGAGCTCAACGGTTCCATGACTGGGCATATCAACCAGAGAAACCTACAAGGTCACAGATGTTTGATCTAATACATTTGGCAAAAAAATGGCTACAACCCGAGGTCCGCACTGCTGCAGAAATCGTCGAAAGGATCGTGATGGATCACTTCCTGAGAGGTCTACCGCCACCTTTATGGGAGGTGGGTTGGACAAGGGGACCTTCAACTGCTGAGCAGCTGGTTGCACTTGTAGCGATACACCGCAACGGGCGAACTACTCGAACCACCGGACCAGAGCGACCCCAGAACCCGAAGGGTTCGAAGTGTCAACAAGTCCGGTAAGACTGTTCTTGGGTCAGGGGGAGCCGAAGAGCAGCCCAGGGCTGTGAAGGGACTTGGGGACTATGGGGAAATGAACCAGGGGAACTGGTATAAATATGATAAACCCGACCGGGTTAAACCGTGGTTTGTTGGAAAACATGTGAAATGTTTTAGATGCCAGGAAATAGGGCATATAGCCAGTAATTGTCCATTAGCGGATGAGCCCATGCAATGTAATATGGGGAAAGGGGAGCGGAAGTATTCTTTGTTGACTTGCACAGATGTTACTGTTTTAATGGGGGTACAGTATGGTACTAAATATCTCTGTCAGATAACTGTGGAAGGAAACACGGCCAGGGCTCTACTTGATTCGGGAAGCATGGTAACATTGGTGGCCGAACATTTTGTAGACCACACTAAATTGGATCAGTCCCGGGAACTCAGCATTACGTGTGTGTGCATGGTGATACCCGCCCATATCCGACTGCTGTAGTCCACATACAAACCAACGCCGGTCGGTAGATTATCGAGTGGGCGTGGTACCATTTTACCTATCCGTAATACTGGGGCGGATTTCCCCAACTTTTTGGAGTTATGGGACAAAAGGCGAATTGAACCGCCTGTAAACGACGTGGCGAGTTGGAGCTACAGAGTGGTGAGCTGGGGGAATTGTTTCCTTTTGATGTGTTTGAGAAAACCCAGCTAGTGAAGGTTTTAGTAGGAGAAGAACATGGTCAAGAGGTCCCAGGTACCTCCCATGATAATGACACTGACAGTGTCGCTGAGATAGTCTTACCGGAGGTTAACTCAGAGAATTTTGCTACTGCCCAGTTAAGGGACCCCACTTGAACAGTGCAAGGAAAGGTGTAAAGCATAATAAACGGAACTCCTGTTAACCCGAGATTCCTTGACCTACCCTCATTTTTTATAAAAAAAATGATTTGTTATATCGTAGAAAAAAAGGCAAGATATAACAGAACAGTTACTGGTGCCGCTTTATAAACGTACAGTACTGGATCTTGCCCATGGTCATGTTCTTGGAGGTCATTTGGGTATCAAAAAAACAAAGGACAGAATTCTGAGAAGGTTTTATTGATAGGCGTGCGCCCGATATAGAACGATACTGCACGCCTTGCCCTGAATGTCAACAGACAGCCCCGGCTTAAAACTTTCCAAGTCCTTTAGTGCCACTGCCAATAATTGAGGTGCCGTTTGAGCGAATAGCAATGGATTTCATAGGACCCTGGGAAATCCGCTAGGGCACCAACATTTTAGTCATTTTAGACTATGCCACTCATCCCTCCCAAGCAATACCTCTTCGCAACACTAGTGCTAAGGCGGTTGCTAAAGAGCTCATGCTCATGTTTTAGCCGTGTCGGTATCCTCGAAGAAATACTGACTGACCAGGGGACCCCATTCATGTCCAAGGTCACTAGTGAGTTGTGCAAGTTGTTAAAAATTAAACACTTAAAAACTTCTGTTTACCATCCCCAGAGGACGGTCTTGTGGAGAGGTTCAACAAGACTTTAAAATCTATGCTACGTGAAGTAATAGATAAAGACGGGAAAACTGGGATTTTTGTTACCCTACTTAATGTTCGCTGTCCGAGAGGTACCAAAAGCTCACCGGGTTTTCTCCCTTTGAGCTTTTATATGGGAGAGACATCCCAGAGGTCTCCTGATATTATTTATGAGACATGGGAACGGAGCCTACCCCTTTTACGTTAGTGTAATAGAGCATGTGTCGCAAATGCAGGATCGCATTGCCACAGTGATGCCCATTGTACGTGAACATATCGTCAAGCACAGGAGGCCCAGAGAAGTGCGACAAATCGCAAAGCTCAAGCAATGGGTTTTTCAACCCGGGACAAGGTCTTAGTTTTGGTGCCCACTGTAGAAAGCAAGTTTTTTGGCCACCTGGAGGTCCTCTGATTATTATTGAGCGTGTCGGTGAAGTCAATTATAAAGTACGGCAGCCAGGCAGAAGGAAGCCGAACAGATATATCACGTAAACCTTTAAAGGCGTGGAAAGACAGAGAGGTACTGGTTGCAGTGAATGATAATCTTACCTCCCAAACCTAAGAACCCTGAACCCACGGTGTAAGGATTGCAGAAGGTTTGTCTAGTTCTCAGAAGCAGGAAGTTAGGGCCCTAGTTCTGAGAAATAGTGATATATTTTCAACTAAGCCGGGCAAAACAGATGTTATTCAACATGATATTGTAACAGAGCCGGAAAAGGGGTAACCCTAAAACCCTACCGTGTCCCAGAAGCCCGTGGGAAGGCCATAGGGGAGGAAGTAAAAAAATGCTAGATTTGAGGGTACTTGAAGAATCGGACAGTGAGTGGGCCAGTCCCATTGTGTTGGTGCCAAACCAGATGGGTCGCTCAGGTTTTGCAATGATTATCGGGCTCTAAATAAGGTTTCAAAGTTTGATGCTTACCCATGCCCAGGGTTGATGAGTTGATGAGGACCGGTTAGAAATGCACGGTATCTCACCACTTTTTAGATTTAACTAAAGGCTACTGGCAAGTACCACTCACTGAACAGGCCAAAGCCAAAACGGCATTCTCCACATTCTGAGGGCCTATTCCAGTATAATGTACTACCCTTCGGGTCTTCATGGGGCTCCCCGCAACGCTCCAGCGTTTAATGGATAAGATTTTAAAACCTCATAGGAGTATGCGCCCTATATAGATGATGTAGTGCATAGTACTAGCTGGGACACACATTTAGAGAAGGTTCAGGCTGTTTTAAACTCCATAAGAGTGGCTGGGCTAACTGCTAATCCAACCAAATGTATCATTGGTCTGGAGGAGGCAAAAGTATTTGGGGTAATTTTTAATTGGACGTGGGGTCATAAAACCCCAAATAGACAAGCTGGAGGCCATTAGGAATTGCCCAGACCTGTCAATAAAAAACAGGTGAGGGCCTTTCCTCGGTTTGGCTGGGTATTATAGGCGATTCATCGCAGGGTTTGCCACAATTGCTGCTCCCCTACAGATCTGACCAAAGCAAAAAGGGCCATTAATGGTAAAGTGGAGTGCGGAGGCTGAATCCGCATTCCAAATTTTAAAAATGCTCTGTGTACAGCCCGTGTTAATCACACCTGATTTAACAAACGGTTTATTGTGCAAACTGATGCCTCTGAGGTTGGGCTTAAAGTATTATCACAAGTGGAAGGCGAAGAACACCCTGTTATGTTCTTGAGCAGGAAACTTAATCCACAGGAACGAAACTATGCAGTGGTAGAAAAGAATGCCTAGCCATTAAGTGGGCACTGGAAACGTTAAGATACTATCTCTTAGGGAGGCAGTTTACATTGATTACTGACCATGCCCTCTTACTTGGATGCACCAAAGCAAGGAAAAGAATGCAAGGGTCACAAGGTGGTTCTTGAGTTTACAGACATTCAACTTTGTAATTGAGCATAGAGCTGGTGCAAAACAGGGGAATGCAGATGGGTTATCCAGAGTTCATTGTTTGTTGTCCGGTGTCGCTCAACCCCTCGAGTCTGAGCTGGGAGGGGATGTGATGAGGTGTGGGGCACTGTGGTCGAGGGCAGTATTTTGGGCCTCGGATTTTGCGTAGTCTGTACCCTTTTTTAAGGAAATGTAGTCCTGTTGGTCTGGCGCAACAGGACTTCAATTCCCAGGAGGCCATGGGACTGATGGGCAGCCATTTTTTAGATGGCACAATTATAATAGGTGATTGGGTAATTGATTCAACAGCTGCCTTCAATTTAACAATTGGGAAACCTTTTAAAAAGGGCAGGGTCAACCTGTTGAAAAGGAAAGAAGGAGAGTTGGAGAATGAGCTGTGAGCTGTTTTTGGAAAGGGGAACAAGAACCAAATCTTTAGCAAAGGGGGACTTAAAAGTCCTGGTGTTTTAATGCAGTAAGGCTTAGCTGTCCGGACTGTTAGATAGGGATACTTGCTGTTTAGTTAGAAACCATAAAGGAGTTAGGCTTTTGTTTGTTTATCTTGGATATTTTTTTTTATTACACTGTAAATAATAAACGCACAGGTGCCGACCTGTTTGAACCACATTCTGGAAGTTTGACTTTCTTTGAATGCTAGAGGACAGTGGAAAAGGTCCGAGGGAAGGACAACCATAACATCATTTTCAGAGTTGTCACAATATATATATATATATATATATATATTGTAGCAACTTCATAGGCTGTGTAGAATATGCATACAGTACTTTTTGTAGCGGGACAGCATTTAAACAGAGACTAAATACTGTGAAGTTAATTCCAAACAGGGCGGTACCCATAGTGCTTTTATTTACATGTCCATCCAGCATAGAATAGTCGGTGAAACAGGCAAAGGTTCAACACAATCCAGGGTTTTCAAAACAGTCCAGGTATCAAGCCCAAAGAAGGCAGTCAAACAATCCAAGGTCAATAACAAGTAATCCAACAATCTCAGTACTTACCCTGTAGCATACCACTCCCCACTCTTTTTCCAATGGTACTTGCCTGACCTCCTTTTATCCCCCCTGGGAACACCTTTTTCTCCGCGATGTAAACCGGTGGAAGGCGGGAGAAGTACAGTCGTGGGACAAGTACAGCGCAGTTAGAAGCAGTTTGAAAGCAGGTTGACAGCTGCAGAAGCTACACTAAACAAAAAATGGTCTTCAAGCCAGTAATCTGTGACAACTGTATGATGGGAAATCCGAGAAAACCCAACAGAGCTCAACCAAAGTCTGTGTAAAGTGCCGACCATCCAGGACTTGCTTCAGCGATTAAGCCTGCTAGAAAAGGAGATGGAGGAAATGAGACAGCAACAGGAGCTTGAGGAGCTGACACACCCACACCATGGAAGTCTGCACCCCTAGCAGACTGAAAGCCACCAGGGAGATGGAAGAGAGTCGAAACAGCTGGGTTCAAATAGGCAGAAGCAGGAAAAAAAAAAACTTCGAAACACAACCACCAGAAATCCAGACATCCAACACATTTGAGCCACTTCAACATTTAGATGACCAAAACCAACAAGAAGAGAATGAAAGAAACAACACCCAGGACCCTATAAAACAGTGCTGACCAGCCAGCAAAAAAGAAGGGGAGGTCATGATTGTTGGGGACTCCATACTGAGAAACACAGCAAGTTCAGTTCGCAGTTTGGACCCCTTACTACAACAGTGTGCTGCCTTCCAGAGCCTCTGTCAAGCACATCACGGAGAACGTGGACAGGCTCCTAGAAACGAACTGGAGATGACCCGGTGAGTAGTGCCCACATTGGTACAAACAACATTGGAAGAGACAGGCCAAGATCCCTGCAGAACAAATTCAGAGAGCTACTAAGGAAATTAAAAGACAAGACCAAAACTGTGGTATTTTCTGGGATACTGCCGGCGCCTTGCAAAGGACCATATGGGACAGCTGGAAATACAAAATCAAAATGCATGGCTGAAATCATGGTGCACACAGGAAGGCTTCACCTTTCTTGAACATTGAGCACACTTTCTACAACAAGGACTATCTATACAGGTGGGACGGACTGCAACTTAAACAGAAAGGGAAACCAATCTACTGGAGAAAGGATCCTTCAGGCGGTACAGAAGTATTTAAACTAGAAAGGAAGGGGAGAAAAAACAAAAAACAGAAGGGAGACTACATCAAAACAAGGGCAACAACTCAGGTAAGACCACTATTAAAATGTATTTATCTTAATGCTAGAAGTCTCAGAAACAAAATGTTAGAACTTGAAGCTACTGCACTAACAAGTAACTACGATGTGATAGGTGTTACAGAAACTTGGTTGTCTGAGAGTGATGGGGCAGAATATAATATCAGTGGGTACACACTGTATAGGAAAGACAGGCAGGACAGAAGAGGCGGAGGGGTAGCTATACACATAAGAAATAGCCTTGAAGCCCAGGTGTTAAATCAGGACAAAGAAAACAATGCAGAATCAATATGGGTCAGAATAATGGACACAAATTCAAAGGGCATAATAATAGAGCATGCTATAGACCGCCCAAATTCAGACGTTTCAGCAAAATAATCTGTTGTACAATGACAAGAAATGCGTAGAAAAAGGAGAAGCCATACTAATGGGGATTTCAACTCCCTGTATAAAATGGGAAACCGATGGGGGGCACGACGGACTAAATTGAAATGGTGGAAATGACAAATGACTGCTTCCAACGCAATTTGTCAAGGCACCGACTAGAGGGAGGCATGCCTTGATTTAGTCTTTTCAAATAATGAAGACAGAATAACTAAAACAGAGGTCAGAGAGCCATTGGCAAACTCAGACCACAACATGGTCTCATTTGAAATATTTTTAAAACCCCAAAAGTAATGACTAAAGCTAAGGTTTAGAATTTTAGAAAAGCAAACTATGAAGGTATGGAAACAGAGACTAACAGAAGTAGATTGAGTAAAATAGAGAAAACATCCACAGAAAAAGGGTGGTGTCTTTTTAAAATGTAGTACTAGAGGCACAAAACAATTACATCCAAAAAAAGTAGACAAATCTAAATCTAAACAAATGGCCAAAATGGTTTAATAGATCAATTAAAAAAAAATATTCAGCTTAAAAAGGCAATTTACAGAGCGTTTAAAAGGGACCAAAAACAAAGCACACAGAAAGAGTACTTGGAACTGCAAACACAAGTCAAAAGGAAGTTAGAAAGGCCAAGAGAGAGATAGAAATCACTATTGCTAAGGGGCTAAAACCAATTCCAAAATGTTTTTCCAATATTATAACAGCAAGAGAACATTCAAAGAGGAGGTTAAATGTCTAAGAGACACAAATGGCAAAATCATAGATGAAGAAAAAAATAGCAAATATATTAAATGATTACTTTTCACAGATTTTTACAAGGAGGACACGGACAACATGCCCCACATGTCGACCTGTTCCTATCCAAGTTTTAAATAACTTTAGCATAACAGAGGCAGAAGTGTTAAAGGACTAGGAGCTCTTAAAAAATAAACAAATCCCCAATGATGAGATCCTCCCAATAGTACTCAAAGAAATGAAAGAAGTTCTTTACAAGCCAACCAAGATCATGCAACAGTCTCTTGACACAGGGGTTGGCGATGGACTGGAAAATAGCAAACGAATACCGATCCACAAAAAAAGGAGACAAACTGAACCAGGTAACTACAGACCAATAAGCCTGACTTCTTTATATGTAAACTTATGGAAACTATAATAAGATCCAAAATGGAAAATTACCTATATGGTAACAATATCCTGGGTGACAGCCAGCATGGTTTTAGGAAAGGGAGATCATGTCTAACTAACCTACTTGACTTTTTCGAGGATGCAACATTGAAAATGGACAACTGCAAACATACACATGGTCTATTTAGATTTCCAGAAAGCTTTTGACAAAGTCCCATAAAAGATTAATTTCAAACTGAACGCAGTAGGATTCAAGGAATTGCATGCACATGGATTAGGGGTGGTTAACAGGTAGAAAACAGAAAGTACTGATTAGAGGAGAAACCTCAAATGGAGTGAGGTAACCAGTGGTGTACCACAGGATCAGTATTAGGTCCTCTGCTATTCCTAATCTACATTAATGATTTAGACTCTGATATAGTAAGCAAACTTCGTTAAATTTGCAGATCTGTCAATAAAAAATAGGAGGAGTGGTAGACACTGTTGAAGCAGCAAAGGTCATTCAAAATGATCTAGACCGATTCAAAATTGGGCAGACACATGGCAAAAAATGAAATTTAATAGAGAAAAAGTAAAGTATTGCATGGCAATAAAATGTTCATTATAAATATCATATGGGAGATAGTGAATTGAAGAAGGGAACTATGAAAAGACCTAGGAGTTTATGTTGACTCAGAAAACAGTCTTCATCTAGACAATGGGGGAAGCTAAAAAAGGCTAACAAGATGCTTGGATATATTGTGAGAAGTGTTGAATTTAAATCAAGGGAAGTAATGTTAAACTCTACAATGCATTAGTAAGACCTCACCTAGAATATTGTGTTCAGTTCTGGTCACCTCGTTACAAAAAGGATATTGCTGCTCTAGAAAGAGTGCAAAGAAGAGCAACCATTATCCCGGTTTAAAAGGCATGTCGTATGCAGACAGGCTAAAAGAATTAATCTATTCAGTCTTGAACAAAGAAGACTACGCTACATCTGATTCAAAACATTCAAAATCCTAAAAGGTATAGACAATGTCAACCCGGGGACTTCTTTGACTTGAAAAAGAAAAAAGGACCAGGGGTCATAAATGGAGATTAGATAAAGGGGCATTCAGAACAGAAAATAGGAGGCACTTTTTTACACAGAGAATTGTGAGGTCTGGAACCAACTCCCAGTAATGTTGTTGAAGCTGACACCCTGGGATCCTTCAAGAAGCTGCTTGATGAGATTCTGGGATCAATAAACCAAACAAAAACAAGATGGGCTGAATGGCCTCCCTCTCGCTTGTAAACTTTTCTTATGTTTCTTATGTTCTTATGATATGGCATTAAACTAGTCACTTCCTGTTTACAGCCATCTTGCTTCGGTATGACTGAAGCAAGAATTTGCCATCAAGACTGCCCCATGTATCTCCCATTTCGCAATCCCAATTCTATCATTCTATAACATATATATATATATATATATATATATATATATATATATATATATATATATACACACTACCAGTCAAAAGTTTTAGAACACCCCCATTTTCCAGTTTTTATTGAAATGTAAGCAGTTCAAGTCCAGTGAATAACCTGAAATGGTACAAAGGTAAGTGGTAAACTGCCAGAGGTTAAAAAAAAAAGTTTAGGTTACCAAAAACTGAAAAATAATGTACATTTCAGAGTTATACAAAAGGCCATTTTCCGGGAACAAGTAATGGGTTAACAACTTACAGCTGTTCTGCAGCAATGGAAGTAAATTAAGCCTTGAAAGTTGATGCTAACAATTCCTACAGGTGTCCCAACTTTTGCTGATTACTTACAAACCCTCTGTCTGTATAAAAGCAGTGTTGGAACAAACTGTGTTACTACACCCTCTTAAGCATTATTTGGACAGTATTGTACTGCAGGAAGTAGTATATTGATCTCATAATGGCGAGAAAAGGGCAATTAACAAAGGAAGACAGACAGACCAGTATAACCCTTAAAAGTGTAGGTCTTTCCTTTAGAGAAATTGCAAAGAAAGCCAAGGTGTCGGTGAGTACAGTTTCCTACACCATCAAAAGGCACTTGGAAACTGAGGAAACTCTGACAGGAAGAGGTCTGGTGGACCCAAAGCAACAACAGAATCAGAAGACAAGTTTCTGAGAGTCAACAGCTTGCGTGATAGGCGGCTCACAGGACAACAGCTTCAAGCACAGCTTAACACTGGTCGGAAGTAAGCAAGTCTCAGTTTCAACTGTGAAGAGAAGACTTGAAGGTTTTGACACTGAGTGGCAGTAAGAAAGCCATTGCTAAGATGGCAAAATAAGAAAAAAGGCTTGCCTGGGCCATGAAGCACCGCCAGTGGACTACTGAAAACTGGAAGAAGGTCTTTATGGACCGATGACTCAAAATTTGAAATCTTCGGTTCATCACGCAGGGTTTTTTGCGCCGTCGAGTAGGCGAAAAGGATGGTTCTTCGGTTGTGTGACACCAACTGTCAAACATGGAGGAGGAAGCGTGATGGTCTGGGGCTCTTTTGGATCCAGAGTCGGCGACTTGCACAGAGTGAGTGGCACCCTGAACCAAAACTGCTACCACAGCATTTTGCAGCGCCATACAATACCCTCTGGTATACACCTAGTTGGTCAGGGTTCATCCCACAGCAAGATAATGACCCAAAACATACCTCCAGGCTATGTCAGAACTACCTTGGAAGAAAAGAACAAGACGGTAGGCTTCAAATCATGGAATGGCCAGCACAGTCTCCAGACTTAAACCCCATCGAGCTGGTTTGGGATGAACTGGACAGAAGGGTGAAAGCAAAGCAACCCACAAGTGCAACACATTTGTGGGAACTTGCAACAGTGTTAAAGAACTTTCCAACAATATTTGATTTCCATTGTAGAAAGAATGCCACGAGTGTGTTCGGTTGTTATATCTGCAAAAGGTGGCTACTTTGATGAGTCAAAATTTAGATTAAATTTTGTTAAACAAAATGATTCCATGATTTCTTTTGTATCTCCAATTGTTTATTTGTTCTATGCTTTAATTTCAGAGTACATTGAGACATTAAACTGCGAAATTTCAATAAAAAAACTGGAAAAAAAATGAGGTGTTCTAAAACTTTTGACGGTAGTGTATATATATATATGGTCAGTGGTCAGCTAATATATAGCATTTTAAATATATATATTTTGCACAGTAAGAGACCCAGAAATGTTTGTGGCCCTTTCCACAAAGACGTTTGTCTACTAACGGGTCCCAATGACACAGACATCCCGAAAGGCAAAATACGCTTATACCTGGCAGAGCAAGGGCATCTGGTTTTAGGTGTGAGATTTATGAAGGAGTGAGCCATATGAGGTGCAAAACCACTTATACATATTCTTTGAAATACACCTGACACAAAAACATTCAGTTAGTAAAGGAAGGGTATCTTTGTAAACATAAGCACTTTATCATTTGTTTTAATATAATGATAATTGGTAGTTAAGATTTAAATCTATATTATAATGTTGCATTTTGAAGAAGTGTGCTTTAGGGTATGATGTATTCAAGTTTCTAAGACCATGATATATTTTAGCTTGCATTCTCTATTCTTGTAGATTTGAAATAATGGTGACACTCCACAACAAATTAATAAAGCCAAGTCTGGAGCGAGACCAAAAAGATGAATGGACTGTTACTAAATAAAATTTTTCAAGGACAAAACTGTACCTTCGTCATCTTTACAACTGCTGGTCGTTCCTGCAAATGCAAAGGTAACAGTCAATGACTGTTTTATTTTGTTCGAATGTATATAGAAATAACAGTTGTTAATTTAAAGATTGTAGTCATTCATTCAGTCTTACTGTATTTATTTTTAAAAGCAACTAATTCAGGCACTTTAGTTTTCAAACTTAATTCACTAAAGGAGATTATTTTTTTGCAGAAGGACAGAGGTACTCTGTCAGATGATGATGATGATATTGAAATAGATTTGACTGATTCCAGTCCACCAATGAACAGCCTGAATGTAACAGTTCTTCAGGTCATTGAGGATGCTCCTTCAGAACTCATAGATGCTCCGTATTCGACAGCAGGTTCAGATGGGCCTCTTATCATAACAGAAGAAGGAAATGCTCCAGGATTGTCCAAGGTAAGAAATCACACCTATAGTAATGTGCTTACACTTTATTTGATCCAGTTGTGTATTATGTCCCAGTTGTAATGATAAAAAAGTGCTATTTTTTTTACAAATATTAAGACTTTAGCTATTAGTATATCACAACAGGTCATAGTCTTTCTTGAATAGCAACAGATTTGCAGGTCATGCTGTGAAATCGGTGCCACAGTACCTGGACTCCTATCAAATCTATTTTCCAGTGAATGGCAGTATGCTGCTTTATTTGTTGATGAAGAGCTCAGTGAAAGCTTTGAAGATCCAATACCCGCCCACTGGTAGTGAAACATCCCGCCATGAACGGTAAAGTTGCATTTGTGTTTCATACTTTCCTCCTTATAATTAGTGCCCTGTGTTTTTCGCTACTTGTTTTTTTTAAAACTGTGTTTCAGTTGATTAAAGTAAATCCAATGGGGTGAGTGTTAATAATTGCTTAATTGGTAGTTTCATGAGAACACTATCGGCATCTTGCGGTGCAGGTTGCAAAACGAGGGCTCCCACTTGTAATACATTAAAATTTAAACTGTTAAAAGGGGAACCATTGTAGCCTTTATTTGTAAAACCATTTAAAATTAAAGACAAACTTTTTGTTATCTTTCCTTTTATAGGCATTTAGTTTGATGTATAGGTATATATTCTTATGAGTTAATGTAGTTTTATTTGTCAGATATTTCTTTGATTTTTACATTTACAGTATCACAGTCAAGTGTTTTGACAAGATATTTGATACAATAATATCTGATAAAATAAATAATTATTTTCTTTTAATATGTCTTATTCTTTCACCAGAGACATTGGGGATATTCTCTGTGAGCTGGCCTCCCAGATTGATACAGAAAAAATGTTTCCTGTTTAATATCAGCCGGAATCACCTATGGGAAGGAGCGAAACGAGGCTTTAAAAAAACTTTCTTACCTTTGCAGAAGGCTTTCAGTGAAATTTATGGACAATATAGAGTGAGCGAAGGAGCCGCCGACCTCGGAGGGCCAAGGAGAGTTTTTTTTAACCATGCTAATGGAGTCCTTGCACCAAGGAAGCCTCTTTGCCAACTGGGTCCAGGCATTTAATCGATCTAATTCTCCTTCTCTGAACTCTTAATCCTCTGGCTTGGACACCACCTTAGAATATGAGCAATAGTTCATAATGTTGTTTACTTGAATTAAATAAACCTAATCATAACTACATGCAAGTACACTTTTCACCTGTATTGCCTAAAATAACATGCAATATATATAAACAAATAACTCTTGAAATGTGTATTTTTGTGAAACCTCTAAGTCGACTGGGTAAGGGCATCTGTAAACAAAGAAAATAGAAATACAGTAATTCTAGAGGATATACACTGATTGAGACATATGCTTTTATTACACACCTTGATGAACAAATACCAAAAATTCTACAGCCAAAAATGTATTTTACCTTGAACATAGTTGCCTCCTGCATTTGGCGTTTCTCAGGATTTCCCTTAATATTATCCAGTTCACTATTTGAGATGTTGGCATAATTTTCTCCTGTCATTTCCATATTGCTGCCTTCTGTGAAACACTGTCCGCTCACTTATGCAGAGGCAAGCTGCAATTGAACACCATGGCATTCCTGTGGCACGTGAAGCTGTAGTTGATCTTTGGTTATGCAGTATCTGCAACATCAAATGTAATTTGTTTAATAATAAAATAACACATATTATTATTACTCTGATTAAATATGGTAGTGCATTTTCTCAGCATAAAATGTAACAATAGCAATACAATAAGCATTTAAATCAATATACTTTAATGCTTTTAACCATACCCTCGGCGACCTCTTTATTGCTTTCAAGGGGACTGTTGAAAAAAATTCAAATTGGGATCGAGGAGCCAATCTTTGGTCAACTTCACTATACACTGTCCTCACAGCCAAATAATCTATTTATCAGCAAACATACTGATCCACTCCCTGTTGAAAAATCAAGATTAAAATTTGTTATTTGTTTGAAATAAATGCAGGGAAAGAAAGAAAAAAAAACATGTTTCCTTTGTGTCCAATGTTTGTATTTATTTTTAAGTCTTAAATGAAGTCCTTACTGCGCCTTAAAAATGAAGTCCAAAACAAACACAACCAGGTGTGTAGATCTCCAAATGCACTTTGAAGAATGGCGAAAAATCACTGATCAAAACCATGTGAAAAAATATTATCTTATTGATAAAAGAGCAGGCAAATAAAGAGATGAAGTGCAGAAAGTGCTCAGTGCAAACTGATTATTAATTAAGGACAAATATCGGTCAGGTGTTCAGATAAAATACCATGTAAAACAGTCCAATTCAGTTAAATACCATGTAAAACTGTTTTTTTTCTGTAACTTGTCCTATTATGAAATCCTGCAATAGTATTTACTAGAGTAATCCTTTTAATATCTGTCAATGTATGAATTGGTCTGTGTACATGTTATTTTTGGTATTATTACTTAATGTATTTATTTTTAAGAAATGCATTACATTTCACTATTATCAAATAAAGAGTAGATTTTTGAGACAACCAGTCTAAAGTATTGTTCTTACTTCACAACTTTCCAGGACGGATGCTAAAGTTGACAAAATCCTTACATGCTCTTCGAGTAAACGATGTAGATGGTCAAATGTATTAAAATCATTAGTATCTAATGTCTGTTGAACTTGTTCTAAACAGTCATCCAGCTCCAAAAATATAAATTCAGATCCTCGATATTGTCAGTAACGGAACAGATAGCGCACACTACTATTATGAAAAAAATGTATACAATAGCCATTTTTCTTCTGGTTATGACGATTTACTGATTTCCCTGTGTCAATTCATAAAGCTGACTCCTCCTCAAAGAAATCGTGATTCCCCGCGCAGAGAAAACCTGATTCCCTGCTCGCAGAAACCCACTCTCGCGCCGCAGAAACCCGATTCCCCGCGCCGCAGAAACCTGATTCCCCGCGCCGAGAAACCTGATTCCCGCGCCAGAAAACCTGATTCCCTGCAGCAGAAACCTGATTCCCGCGCCGAAAACCCGATTCCCGCGCACAGAAACCTGATTCCCGCGCCAAGAAAAACCTGATTCCCGCGCAGAAAACCTGATTCCCTGCCTGCAGAAACCTGATTCCCGCGCGCAAGAGAAACTGATTCCCTGTGCGCAGAAACCTGATTCCCAGCGCAGAAACCTGATTCCCTGCACGCAGAAGCCTGATTCCCTGCGCGCAGAAAACCTGATTCCCGCGCGCAGAAACCTGATTCCCCGCACGCAGAAACCTGATTCCCCGCACGCAGAAAACCTGATTCCCGCGCCGAAGACCTGATTCCCCGCCCGCAGAAACCTGATTCCCCGCGCCAAGAGAAACCTGATTCCCCGCGCAGAAAACCTGATTCCCCGCGCCGCAGAAGACCTGATTCCCTGCCTGCAGAAACCTGATTCCCGCGCAGAAAAACCTGATTCCCCTGCCTGCAGAAACCTGATTCCCGCGCGAGAAAACCTGATTCCCCGCGCCGCAGAAGACCTGATTCCCTGCCTGCAGAAACCTGATTCCCCGCGCAGAAACCTGATTCCCTGCCTGCAGAAACCTGATTCCCCGCGCGCAGAAACCTGATTCCCCGCAGAAACCTGATTCCCCAGCGCAGAAACCTGATTCCCTGCACGCAGAAGCCTGATTCCCGCGCAGAAAACCTGATTCCCGCGCCGCAGAAAACCTGATTCCCGCACGCAGAAACCTGATTCCCCGCACGCAGAAAACCTGATTCCCGCGCCAGAAGACCTGATTCCCTGCCTGCAGAAACCCTGATTCCCGCGCGGCAGAAGCTCGATTCCCGCGCCGCAGAAAACCTGATTCCCCGCGCCGCAGAAGACCTGATTCCCTGCCTGCAGAAACCTGATTCCTGCGCCGCGGAAACGGACCCTTCACTCACCATATTTGACAGACTTTGTCCGAAACGGCCCCATACCCCTGGCACCGGCATGCGGCCAAGACTGGACACAGCGACCCCACGAGGGGTCCCAACTGCTCGCCAAATACCCCCTGGCACCTCCTGAGGATGAGCACGGGCACCAGTGACCTTCACGCGGGGTGCCAGCGGTTTGCCAAATGGTCCCTGGCACCTACCTAGCGAGCGCACGGGCGCCAGCGACAACGCCAAGGGTCCCAGCGCCACCAAACGGTCCCTGGTACCGCAGCGAGCACAGACACTAGCAACCATACACGGGCCCCCAGCGACCCCGCCGCAGGGTCCCAGCGGCACGCACATAGTCCCTGGCACCTCCCCAGCATGTGCACAGGCACCAGTGATCCTGCTGGTTCCCAGCGCCCGCCAAATGGTCCCTCTCCAGCACACACACGACAATAGCGACCCAATGCGGGAGTCCCAGCAGCTCACCAAACCGTCCCTGGCGCCTGAGCAGCACGCCGCACGGGCCCCAGCGACACCGCTGGTACCAGCGGGCTCACCAAATAGTCCTGGCACGTCCCGGCAAGCACACTGGTACCAGCGACTTCGAGGGGTTCCAGCGGTTCGCCAAGTCGTCCCTGGCACCTCACAAGCGCATAGGCTCAGCGACACCGCCGCGGGTACCCAGCGGCTCGACAAATGGTCCCTGGCACCTCCCCAGCACGCCACCGCCCCCAGCGACTTCTGGGGTTCCAGCGGTTCGCCAAATGGTCCCTGGCACCTCCCAAGCGCGATAGGGCCCAGTGACCTCGCGCCAAGTCCCCAGTGGCTCGCAAAATGGTCCCTGGCACCTTCCTCAGAGTGCACACGGTGCACCACCTGAATATGAGCAATAGTTCATAATGTTGTTTACTTCAATTAAATAAACCTAATCATAACTACATGCAAGTACACTTTCACCTGTATTGCCTAAAATAACATGCAATATATATAACAAATAACTCTTGAAATGTGTATTTTTGTGAAACCTCTAAGTCGCACTGGGTAAGGGCATCTGTAAACAAAGAAAATAGAAATACAGTAATTCTAGAGGATATACACTGATTGAGACATATGCTTTATTACACACCTTTGATGAACAAATACCAAAATTCTACAGCCAAAATGTATTTTACCTTGAACATAGTTGCCTCCTGCATTTGGCGCTTTCTCAGGATTTCCCTTATAATATTATCCAGTTCACTATTTGAGATGTTGGCATAATTTTCTCCTGTCATTTCATATTGCTGCCTTCAGAAACACTGTCCGTTCACTTATGCAGAGGCAAGCTGCAATTGAACACCATGGCATTCCTGTGGCATCGAAGTTGCTGTAGTTGATCTTTGGTTATGCAGTATCTGCAACATCAAATGTAATTTGTTTAATAATAAAATAACACATATTATTATTACTCTGATTAAATATGGTAGTGCATTTTCTCAGCATAAAATGTAGCAATAGCAATACAATAAGCATTTAAATCAATATACTTTAATGCTTTTAACCATACCCTCGGCGACCTCTTGTGCTTTCAAGGGGACTGTTGAAAAAAAAAAAAAATTCAAATTGGGATCGAGGAGCCAATCTTTGGTCAACTTCACCATACACTGTCCTCACAGCGCCAAATAATCTGTTTATCAGCAAACATACTTGATCCACTCCTGTTGAAAATCAAGATTAAAATTTTGTTATTTGTTTGAAATAAATGCAGGAAAGAAAGCAAGAAAGAAAAACATGTTTCCTTGTGTCCAATGTTTGTATTTATTTTTTAAGTCTTAAATGAAGTCCTTACTGCGCCTTTAAAATGAAGTCCAAAAACACAACCAGGTGTGTAGATCTCCAAATGCACTTTGAAGAATGGCATGAAAAAAATCACTGATCAAAACCATGTGAAAAAATATTATCTTATTGATAAAAGAGCAGGCAAATAAAGAGATGAAGTGCAGAAAGTGCTCAGTAAACTGATTATTAATTAAGGACAACATCGGTCAGGTGTTCAGATAAAATACCATGTAAAACAGTCCAATTCAGTAAATTTTCTGTAACTTGTCCTATTATGAAATCCTGCAATAGTATTTACTAGAGTAATCCTTTTAATATCTGTCAATGTATGAATTGGTCTGTGTACATGTTATTTTTGGTATTATTACTTAATGTATTTATTTTAAGAAATGCATTACATTTCACTATTATCAAATAAAGAGTAGATTTTTGAGACAACCAGTCTAAGGTATTGTTCTTACTTCACAACTTTCCAGGACGGATGCTAAAGTTGACAAAATCCTTACATGCTCTTCGAGTAAACGATGTAGATGGTCAAATGTATTAAAATCATTAGTATCTAATGTCTGTTGAACTTGTTCTAAACAGTCATCCAGCTCCAAAAAATATAAATTCAGATCCCCGATATTGTCAGTAACGGAACAGATAGCGACACTACTATTATGAAAAATGTATACAATAGCCATTTTTCTTCTGGTTATGACGATTTACTGATTTCCCCTGTGTCAATTCATAAAGCCGACCCTCCTCAAAGAAATCGCACATTCCCTGCATGCAGAAAACCTGATTCCTGCTCGCAGAAACCTAATTCTCTGCGCCACAGAGAAACCCATTCCCGCGCGCAGAAACCTGATTCCCTGCACACAAGAGAAACCTGATTCCCCGCGCCGCAGAAACCTGATTCCCTGCAGCAGAAACCTGATTCCCCGCGCCACAGAAACCTGATTCCCCGCGACAGAAACCTGATTCCCCGCGCACAGAAAACCTGATTCCCCACACGTTGCAGAAAACCTGATTCCCTGCCTGCAGAAACCTGATTCCCTGCGCAGAAACCTGATTCCCTGTGCAGAAACCTCCGACTCCCTGCGCAGAAACCTGATTCCCTGCACGCAGAAGCCTGATTCCCGCGCCGCAGAAAACCTGATTCCCCGCGCCGCAGAAACCTGATTCCCCGCACGCAGAAACCTGATTCCCCCCGCACGCAGAAAACCTGATTCCCCGCGCCAGAAGACCTGATTCCCGCCTGCAGAAACCTGATTCCCCGCGCCAAGAGAAACCTGATTCCCGCGCCGCAGAAGCCTGATTCCCCGCGCCACAGAAAACCTGATTCCCGCGCCGCAGAAGACCTGATTCCCTGCCTGCAGAAACCTGATTCCCCGCGCGGAAAACGTGACCCTTCACTGCCATATTTGACAGACTTTTGTCCGAAACGGCCCCTCACACCCTGGCACCCACACACACACAAGACTGGACACAGCGACCCTACGAGGGGGTCCCAACTGCTCGCCAAATACCCCCTGGCACCTCCCGAGGATGAGCATGGCACCAGTGACCTGCAAGCGGGTGCCAGCGGCTTGCCAAATGGTCCCTGGCACCTACCTAGCGAGCGACGGGCGCCAGCGACAACGCAAGGGGTCCCAGCACCACCAAACGGTCCCTGGTACCACACCAGGCGAGCACAGACACTAGCAACCACACGCCCTGGTTCCCAGCGGCTCGCCAAACCGACCCTGGCGCCTCCCTAGCCCATACACGGGCCCCCAGCGACCCCGCGCAGGGTCCCAGCGGCACGTCACATAGTCCCTGGCACCTCCCCAGCACGCGCGGGTACCCAGCGGCTCGACAAATGGTCCCTGGCACCTCCCCAGCACGCGCACCGTCCCCAGCGACTTCTCGTAGGGTTCCAGCGGTTCGCCAAATGGTCCCTGGCACCTCCCAAGCGCGCATAGGGCCCAGTGACCCTGCGCGGCGTCCCAGTGGCTCGCAAAATGGTCCCTGGCACCTCCTCAGAGTGCACACGGTGCACCACCTTGGAATATGAGCAATAGTTCATAATGTTGTTTACTTCGAATTAAATAAACCTAATCATAACTACATGCAAGTACACTTTCACCTGTATTGCCTAAAATAACATGCAATATATATAACAAATAACTCTTGAAATGTGTATTTTTTGTGAAACCTCTAAGTCGCACTGGGTAAGGGCATCTGTAAACAAAGAAAATAGAAATACAGTAATTCTAGAGGATATACACTGATTGAGACATATGTTTATTACACACCTTGATGAACAAATACCAAAAATTCTACAGCCAAAAATGTATTTTACCTTGAACATAGTTGCCTCCTGCATTTGGCGTTTCTCTCAGGATTTCCCTTATAATATTATCCAGTTCACTATTTGAGATGTTGGCATAATTTTCTCCTGTCATTTCATATTGCTGCCTTCTGTGAAACACTGTCCGCTTCACTTATGCAGAGGCAAGCTGCAATTGAACACCATGGCATTCCTGTGGCAATGTAGTTGTTGTAGTTGATCTTTGGTTATGCAGTATCTGCAACATCAAATGTAATTTGTTTAATAATAAAATAACACATATTATTATTACTCTGATTAAATATGGTAGTGCATTTTCTCAGCATAAAATGTAACAATAGCAATACAATAAGCATTTAAATCAATATACTTTAATGCTTTTAACCATACCCTCAACACCTCTTGTGCTTTCAAGGACTGTTGAAAAAAATTCAAATTGGGATCGAGGAGCCAATCTTTTGGTCAACTTCACCATACACTGTCCTCACAGCGTCAAATAATCTGTTTATCAGCAAACATACTTGATCCACTCCCGTTGAAAAATCAAGATTAAAATTTGTTATTTGTTTGAAATAAATGCAGGAAAGAAAGCAAGAAAGAAAAAAACATGTTTCCTTGTGTCCAATGTTTGTATTTATTTTTAAGTCTTAAATGAAGTCCTTACGCGCCTTAAAAATGAAGTCCAAACAAACACAACCAGGTGTGTAGATCTCCAAATGCACTTTGAAGAATGGCGATGAAAATCACTGATCAAACCATGTGAAAAAATATTATCTTATTGATAAAAGAGCAGGCAAATAAAGAGATGAAGTGCAGAAAGTGCTCAGTGCAAACTGATTATTAATTATGACAAATATCGGTCAGGTGTTCAGATAAAATACCATGTAAAACAGTCCAATTCAGTTAAATACCATGTAAAACTGTTTTTTTTTTTTGTAACTTGTCCTATTATGAAATCCTGCAATAGTATTTACTAGAGTAATCCTTTTAATATCTGTCAATGTATGAATTGGTCTGTGTACATGTTATTTTTTTTGGTATTATTACTTAATGTATTTATTTTAAGAAATGCATTACATTTCACTATTATCAAATAAAGAGTAGATTTTGAGACAACCAGTCTAAGGTATTGTTCTTACTTCACAACTTTCCAGGACGGATGCTAAAGTTGACAAAATCCTTACATGCTCTTCGAGTAAACGATGTAGATGGTCAAATGTATTAAAATCATTAGTATCTAATGTCTGTTGAACTTGTTCTAAACAGTCATCCAGCTCCAAAAATATAAATTCAGATCCTCGATATTGTCAGTAACGGAACAGATAGCGACACTACTATTATGAAAAAATGTATACACAGCCATTTTTCTTCTGGTTATGACGATTTACTGATTTCCCGTGTCAACTAAAGCCGACCTCCCTCAAAGAAATCGATTCCCCGCGCAGAAAACCTGATTCCCCGCTCGCAGAAACTCCAATTTCGCGCCGCAGAAACCTGATTCCCCGCGCCGCAGAAACCTGATTCCCCGCGCCGAGAAACCCCGATTCCCCGCGCCAAGAGAAACCTGATTCCCCGCAGCAGAAACCTGATTCCCCGCGCCGCAGAAACCTGATTCCCGCGCACAGAAACCTGATTCCCCGCGCCAGAGAAACCTGATTCCCGCGCAGAAACCTGATTCCCGCCTGCAGAAACCTGATTCCCCGCGCCGCAGAAAACCTGATTCCCTGCACGCAGAAGCCTGATTCCCGCGCCGCAGAAAAACCTGATTCCCCGCGCCAGCAGAAAACCTGATTCCCCTGCACGCAGAAACCTGATTCCCGCGCCGCAGAAACCTGATTCCCGCACGCAGAAACCTGATTCCCTGCACGCAGAAAAACCTGATTCCCCGCCGCAGAAGACCTGATTCCCTGCCTGCAGAAAACCTGATTCCCCGCGCCGCAGAAACCTGATTCCCCGCGCGCAGAAGCCGATTCCCCGCGCAAGAAAACCTGATTCCCTGCGCAAGAGAAGACCTGATTCTGCCTGCAGAAACCTGATTCCCTGCGCGCGAAACGTGACCCTTCACTGGCCATTTTGACAGACTTTTGTCTGAAACGGCCCTCATACCCTGGCACCCCCAAGCAGCCGCCAAGACTGGACACAGCGACCCCACGAGGGGGTCCCAACTGCTCGCCAAATACCCCTGGCACCTCCCCAGGATGAGCACGGGCACCAGTGACCCCGCAAGGGTGCCAGCGGTTGCCAAATGGTCCCTGGCACCTACCTAGCGAGCGACGGGCGCCAGCGACAACGCTGTCCCAGCGCCACCAAACGGTCCCTGGTACCGCAGCAGCCGAAAGCACAGACACTAGCAACCACACGCTGGTTCCCAGCGGCTCGCCAAACCGACCCTGGCGCCCCCTAGCTTCATACATCGGGCCCCCAGCGACCCCCCGCAGGGTCCCAGCGGCACGCCACATAGTCCCTGGCACCTCCCCAGCATGTGCACGGCACCAGTGATCCCGCGCTGGTTCCCAGCGCCCGCCAAATGGTCCCTCTCCAGCACACACACGGACAATAGCGACCCAATGCGGAGTCCCAGCAGCCACCAAACCGCCCCTGGCGCCTGAGCAGCACGCCGCACGGGCCCCAGCGATACCGCCGGCTCACCAACAGTCCCTGGCACGCCCCGAGCAAGCACACTGGTACCAGCGACCAAAGAGGGTTCCAGCGGTTCGCCAAGCCGCCCCGGCACCTCACAAGTGCATAGGGCTCAGCGACACCGCCGGTACCCAGCGGCTCGACAAATGGTCCCTGGCACCTCCCAGCACGCGACCGCCCCCAGCGACTGTAGGGTTCCAGCGTTCGCCAAATGGTCCCTGGCACCTCCTCCTGCCGCATAGGGGCCCAGTGACCCTGCGCGGCCCCAGTGGCTCGCAAAATGGTCCCTGGCACCTTCCTCAGAGTGCACACGGTGCACCACCTTGAATATGAGCAATAGTTCATAATGTTGTTTATTCAATTAAATAAACCTAATCATAACTACATGCAAGTACACTTTCACCTGTATTGCCTAAAATAACATGCAATATATATAAATAAATAACTCTTGAAATGTGTATTTTTTTTAGAAACCCTAAGTCGACTGGGTAAGGGCATCTGTAAACAAAGAAAATAGAAATACAGTAATTTAGAGGATATACACTGATTGAGACATATGCTTTATTACACACCTTGATGAACAAATACCAAAATTCTACAGCCAAAATGTATTTTACCTTGAACATAGTTGCCTCCTGCATTTTACGCTTTCCTTGGATTTCTTTATAATATTATCCAGTTCACTATTTGAGATGTTGGCATAATTTTCTCCTGTCATTTCATATTGCTGCCTTCAGAATCAGTGTCCGGCCACTTATGCAGAGGCAAGCTGCAATTGAACACCATGGCATTCCTGTGGCAACGAAGTTGCTGTAGTTGATCTTTGGTTATGCAGTATCTGCAACATCAAATGTAATTTGTTTAATAATAAAATAACACATATTATTATTACCTGATTAAATATGGTAGTGCTTTTCAGCATAAAATGTAACAATAGTAATACAATAAGCATTTAAATCAATATACTTTAAATGCTTTTAACCATACCCCCCACCTCTTGTGCTTTCAAGGGACTGTTGAAAAAAATTCAAATTGGGATCGAGGAGCCAATCTTTGGTCAACTTCACCATACACTGTCCTCACAGCGTCAAATAATCTGTTTATCAGCAAACATACTTGATCCACTCCCTGTTGAAAAATCAAGATTAAAATTTGTTATTTGTTTGAAATAAATGCAGGGAAAGAAAGCAAGAAAGAAAAAACATGTTTTTTAGGTCCAATGTTTGTATTTATTTTTAAGTCTTAAATGAAGTCCTTACTGCGCCTTTTAAAATGAAGTCCAAACAAACACAACCAGGTGTGTAGATCTCAAATGCACTTTGAAGAATGGCTATGAAAATCACTGATCAAAACCATGTGAAAAATATTATCTTATTGATAAAAGAGCAGGCAAATAAAGAGATGAAGTGCAGAAAGTGCTCAGTGCAAACTGATTATTAATTAAGGACAAATATCGTCAGGTGTTCAGATAAAATACCATGTAAAACAGTCCAATTCAGTTAAATACCATGTAAAACTGTTTTTTTCTGTAACTTGTCCTATTATGAAATCCTGCAATAGTATTTACTAGAGTAATCCTTTTAATATCTGTCAATGTATGAATTGGTCTGTGTACATGTTATTTTTTGGTATTATTACTTAATGTATTTATTTTAAGAAATGCATTACATTTCACTATTATCAAATAAAGAGTAGATTTTTGAGACAACCAGTCTAAGGTATTGTTCTTACTTTCACAACTTTCCAGGACGGATGCTAAAGTTGACAAAATCCCCTTACATGCTCTTCGAGTAAACGATGTAGATGGTCAAATGTATTAAAATCATTAGTATCTAATGTCTGTTGAACTTGTTCAAACAGTCATCCAGCTCCAAAAAATATAAATTCAGATCCTCGATATTGTCAGTAACGAACAGATAGCTGACACTTACTATTATGAAAAAAATGTATACACAGCCATTTTTCTTCTGGTTATGACGATTTACTGATTTCCCTAGTGTCAATTCATAAAGCCGACCTCCCTCAAAGAAATCGCGGATTCCCCGCGCAGAAAACCTGATTCCTGCTCGCAGAAAATTGATTCCCCGCGCCGCAGAAACCTGATTCCCCGCAGCAGAAAACCTGATTCCCCGCGCGCAGAAACCTGATTCCCCGCGCACAGAAACCTGATTCCCCTGCCAAGAAACCTGATTCCCCCCGCGCAGAAAACCCGATTCCCCGCCCGCAGAAACCTGATTCCCCGCGCAGAAACCTGATTCCCCGCGAAACCTGATTCCCCGAGAAACCTGATTCCCCAGCAGAAAAACCTGATTCCCCGCACGCAGAAGCCTGATTCCCCGCCGCAGAAAACCTGATTCCCGCGCGCAGAAAACCTGATTCCCCGCACGCAGAAACCTGATTCCCTGCACGCAGAAAACCTGATTCCCCGCGCCCTGCAGAAGACCTGATTCCCCGCGCCTGATTCCCTGCAGAAGACCTGATTCCCTGCCTGCAGAAACCTGATTCCCCGCGCCGCAGAAACCTGATTCCCCTGCGCCGCAGAAGCCTGATTCCCAAAGCGCAGAAAACCTGATTCCCCGCGCCGGCAGAAGACCTGATTCCCTGCCTGCAGAAACCTGATTCCCCGCGTGAAACGTGACCCTTCACTGCCATATTTGACAGACTTTTGTCCGAAACGCCCCTCATACCTGGCACCTCCGCAGCGCCAAGACTGGACACAGCGACCTCACGAGGGGGTCCCAACTGCTCGCCAAATACCCTGGCACCTCCCGAGGATGAGCACAGGCACCAGTGACCCCGCGGCGGGTGCCAGCGGCTTGCCAAATGGTCCCTGGCACCTACCTAGCGAAAGACGGGCGCCAGCGACAACGCTGCTGGGTCCCAGCGCCTCGCCAAACGGTCCCTGGTACCTCCGCAGCACGAGCACAGACACTAGCAACCACATCGGGTTCCCAGCGGCTCGCCAAACCGACCCTGGCGCCCCTAGCCCATACATCGGCCCCCAGCGACCCCCCCGCAGGGTCCCAGCGGCACGCCACATAGTCCCTGGCACCTCCCCAGCATGTGCACGGGCACCAGTGATCCTGCGCGGTTCCCAGCGGCCCGCCAAATGGTCCCTCTCCAGCACACACACGACAATAGCGACCCAATGCGGAGTCCCAGCAGCCACCAAACCGCCCCTGGCGCCTGAGCAGCACGCCGCACGGGCCCCAGCGACACCGGCAAGGGTACCAGCGGCTCACCAAATAGTCCCTGGCATGTCCCGAGCAAGCACACTGGTACCAGCGATCCTCAGGGTTCCAGCGGTTCGCCAAGCCGCCCCTGGCACCCCTTCACAAGCATAGGCTCAGCGACACCGCCGGGGTACCCAGCGGCTCGACAAATGGTCCCTGGCACCTCCCCAGCACGCCACTGCCCCCAGCGACTGTAGGGGGTTCCAGCGGTTCGCCAAATGGTCCCTGGCACCTCCCAAGCGCGCATAGGGCCCAGTGACCCCTGTGCCGGGCGCCCCAGTGGTTTCCGCAAATGGTCCCTGGCACCTCCTCAGAGTGCACACGGGCCCCAGGTACCAAGCGAGACCCAGCGGCTCCCCAAAAGGTCACTGGCACCTCCCTAGCAGCGACGGGCCCAGAGACCCCGGGCGGGTCCCAGTGGCTCGCCCAATGGTCCCTGGCACCTCACAAGCACCGCATTGGTCCCAGCGGCTCGTCAAATGATCCCTGGTTCCTCCCCAGCGCGCACAGGGCCCAGCAACTTTGGCGCTGGGTCCCAGCAGCTTGCCAAATGGAACCTGGCCCCTCCCCAGCGCTGCCAAGACGGGCCCAACAACCCAAAGCGGGGTCCCAGTGGCTCGCCAAATGGTCCCTGGCCACCCCCAGCGCACACACACGGGCCCAGCGACCCCAATGCGGGTCCCAGCGGTTCGCCAAATGATCTCATGCACCTCCCAGCATGCTCACTGGTACCAGCAACCCGCGGGTCCCAGTGGCTCGCCAATGGTCCCTGGCCCCTCCCCAGTGCGTAGACGGGCACCAGTGACCCCGCTGGGTCCGAGTGGCTCGCCAAATGGTCCCTGGCCCTCCCCAGCGCACATCGGGTCCAGAAAGGGGTCCGAGGGTCGCCAAATGGTCCCTGGCTCCTCCCCAGCGAACGACTGCGCCCAGCGACCCCACGCTGGGTCCGAGGGCTGGACAAATGGTCCCTAGCACCTACCAGCACGTGCTCGGGCCACAGCGACCCTGTGTGGGGGTCCCAGCGCCTCGCCAAATGGTCCCTGTCTACTACCCAGCGCACGACAGGGCCCAGCACCGCAGTTTTCCCAGCGGCTCGCAAATGGTCTCTTGCCCCTCCCCAGTGCACGCCAGGACCCAGCGGCTCGCCAAATGGTCCCTGGCACCTCCAAGTGCACGCACTGGGCCAAGTGACCCCGGCAGTGTCCAAGAGGCCCAGGTCCCTGGCACCTCCACGCCACGCCAAGATTGGGCCCAGCGACCCACACGTGGTCCCAGAGGCTCGCCAAATGGTCCCTGGCACATCCCCAGCAAGCGACGGGCCCCAGCGATTTCGAGCGGGTCCCATTGGCCAGGCAAATGGTCCCTGGTAGCTGCCCAGCGCACGCATTCTGTCCCAGCGATCCTGCAAGCGTGTCCATGGGCTCGCCAAATGGTGCCTGGCTCCTCCTCAGCGCCACAGGGCCCAACAGCCATGCAGGTCCCACCACCGCAAAATGGTCCCTGGCACATCTCCAGTGCACGGCACGCCCCCAGGGACTATGCGCGGCTCCCCAGCCCGCAATAGTCCCTGGCACATCCCCAGTGCACGAGCCCCAGCGACTTCAAGACGGGGTCCCAGCAGCTTGCCAAATGGACCCTGGCCACTCCCAGCGCAAGACGATCGGGCCCAGCGACCCGCGACCCCACGCAGGGTTCCAGCGGCTCGCCAAATGTTTCCTGGCACATCCCCAGCACAGCAAGACGGGCCCCAGCCACCAGGCGAGAGTCCCAGGGCCCCCCAAAGGTCCCTGGCACATCCCCAGCACACGACGGGCCCAGAGACCCAACGCTGGGTCCCAGAGGCTCGCCCGAATGGTCCCGGCACCTCACCAGCACGCGCGCACAGGCACCAGCAACCTCGCATGGGTCCCAGCGGCTCCCAAATGGTCCCTGGCTCTTACCCAGCGCACGACAGGGCCCAGCAACCACGCCGCTGGGTCCCAACGGATCACAAATGAACCTTGCCCCCCAACGCGCACGACTGGGACGAGCGACCGACTGGGGTCCCAGCAGCCGCCAAATGGTCCCTGGCACCTTACCAGCGCGCACAGGCCACATCAACCCCGAAAGGGTCACAGCGGCTCGCAAATAGTCCCTTGACCTCCCCGCGAGCACAGGCCCCAGCAACTTTGCAAGTGGTCCCAGCGCCCCACAATGGTCCATGGCACTTCAGCGCGCATAGGGCTCACGACACCGCGCTGGGTACCCAGCCAGTCGCCAAATGGTCCCTGGCACTTCCCCAATGCACGACAGAGTCCAGCAGCCCCGCAAGGGGTCCCAGCGGCTCGCCAAACTGTCCCTGACACCTCTCCAGCACGCCAAGACGACACTAGCGCGACCCCACACGGGTCACAGCGGCTCGCCAAACCATCCCTAGCACCTCCCTAGACATGCACGGGCCCCAGCGACCCCACGCATGGTCCCAGCGGCACGCCAAATGGTCCCTGGCAACCCCAAGAGTACGCACAGGGCCCAGCAACCCACACACGGGTCCCAGCAGTTCGCCAAACCGACCCTGGCGCCCCTATCCTGCACAGGCCCCAGCGCCTGCAAGGGGTTCCACATGGTCCCTGACACCACCCCAGCACGCGCACGGGCACCAGCGATCCTGTGCGGCTTCCCAGCGGCACGCTAAACGGTCCCTGGCACCTCCCCAGCGCCCAAGACTGGGCCCAGTGACCCGCGAGGGGTAACAGCGGCTCTCAAACTGTCCTTGCACCTCCCCAGCGGGTGCACTGACCCAGCGACCCTGGCCAAGGGGGCAGATCTGCTTGCCAAATGCACCCTGGCACCTCTCAGCACGCCAGCACGGGCGCCAGCGAACCCGCCAAGGTCACAGAGGCTCACCAAACGGTCCCTGGCACCTACCCAGTGCACGACAGGGCTAGCAAAACGCTGGGTCCCAGCAGCTTGCAAATGGTCCTTGCCCCTCACCAGCGCCAAGAGACTGGGTCCAGCGACCCCCAGACAGGGTCCCAGCAGCTCGCCAAATGGTCCTGTCACCTTACCAGTGTGCGACAGGCCACAGCAACCCCGAAAGGGTCCCAGCTGCTCGCTAAATGGTCCCTGGCCCCTCCCACAGCGTGTGCACAGGGCCCAGTGACCTCAAGACGGGTCCCAGCGGCTCGCCAAATGGAACCTGGTTCCTCCCCAGCGCGCATCGGGCCCAGCAACGGGAGTCCCAAATGGTCAACCCCAAGCGGGCTCACAATGGCTCGCCAAAAATGGTCCCTGGCACCCCCAGCACGTGCACTAGCCACTCTCGGGCTCCAGCGGTTTGCCAAATGGTAGGTCACAGCATGGGGCCCAGCAATGGTCCCTGGGGTCCCTCACCTCCTCAGAGGCACGGCCCCAGGTACGGGGATACCAGCGGCTCCAAAAAAGGTCCCGCACCTCACAGGGGTCCCACAGTGGTCCCAGCGCTCGCCAATGGTGCCTGGCACCCCAGCAATTTGCCGCATGGTCCCAGCAGCCCAGGAACGGCCCCTCCCAGCAGCCGGGGCCCAAAACCCCAAGGGGTCCCAGCTGGACAAATGGTCTCATGCACCTTCCCAGCATGCTCACTGGTACCAGCGACCCCTGTCACAATGGTCGCGGGGCTCCCCCAGTGCACGCCCAATGGGGTCACAGTGGCTCGCTAAAATGGTCCCAGCCCTCCCCAGTGCACGTGACGGGCCCAGCTGTCAAACCATGCGCCTGGCACCCTGGGTCCCAGCAGCCAATGGCTGGACAAATGGTCCTGGCACCGTACCAGCACGCCGGCACAGGGTCCCAGCAGGCAAAATGGTCCCTGGCACAGGCCCCCCCTGCAACTTCGCAAGGGTTCCCAGCGCCCCAAGGGTCCCTTTGCCTCCCCAGCGTGCGCTGGGTCCCAGCAGCTCGGAACATGGTCCCTGGCACCTCACCAGCTGCCAAGACAGGGCGCAGCGACCCCGCCGCTGGGTCCCATGCTTGCCAAATGTTCCTGGCACCTCCATCGGGCATGCACATTGGGCCCAGCGACCCCAAGCACGTGGTCCCAGTGGCTTCCAAATCGTCCCTGATACCTCCCAAGTGCACACACTGGGCCTAGTGACCTGTGGTGTCCCAGAGGCTCGCCAAATGGTCCCTAGCACATCCCCAGCAAGCGCACTGGTCCCAGCGATCCGCCCAAGGTCCAAGTGGCTCGGCAAATGGTGCCTGGCTCCTCCCCAGCGTGCACAGGGCCCAGCAACCGCTGCCAAGGTCCCAGCACTGCAAATGGTCCCTGGCAACTCCAGTGCACGACGTCCCCAGGGACCATGCGGGCTCCCAGCATCTCGCAAATAGTCCCTGGCACATCCCCAGTGCGCATTTGAGCCCCTGCGACTTCAAGACGGGATCCCAGTAGCTTGCCAAATGGACCCTGACACTCCCAGCGCACGCACGGGCCCTGCGACCTGCACCCCGGGTTCCAGCTGCTCACCAAATGGTCCCTGGCACCTCCCCCAGCGCCACAAGACAGGCCCCAGCTACCAGGCGAGTCCCAGGGGCTCCCCTGTGGTCTCTGGCACATCCCAGCACACGCACGGGGTTCAGAGATCCAACGCTAGGTCCCAGTGGCTCGCCAAAATGGTCCCTGACATTCCCCACCGCACGCACGCCCAGCGACCCCCGCCGCCGAGGTTCCAGCAGCTCGCCAAATGGTCCCTGGCACATCCCCAGCACGCAAGACGGGCCACAGCGACTTCTGCACAGGGTCCCAGCAGTTCGCCAAATGGTACCTGGCCCTCCCCAGCGGGCACACTGGGAACAACGACCGCAAGGTCCCAGAGGTCAAATGGTCCCTGGCACCTCACCAGCACGCTCAATCCCCACCAAAGATTCGGGGTCCCAGCTGGTCCCAAATAGTCCCTGCTCTACCCAGCGCACGACAGGGCCCAGGGACCACGGGCCAAGGTCCCAGCGACCACAAATGAACCTTGGCCCTCCCCAACGCACGCACTCTGGCCAAGCGACCTGTCTGGGGTCCCAGCAGCTCACCAAATGGTCCCTGGCACCTACCAGCCTTTTGGACAGGCCACACTCAACCCCGAGTGGGGTCACAGAGGCTCGCCAAATGGTCCCTGGCACATCTCCAGCGCTCACAGGGTCCCAGCGACCTTGCATGGGGACCCAGCGGCCGCCAAATGGTCCCTGGTACCTCCCCAGCGCACGCACTGGGCCAAGTGACCTCGAGGGGTCCCAGAGGCTCGCAAATGGTCCCTGGCATAACCCCAGCAGGCACACAGGCCCCAGCTACTTCGTGAGGGTTCCCAGCCGCCAAATGGGTACCGACACCTCAGGCGCCCGCATGAGGCCCAGCGACACACGCAGAAGCCTGCCAAATCGACCCTGGTGCTCTCCCCAGCGACGACAGGCCCCAGCGACCAAGCAGACGTGTCCCAGCGGCTCGGGAAATTGTCCCTGGTACCTGCCTAGCGACGATTGCCCAGTTGATTCACCGGGGTCCCAGAGGCGCCAATGGTCCCCTGGCACCTCCCCGCCGCGGGTCCAGCGATCTCGCAGGTCTTGTGAGGTCACAAATGGTCCTCGGCACATCCTCAGCACGCCGCACGCCCAGGCGACTTTGGCGTTGGGTTCCCAGCGGCCAGCCAAATGGTCCCTGGCACCTCCCCATGGGCACATGGGGCCCAGCACCCCGAGTGGGGGACCCAGCGGCTCGCCAAAATGAACCCTGGTACCTTCAAAGCACACGCACTGGGCCCAGTGACCGCTGCAGTGTCCAAGAGGCTCGAAATGGTCCCTGGCACATCCCCAGCCAGCACGGGCCCCAGCGACCACGCGAGGGGACCCAGCTGCCTCGCCAAACGGTACCTGACACCTCTGCAGCCAAGATGAGACCCAGCCGACCCCATCGCCAAAGTCCCAGAGGCTCGCCAAATGGTCCCAGGCACCTCCCAGTCGCGGCGCATATGTCCCAGCGACCGCTGCGGGGTCCCAGAGGCTCGCCAAATGGTCCCAGGCACCTCCCAGCGTGTGCAGGCCCCAGCGATCTCGCAGGTTCCCAGAGGTCCCAAATGGTCCCTGGGCACATCCCCAGCCCAGCGCAAGGGCCCAGTTAACCATGGGGGTCCAGCGGCTCGCCAGCGGGTCCATGGCCCATCTGCAGCGCGCACACTGGGCCCAGCGACCACGCTGGGTCCCAGCGGCTCGCCAAATTGTCCCTGGCTCCTCACCAGACGACGCCACAGAGCCCAGCAAGCACGCCAATGTCCCAGCAGCCTCAAATGGTCCCTGGCACCTCCCCATCAAGCATGTGGGGCCCAGCGACTTCACGCTGGGTCCCACCGGCTCGCCAAATGGTCCCTGGCATCCCCAGTGAGCGCAAGACGGGCCCAGTGATTTCACCGGGTCCCAGCGGCTTGCCAAATGATCCCTGGGACCTCCCCAGCATGCACACCAGCCCCAGAGACCCCTGGGACCGAAAGCGACTCGCCAAATGGTCCCTGGTATTCCACAGCGATCACATGGGGCCCCACCCGACCGCAGCGGGTCCCAGCGGTCGCCAAATGGTCCCTGGCACCCAAAGCGTGGCGCATCGCCCCAGGGACCTCAAGGCAGGTCCGAGCAGCCCGCCAAATGGTCCCCTCACCTGCCCAGCGACCCCACTCGCGTCCCAGCGGCTCACAAATGGTCCTTGTCATATACCCAGCACGCCTCACGGGACACAGCGCGACCTTGCACAGGGTCCGAGAGGCTCGCCAAACTATCCCTTGGCGGCTCCCCAACGAGCGACTGGGCCCCAGCGATTCTTACGGGTCCTAGCTGCTCAACAAATGGTTCCTGGCACCTCTGCACACTCACTGGCTCCAGCGACCCGGTCACAGTCCCAGCTGGCTCGACAGATGGTCTCTGCACCTCCCAGCAAGCACCACGGGGCCCCAGAGACCCTGTGCGGGTTCCGAGCTTCTTGCCAAATGGTCCCTGGCACCTCCCCCTGCACGCCAGACTTGTCCCAGCGACCCCAGCGCTGGGCACCAGCGGCATCACCAAAACAGTCCTTGCACCTCCAGCACGCACACAGGGCAAGCGGCGTGTGGGGTCCCAGCGGATCGCCAAACGGTCCCTACACCCCCCAGGCCCCAATCCCCACCCCATCCAGCGTGGGGTCCCAGCAGCTCGCCAAATGGTCCCTGGCACCTCCCAGCCTGCCAGACTGGGCACAGCGACACCGCGCAGGGTCCCAGCAGCTCGCTAAACGTCCCTGTCACCTCCCTGGCGCACTGGACCCCGCGACTTGCACAGGGTCCCGAGGCTCGCCAAACTATCCCTGGCGGCTTCAATGCACGCATTATGTCCCAAAGGACCCCTGCACAGGTACCAGCTGGTGCGACAAATTGTCCCTGGCACCTCACCAGCACACGACTGGCCCCAGCGATCCCGCGGGGTCCCAGCAGATTGATAAATGGTCCCTGGCACCTCCCCAGAAGCACACACGGCCCCAGAGACCCAAGACGAGTTCCGAGCTGCTCGCTAAACAGTCCCTGGCAGCCCCCCTCAGCTGGCATGGACACTAACGACCCCACCCGTGGGTCCCAGCGGCTCACCAACTGGTCCCTGTCACATCCACACAGCGCCGCACGGGCCCCAGCGACTTCACGCGGGCAAGCAGTTCGCCAAACTGTCCCTGGCACCCTCCTGCGCGCACGGGCCCACCAACTCGCGTGTGGGGGTCCCAGCAGATCGCCAAATGGTCCCTGGCACCTACCCAGTGCACGCACAGAGCCCAGCAACCACGCTGCGGGGTCCCAGCTCGCCAAATGGTCCCTGGCACCTACCCAGCGGCGCGCATGACCAAGCAACCAGCGTTGGTCACAATGACTCTAAACTGTCCCTAACACCTCCCAAGCGCGCAGAGGCCCAGCGACAGCAGCGGGGTCACAGCGGCTTGCCGTGGTCCCTGGCACCTCCCGACGTTACGCGGGCCCCAGTGACCGCATTGGGTCCCAGCCATCAATCCATCCCTGGCATCCCCAGCAGCACAATTTGTGTTTCCAAATGGTCGCTGGCACCTCCCCAACACGCACACAGGCTGGCGACCCGGCGCGGGTCCCAGCATCTCGCCAAATGTTCCTAACTACCCAGCGCGCGCACCGTACTTAACCACGCGTTGGGTCTGTGACTCGCAAACTGTCCTAGCACCTCCCAGCCAGCGTGCAGGCCCAGCGACAAAGCGGGGTCTGGCGGCTTAAATGGTCCTAGCACCTCCCGGCTTGCGTGCGGGCCCCAGTGACCGCGTTAGATTCCCCAGCTGCCAATCCATCCCTGGCACCTCCCAGCGCGGGTCCCAGAGACCATGAACTGGGTCCCAGCTGCTCGCTAAATGGTCTCTGTCACCTCCCCCAGCATGCACACAGGCTACAGCGACTTTGCGTGGGTACCAGCGGTTGCCAAACGTCCCTGGCACCCTCCCCAGGGCACACACGGACACTAGCGACCCCATGGGAACCAGCTGGTATTCCGGCCCCCGCGCCTCCATGGCATGTCGTGCTAGCGACCCCACACGGGTCCCATCTGCTCGCCAAATGGACCCTGGCACCTCCGCTTTGCGATGGGCCCCAGCGACCCCGGGTGCGGGTCCCAGCAGATCGCCAAATGGTCCCTGGCACCTCCCCAGCACGCACTGGGCAAAAGCGACACCGCTGCGGGGTCCCAGCGTTAGCAAATCGTCCCTGGCACATCCCCAGCGCGGGCCCCAGGGACTTAGCACGGTCTTCCAGCGGCTCTCCAAATGTTCCCTGGCGACTCTCCAGCGAGCGCCCTGGACCAAGCCTGTGCGGGTTCCAGCAGCTCGCCAAACGGTCCCTAGCACCTCCCAGTGTCTTGCTTTCGGGCTCCAGCGACCCGCCCGGGTCCCAGCTGCTCATCAAATGGTCCCTGGCACCTCACCAGCAATCGCACAGGCCCCAGCGACCCGTGCGGGGTCCCAGCAACTAACCAATTGGTCCCTGGCTCCACCTGCAGGTCTTGGCGCTGGGTCCCAGCAACCACGTGCGGGTCCCAGCGGCTCGCAAATGGTTCCTGGCCCTTCATGGCGCAGGGCCCAGCGACCCTGTGCGAACCAAGCAGCTCGCCAAATGGTCCCTGGCCTCCCAGCGCGCGCACAGGGCCGGTGGCGCGCGCGGGGTCCCAGAGCTCGCCAAATGGTCCTTGGCACCTCTCCAGCGCACGCAGCCAGGGCCCCAGCGACCCGGTGCGGGTCCCAGCGGCTGGCGAATGGTCCCGACACCTCGCACAAGCACTGGGCCCCAGCGACCCAGCGCGACTCCCAGCGGCATAAATGGTCCCTGGCATCCAGTGCGCATGTGGCCCTAAACTCGTGCATGGTCAGAGCTCGCCAAATGGTCCTAGCACCTCCCAGTGATTACGGGCCCCAGTGACCTCGAGCAGGGATCAGAGGCTCATAAATGAACCTAATATCCCCAGCGCGTACAAGGGCCCCAACAACCTCAGCAGCAGTGTAGATGGCTGTAAATGGTCCTAACACCTCTCAGCACGCTCCCAATCCCCCACTGACGCCAGCGTGGGGTCCCAACAGCTAATAAATGGTCCTAGCACCTACCTTACAGCGCACTGGGCAAGCGACACAGCAGGGTTCGAAATGGTTATAAATCATCTAGCACATCCCAAGCGCGCCACAGGCCCCAGGGACTTGCGGGTTCCCAGGTAGTAAATGTTCCCTAGCACGACTCAGCGGCGCCCTGGACCGCCGCGACCCTGTGCGGGTTCCCAGAAGCTGTAAATGGTCCCTGGCACCTACCAGCCGCACACAGGGCCAAGCAACCCAGCGTGGGGTCCCAGCGGCTCACGTGGTCCTTGTCACATGCCCAGCACGCTCACTGGGACCAGCGACCTTGCACAGGGTCGAGGCTCATGCAAGCTATCCCTGGCGGCTCCCCAGCAGTGCACAGGCTAGCGACCCTTTGGGGTTAGCTGCTCGACAAATGGTCTCTGGCACCTCCCAAGCCTTTGCAGGCCCCCAGAGACCCAGCGGAGTTCAGCTTCTTGCCAAATGGACCCTGCACCTCCAGCACACGCATGGTTAGCGACCACGTGCGGGGTCAGCTCTTCATAAATACTCTAGCACCTCCCCAACACAGCGCCACTGGGCCCCAGAGTCCCACTTGCGAGTCGCAGCGGCATAAATGGTCCTAGCACAACCCCAACTTCCCCTTGCAGGCTCAAGCGACCCATGAAGTTTCAACAACACGTAAACGGTCTCCTACTTTTACTCCTACTCACAGGACCCAGTACACGCTGTGGGTCCCAGCTTGCAAATGGTACCTAGCCACTCCCTCACAATTTTTGGCTCCAACGACCTGGTGCAGGGTCCCCAGGCTCGCCAAATGGTCCTAGCGCATCCCCAGTGCACAGACCACAGCCACTCGGGTCCCCAGCGTCTCGCCAAATGGTCCCAGGCACCTCCCAGGTGCATGGGCCCTAGTGATCTCGTGCAGGTTCCCAGAGGCTCGCCAAATGGTCTCTGGCACATCGCCAGCGCGCGCACGGGGCCCAGCTACCACGAGTGGGGACCCAGTGATTAGCCAAAGGGTCCCTGGCCCATCTGCAGCACGCTCACGGGGCCAGCGACCCAGCGTGGGTCCCAGAGGCTGGCCCGAATGGTCCCTGGCCCCTCCCAGTGCGCGGCGCATTGGGCCTAGCGACCAGCGGGGTCCCTGCTGCTCTCCAAATGGTCCCAGGCACCTCACCATCGTGCACAGGCACCAGCGACCTCGTCGGGGTCCCAGCGGCTCCCCAAATGGTCCCTGGCTCTTACCCAGCGAACAAGGGCCCAGCAACCCACGCACGGGGTCCCAGCGGATCTAAATGTTCCATGGCCCCTCCCCATAGCACACTGGGCCCGCCGACTCCTTGGCAGGGTCCCAGCAGCTGCCAAATGCCTGGCACCTTACCGTAGCACTGGGCTAACCAACTTCATAGCGGGGTCCCAACGGCTTTCGCCAGTGATCCCTGGCACCACCTCAGCGTGCGCACCGGCCCAAGGGACCCCAGCGTGTGGTCTGAGCAGCTCGCCAAATGGTCCCTGGTACCTGCTGTGACCCCTCGGTGTCCCAGCTCTAAATGGTCCTTGTCACATACCCAGCACGCTCACAGGACACAGCGACCTTGCACAGGTCCGAGGCTACATAAACTATCTAGCTGACTCCCCAATGTTGCAACTGAGCCCTTTGGGGTCCGCTGCTCAACAAATGGTTCCTGGCACCTCACAAGCACTCACTGGCTCCAACGACCCCGTCACGAGACCCAAGCCCGGCTCGACAGATGGTCTCTGTGGCACCTCCCAGCAAGCACTGCGGGCCCCAAGGACCCCGTCACGGTTCGAGCTTCTTGTAAATGGTCTAACACACACTCCCGATGCAGCGCGCCTTGTCCCAGCGACCCCGGGGTACCAGCAACACGCCAAACAGTCCTAGCGCCTCACAGCACGCACACAGGGCAGCGACGCGGTGTGGGGTCCCAGCGGATGTAAGCAGGTCCTGACGCACCTCCCAGTGCGCTCCCAATCCCCCACCCGGTCCAGCGTGCTGGGGTTCCAGCAGATCGCCAAATGGTCCTGGCACCTGCAGTGCCGCGCACAGTGCCCAGCAACCGTGCGGGGGTCCCAGCGGCTCGCAAATGGTCTGGCACCTCCCAGCGCTACGGGGCCCAGAGCCCCACGTCTTGAGTTCGAGCTTCTTGCCGATGGTCAGCACCTCCAGTGCAGCGCACTTGTCCCAGCGACCCGCCGAAGGTACCAGAGGCCGCCAAACAGTCCCTTGGCACCTCACAGCACGCACAGGGCAAATAGACGCAGTGGGGGTCCCAGCGGATCGCCAAACGGTCCCTGACACCCTCCCCAGTCATCCCCCGATCCCCCACCGATCCGCAAATGGTCCCTGGTCCCAGCAGATCGCCCAATGGTCCCGGGGTCCCACCTGGCAAATAACTGGCACAGTGCCCAGCAACCCGCCCGGGTCCCAGCGGCTGGCAAATGGTCCCTGACCTCCCAGCACGCGCAGACTGGGCACAGCGACACTGTGCGGGTCCCAGCAGCTGCTTCGCGGGTCCCTGTCACCTCCCTAGCACACTGGACCCTCGACCTTGCACAGGGTCGAGGGGCTCGCCAAACTGTCCCCTGGCTCCCCAATGCACGCACAGGCCCCAGCGACCCCGCACAGGGTACCAGCTGCGCGACAAATTGTCCCTGGCACCTCACCAGCACACGCACTGGCCCCAGCGATCCCGTGCGGGGTCCCAGCAGATCGCCAAACGGTCCCTGGCACCTCCCCAGCCACACGGGGCCCCAGAGACACACTTTTGGGTTCCGAGCGGCTCGCAAACAGTCCCCGCAGCTCCCCAGCTGGCATGGACACTAACGACCCCGTGGGTCCCAGCGGCTCACCAATCCGGTCCCTGTCACATCCACAGGCGCTCGCACGGGCCCCAGCGACTTCCGGGGTCCAAGGCTCGTAAACGGTCCCTGGCACCTCCCAAGTCTGGGCCCAGCGACCCCACCCCGGGTCACAGCGGCTCGCCAAATGGTCCCTGGCACAACCCCAAGCGGAGATGGACCCCAGAGACCACCACGCGGGGTCGGCGGCTGCTAAAATGGTCCTGGCACAACTCAGCACGCTCACAGGCCCCAGCAACCTCGTGCAGGGTCCTGCAGCTCGCCAAATGATCCCGGTAACTTCCCCAGCGCACGCGCAGGCCCATCGACCCTGTGCGGGATCCCAGTGGCTCACTTAAATGGTCCCTGGCACCTCCCCAGCGATGCCCAGTCCCCACCAGTCCAGCGTGGGGTCCAGCAGATCGCCAAATGGTCCCTGGCACCTACCGGGTGCCTGAGCCCAGCAATACGGCGTGGGGTCCCAGCGGCTGTAAAATTCTCTAGCACATCCCAGCCGCAGCACAGGCCCCAGGCGGCACTTTCCAAATGGTGTGGCACCTCCCCTAACTGCGCACACAGACCTGAGAGACCCAAGCACGGGGTCCCAGCATCTGTAAATGGTCCCTGGCACCTACCCAGCGCGCGCACATGACCAAGCAACCCCATGGCGTTGGGTCCTGTGACTCTGGAAGCTGTCCCTAGCACCTCCCAAGCGTAGCGTCGCGGGATAGCGACAAAGCGGGGTCTGTGACGCAAATGGTCCCTGGCACCTCCCCGACCACGTTCATGGGCCCCAGTGACCAGCATTGGGTCCCCAGCGGCTGTCAATCCATCCCTGGCACCTCCCAAGCGGCATGGGTCCCAGAGACCATGGGCAGGTCCCAGCTGCTGCCAAATGGTCTCTGTGTCACCTCCCAGCATGCACACAGGCTACAGCGACTTTCTGCGTGGGGTACCAGCTGACGCAAGCACGTCCCTGGCACCTCCCCAGGGGCACACACCCCACCCACAGGACACTAGCGACCCCATGCGGGGAACCAAGCGGCTAAGGTATTCCAGTCCTAAGCCTCCATGGCGTCGTTCACGTGCTAGCCTTGACTACCGCGGTCCCATCCTGCTCGCCAAATGGACCCTAGCACCTCCACCCAGCACCGCCGCGCCAGGCCCCAACTTGACCCGATGCGGGGTCCCAGCCAACTTCATAAATGGTCCCTGGCACCTCTCCCAACGCGTGCACTGGGCAAGCTGACATGGCAGAGTCCCAGCGGTTAACAAATCGTCCCTAGCATCCCAATGGCGCATGAGCCCCAGGGATAGCAGTCTTCAATGACTCTCAAATGTTCCCTGGCACGACTCCAGCCCGGCCCTGGACAGGCCTAATGCAGCGGGTTCCCAGCTGTCATGGAAATGGTCCCTGGCACCTCCCCAGTGTCTTTCGGGCTCCAGCGACCCACCCGAGTCCCAGCTGCTCATCAAATGGTCCCTGGCGCCTCACCAGCAGTGCGCACAGGCCCCCAGCGACCCGTCTGGTCCCAACGCCTTCTTAGTGAATTACAAAACCACCCAGTGCGGCGCACAGGTCCCAACAACCAACGATGCGAAGTCCCAGCTGACTTCATAAATGGTTCCTAGCCCTTCATAAGCGCACGGGGCCAGCGACCCTGTCTGAGAACCAGCGGCTCGCCAAATGGTCCTGGCCCCCCTCCCAAGCAGCGCCTGGGGCCAGTGGCGCTGTGCGCCCAGGTCCCAGAGGCTAAGCCAAATGGTCATGGCACCTCTCCAGCGCGCATGGGGCCCAGCGACCCGTGCAGGGGTCCCCAGCGGCTTTCTTGAATGGTCCCGACACCCCCTCCACCAGCACAAGCACTGGGCCCAGCGACCCAGCGCGGGCTCCCAGCGGCTATAAATGGTCCTGGCATGTCCAGAATGCGCGTAATGGCCCTGAGCTTCGTGCATGGTCCCAGGGGCTCGCCAAATGGTCCCTGGCACCTCCCCAGTGTTACGGGCCCAGTGACCTCGAGCAGGGATCCAGGGGCTAAGCCAAATGAACCCCTGGCATATCCCAAGCATGCAGGGGCCCCAGCAACCTGGCGGAGTGCCAGATGGCTCAACCAAATTCCTGGCACCTCTCCAGCCACGCTCCCAATCCCCACTGGCATGGCATTGGGGTCCCAGAAACTTCGCCAAATGGTCCCTGGCACCCTACCAAGCACACAGGGCCAAGCAACCCGCAGCAGTGGGGTCCCAAGCTCACAAATGGTCCTTGTCACATACAGCATGCTCACTGGGACCTCCAGCCCCGACCTTGCACCCAGGGTCGAGAGGCTCACTCAGAAGCTATCCCTGGCGGCTCCCCAAGCGAGGTGCACAGGGCTAGCGACCCGCACAGGGGTCCCAGCTACTTTCGACAAGTGGTCTCTGGCACCTCCCAAGCACCGCAGACTAGAGACCTTGGTCGAGCTTCTTCCAAATGGACCTAGCACCTCCACAGCACCGCATGGGTCCCAGCGATACGTCGCGGTCAAAACAGCTCGCCAAATGCTCCCTGGCACCTCCCAGTGCAGCACTGAATTTAGAGTCCCATGCAGTGTGACATAAATGGTCCCTGGCACAGCCCAGCTGCGCCGCGGGCTCAGCGACCCAGAGGTTCCCAAGCAACCGTAAGCGGTCTCTAGCACCTCCCCTGCCGCTCACAGGACCCAACGGCTTGCAAATGGTACCTGGCTCCTCCCAGCGGTGCACTGGCTTCTTGACCTGGGTGCAGGGTCCCAGAGGCTCGCCAAATGGTCCCTAGCACATCCCAGTGGCGCACAGACCACAGCAGACCAGCGGAGATTCTGGCGTCTCGCCAAATGGTCCCAGGCACCTCTAGTGAT
>CM072694.1:7535276-7678432 GCA_036884735.1 Huso huso | reverse complement strand
GCTCGCAAATGATCCCTTGCCCCTCCCCAGCGCACGCGTGGGGTCCCAGCAGCTCGGCACAGGGTCCCTGGCACATCCCCTGTGTGCGCATGAGCCCCAGCGACTTCACGTGGGGTCCCAGCAGCTTGCCAAATGGACCCTGGGAACTCCCCAGCGAACGCACGGGGCCCAGCGACAACCGCGACCCCGCACGGGGTTCCAGCAGCTCGCCAAATGGTCCCTGGAACCTCCCCAGCGCACGCACGGGCCCCAGCTACCAGGCGTAGAGTCCCAGGGCTCCCCAAAAGGTCCCTGGCACATCCCCAGCACACGCACTGGGCCTAGAGACCCAACGCGGGATCCCAGTGGCTCGGCAAATGGTCCCTGGCACATCGCCAGAGCTCGCACAGACCCCAGTGACCCCGCGCGGGGTCCCAGTGACTCTCCGAATGGTCCCTGGCACCTCCCCAGTGTGCGCACCAGGGCCATTGACCAAATGGTCCTGGCGGGGTCCCAGTGGCTCGGCCAAATGGTCGAGGGCTCCCTGCCCAATGGTCCTGGGCTCCCTGCCCCGACCCCGCTGGGGTCCCAGCGGCTTGCAAAATTGTCCTTGGCTCCTCCCCAGTGCAAGCACAGGGCCCTGCAACCACGCGCACGGGTAGAGCGGCTCAAAAACGGTCCCTGGCCCCTCCCAAGCGGGCCAAATGGGGCCCAGCGACCCCGCCCGGGGTCCCAGCTGCTCGCCAAATGGTCCTGGCACCTTACCAGCACGTGCACAGGCCACAGCAACCCAAGCAGGGTCCCAGCGGCTGGCTAAATGGTCCCTTGGCCCTCCCCTGTGGGCGCACTGAGCCCAGCGAACCCGCGCAAGGTCCCACCGCGTCGCAAAATGGTCCCTGGCACCTTACAAGCACGTGCACAGTGCCGAGCAACCACGAGGGGTCCCAGCTCTCCAAATGGTCCCTGGCACATCCCTAGCGCGGGCACGGTCCCCAGCGACTTTGCGAGGGGTCCCAGGATCTCGCCAAATGATACCTGGCACCTCCCCAGTGTGCACACCGGCCCCAGAGACCCTGTGTGTGGTCCAAGAGGCTTGCCAAATCGTCCCTGGCACTTCCCCAGCGATCGCACGGGCCCCAGAAACCTCGCGCAGGGTCTCAGAGGCTCGCCAAACGGTCCCTGGCACATCCCCAGCGTGCGCACGGACCACAGTGATTTCTCGCGGGGTCCCAACGGCTCACCAAATGGTACCTGGCTCCTCCCCAGTGCGCGCACAGGACTGCGACCTCGCACGGGGTCCTAGCGGCTCACCAAATGGTCCCTGGCTCCAGTCCAGCGCATGCACAGGGCCCAGCAACAACGCGCGGGGTCCCAGCGGCTCGCAAATGGTCCCTTGCCCCTCCCCAGCACGCGCACAGGACCCAGCGATCCTGCGCGGGGTCCCAGCGGCTCGCTAAATGGTCCCTGGCCCCTCCCCAGCGCGCGCACAGGGTGCAGCGACCCCGCGCGGGTCCCAGAGGCTCGCCAAATGGTACCTGGCACATCCCCAGCACCTGCCCCAGCCACAGCGACATTGCGTGGGGTCCCAGTGGCTAGCCGAATGGTCCCTGGCTCATCCCCGGCGCGGGCACGGTTCCCAGCGACCAATCGCGGGGTCCCAGCGCCGAGCCAAAAGGTCCCTGGCACATCTCCAGCGCGCGCACGGTGCCCACCGACCCCGTTCGGGGTCCCAGTGGCTCGCCAAATGGTCCCTGGCACCTCACAAGTGCATAGAGCCCAGCGACCGCGCGCGGGGTCCCAGCGGCTCGCAAAATGGTCCCTGGCACCTCCTCAGCGTGCACACGGGCTCCAGCTACCAAGCGTAGAAACCCAGCGGCTCCCCAAAAGGTCGCTGGCACCTCCCTAGCATGCGCACGGGACCCAGCGACTTTGCGCGTGGTCCCAGTGCCTCGCCAAATGGACCCTGGTACCTCCCAAGCACACGCACTGGGCCCAGTGACCTCGCGCAGTGTCCCAGAGGCTCGTAAATGGTCCCTGGCACATCCCCAGTGCAGGCACGGGCCCCAGTGACTTGGCGAGGGTTCCCAGCGGCTCGCCAAATGGTACCTGACACCTCTCAGGCGCGAGCATTAGGCCCAGCGACCTCGTGCAGTGACCCAGATGCTCGCAAAAAGGTCCCTGGGACATCCCCAGCGCGCGGACGGGCCCCAGCGACTTCGAGCGGTGTCCCAGCGGCTCGTGAAATAGTACCTACCCCGTCCCCAGATCACACGTTCCCCAGCGACCTCGCGCAGGGTCCCAGAGGCTCGCCAAACTGTCCCTGGCACCTCCCCAACGCACGCACTGGGCCCAGTGACCCCATGTGGGGTCCCAGCAGCTCGTGAAATGGTCCCTGGCACCATCCCAGCACGTGCACGGGCCCCAGCAATCTCGTGCAGGTTCCCAGCGGCTCGCCAAATGGTACCTGACACCTCTCAAGCGGGCGCATGAGGCCCAGTGACCCCGCGCGGGGTCCGAGCGGCTCGCAAAATGGTCCCTGGCTCTTCCCCAGCACGCGCACGGTGCCCAGCGACCCGTTCGGGGTCCCAGTGGCTCGCCAAATGGTCCCTGGAACCTCACAAGTGCATAGAGCCCAGCGACCACGCGCGGGGACCCAGCGGCTCGCCAAATGGTCCCTGGTACCTATCCAGGGGACGCACTATGCCCAGCGAACCCACGCGGGATCCGAGCGGCTCGACAAATGGTCCCTGGCACTCCCCAGCACGCGCACCGTCCCCAACGACTTCTCGTAGGGTTCATGCGGCTCGCCAAATGGTCCCTGGCACCTCCCAAGGGCGCATGAGACCAAGCGACCCCGCGCGGGGTCCCAGCGGCTCACAAAATGGTCCCTGGCACCTCCTCAGCGTGCACAGGGGCTCCAGCTACCAAGCGCAGAAACCCAGCGGCTCCCCAAAAGGTCGCTGGCACCTCCCTAGCATGCGCAAGGGACCCAGCGACTTTGCGCGTGGTCCCAGCGCCTCGCCAAATGGACCCTGGTACCTCCCAAGCACACGCACTGGGCCCAGTGACCTCGCGCAGTGTCCCAGAGGCTCGTAAATGGTCCCTGGCACATCCCCAGTGCAGGCACGGGCCCCAGCGACTTGAAGAGGGTTCCCAGCAGCTCGACAAATGGTACCTGACACCTCTCAACCGCGCGCACGGGTCAAAGCGACCCCGCGCGGGGACCCAGCAGCTCGCCAAATGGTCCCTGGCACCTTACCAGCACGCGCATGGGGCCAAAGCAACACCGAGCGGGGTCCCAGCGGCTCGCTAAATGCTCCCTAGACCATCCCCAGCCAGCGCACAGGGCCCAGCTACCCCGCACGTGTCCCCGCGACTCAACAAATGGTCCCTGCCTCCGCCCCAGCGCGCGCACGGGCCCCAGAGACTTTGCTCAGGGTCCCAGCGTCTCGCCAAATGGTCCCTGGCACATCCCCAGCGCGCGCACGGGGCCCAGCGACCCCACGCAGGGTCTCAGCGGCTCGCCAAATGGTCCCTGGCACCTCCCCAGCGTGTGCATGGGGCCCAGCGACCCCGAGTGGGGACCGAGCGGCTCGCCAAATGGTCCCTGGTACCTCCCAAGCACACGCACTGGGCCCAGTGACCTCGTGCAGTGTCCCAGAGGCTGGCCTAATGGATCCTGGCACCTCCCCATCGCGCGCATGGGGCCCAGCGACCCCGCACGGGGTCCCAGCGGTTCTACAAATGGTCTCTGGCACATCCCCAGCGTGCGCACGGACCACAGTGATTTCTCGCGGGGTCCCAACGGCTCACCAAATGGTACCTGGCTCCTCCCCAGTGCTGCGCACAGGACTGCGACCTCGCACGGGGTCCCTAGCGGCTCACCAAATGGTCCCTGGCTCCAATCCAGCGCACGCACAGGGCCCAGCAACAACGCGCGGGGTCCCAGCGGCTCGCAAATGGTCCCTTGCCCCTCCCCAGCACGCGCACAGGACCCAGCGACCCTGCGCAGGGTCCCAGCAGCTCGGCAAATGGTCCCTGGCACCTCACCAGCGCGCGCACGGGCACCTGCGACCCTGCGCGGGGTCCCAGCAGCTCGCTAAATGGTCCCTGGCCCCTCCCCAGCGCGCACACAGGGTGCAGCGACCCCGCGCGGGTCCCAGAGGCTCGCCAAATGGTACGTGGCACATCCCCAGCACCTGCCCCAGCCACAGCGACTTTACGTGGGGTCCCAGTGGCTAGCCGAATGGTCCCTGGCTCATCCCCGGCGCGGGCACGGTTCCCAGCGACCAATCGCGGGGTCCCAGCGGCGAGCCAAAAGGTCCCTGGCACATCCCCAGAGCACGCACGGTTCCCAGCGACCCCGTTCGGGGTCCCAGTGGCTCGCCAAATGGTCCCTGGCACCTCACAAGTGCATGGAGCCCAGCGACCGCGCGCGGGGTCCCAGCGGCAAGCCAAATGGTCCCTGGCACATCCCCAGAGCGCGCACGGAGCCCAGTGACCCCGCGCGGGGTCCGAGCGGCTCGCAAAATGGTCGCTGGCACCTCCCTAGCATGCGCACGGGACCCAGCGACTTTGCGCGTGGTCCCAGCGCCTCGCCAAATGGTCCCTGGTACCTCCCAAGCACACGCACTGGGCCCAGTGACCTCGCGCAGTGTCCCAGAGGCTCGTAAATGGTCCCTGGCACATCCCCAGTGCAGGCACGGGCCCCAGCGACTTGGCGAGGGTTCCCAGCAGCTCGCCAAATGGTACCTAACACCTCTCAGGCGCGAGTATTAGGTCCAGCGACCTCGCGCAGTGACCCAGATGCTCGCAAAAAGGTCCCTGGGACATCCCCAGCGCGCGGACGGGCCCCAGCGACTTCGAGCGGGGTCCCAGCGGCTCGTGAAATAGTACCTGCCCCGTCCCCAGATAACACGTTCCCCAGCGACCTCGCGCAGGGTCCCAGAGGCTCGCCAAACTGTCCCTGGCACCTCCCCAACGCACGCACTGGGCCCAGTGACCCCATGCGGGGTCCCAGCAGATCGTGAAATGGTCCCTGGCACCATCCCAGCACGTGCACGGGCCCCAGCAATCTCGTGCAGGTTCCCAGCGGCTCGCCAAATGGTACCTGACACCTCTCAACCACGCACACGGGTCCCAGCGACGGGGGTCCCGCGGGGACCCAGCAGCTTGCCAAGTGGTCCCTGGCACCTTACCAGCACGCGCATGGGGCCACAGCAACACCGAGCGGGGTCCCAGCGGCTCGCTAAATGGTTCCTGGACCATCCCTAGCCAGCGCACAGGGCCAAGCTACCCCGCACGTGTCCCAGCGGCTTGCAAAATGGTCCCTGGCACCTTCCCAGCACGCGCATGGGGCCCAGCGACTCCATGCTCTGTCCTACTGGCTCACCAAATGGTACCTGGCTCCTCCCCAGTGCGCGCTAGGGACTCTGCGACCTCGCGCGGGGTCCTAGAGGATCACCAAATGGTCCCTGGCTCCTATCCAGCGCATGCACAGGGCCCAGCAACCACGAGCCGGTTTCCCAGCGGCTCCCATGTTCTCAAATGGTCCCTGCCCCTCCCCAGCGTGCACGGGGGCCCAGCGACCCCTGCGCAGGGTCCCAGCAGTTCGGCAAATGGACCCTGGTACCTCACCAGCGTCGCGGTAAAATTCCTGGCACCACCAGCGGCGCACGGGCCCCAGCGACCCAGCGCGGGGTCCCAGAGGCTCGCCAAATGGTACCTGGCACATCCCCAGCACCCGCCCCAGCCCCAGCGACTTTGCGTGGGGTCCCAGCGGAAAAGCCAAAAGGTCCCTGGCACATCCCCAGAGCACAAGACGGGCCCAGCGACCTCGTTCGGGGTCCCAGTGGCTCGCCAAATGGTCCCTGGCACCTCACAAGTGCATAGAGCCCAGCGACCGCGCGCGGGGACCCAGCGGCTCGCCAAATGGTCCCTGGTACCTATCCAGGGACGACTACGCCCAGCGAATGGGATCCGAGCGGCTCGACAAATGGTCCCTGGCAATCCCCAGCACGCGCACTGTCCCCAACGACCAGTGGGGTTCCTGCGGCTCGCCAAATGGTCCCTGGCACCTCCCAAGGGCGATGAGACCAAGCGACCCCAGCGGGGTCCCAGCGGCTCGCAAAATGGTCCCAGGCACCTCCTCAGCGTGCACACGGGCTCCAGCTACCAAGCGCAGAAACCCAGCGGCTCCCCAAAAGGTCGCTGGCACCTCCCTAGCATGCGACTTTGCGCGTGGTCCCAGCGCCTCGCCAAATGGTCCCTGGTACCTCCCAAGCACACGCACTGGGCCCAGTGACCTCGCGCAGTGTCCCAGAGGCTTGTAAATGGTCCCTGGCACATCCCCAGTGCAGGCACGGGCCCCAGTGACTTGGCGAGGGTTCCCAGCGGCTCGCCAAATGGTACCTGACACCTCTCAGGCGTGAGTATTAGGTCCAGCGACCTCGCGCAGTGACCCAGATGCTCACAAAAAGGTCCCTGGGACATCCCCAGCGCGCGGACGGGCCCCAGCAACTTCGAGCGGGGTTCCAGCGGCTCGTGAAATGGTACCTACCCCGTCCCCAGATCACATGTTCCCCAGCGACCTCGCGCAGGGTCCCAGAGGCTCGCCAAACTGTCCCTGGCACCTCCCCAACGCACGCACTGGGCCCAGTGACCCCATGCGGGGTCCCAGCAGCTCGTGAAATGGTCCCTGGCACCATCCCAGCACGTGCACGGGCCCCAGCAATCTCGTGCAGGTTCCCAGCGGCTCGCCAAATGGTACCTGACACCTCTCAACCACGCGCACGGGTCCCAGCGACGGGGGACCCGCGGGGACCCAGCAGCTTGCCAAATGGTCCCTGGCACCTTACCAGCACGCGCATGGGGCCACAGCAACACCGAGCGGGGTCCCAGCGGCTTGCTAAATGGTTCCTGGACCATCCCTAGCCAGCGCACAGGGCCAAGCTACCCCGCACGTGTCCCAGCGGCTTGCAAAATGGTCCCTGGCACCTTCCCAGCACGCGCATGGGGCCCAGCGACTCCATGCTCTGTCCTACTGGCTCGCCAAATGTACCCTGGCAACTTACCAGCACGTGCACAGGCCCCAGCGACCCTGTGCGGGGGCCCAGCGACTCGCCAAATGGTCCCTGCCTCCGCCCCAGCGTGTGCATGGGGCCCAGCGACCCCAAGTGGGGACCCAGCGGTTCGCCAAATGGTCCCTGGTACCTCCCAAGCACACGCACTGGGCCCAGTGTGCTCGCGCAGTGTCCCAGCGGCTCGCAAAATGGTCCCTGGCCCCCCCCCACAAGACGGGCCCAGTGACCCCGCGGACTCCAGCGGCTGGCCCAATGGATCCTGGCACCTCCCCGCCAGCGCAAGATGGGGCCCAGTGACCCAGGACGGGCTCCCAGCGGTTCTCCAAATTGTCCCTGGCACATCCCCAGCGTGCGCCGACACGAGCCCAGTGATCTCGTGGGGTCCCAACGGCTCACCAAATGGTACCTGGCTCCTCCCAGTGCGCGCTAGGGACTCTGCGACCTCGCGCGGGGTCCTAGCGGATCACCAAATGGTCCCTGGCTCCTATCCAGCGCACGCACAGGGCCGAGCAACCACTAGCGGTTTCCCAGCGGCTCGCAAAATGGTCCCTGGCTCCTCCCCAGCGCGCGCACGGGGCCCAGTGACCCCGCACGGACTCCAGCGGCTGGCCTAATGGATCCTGGCACCTCCCCATCGCGCACATGGGGCCCAGTGACCCCGCACGGGGTCCCAGCGGTTCTCCAAATCGTCCCTGGCACATCCCCAGCGTGCGCACGGAGCCCAGTGATCTCTCGTGCGGTCCCAACGGCTCACCAAATGGTACCTGGCTCCTCCCCAGTGCGCGCTAGGGACTCTGCGACCTCGCGCGGGGTCCCCGCGACTCAACAAATGGTCCCTGCCTCCGCCCCAGCGCGCGCACGGGCCTCAGAGACTTTGCTCAGGGTCCCAGCGTCTCGCCAAATGGTCCCTGGCACATCCCCAGCGCGCGCACGGGGCCCAGCGACCCCACGCAGGGTCCCAACGGCTCACCAAATGGTACCTGGCTCCTCCCCAGTGCGCGCTAGGGACTCTGCGACCTCGCGCGGGGTCCTAGCGGATCACCAAATGGTCCCTGGCTCCTATCCAGCGCATGCACAGGGCCCAGCAACCACGAGCAGTTTCCCAGCGGCTCGCAAATGGTCCCTTGCCCCTCCCCAGCGTGTGCACGGGGCCCAGCGACCCTGCGCAGAGTCCCAGCAGCTCGGCAAATGGACCCTGGTACCTCACCAGCGTGCGCACGGGCCCCAGCGACACAGCGCGGGGTCCCAGAGGCTCGCCAAATGGTACCTGGCACATCCCCAGAGCGCGCACGGGGCCCAGCGACCCCGTTCGGGGTCCCAGTGGCTCGCCAAATGGTCCCTGGCACCTCACAAGTGCATAGAGCCCAGCGACCGCGCGCGGGGACCCAGCGGCTCGCCAAATGGTCCCTGGTACCTATCCAGGGGACGCACTACGCCCAGCGAACACACGCGGGATCCGAGCGGCTCGACAAATGGTCCCTGGCCCTCCCCAGCACGCGCACCGTCCCCAACGACTTCTCGTAGGGTTCCTGCGGCTCGCCAAATGGTCCCTGGCACCTCCCAAGGGGCGCATGAGACCAGCGACCCCAGCGGGGGGTCCCAGCGGCTCGCGCAAAATGGTCCCTGGCTTTTCCCCAGCCCAGCATCGGTGCCCAGCGACCCCGTTCGGGGTCCCAGTGGCTTGCCAAATGGTCCCTGGAACCTCACAAGTGCATAGAGCCCAGCGACCGCGCGCGGGGACCCAGCGGCTCGCCAAATGGTCCCTGGTACCTATCCAGGGGACGCACTATGCCCAGCGAACCCACGCGGGATCCGAGTGGCTCGACAAATGGTCCCTGGCACTAACCAGCACGCGCACCGTCCCCAACGACTTCTCGTAGGGTCCCAGCGGCTAGCCAAATGGTCCCTGGCACATCCCCAGAGCGCGCACGGAGCCCAGTGACTCCGCGCGGGGTCCCAGCAGCTCGTGAAATGGTCCCTGGCACCATCCCAGCACGTGTACGGGCCCCAGCGATCTCGTGCAGGTTCCCAGCGGCTCGCCAAATGGTACCTGACACCTCTCAACCAGTGCAAAGACGGGTCCCAGCGACCTTGGTACCGAGGGGACCCAGCAGCTCGCCAAATGGTCCCTGGCACCTTACCAGCAGCGCATGGGGCCAAAAGCAACACCGAAGCGGGGTCCCAGCGGCTCGCTAAATGGCTCCTAGACCATCCCCAGCCAGCGCACAGGGCCCAGCTACCCCGCACGTGTCCCCGCGACTCAACAAATGGTCCCTGCCTCCGCCCCAGCGCGCGCACGGGCCCCAGAGACTTTGCTCAGGGTCCCAGCGTCTCGCCAAATGGTCCCTGGCACATCCCCAGCGCGCGCACGGGGCCCAGCGACCCCACGCAGGGTCTCAGCGGCTCGCCAAATGGTCCCTGGCACCTCCCCAGCGTGTGCATGGGGCCCAGCGACCCCGAGTGGGGACCGAGCGGCTCGCCAAATGGTCCCTGGTACCTCCCAAGCACACGCACTGGGCCCAGTGACCTCGTGCAGTGTCCCAGAGGCTGGCCTAATGGATCCTGGCACCTCCCCATCGCGCATGGGGGCCCAGCGACCCGCACGGGGTCCCAGTGGTTCTACAAATGGTCTCTGGCACATCCCCAGCGTGCGCCACGGACCACAGTGATTTCTCGCGGGGTCCCAACGGCTCACCAAATGGTACCTGGCTGGCTCCTCCCCAGTGCGACAGGGACTGCGACCTCGCACGGGGTCCCAGCGGCTCACCAGATGGTCCCTGGCTCCAATCCAGCGCACGCACAGGGGCCCAGCAACAACGCGCAGGGTCCCAGCGGCTCGCAAATGGTCCCTTGCCCCTCCCCAGCACGCACAGGACCCAGCGACCCTGCGCAGGGGTCCCAGCAGCTCGGCAAATGGTCCCTGGCACCTCACCAGCGCACGTGAAAAAGACGGCCCCCCAGCGACCCCGCGCGAGGTCCCAGCAGCTCGCTAAATGGTCCCTGGCCCCTCCCCAGCCGGGCGCAAGACAGGGTGCAGCGACCGACCCAGGGTCCCAGAGGCTCGCCAAATGGTACCTGGCACATCCCCAGCACCTGCCCCAGCCACAGCAATTTTGCGTGGGGTCCCAGTGGCTAGCCGAATGGTCCCTGGCACATCCCCAGAGCGCACGGGGCCCAGTGACCCCTTGGCGGGGTCCCGAGCGGCTCGCCAAAATGGTCCTGGCTCCTCCCCCCCACAAGACTGGTGCCCAGCGACCCCGTTCGGGGTCCCAGTGGCTCGCCAAATGGTCCCTGGCACCTCACAAGTGCATAGAGCCCAGTGACCGCGCGACGGGGTCCCAGCGGCTAGCCAAATGGTCCCTGGCACATCCCCAGAGCGCGCAGGGTGCCCAGTGACCCCGCGCGGGGTCCGAGCGGCTCGCAAAATGGTCCCTGGCACCTCCTCAGCGTGCACACGGGCTCCAGCTACCAAGCGCAGAAACCCAGCGGCTCCCCAAAAGGTCGCTGGCACCTCCCTAGCATGCGCACGGGACCCAGCGACTTTGCGCGTGGTCCCAGCGCCTCGCCAAATGGTCCCTGGTACCTCCCAAGCACACGCACTGGGCCCAGTGACCTCGCGCAGTGTCCCAGAGGCTCGTAAATGGTCCCTGGCACATCCCCAGTGCAGGCACGGGCCCCAGCGACTTGGCGAGGGTTCCCAGCGCTCGCCAAATGGTCCCTGGTACCTCCAAGCACACGCACTGGGCCCAGTGACCTCGCGCAGTGACCCAGATGCTCGCAAAAAGGTCCCTGGGACATCCCCAGCGCGCGGACGGGCCCCAGCGACTTCGAGCGGGGTCCCAGCGGCTCGTGAAATAGTACCTACCCGTCCCCAGATCACCCACGTTCCCCAGCGACCTCGCAAGAGGGTCCCAGAGGCTCGCCAAACTGTCCCTGGCACATCCCCAACGCACGCACTGGGCCCAGTGACCCCATGCGGGGTCCCAGCAGCTCGTGAAATGGTCCCTGGCACCATCCCAGCACGTGCACGGGCCCCAGCAATCTCGTGCAGGTTCCCAGCGGCTCGCCAAATGGTACCTGACACCTCTCAACCACGCGCACGGGTCCCAGCGACGGGGGACCCGCGGGGACCCAGCAGCTTTCCAAATGGTCCCTGGCACCTTACCAGCACGCGCATGGGGCCACAGCAACACCGAGCGGGGTCCCAGCGGCTCGCTAAATGGTTCCTGGACCATCCCTAGCCAGCGCACAGGGCCAAGCTACCCCGCACGTGTCCCAGCGGCTTGCAAAATGGTCCCTGGCACCTTCCCAGCACGCGCATGGGGCCCAGCGACTCCATGCTCTGTCCTACTGGCTCGCCAAATGTACCCTGGCAACTAACCAGCACGCGCACCGTCCCCAACGACTTCTCGTAGGGTCCCAGCGGCTAGCCAAATGGTCCCTGGCACATCCCCAGAGCGCGCACGGAGCCCAGTGACTCCGCGCGGGGTCCCAGCAGCTCGTGAAATGGTCCCTGGCACCATCCCAGCACGTGTACGGGCCCCAGCGATCTCGTGCAGGTTCCCAGCGGCTCGCCAAATGGTACCTGACACCTCTCAACGCAAGACGGGTCCCAGCGACCCCCGCTGGGACCCAGCATTCGCCAAATGGTCCCTGGCACCTTACCAGCACGCGCATGGGGCCAAAGCAACACCAGCGGGGTCCCAGCGGCTCGCTAAATGCTCCCTAGACCATCCCCAGCCAGCGCACAGGGCCCAGCTACCCCAGACGTGTCCCAGCGACTCAACAAATGGTCCCTGCCTCCGCTTCCAAATGGTCCAAGACGGGCCCCAGAGACTTTGCTCAGGGTCCCAGCGTCTCGCCAAATGGTCCCTGGCACATCCCCAGCGCCACAAGACGGGGCCCAGCGACCCCCACGCAGGGTCTCAGCGGCTCGCCAAATGGTCCCTGGCACCTCCCAGCAGTGTGCATGGGGCCCAGCGACCCCAGTGGGGACCCAGCGGCAAGCCAAATGGTCCCTGGTACCTCCTAAGCACACGCACTGGGCCCAGTGACCTCGTGCAGTGTCCCAGAGGCTGGCCTAATGGATCCTGGCACCTCCCCATCGCGCGCATCCCCCCAGTGACCCCCAAGACGGGGTCCCAGCGGTTCTACAAATGGTCTCTGGCACATCCCCAGCGGCACAAGGCTCCACGGACCACAGTGATTTCAGCGGGGTCCCAACGGCTCACCAAATGGTACCTGGCTCCTCCCCAGTGCGCGCACAGGACTGCGACCTCGCACGGGGTCCTAGCGGCTCACCAGATGGTCCCTGGCTCCAATCCAGCGCACGCACAGGGCCCAGCAACAACGCGGGGTCCCAGCGACTTCGCAAATGGTCCCTTGCCCTCCCAGCACGCCAAAGACAGGACCCAGCGACCCTGCGCAGGGTCCCAGCAGCTCGGCAAATGGTCCCTGGCACCTCACCAGCGCGCGCACGGGCCCCTGCGACCCTGCGCGAGGTCCCAGCAGCTCGCTAAATGGTCCCTGGCCCCTCCCCAGCGCGCGCACAGGGTGCAGCGACCCCGCGCGGGTCCCAGAGGCTCGCCAAATGGTACCTGGCACATCCCCAGCACCTGCCCCAGCCACAGCGATTTTGCGTGGGGTCCCAGTGGCTAGCCGAATGGTCCCTGGCTCATCAAGGGGCGCAGGCACGGTTCCCAGCGACCAATCGCGGGGTCCCAGCGGCGAGCCAAAGGTCCCTGGCACATCCCCAGAGCGCGACGGGCCCAGTGACCCCGCGGGGGTCCCAGCGGCTCGCAAAATGGTCCCTGGCACCTCCCCAGCGCGCGCACGGTGCCCAGCGACCCCGTTCGGGGTCCCAGTGGCTCGCCAAATGGTCCCTGGCACCTCACAAGTGCATAGAGCCCAGTGACCGCGCACGGGGTCCCAGCGGCTAGCCAAATGGTCCCTGGCACATCCCCAGAGCGCGCATGGGTGCCCAGTGGGACCCAGCGGGGTCCCGAGCGGCTCGCAAAATGGTCCCTGGCACCTCCTCCAGCGCACACGGGCTCCAGCTATCAAGCGCAGAAACCCAGCGGCTCCCAAAAAATGGCTGGCACCTCCCCAGCATGCGCACGGGACCCAGCGACTTTGCGCGTGGTCCCAGCGCCTCGCCAAATGGTCCCTGGTACCTCCCAAGCACACGCACTGGGCCCAGTGACCTCGCGCAGTGTCCCAGAGGCTCGTAAATGGTCCCTGGCACATCCCCAGTGCAGGCACGGGCCCCAGCGACTTGGCGAGGGTTCCCAGCGCCTCGCCAAATGGTCCCTGGTACCTCCCAAGCACACGCACTGGGCCCAGTGACCTCGCGCAGTGACCCAGATGCTCGCAAAAAGGTCCCTGGGACATCCCCAGCGCGCGGACGGGCCCCAGCGACTTCGAGCGGGGTCCCAGCGGCTCGTGAAATAGTACCTACCCCGTCCCCAGATCACACGTTCCCCAGCGACCTCGCGCAGGGTCCCAGAGGCTCGCCAAACTGTCCCTGGCACATCCCCAACGCACGCACTGGGCCCAGTGACCCCATGCGGGGTCCCAGCAGCTCGTGAAATGGTCCCTGGCACCATCCCAGCACGTGCACGGCCCCGGCAATCGTGCAGGTTCCCAGCGGCTCGCCAAATGGTACCTGACACCTCTCAACCACGCATTACGGGTCCCAGCGACGGGGGACCCCTGGGACCCAGCAGCTTTCCAAATGGTCCCTGGCACCTTACCAGCACGCAAAGATGGGGCCACAGCAACACCGAGCGGGGTCCCAGCGGCTCGCTAAATGGTTCCTGGACCATCCCTAGCCAGCGCACAGGGCCAAGCTACCCGCACGTGTCCCAGCGGCTTGCAAAATGGTCCCTGGCACCTTCCCAGCACGCCGCATGGGGCCCAGCGACTCCATGCTCTGTCCTACTGGCTCGCCAAATGTACCCTGGCAACTTACCAGCACGTGCACAGGCCCCAACGACCCTGTGCGGGGGCCCAGCGACTCGCCAAATGGTCCCTGCCTCCGCCCCAGTGTGTGCATGGGGCCCAGCGACCCCGAGTGGGGACCCAGCGGCTCGCAAAATGGTCCCTGACCCCTCCCCAGCGCGCGCACGGGGCCCAGTGACCCCGCACGTGTCCCAGCGGCTTGCAAAATGGTCCCTGGCACCTTCCCAGCACGCGCATGGGGCCCAGCGACTCCATGCTCTGTCCTACTGGCTCGCCAAATGTACCCTGGCAACTTACCAGCACGTGCATGGGGCCCAGTGACCCCGCACGGACTCCAGCGGCTGGCCTAATGGATCCTGGCACCTCCCCATCGCGCGCATGGGGCCCAGTGACCCCACACGGGGTGCCAGCAGTTCTCCAAATCGTCCCTGGCACATCCCCAGCGTGCGCACGGAGCCCAGTGATCTCTCGTGGGGTCCCAACGGCTCGTAAATGGTCCCTGGCACATCCCCAGTGCAGGCACGGGCCCCAGCGACTTGGCGAGGGTTCCCAGCGGCTCGCCAAATGGTACCTGACACCTCTCAGGCGCGAGCATTAGGTCCAGCGACCTCGCGCAGTGACCCAGATGCTCCCAAAATGGTCTCTGGTACATCCCCAGCGACTTCGAGAGGGGTCCCAGCGGCTCGTCAAATGGTACCTGCCCCCTCCCCAGATCACACGTTCCCCAGCAACACCGAGCGGGGTCCCAGTGGCTCGCTAAATGGTTCATGGACCATCCCTAGCCAGCGCACAGGGCCAAGCTACCCCGCACGTGTCCCAGCGGCTTGCAAAATGGTCCCTGGCACCTTCCCAGCACGCGCATGGGGCCCAGCGACTCCATGCTCTCTCTTACTGGCTCGCCAAATGTACCTGGCAACTTACCAGCACGTGCACAGGACCCAGCGACCCTGTGCGGGGGCCCAGCGACTCGCCAAATGGTCCCTGCCTCCGCCCCAGCGTGTGCATGGGGCCCAGCGACCCCGAGTGGGGACCCAGCGGCTCGCCAAATGGTCCCTGGTACCTCCCAAGCACACGCACTGGAACCAGTGTGCTCGCGCAGTGTCCCAGCGGCTCGCAGAATGGTCCCTGGCCCCTCCCCAGCGAGCGCACGGGGCCCAATGACCCCGCGCGGACTTCAGCGGCTGGCCTAATGGATCCTGGCACCTCCCCATCGCGCGCATGGGGCCCAGTGACCCCGCACGGGGTCCCAGCGGTTCTCCAAATCGTCCCTGGCACATCCCCAGCGTGCGCACGGAGCCCAGTGATCTCTCGTGGGGTCCCAACGACTCACCAAATGGTACCTGGCTCCTCCCCAGTGCGCGCTAGGGACTCTGCGACCTCGCGCGGGGTCCTAGCGGATCACCAAATGGTCCCTGGCTCCTATCCAGCGCACGCACAGGGCCCAGCAACCACGAGCGGTTTCCCAGCGGCTCGCAAATGGTCCCTTGCCCCTCCCCAGCGTGTGCACGGGGCCCAGCGACCCTGCGCAGGGTCCCAGCAGCTCGGCAAATGGTCCCTGGCACCTCACCAGCATGCGCACGGGCCCCAGCGACCCAGCGCGGGGTCCCAGAGGCTCGCCAAATGGTACCTGGCACATCCCCAGCACCCGCCCCAGCCCCAGCGACTTTGCGTGGGGTCCCAGCGGCAAGCCGAATGGTCCCTGGCTCATCCCGGCTGGCACGGTTCCCAGCGACCAATCGCGGGGTCCAAGCGGCCAGCCAAAAGGTCCCTGGCACATCCCAGAGCCAAGACGGGGCCCAGTGACCCCCGCAAGGTCCGAACGGCTCGCAAAATGGTCCCTGGCTCCTCCCCAGCGCGCGCACGGTGCCCAGCGACCCCGTTCGGGGTCCCAGTGGCTCGCCAAATGGTCCCTGGCACCTCACAAGTGCATAGAGCCCAGCGACCGCGCGCGTGGTCCCAGCGCCTCGCCAAATGGTCCCTGGTACCTATCCAGTGGACGCACTACGCCCAGTGACCTCGCGCAGTGTCCCAGAGGCTCGTAAATGGTCCCTGGCACATCCCCAGTGCAGGCACGGGCCCCAGCGACTTGGCGAGGGTTCCCAGTGGCTCGCCAAATGGTACCTGAAACCTCTCAGGCGCGAGCATTAGGTCCAGCGACCTCGCGCAGTGACCCAGATGCTCCCAAAATGGTCTCTGGTACATCCCCAGCGCGCGGACGGGCCCCAGCGACTTCGAGCGGGGTCCCAGCGGCTCGTGAAATGGAACCTGCCCCCTCCCCAGATCACACGTTCCCCAGCGACCTCGCGCAGGGTCCCAGAGGCTCGCCAAACTGTCCCTGGCACCTCCCCAACGCACGCACTGGGCCCAGTGACCCCATGCGGGGTCCCAGCAGCTCGTGAAATGGTCCCTGGCACCATCCCAGCACGTGTACGGGCCCCAGCGATCTCGTGCAGGTTCCCAGCGGCTCGCCAAATGGTACCTGACACCTCTCAACCGCGCGCACGGGTCCCAGCGACCCCGCGCGGGGACCCAGCAGCTCGCCAAATGGTCCCTGGCACCTTACCAGCACGCGCATGGGGCCAAAGCAACACCGAGCGGGGTCCCAGCGGCTCGCTAAATGCTCCCTAGACCATCCCCAGCCAGCGCACAGGGCCCAGCTACCCCGCACGTGTCCCCGCGACTCAACAAATGGTCCCTGCCTCCGCCCCAGCGCGCGCACGGGCCCCAGAGACTTTGCTCAGGGTCCCAGCGTCTCGCCAAATGGTCCCTGGCACATCCCCAGCGCGCGCACGGGGCCCAGCGACCCCACGCAGGGTCTCAGCGGCTCGCCAAATGGTCCCTGGCACCTCCCCAGTGTGTGCATGGGGCCCAGCGACCCCGAGTGGGGACCGAGCGGCTCGCCAAATGGTCCTTGGTACCTCCCAAGCACACGCACTGGGCCCAGTGACCTCGTGCAGTGTCCCAGAGGCTGGCCTAATGGATCCTGGCACCTCCCCATCGCGCATGGGGCCCAGCGACCCGCCGCAGGGGTCCCAGCGGTTCTACAAATGGTCTCTGGCACATCCCCAGCGTGCAAGACGGACCACAGTGATTTTCGCGGGTCCCAACGGCTCACCAAATGGTACCTGGCTCCTCCCCAGTGCGCGCACAGGACTGCGACCTCGCACGGGGTCCTAGCGGCTCACCAAATGGTCCCTGGCTCCAATCCAGCGCACGCACAGGGCCCAGCAACAACGCGCGGGGTCCCATCGGCTTGCAAATGGTCCCTGGCACCTCACCAGCGCGCGCACAGGACCCAGCGACCCTGCGCGGGGTCCCAGCAGCTCGCTAAATGGTCCCTGGCCCCTCCCGCAAGACAGGGTGCAGCGACCCCGCGCGGGTCCCAGAGGCTCGCCAAATGGTACCTGGCACATCCCCAGCACCTGCCCCAGCCACAGCGACTTTGCGTGGGGTCCCAGTGGCTAGCCGAATGGTCCCTGGCTCATCCCCGGCGCAGGCACGGTTCCCAGCGACCAATCGCGGGGTCCAAGCGGCTAGCCAAAATGTCCCTGGCACATCCCCAGAGCGCGCACGGGGCCCAGTGACCCCGCGCGGGGTCCGAGCAGCTCGCAAAATGGTCCCTGGCTCTTCCCCAGCACTGACCGTCCCAGCGACTTCGAGGATCCCAGCGGCTAGCCAAATGGTCCCTGGCACATCCCCAGAGCGCCAAGACGGGCCCAGTGACCCAGCGGGGTCCCAGCGGCTCGCAAAATGGTCCCTGGCACCTCCTCAGCGTGCACACGGGTCCCAGCGGGACGGGGACCATGGCGGGGACCCAGCAGCTTGCCAAATGGTGCCTGGCACCTTACCAGCACGTCCCGCATGGGGCCCAGCGACTCCATGCTCTGTCCTACTGGCTCGCCAAATGTACCCTGGCAACTTACCAGCACGTGCACAGGACCCAGCGACCCTGTGTGCGGGGCCCAGCGACTCGCCAAATGGTCCCTGCCTCCGCCCCAAGCGTGTGCATGGGGCCCAGAGACCCCAGTGGGGACCCAGCGGCTAGCCAAATGGTCCCTGGTACCTCCCAAGCACCCGCACTGGGCCCAGTGTGCTCGCGAGTGTCCCAGCGGCTCGCCAAAATGGTCCCTGGCCCCTCCCCAGCGCGCGCACGGGGCCCAGTGACCCCGCGCGGACTCCAGCGGCTGGCCTAATGGATCCTGGCACCTCCCCATCGCGCGCATGGGGCCCAGTGACCCCGCACGGGGTCCCAGCGGTTCTCCAAATCATCCCTGGCACATCCCCAGCGTGCGCACGGAGCCCAGTGATCTCTCGTGGGGTCCCAACGGCTCACCAAATGGTAGCTGGCTCCTCCCCAGTGCGCGCTAGGGACTCTGCGACCTCGCGCGGGGTCCTAGCGGATCACCAAATGGTCCCTAGCTCCTGTCCAGCGCACGCACAGGGCCCAGCAACCACGAGCGGTTTCCCAGCGGCTCGCAAATGGTCCCTTGCCCCTCCCCAGCGTGTGCACGGGGCCCAGCGACCCTGCGCAGGGTCCCAGCAGCTCTGCAAATGGTCCCTGGCACCTTACCAGCACGCGCATGGGGCCACAGCAACACCGAGCGGGGTCCCAGCGGCTCGCTAAATGGTTCCTGGACCATCCCTAGCCAGCGCACAGGGCCAAGCTACCCCGCACGTGTCCCAGCGGCTTGCAAAATGGTCCCTGGCACCTTCCCAGCACGCGCATGGGGACCAGCGACTCCATGCTCTGTCCTACTGGCTCGCCAAATGTACCCTGGCAACTTACGAGCATGTGCACAGGCCCCAGCGACCCTGTGCGGGGGACCAGCGACTCGCCAAATGGTCCCTGCCTTCGCCCCAGCGTGTGCATGGGGCCCAGAGACCCCGAGTGGGGACCCAGCGGCTCGCCAAATGGTCCCTGGTACCTCCCAAGCACACGCACTGGGCCCAGTGTGCTCGCGCAGTGTCCCAGCGGCTCGCAAAATGGTCCCTGGCCCTCCCCAGCGCCGCGGGGCCCAATGACCCCGCAAGGACTTCAGCGGCTGGCCTAACGGATCCTGGCACCTCCCCCATCGCACAAGATGGGGCCCAGTGACCCAAGACGGGTCCCAGCGGTTCTCCAAATCGTCCCTGGCACATCCCCAGTGTGCGCACGGAGCCCAGTGATCTCTCGTGCGGTCCCAACGGCTCACCAAATGGTACCTGGCTCCTCCCCAGTGCGCGCTAGGGACTCTGCGACCTCGCGCGGGGTCCTAGCGGATCACCAAATGGTCCCTGGCTCCTATCCAGCGCATGCACAGGGCCCAGCAACCACGAGCAGTTTCCCAGCGGCTCGCAAATGGTCCCTTGCCCCTCCCCAGCGTGTGCACGGGGCCCAGCGACCCTGCGCAGGGTCCCAGCAGCTCGGCAAATGGACCCTGGTACCTCACCAGCACGTGCACAGGACCCAGCGACCCTGTGCGGGGGCCCAGCGACTCGCCAAATGGTCCCTGCCTCCGCCCCAGCATGTGCATGGGGCCCAGAGACCCCGAGTGGGGACCCAGCGGCTAAGCCAAAATGGTCCCTGGTACCTCCCAAGCACACGCACTGGGCCCAGTGTGCCAGCGCGCAGTGTCCCATAGGGGCTCGCCAAAATGGTCCCTGGCACCTCCTCCGCATGAGCCGCCAGGGGCCCAGTGACCCATGGTCCCGGACTCCAGCGGCTGGCCTAATGGATCCTGGCACCTCCCCATCAGCGCGCATGGGGCCCAGTGACCGGGTCCCCCTCAAAGCAACTGGGGTCCCAGCGGTTCTCCAAATCATCCCTGGCACATCCCCAGCGTGCGCCGCGAGGAGCCCAGTGATCTCGTGGGGTCCCAACGGCTCACCAAATGGTAGCTGGCTCCTCCCCAGTGCGCGCTAGGGACTCTGCGACTCGCGCCCGGGGTCCTAGCGGATCACCAAATGGTCCCTAGCTCCTGTCCAGCGCCGCACAGGGGCCCAGCAACCACGAGCGGTTTCCCCAGCGGCTCGCCAAATGGTCCTGCCCCTCCCCAGCGTGTGCATCGGGCCCAGCGACCCGCGCAGGGTCCCAGCAGCTCTGCAAATGGTCCCTGGCACCTTACCAGCACGCGCATGGGGCCACAGCAACACCAGAGGGGGTCCCAGCGGCTCGCTAAATGGTTCCTGGACCATCCCTAGCCAGCGCACTGGGCCAAGCTACCCGCACGTGTCCCAGCGGCTTGCAAAATGGTCCCTGGCACCTTCCCAGCACGCGCATGGGGCCCAGCGACTCCATGCTCTGTCCCACTGGCTCGCCAAATGTACCCTGGCAACTTACCAGCACGTGCACAGGCCCCAGCGACCCTGTGCGGGGGCCCAGCGACTCGCCAAATGGTCCCTGCCTCCGCCCCAGTGTGTGCATGGGGCCCAGCAACCCCGAGTGGGGACCCAGCGCCAAATGGTCCCTGGAACCTCCCAACCACACGCACTGGGCCCAGTGTGCTCGCGCAGTGTCCCAGCGGCTCGCAAAATGGTCCCTGGCCCCTCCCCAGCGCGCGCACGGGGCCCAGTTACCCCGCGCGGACTCCAGCGGCTGGCCTAATGGATCCTGGCACCTCCCCATCGCGCTCATGGGGCCCAGTGACCCCGCACGGGGTCCCAGCGGTTCTCCAAATCGTCCCTGGCACATCCCCAGCATCCGCACGGAGCCCAGTGATCTCTCGTGGGGTCCCAACGGCTCACCAAATGGTACCTGGCTCCTCCCCAGTGCGCGCTAGGGACTCTGCGACCGCGGGGGTCCTAGCGGATCACCAAATGGTCCCTGGCTCCTATCCAGCGCCACGCACAGGGCCGAGCAACCACTAGCGGTTTCCCAGCGGCTCGCAAAATGGTCCCTGGCACCTCACAAGTGCATAGAGCCCAGCGACCGCGCGCGGGGACCCAGCGGCTCGCCAAATGGTCCCTGGTACCTATCCAGGGGACGCACTACGCCCAGCGAACACACGCGGGATCCGAGCGGCTCGACAAATGGTCCCTGGCACTCCCCAGCACGCGCACCGTCCCCAACGACTTCTCGTAGGGTTCCTGCGGCTTGCCAAATGGTCCCTGGCACCTCCCAAGGGCGATGAGACCCTGCGACCCTTCCGGGGTCCCAGCGGCTCGCAAAATGGTCCCTGGCACCTCCTCAGCGTGCACACGGGCTCCAGCTACCAAGCGCAGAAACCCAGCGGCTCCCCAAAAGGTCGCTGGCACCTCCCTAGCATGCGCACGGGACCCAGCGACTTTGCGCGTGGTCCCAGCGCCTCGCCAAATGGTCCCTGGTACCACCCAAGCACACGCACTGGGCCCAGTGACCTCGCGCAGTGTCCCAGAGGCTCATAAATGGTCCCTGGCACATCCCCAGTGCAGGCACGGGCCCCAGCGACTTGGCGAGGGTTCCCAGCGGCTCGTCAAATGGTACCTGACACCTCTCAGGCGCGAGCATTAGGACCAGCGACCTCGCGCAGTGACCCAGATGCTCCCAAAATGGTCTCTGGTACATCCCCAGCGCGCGGACGGGCCCCAGCGACTTCGAGCGGGGTCCCAGCGGCTCGTGAAATGGTACCTGCCCCCTCCCCAGATCACACGTTCAGCGCACGCACAGGGCCCAGCATCCACGAGCGGTTTCCAAGCGGCTCGCATATGATCCCTTGCCCCTCCCCAGCGTGTGCACGGGGCCCAGCGACCCTGCGCAGGGTCCCAGCAGCTCGGCAAATGGTCCCTGGCACCTCATCAGCATGCGCACGGGCCCCAGCGACCCAGCGCGGGGTCCCAGATGCTCGCCAAATGGTACCTGGCACATCCCCAGCACCCGCCCCAGCCCCAGCGACTTTGCGTGGGGTCCCAGCGGCAAGCCGAATGGTCCCTGGCTCATCCCCGGCGCGGGCACGGTTCCCAGCGACCAATCGCGGGGTCCAAGCGGCTAGCCAAAAGGTCCCTGGCACATCCCCAGAGCGCGCACGGGGCCCAGTGACCCCGCACGGGGTCCGAGCGGCTCGCAAAATGGTCCCTGGCTCTTCCCCAGCGCGTGCACGGTGCCCAGCGACCCCGTTCGGGGTCCCAGTGGCTCGCCAAATGGTCCCTGGAACCTCACAAGTGCATAGAGCCCAGCGACCGCGCGCGGGGACCGAGCGGCTCGCCAAATGGTCCCTGGTACCTATCCAGGGGACGCACTATGCCCAGCGAACCCAAGCGGGATCCGAGTGGCTCGACAAATGGTCCCTGGCACTCCCCAGCAAGCGCACCGTCCCCAAAGACTTCTCGTAGGGTCCCAGCGGCTAGCCAAATGGTCCCTGGCACCTCACCAGCATGCGCACGGGCCCCAGCGACCCAGCGCGGGGTCCCAGATGCTCGCCAAATGGTACCTGGCACATCCCCAGCACCCGCCCCAGCCCAAGCGACTTTGCGTGGGGACCCAGCAGCTCGCCAAATGGTCCCTGGCACCTTACCAGCACGCGCATGGGGCCAAAGCAACACCGAGCGGGGTTCCAGCGGCTCGCTAAATGCTCCCTAGACCATCCCCAGCCAGCGCACAGGGCCCAGCTACCCCGCACGTGTCCCCGCGACTCAACAAATGGTCCCTGCCTCCGCCCCAGCGCGCACGGGCCCCAGAGACTTTGCTCAGGGTCCCAGCGTCTCGCCAAATGGTCCCTGGCACATCCCCAGCAGCAAGACGGGCCCAGCGACCCCACGCAGGGTCTCAGCGGCTCGCCAAATGGTCCCTGGCACCTCCCCAGCGTGTGCATGGGGCCCAGCGACCCCGAGTGGGGACCGAGCGGCTCGCCAAATGGTCCCTGGTACCTCCCAAGCACACGCACTGGGCCCAGTGACCTCGTGCAGTGTCCCAGAGGCTGGCCTAATGGATCCTGGCACCTCCCCATCGCGCGCATGGGGCCCAGCGACCCCGCACGGGGTCCCAGCGGTTCTACAAATGGTCTCTGGCACATCCCCAGCGTGCGCACGGACCACAGTGATTTCTCGCGGGGTCCCAACGGCTCACCAAATGGTACCTGGCTCCTCCCCAGTGCGCGCACAGGACTGCGACCTCGCACGGGGTCCTAGCGGCTCACCAGATGGTCCCTGGCTCCAATCCAGCGCACACACAGGGCCCAGCAACAACGCGCGGGGTCCCAGCGGCTCGCAAATGGTCCCTTGCCCCTCCCCAGCACGTGCACAGGACCCAGCGACCCTGCGCAGGGTCCCAGCAGCTGGGCAAATGGTCCCTGGCACCTCACCAGCGCGCACGGGCCCCTGCGACCCTGCGCGGGGTCCCAGCAGCTCGCTAAATGGTCCCTTGCCCCTCCCCAGCGCGCGCACAGGGTGCAGCGACCCCGCGCGGGTCCCAGAGGCTCGCCAAATGGTACCTGGCACATCCCCAGCACCTGCCCCAGCCACAGCGATTTTGCGTGGGGTCCCAGTGGCTAGCCGAATGGTCCCTGGCTCATCCCCGGCGCGGGCACGGTTCCCAGCGACCAATCGCGGGGTCCCAGCGGCGAGCCAAAAGGTCCCTGGCACATCCCCAGAGCGCGCACGGGGCCCAGTGACCCCGCGCGGGGTCCGAGCGGCTCGCAAAATGGTCCCTGGCTCCTCCCCAGCAGCGCAAGACGGTGCCCAGCGATGGTCCCGTTCGGGGTCCCAGTGGCTCGCCAAATGGTCCCTGGCACCTCCCAAGCACACGCACTGGGCCCAGTGACCTCGTGCAGTGTCCCAGAGGCTGGCCTAATGGATCCTGGCACCTCCCCAGAGCGCGCATGGGGCCCAGTGACCCGCACGGGTCCCAGCGGTTCTCCAAATGGTCTCTGGCACATCCCCAGCGTGCGACGGACCACAGTGCGGGGTCCCAACGGCTCACCAAATGGTACCTGGCTCCTCCCCAGTGCGCGCACAGGACTGCGACCTCGCCACGGGGTCCCAGCGGCTCAAATGGTCCCTGGCTCCAATCCAGCGCCACACAGGGCCCAGCAACAACGCGGGGTCCCAGCGGCTCGCCAAATGGTCCCTTGCCCTCCCCAGCACGTGCAAGGACCCAGCGACCCTGCGCAGGGTCCCAGCAGCTGGGCAAATGGTCCCTGGTCGCCAAGGGGCACCCTCGCGGGTCCCAGCAGCTCGCTAAATGGTCCCTTGCCCCTCCCCCAGCCACAAGCAGGGGGTGCAGGACCTGCTGGGTCCCAGAGGCTTCGCCAAATGGTACCTGGCACATCCCCAGCACCTGCCCCAGCCACAGCGATTTTCGTGGGGTCCCCCCAAATGGTCCCTGGCTCATCCCGGCCGGGCACGGTTCCCAGCGACCCAATCGGGGTCCCAGCGGCGAGCCAAAAGGTCCCTGGCACATGGGCCCAGTGACCCCCGCGGGGTCAGCGGCTCGCAAATGGTCCCTGGCTCCCAGCACGGGTGCCCAGCGACCCGCTCGGGGGTCCCAGTGGCTCGCCAAATGGTCCCTGGCACCTCACAAGTGCATAGAGCCCAGTGACCACGGGTCCCAGCGGCTAGCCAAATGGTCCCTGGCACCCCTGGGTCCGAGCGGCTTCATAAAATGGTCCCTGGCACCTCCTCAGCGTGCACACGGCTCCAGCTACCAAGGGGCAGAAACCCAGCGGCTCCCAAAAGGTCGCTGGCACCTCCCTAGCATCAAGACGGGAAGCGACTTGGTGGTCCCAGCGCCAAATGGTCCCTGGTACCTCCCAAGCACACCACTGGGCCCAGTGACCTCGCAGTGTCCCAGAGGCTCAAAATGGTCCCTGGCACATCCCCAGTGCAGGCACGGGCCCCAGCGACTTGGCGAGGGTTCCCAGCGACTCGCCAAATGGTACCTGACAAATCTCAGGCGTGAGTATTAGGTCCCTCGGGTGACCCAGATGCTCCAAAAAGGTCCCTGGGACATCCCCAGCGCGGACGGCCCCAGCGACTTCAGCGGGGTCCCAGCGGCTCGTGAAATAGTACCTACCCGTCCCCAGATCACCGTTCCCCAGCAACCTCCGCAGGGTCCCAGAGGCTCGCCAAACTGTCCCTGGCACCTCCCCAACGCACGCACTGGGCCCAGTGACCCCACGCGGGTCCCAGCAGCTCGTGAAATGGTCCCTGGCACCATCCCAGCACGTGCACGGGCCCCAGCAATCTCGTGCAGGTTCCCAGCGGCTCGCCAAATGGTACCTGACACCTCTCAACCTGGCGCGGGTCCCAGCGACGGGACCCCGCGGGACCCAACAGCTTTCAAATGGTCCCTGGCACCTTACCAGCAGCGCATGGGGGCCACAGCAACACCGAGCGGGGTCCCAGCGGCTCGCTAAATGGTTCCTGGACCATCCCTAGCCAGCGCACAGGGCCAAACTACCCCGCACGTGTCCCAGCGGCTTGCAAAATGGTCCTGGCACCTTCCCCAGCGCCATGGGGCCCAGCGACTCCATGCTCTGTCCTACTGGCTCGCCAAATGTACCCTGGCAACTTACCAGCACGTGCACAGGCCCCAGCGACCCTGTGCGGGGGCCCAGCGACTCGCCAAATGGTCCCTGCCTCCGCCCCAGTGTGTGCATGGGGCCCAGCGACCCCGAGTGGGGACCCAGCGGCTCGCCAAATGGTCCCTGGTACCTCCCAAGCACACGCACTGGGCCCAGTGTGCTCGCGCAGTGTCCCAGCGGCTCGCCAAATGGTCCCTGGCACCTCACAAGTGCATAGAGCCCAGCGACCCCGCGCGGGTCCCAGAGGCTCGCCAAATGGTACCTGGCACATCCCCAGCACCTGCCCCAGCCACAGCGATTTTGCGTGGGGTCCCAGTGGCTAGCCGAATGGTCCCTGGCTCATCCCCGGCGCGGGCACGGTTCCCAGCGACCAATCGCGGGGTCCCAGCGGCGAGCCAAAAGGTCCCTGGCACATCCCCAGAGCGCGCACGGGGCCCAGTGACCCCGCGGGGTCCGAGCGGCTCGCAAAATGGTCCCTGGCTCCTCCCCAGCGCGCGCACGGTGCCCAGCGACCCCGTTCGGGGTCCCAGTGGCTCGCCAAATGGTCCCTGGCACCTCACAAGTGCATAGAGCCCAGTGACCGCGCGCGGGGTCCAAGCGGCTAGCCAAATGGTCCCTGGCACATCCCCAGAGCGCACAGGGAGCCCAGTGACCCCGCGCGGGGTCCGAGCGGCTCGCAAAATGGTCCCTGGCACCTCCTCAGCGTGCACACGGGCTCCAGCTACCAAGGGCAGAAACCCAGCGGCTCCCCAAAAGGTCGCTGGCACCTCCCTAGCATGCGCACGGGACCCAGCGACTTGCTTGGCGTGGGTCCCAGCGCCTCGCCAAATGGTCCCTGGTACCTCCCAAGCACACGCACTGGGCCCAGTGACCTCGCGCAGTGTCCCAGAGGCTCGTAAATGGTCCCTGGCACATCCCCAGTGCAGGCACGGGCCCCAGCGACTTGGCGAGGGTTCCCAGCGGCTCGCCAAATGGTACCTGACAAATCTCAGGCGTGAGTATTAGGTCCAGCGACCTCGCGCAGTGACCCAGATGCTCGCAAAAAGGTCCCTGGGACATCCCCAGCGCGCGGACGGGCCCCAGCGACTTCGAGCGGGGTCCCAGCGGCTCGTGAAATAGTACCTACCCCGTCCCCAGATCACACGTTCCCCAGCGACCTCGCGCAGGGTCCCAGAGGCTCGCCAAACTGTCCCTGGCACCTCCCCAACGCACGCACTGGGCCCAGTGACCCCATGCGGGGTCCCAGCAGCTCGTGAAATGGTCCCTGGCACCATCCCAGCACGTGCACGGGCCCCAGCAATCTCGTGCAGGTTCCCAGCGGCTCGCCAAATGGTACCTGACACCTCTCAACCACGCGCACGGGTCCCAGCGACGGGGGACCCGCGGGGACCCAGCAGCTTGCCAAATGGTCCCTGGCACCTTACCAGCACGCGCATGGGGCCACAGCAACACCGGCGGGGTCCCAGCGGCTCGCTAAATGGTTCCTGGACCATCCCTAGCCAGCGCACAGAGCCAAGCTACCGCAAGACGTGTCCCAGCGGCTTGCAAAAATGGTCCCTGGCACCTTCCCAGCACGCGCATGGGGCCCAGCGACTCCATGCTCTGTCCTACTGGCTCGCCAAATGTACCCTGGCAACTTACCAGCACGTGCACAGGCCCCAGCGACCCTGTGCGGGGGCCCAGCGACTCGCCAAATGGTCCCTGCCTCCGCCCCAGTGTGTGCATGGGGCCCAGCAACCCCGAGTGGGGACCCAGCGGCTCGCCAAATGGTCCCTGGTACCTCCCAAGCACCGCACTGGGCCCAGTGTGCCTCGCGCAGTGTCCCAGCGGCTCGTAAAATGGTCCCTGGCCCCTCCCAGCCAGCGCCATGGGGCCCAGTGACCCCGCGCGGACTCCAGCGGCTGGCCTAATGGATCCTGGCACCTCCCCATCGCGCGCATGGGGCCCAGTGACCCCGCACGGGCTCCCAGCGGTTCTCCAAATCGTCCCTGGCACATCCCCAGCGTCCGCACGGAGCCCAGTGATCTCTCGTGGGGTCCCAACGGCTCACCAAATGGTACCCCTGGCTCCTCCCCAGTGCACGCTAGGGACCAGCGACCCTGCGGGGTCCCAGCGGATCACCAAATGGTCCCTGGCTCCTATCCAGCGCATGCACAGGGCCCAGCAACCACGAGCGGTTTCTCAGCGGCTCGCAAATGGTCCCTGGCACCTCACCAGCGTGCGCACGGGCCCCAGCGACCCAGCGCGGGGTCCCAGAGGCTTGCCAAATGGTACCTGGCACATCCCCAGCACCCGCCCCAGCCCCAGCGACCTTGCGTGGGGTCCCAGCGGCAAGCCAAAAGGTCCCTGGCACATCCCCAGAGCGCGCACGGGGCCCAGCGACCCCGTTCGGGGTCCCAGTGGCTCGCCAAATGGTCCCTGGCACCTCACAAGTGCGCATAGAGCCCAGCGACCCGCGCTGGGACCCAGCGGCTCGCCAAATGGTCCCTGGTACCATCCGGGGGCGCCTTCACGCCCTAGCGAACACCTTAACACAGCGGGATCCGAGCGGCTCGACAAATGGTCCCTGGCCCTCCCCAGCACGCGCACCGTCCCCAACGAGTTCTCGTAGGGTTCCTGCAGCTCGCCAAATGGTCCCTGGCACCTCCCAAGGGCGCATGAGACCAGCGACCCGCGCAGGGGTCCCAGCAGCTCGCAAAATGGTCCCTGGCCCTCCCCAGCACGCGCCTTTACCGTCCCCAACGACTTTCGTAGGGTTCCCAGCGGCTCGCCAAATGGTCCCTGGCACCTCCCAAGGGCGCATGAAACCAAAGCGACTTGCGTGGGGTCCCAGCGGCTCATAAAATGGTCCCTGGCACCTCCTCAGCGCACACGGGCTCCAGCTACCAAGCGCAGAAACCCAGCGGCTCCCAAAAGGTCGCTGGCACCTCCCAGCATGCGCACGGGACCCAGCGACTTTGCGCGTGGTCCCAGCGCCTCGCCAAATGGTCCCTGGTACCACCCAAGCACACGCACTGGGCCCAGTGACCTCGCGCAGTGTCCCAGAGGCGCGTAAATGGTCTCTGGTACATCCCCAAGCCGGGCAGGCCCCAGCGACTTGGCGGGGTCCCAGCGGCTCGTGAAATGGTACCTGCGCCCTCCCCAGATCACACGTTCCCCAGCGACCTCGCGCAGGGTCCCACAGGCTCGCCAAACTGTCCCTGGCACCTCCCCAACGCACGCACTGGGCCCAGTGACCCCATGGGGTCCCAGCAGCTCGTGAAATGGTCCCTGGCACCATCAGCATGTGTCACGGGCCCCAGATCTCGTGCAGGTTCCCAGCTCGCCAAATGGTACCTGACACCTCTCAACCCAGCGCCGCGTGTCCCAGCGACGGGGGCTGGGGACCCAGCAACTTCGCCAAATGGTCCCTGGCACCTTACCAGCACGCATGGGGCCAAAGCAACACCGAGCGGGGTCCCAGCGGCTCGCTAAATGCTCCCTAGACCATCCCCAGCCAGCGCACAGGGCCCAGCTACTCCGCACGTGTCCCTGCGACTCAACAAATGGTCCCTGCCTCCGCCCCAGCGCGCGCACGGGCCCCAGAGACTTTGCTCAGGGTCCCAGCATCTCGCCAAATGGTCCCTGGCACATCCCCAGCGCGCGCACGGGGCCCAGCGACCCCACGCAGGGTCTCAGCGGCTCGCCAAATGGTCCCTGGCACCTCCCCAGCGTGTGCATGGGGCCCAGCGACCCCGAGTGGGGACCGAGCGGCTCGCCAAATGGTCCCTGGTACCTCCCAAGCACACGCACTGGGCCCAGTGACCTCGTGCAGTGTCCCAGAGGCTGGCCTAATGGATCCTGGCACCTCCCCATCGCGCGCATGGGGCCCAGCGACCCAAGACGGGGTCCCAGCGGTGCTACAAATGGTCTCTGGCACATCCCCAGCGTGCGCGCCACGGACCACAGTGATTTTGCAGGGTCCCAACGGCTCACCAAATGGTACCTGGCTCCTCCCCAGTGCTCACACAGGACTGCGACCTCGCACGGGATCCTAGCCCCTCACCAAATGGTCCCTGGCTCCAATCCAGCGCACGACAGGGCCCAGCAACAACATGTCCCTGGGACCCAGCGGCTTGCAAATCGTCCTGGCACAGGGTCCCTGGGCAAGACAGGGCACCCCACCAGCACGCTAAATGGTCCCTGGACCCAGCACCACAGGGTGCAGCGACCCAGCGAGGGTCCCAGAGGCTCGCATGCAAATGGTACCTGGCACATCCCCAGCACCCGCCCCAGCCACAGCGACTTTGCGTGGGGTCCCAGAGGCTAGCCGAATGGTCCCCTGGCCATCCCGGCGGGCACGGTTCCCCAGCGCGGGTCCCTGGCTCGGATCCAAATGGTCCCTGGCACATCCCAGTGGCTCGACCGTCATCCCAGTGGGCCCAGCGACTCGCCAAATGGTCCCTGGCACATCCCAGAGCGCTGCACGGAGCCCAGTGAAGGTCCCCTGGCAAAATGGTCCCATCCCCGGGCTCCAGCTACCAAGCGTAGAAACCCAGCGGTTCCCAAAGCTGGACCCCAACATCGCACGGGGGTCCCAGTGGCTCGCCAAATGGACCCTGGTACCTCCCCAGCACTGGGCCCAGTGACCGGGTGCCCAGTGTCCCAGTAAATGGTCCCTGGCACATCCCCAGTGCAGGCTCGCCAAATGGTCCCAGTGGCTCGCCAAATGGTACCTGACACCTCTCAGGCAGCATTAGGTCCCGAGCCCAGATGCTCGCAAAAGGTCCCTGGGACATCCCCAGCGGGGCCGGGCAAATCGAGCGGGGTCCCTGGCTCGTCAAATAGTGGTCCCCAGCAATCCCCAGCGACCTCGCGCAGGGTCCCAGAGGCTCGCCAAAATGGTCCCTGGCACCTCCCAGCGCACGCATTGGGCCCAGTGACCCCTGCGGGTCCCAGCAGCTGAAATGAAATGGTCCCTGGCACGGGCCCCAGCAATTCGTGCAGGTTCCCAATTTCGCCAAATGGTACCTGACACCCTCAACCACGCCGGGGTCCCAGCGGCGGGGACCCTGGGACCCAGCAGCTCGCCAAATGGTCCCTGGCACCTTACCAGCACGCGCATGGGGCCACAGCAACACCGAGCGGGGTCCCAGTGGCTCGCTAAATGGTTCCTGGACCATCCCTAGCCAGCGCACAGGGCCAAGCTACCATGTACGTGTCCCAGCAGCTCGCTAAATGGTCCCTGGCCCCTCCCGAGCGCGCGCACAGGGTGCAGCAACCCCGCGCGGGTCCCAGAGGCTCGCCAAATGGTACCTGGCACATCCCCAGCACCTGCCCCAGCCACAGCGACTTTGCGTGGGGTCCCAGTGGCTAGCCAAATGGTCCCTGGCTCATCCCCGGCGTGGGCACGGTTCCCAGCGACCAATCGCAGGGTCCCAGCGGCTCGCCAAAAGGTCCCTGGCACATCCCCAGAGCGCGCACGGGGCCCAGTGACCCCGTTCGGGGTCCCAGTGGCTCGCCAAATGGTCCCTGGCACCTCACAAGTGCATAGAGCCCAGTGACCGCGCGCGGGGTCAAAGCGGCTAGCCAAATGGTCCCTGGCACATCCCCAGAGCGCGCACGGGGCCCAGTGACCCCGCGCGGGGTCCGAGCGGCTCGCAAAATGGTCCCTGGCACCTCCTCAGCGTGCACACGGGCTCCAGCTACCAAGCGTAGAAACCCAGCGGCTCCCCAAAAGGTCGCTGGTACCTCCCAAGCACACGCACTGGGCCCAGTGACCTCGCGCAGTGTCCCAGAGGCTCGTAAATGGTCCCTGGCACATCCCCAGTGCAGGCACGGGCCCCAGCGACTTGGCGAGGGTTCCCATCGGCTCGCCAAATGGTACCTGACACCTCTCAGGCGCGAGCATTAGGTCCAGCGACCTCGCGCAGTGACCCAGATGCTCGCAAAAAGGTCCCTGGGACATCCCCAGCGCGCGGACGGGCCCCAGCAACTTCGAGCGGGGTCCCAGCGGCTCGTGAAATGGTACCTGCCCCCTCCCCAGATCACACGTTCCCCAGCGACCTCGCGCAGGGTCCCAGAGGCTCGCCAAACTGTCCCTGGCACCTCCCCAACGCACGCACTGGGCCCAGTGACCCCATGCGGGGTCCCAGCAGCTCGTGAAATGGTCCCTGGCACCATCCCAGCACGTGTACGGGCCCCAGCGATCTCGTGCAGGTTCCCAGCGGCTCGCCAAATGGTACCTGACACCTCTCAACCGCGCGCACGGGTCCCAGCGACCCCGCGCGGGGACCCAGCAGCTCGACCAATTGGTCCCTAGCACCTTACCAGCACGCGCATGGGGCCAAAGCAACACCGAGCGGGGTCCCAGCGGCTCGCTAAATGCTCCCTAGACCATCCCCAGCCAGCGCACAGGGCCCAGCTACCCCGCACGTGTCCCCGCGACTCAACAAATGGTCCCTGCCTCCGCCCCAGCGCGCGCACGGGCCCCAGAGACTTTGCTCAGGGTCCCAGCGTCTCGCCAAATGGTCCCTGGCACATCCCCAGCCGCAAGACGGGCCCAGCGACCCCACGCAGGGTCTCAGCGGCTCGCCAAATGGTCCCTGGCACCTCCCAGCGTGTGCATAGGGCCCAGCGACCCCGAGTGGGGACCGAGCGGCTCGCCAAATGGTCCCTGGTACCTCCCAAGCACACGCACTGGGCCCAGTGACCTCGCGCAGTGTCCCAGAGGCTCGTAAATGGTCCCTGGCACATCCTCAGTGCAGGCACGGGCCCCAGCGACTTGGCGAGGGTTCCCAGCGGCTCGCCAAATGGTACCTGACACCTTTCAGGCGCGAGCATGGGACCAGCGACCTCGCGCAGTGTCCCAGAGGCTCGTAAATGGTCCCTGGCACATCTCCAGTGCAGGCACGGGCCCCAGCGACTTGGCGAGGGTTCCCAGCGGCTCGCCAAATGGTACCCTGACACCTTTCAGGCGCGAGCATTAGGACCAGCGACCTCGCAGTGACCCAGATGCTCCCAAAATGGTCTCTGGTACATCCCCAGCGCGCGGACGGGCCCCAGCGACTTCGAGCGGGGTCCCAGCGGCTCGTGAAATGGTACCTGCCCCCTCCCCAGATCACACGTTCCCCAGCGACCTCGCGCAGGGTCCTAGAGGCTCGCCAAACTGTCCCTGGCACCTCCCCATGCGGGGTCCCAGCAGCTCGTGAAATGGTCCCTGGCACCATCCCAGCACATGCACGGGCCCCAGCAATCTCGTGCAGGTTCCCAGCGGCTCGCCAAATGGTACCTGACACCTCTCAACCACGCGCACGGGTCCCAGCGACGGGGGACCCGCGGGGACCCAGCAGCTTGCCAAATGGTCCCTGGCACCTTACCAGCACGCGCATGGGGCCACAGCAACACCGAGCGGGGTCCCAGCGGCTCGCTAAATGGTTCCTGGACCATCCCTAGCCAGCGCACAGGGCCAAGCTACCCCGCACGTGTCCCAGCGGCTTGCAAAATGGTCCCTGGCACCTTCCCAGCACGCGCATGGGGCCCAGCGACTCCATGCTCTGTCCTACTGGCTCGCCAAATGTACCCTGGCAACTTACCAGCACGTGCACAGGCCCCAGCGACCCTGTGCGGGGGCCCAGCGACTCGCCAAATGGTCCCTGCCTCCGCCCCAGTGTGTGCATGGGGCCCAGCAACCCCGAGTGGGGACCCAGCGGCTCGCCAAATGGTCCCTGGTACCTCCCAAGCACACGCACTGGGCCCAGTGTGCTCGCGCAGTGTCCCAGCGGCTCGCAAAATGGTCCCTGGCCCCTCCCCAGCGCGCGCACGGGGCCCAGTGACCCCGCGCGGACTCCAGCGGCTGGCCTAATGGATCCTGGCACCTCCCCATCGCAGATGGGGGCCCAGTGACCCACGGGCTCCCAGCGGTTCTCCAAATCATCCCTGGCACATCCCCAGCGTCCGCACGGAGCCCAGTGATCTCTCGTGGGGTCCCAACGGCTCACCAAATGGTACCTGGCTCCTCCCCAGTGCACGCTAGGGACTCTGCGACCTCGCGCGGGGTCCTAGCGGATCACCAAATGGTCCCTGGCTCCTATCCAGCGCATGCACAGGGCCTAGCAACCACGAGCGGTTTCTCAGCGGCTCGCAAATGGTCCCTGGCACCTCACCAGCGTGCGCACGGGCCCCAGCGACCCAGCGCGGGGTCCCAGAGGCTTGCCAAATGGTACCTGGCACATCCCCAGCACCCGCCCCAGCCCCAGCGACCTTGCGTGGGGTCCCAGCGGCAAGCCAAAAGGTCCCTGGCACATCCCCAGAGCGCGCACGGGGCCCAGCGACCCCGTTCGGGGTCCCAGTGGCTCGCCAAATGGTCCCTGGCACCTCACAAGTGCATAGAGCCCAGCGACCGCGCGCGGGGACCCAGCGGCTCGCCAAATGGTCCCTGGTACCTATCCAGGGGCGACTACGCCCTAGCACGAACACACGGGATCCGGCGGCTCGACAAATGGTCCCTGGCCCTCCCAGCACGCACCGTCCCCCAACGAAGTTCTCGTGAGGGTTCCTGCAGCTCGCCAAATGGTCCCTGGCACCTCCCAAGGGCGCATGAGACCAAGCGACCCCGCTGGGTCCCAGCAGCTCGCAAAATGGTCCCTGGCCCTCCCCAGCACGCCGCACCGCCCCCAACGACTTCTCAGGGTTCCTGCGGCTCGCCAAATGGTCCCTGGCACCTCCCAAGGCGCATGAAACCAAGCGACCCGCGCGGGGTCCCAGCGGCTCTAAAATGGTCCCTGGCACCTCCTCAGCGTGCACACGGGCTCCAGCTACCAAGCGCAGAAACCCAGCGGCTCCCCAAAGGTCGCTGGCACCTCCCTAGCAGGCGCACGGGACCAGCGACTTTCTTGGCGTGGTCCCAGCGCCTCGCCAAATGGTCCCTGGTACCACCCAAGCACACGCACTGGGCCCAGTGACCTCGCGCAGTGTCCCAGATGCGTAAATGGTCTGGTACATCCCCAGCGCAGCTGGACGGGCCCCAGCGACGAGCGGGTCCCAGCGGCTCGTGAAATGGTACCTGCGCCCTCCCAGATCACACGTTCCCCAGCGACCTCGCGCAGGGTCCCAGAGGCTCGCCAAACTGTCCCTGGCACCTCCCCAACGCACGCACTGGGCCCAGTGACCCCATGCGGGGTCCCAGCAGCTCGTGAAATGGTCCCTGGCACCATCCCAGCATGTGTACGGGCCCCAGCGATCTCGTGCAGGTTCCCAGCGGCTCGCCAAATGGTACCTGACACCTCTCAACCCCGCGCACGTGTCCCAGCGACCCCGCGCGGGGACCCAGCATCTCGCCAAATGGTCCCTGGCACCTTACCAGCACGCGCATGGGGCCAAAGCAACACCGAGCGGGGTCCCAGCGGCTCGCTAAATGCTCCCTAGACCATCCCCAGCCAGCGCACAGGGCCCAGCTACTCCGTACGTGTCCCTGCGACTCAACAAATGGTCCCTGCCTCCGCCCCAGCGCGCGCACGGGCCCCAGAGACTTTGCTCAGGGTCCCAGCATCTCGCCAAATGGTCCCTGGCACATCCCCAGCGCGCGCACGGGGCCCAGCGACCCCACGCAGGGTCTCAGCGGCTCGCCAAATGGTCCCTGGCACCTCCCCAGCGTGTGCATGGGGCCCAGCGACCCAGTGGGGACCGGCGGCTCGCCAAATGGTCCCTGGTACCTCCCAAGCACACGCACTGGGCCCAGTGACCTCGTGCAGTGTCCCAGAGGCTGGCCTAATGGATCCTGGCACCTCCCCATCGCGCGCATGGGGCCCAGCGACCCCGCACGGGGTCCCAGCGGTGCTACAAATGGTCTCTGGCACATCCCCAGCGTGCGCACGGACCACAGTGATTTCTCGCAGGGTCCCAACGGCTCACCAAATGGTACCTGGCTCCTCCCCAGTGCTCACACAGGACTGCGACCTCGCACGGGATCCTAGCCCCTCACCAAATGGTCCCTGGCTCCAATCCAGCGCACGCACAGGGCCCAGCAACAACGCGCGGGGACCCAGCGGCTTGCAAATCGTCCCTGGCACCTCACCAGCGCGCGCACAGGACCCAGCGACCCTGCGCGGGGTCCCAGCAGCACGCTAAATGGTACCTGGCCCCTCCCCAGCGCGCGCACAGGGTGCAGCGACCCCGCGCGGGTCCCAGAGGCTCGCCAAATGGTACCTGGCACATCCCCAGCACCCGCCCCAGCCACAGCGACTTTGCGTGGGGTCCCAGAGGCTAGCCGAATGGTCCCTGGCTCATCCCCGGCGCGGGCACGGTTCCCAGCGACCAATCGCGGGGTCCCAGCGGCGAGCCAAAAGGTCCCTGGCACATCCCCAGAGCGCGCACGGGGCACAGTGACCCCAGCGCAAGGTCAGCGGATCGCAAAATGGTCCCTGGCTCCTCCCCAGCCCAAGACGGTGCCCAGTGACCCCGTTCGGGATCCCAGTGGCTCGCCAAATGGTCCCTGGCACCTCACAAGTGCATAGAGCCCAGAGACCGCGCGCGGGGTCCCAGCGGCTCGCCAAATGGTCCCTGGCACATCCCCAGAGCGCGCACGGGGCCCAGTGACCTCGCTTGGGGTCCGAGCGGCTCGCAAAATGGTCCCTGGCACCTCCTCAGCGTGCACACGGGCTCCAGCTACCAAGCGTAGAAACCCAGCGGCTCCCCAAAAGGTCGCTGGCACCTCCCTAGCATGCGCACGGGACCCAGCGACTTTGCGCGTGGTCCCAGCGCCTCGCCAAATGGACCCTGGTACCTCCCAAGCACACGCACTGGGCCCAGTGACCTCGCGCAGTGTCCCAGAGGCTCGTAAATGGTCCCTGGCACATCCCCAGTGCAGGCACGGGCCCCAGCGACTTGGCGAGGGATCCCAGTGGCTCGCCAAATGGTACCTGACACCTCTCAGGCGCGAGCATTAGGTCCAGCGACCTCGCGCAGTGACCCAGATGCTCGCAAAAAGGTCCCTGGGACATCCCCAGCGCGCGGACGGGCCCCAGCGACTTCAAGCGGGGTCCCAGCGGCTCGTGAAATAGTACCTGCCCCGTCCCCAGATCACACGTTCCCCAGCGACCTCGCGCAGGGTCCCAGAGGCTCGCCAAACTGTCCCTGGCACCTCCCCAACGCACGCACTGGGCCCAGTGACCCCATGCGGGGTCCCAGCAGCTCGTGAAATGGTCCCTGGCACCATCCCAGCATGTGCACGGGCCCCAGCAATCTCGTGCAGGTTCCCAGCGGCTCGCCAAATGGTACCTGACACCTCTCAACCACGCGCACGGGTCCCAGCGACGGGGGACCCGCGGGGACCCAGCAGCTCGCCAAATGGTCCCTGGCACCTTACCAGCACGCGCATGGGGCCACAGCAACACCGAGCGGGGTCCCAGTGGCTCGCTAAATGGTTCCTGGACCATCCCTAGCCAGCGCACAGGGCCAAGCTACCATGTACGTGTCCCAGCAGCTCGCTAAATGGTCCCTGGCCCCTCCCGAGCGCGCGCACAGGGTGCAGCAACCCATGCAGCTGGTCCCAGAGGCTCGCCAAATGGTACCTGGCACATCCCCAGCACCTGCCCCAGCCACACTTTTGCGTGGGGTCCCAGTGGCTAGCCAAATGGTCCCTGGCTCATCCCCGGCGTGGGCACGGTTCCCAGCGACCAATCGCAGGGTCCCAGCGGCTCGCCAAAAGGTCCCTGGCACATCCCCAGAGCGCAAGACGGGGCCCAGTGACCCGTTCGGGGGTCCCAGTGGCTCGCCAAATGGTCCCTGGCACCTCACAAGTGCATAGAGCCCAGTGACCGTGCGCGGGGTCAAAGCGGCTAGCCAAATGGTCCCTGGCACATCCCCAGAGCGCGCACGGGGCCCAGTGACCGCGCGCGGGGTCCGAGCGGCTCGCAAAATGGTCCCTGGCACCTCCTCAGCGTGCACACGGGCTCCAGCTACCAAGCGTAGAAACCCAGCGGCTCCCCAAAAGGTCGCTGGTACCTCCCAACACACACGACTGGGCCCAGTGACCTCGCGCAGTGTCCCAGAGGCTCGTAAATGGTCCCTGGCACATCCCCAGTGCAGGCACGGGCCCCAGCGACTTGGCGAGGGTTCCCATCGGCTCGCCAAATGGTACCTGACACCTCTCAGGCGCGAGCATTAGGTCCAGCGACCTCGCGCAGTGACCCAGATGCTCGCAAAAAGGTCCCTGGGACATCCCCAGCGCGCGGACGGGCCCCAGCAACAACCGGCGGGGTCCCAGCGGCTCGTGAAATGGTACCTGCCCCCTCCCCAGATCACACGTTCCCCAGCGACCTCGCGCAGGGTCCCAGAGGCTCGCCAAACTGTCCCTGGCACCTCCCCAACGCACGCACTGGGCCCAGTGACCCCATCGCGGGGTCCCAGCAGCTCGTGAAATGGTCCCTGGCACCATCCTAGCACGTCACGGGCCCCAGCGATCTCGTGCAGGTTCCCAGCGGCTCGCCAAATGGTACCTGACACCTCTCAACCGCCAAGCACGGGTCCCAGCGACAGTAGCGGGGACCCAGCAGCTCGACCAATTGGTCCCTAGCACCTTACCAGCACGCGCATGGGGCCAAAGCAACACCGAGCGGGGTCCCAGCGGCTCGCTAAATGCTCCCTAGACCATCCCCAGCCAGCGCACAGGGCCCAGCTACCCCGCACGTGTCCCCGCGACTCAACAAATGGTCCCTGCCTCCGCCCCAGCACGCGCACGGGCCCCAGAGACTTTGCTCAGGGTCCCAGCGTCTCGCCAAATGGTCCCTGGCACATCCCCAGCGCGCGCACGGGGCCCAGCGACCCCACGCAGGGTCTCAGCGGCTCGCCAAATGGTCCCTGGCACCTCCCCAGCGTGTGCATAGGGCCCAGCGACCCCGAGTGGGGACCGAGCGGCTCGCCAAATGGTCCCTGGTACCTCCCAAGCACACGCACTGGGCCCAGTGACCTCGCGCAGTGTCCCAGAGGCTCGTAAATGGTCCCTGGCACATCCCCAGTGCAGGCACGGGCCCCAGCGACTTGGCGAGGGTTCCCAGCGGCTCGCCAAATGGTACCTGACACCTTTCAGGCGCGAGCATTAGGACCAGCGACCTCGCGCAGTGTCCCAGAGGCTCGTAAATGGTCCCTGGCACATCCCCAGTGCAGGCACGGGCCCCAGCGACTTGGCGAGGGTTCCCAGCGGCTCGCCAAATGGTACCTGACACCTTTCAGGCGCGAGCATTAGGACCAGCGACCTCGCGCAGTGACCCAGATGCTCCCAAAATGGTCTCTGGTACATCCCCAGCGCGCGGACGGGCCCCAGCGACTTCGAGCGGGGTCCCAGCGGCTCGTGAAATGGTACCTGCCCCCTCCCCAGATCACACGTTCCCCAGCGACCTCGCGCAGGGTCCCAGAGGCTCGCCAAACTGTCCCTGGCACCTCCCCATGCGGGGTCCCAGCAGCTCGTGAAATGGTCCCTGGCACCATCCTAGCACGTGTACGGGCCCCAGCGATCTCGTGCAGGTTCCCAGCGGCTCGCCAAATGGTACCTGACACCTCTCAACCGCGCGCACGGGTCCCAGCGACCCCGCGCGGGGACCCAGCAGCTCGCCAAATGGTCCCTGGCACCTTACCAGCACGCGCATGGGGCCAAAGCAACACCGAGCGGGGTCCCAGCGGCTCGCTAAATGCTCCCTAGACCATCCCCAGCCAGCGCACAGGGCCCAGCTACCCAAGACGTGTCCCCACGACTCAACAAATGGTCCCTGCCTCCGCCCCAGCGCGCGCACGGGCCCCAGAGACTTTGCTCAGGGTCCCAGCGTCTCGCCAAATGGTCCCTGCCTCCGCCCCAGCGCGCGCACGGGCCCCAGAGACTTTGCTCAGGGTCCCAGCGTCTCGCCAAATGGTCCCTGGCACATCCCCAGCGCCAAGACGGGGCCCAGCGACCCACGCAGGGTCTCAGCGGCTCGCCAAATGCTCCCTGGCACCTCCCCAGCGTGTGCATGGGGCCCAGCGACCCCGAGTGGGGACCGAGCGGCTCGCCAAATGGTCCCTGGTACCTCCCAAGCACACGCACTGGGCCCAGTGACCTCGTGCATTGTCCCAGAGGCTGGCCTAATGGATCCTGGCACCTCCCCATCGCGCATGGGGCCCAGCGACCCCCAAGACGGGGTCCCAGCGGTTCTACAAATGGTCTCTGGCACATCCCCAGCGTGCGCCACGGACCACAGTGATTTTCGCGGGGTCCCAACGGCTCACCAAATGGTACCTGGCTCCTCCCCAGTGCGCGCACAGGACTGCGACCCAAGCGGGGTCCTAGCGGCTCACCAAATGGTCCCTGGCTCCAATCCAGCGCACGCACAGGGCCCAGCAACAACGCGCGGGGTCCCAGCGGCTTGCAAATGGTCCCTGGCACCTCACCAGCACAGGACCCAGCGACCCAGGGGGTGCAGCAACCCCCCTGGGTCCCAGCCAGAGGGTCCCGCTAAATGGTCCCTGGCCCCTCCCCAGCGCGCGCACTGGGCCCAGTGACCTCGTGCAGTGTCCCAGAGGCTCGCCAAATGGTACCTGGCACATCCCCAGCACCTGCCCCAGCCACAGCGACTTTGCGTGGGGTCCCAGTGGCTAGCCGAATGGTCCCTGGCTCATCCACGGCGTGGGCACAGTTCCCAGCGACCAATCGCGGGGTCCCAGCGGCGAGCCAAAAGGTCCCTGGCACATCCCCAGAGCGCGCAAGGGGCCCAGTGACCCCGCGCGGGGTCCGAGCGGATCGCAAAATGGTCCCTGGCTCCTACCCAGCGCGCGCACGGTGCCCAGCGATCCCATTCGGGGTCCCAGTGGCTCGCCAAATGGTCCCTGGCACCTCACAAGTGCATAGAGCCCAGCGACCGCGCGCGGGGTCCCAGCGGCTAGCCAAATGGTCCCTGGCACATCCCCAGAGCGCGCACGGGGCCCAGTGACCCCGCGCGGGGTCCGAGCGGCTCGCAAAATGGTCCCTGGCACCTCCTCAGCGTGCACACGGGCTCCAGCTACCAAGCGCAGAAACCCAGCGGCTCCCCAAAAGGTCGCTGGCACCTCCCTAGCATGCGCACGGGACACAGCGACTTTGCGCGTGGTCCCAGCGCCTCGCCAAATGGACCCTGGTACCTCCCAAGCACACGCACTGGGCCCAGTGACCTCGCGGAGTGTCCCAGAGGCTCGTAAATGGTCCCTGGCACATCCCCAGTGCAGGCACGGGCCCCAGCGACTTGGCGAGGGTTCCCAGCGGCTCGCCAAATGGTACCTGACACCTCTCAGGCGCGAGCATTAGGTCCAGCGACCTCGCGCAGTGACCCAGATGCTCGCAAAAAGGTCCCTGGGACATCCCCAGCGCGCGGACGGGCCCCAGCGACTTCGAGCGGGGTCCCAGCGGCTCGTGAAATGGTACCTGCCCCGTCCCCAGATCACACGTTCCCCAGCGACCTCGCGCAGGGTCCCAGAGGCTCGCCAAACTGTCCCTGGCACCTCCCCAACGCACGCACTGGGCCCAGTGACCCCATGCGGGGTCCCAGCAGCTCGTGAAATGGTCCCTGGCACCATCCCAGCACGTGCACGGGCCCCAGCAATCTCGTGCAGGTTCCCAGCGGCTCGCCAAATGGTACCTGACACCTCTCAACCACGCACACGGGTCCCAGCGACGGGGGACCCGCGGGGACCCAGCAGCTCGCCAAATGGTCCCTGGCACCTTACCAGCACGCGCATGGGGCCACAGTAACACCGAGCGGGGTCCCAGCGGCTCGCTAAATGGTTCCTGGACCATCCCTAGCCAGCGCACAGGGCCAAGCTACCCGACGTGTCCCAGCGGCTTGCAAATGGTCCCTGGCACCTTCCCAGCACGCGCATGGGGCCCAGCGACTCCATGCTCTGTCCTACTGGCTCGCCAAATGTACCCTGGCAACTTACCAGCACGTGCACAGGGCCCAGCGACTCGCCAAATGGTCCCTGCCTCCGCCCCAGCGTGTGCATGGGGCCCAGCGACCCCGAGTGGGGACCCAGCGGCTCGCCAAATGGTCCCTGGTACCTCCCAAGCACACGCACTGGGCCCAGTGTGCTCGCGCAGTGTCCCAGCGGCTCGCAAAATGGTCCCTGGCCCCTCCCCAGCACGCGCACGGGGCCCAGTGACCCCGCGCGGACTCCAGCGGCTGGCCTAATGGATCCTGGCACCTCCCCATCGCGCGCATGGGGCCCAGTGACCCCACACGGGGTCCCACCGGTTCTCCAAATCGTCCCTGGCACATCCCCAGCGTGCGCACGGAGCCCAGTGATCTCTCGTGGGGTCCCAACGGCTCGTAAATGGTCCCTGGCACATCCCCAGTGCAGGCACGGGCCCCAGCGACTTGGCGAGGGTTCCCAGCGGCTCGCCAAATGGTACCTGACACCTCTCAGGCGCGAGCATTAGGTCCAGCGACCTCGCGCAGTGACCCAGATGCTCGCAAAAAGGTCCCTGGGACATCCCTAGCGCGCGGACGGCCCCAGCGACTTCGAGCGGGGTCCCAGCGGCTCGTGAAATGGTACCTGCCCCCTCCCCAGATCACACGTTCCCCAGCGACCTCGTGCAGGGTCCCAGAGGCTCGCCAAACTGTCCCTGGCACCTCCCCAACGCACGCACTGGGCCCAGTGACCCCATGCGGGGTCCCAGCAGCTCGTGAAATGGTCCCTGGCACCATCCCAGCACGTGCACGGGCCCCAGCAATCTCGTGCAGGTTCCCAGCGGCTCGCCAAATGGTACCTGACACCTCTCAACCACGCACACGGGTCCCAGCGACGGGGGACCCGCGGGGACCCAGCAGCTCGCCAAATGGTCCCTGGCACCTTACCAGCACGCGCATGGGGCCACAGCAACACTGAGCGGGGTCCCAGTGGCTCGCTAAATGGTTCCTGGACCATCCCTAGCCAGCGCACAGGGCCAAGCTACCCCGCACGTGTCCCAGCGGCTTGTAAAATGGTCCCTGGCACCTTCCCAGCACGCGCATGGGGCCCAGCGACTCCATGCTCTCTCTTACTGGCTCGCCAAATGTACCCTGGTAACTTACCAGCACATGCACAGGCCCCAGCGACCCTGTGCGGGGGCCCAGCGACTCGCCAAATGGTCCCTGCCTCCGCCCCAGCGTGTGCATGGGGCCCAGCGACCCCGAGTGGGGACCCAGCGGCTCGCCAAATGGTCCCTGGTACCTCCCAAGCACACGCACTGGGCCCAGTGTGCTCGCGCAGTGTCCCAGCGGCTCGCAAAATGGTCCCTGGCCCCTCCCCAGCGCACGCACGGGGCCCAATGACCCCGCGCGGACTTCAGCGGCTGGCCTAATGGATCCTGGCACCTCCCCATCGCGCGCATGGGGCCCAGTTACCCCGCACAGAGTCCCAGCGGTTCTCCAAATCGTCCCTGGCACATCCCCAGCGTGCGCACGGAGCCCAGTGATCTCTCGTGGGGTCCCAACGACTCACCAAATGGTACCTGGCTCCACCCCAGTGCGCTAGGGACTCCCAGCGACTTAGCGAGGGGTCCTAGAGGATCACCAAATGGTCCCTGGCTCCTATCAGCGCAGCGAACAGGGCCCAGCAACCTCGCGAGCGGTTTCCCAGCGGCTCCCAAATGGTCCCTGCCCCTCCCCAGCGTGTGCACGGGGCCCAGCGACCCCGCGCAGGGTCCCAGCAGCTCGGCAAATGGTCCCTGGCACCTCACCAGCATGCCCACGGGCCCCAGCGACCCAGCGCGGGGTCCCAGAGGCTCGCCAAATGGTACCTGGCACATCCCCAGCACCGCCCCAGCCCCAGCGACTTTCGTGGGGTCCCAGCGGCAAGCGGAATGGTCCCTGGCTCATCCCAGCGGGCACGGTTCCCAGCGACCAATCGCGGGGTCCCAGCGGCTAGCCAAAAGGTCCCTGGCACATCCCCAGAGCCAGACGGGGCCCAGTGACCCCGCGAGGGTCCGAGCGGCTTCGCAAAATGGTCCCTGGCTCCTCCCCAGCGCAGCAAGACGGTGCCCAGCGACCCCGTTCGGGGGTCCCAGTGGCTCGCCAAATGGTCCCTGGCACCTCACAAGTGCATAGAGCCCAGCGACGCGCTGGGACCCAGCGGCTCGCCAAATGGTCCCTGGTAACTATCCAGGGGCGCACCACGCCCAGCAAAACACAGCGGGATCCGAGCGGCTCGACAAATTGTCCCTGGCACTCCCCAGCACGCGCACCGTCCCCAACGACTTCTCGTAGGGTTCCTGCGGCTCGCCAAATGGTCCCTGGCACCTCCCAAGGGCGCATGAGACCAAGCGACCTTGGGGTCCCAGCGGCTCGCAAAATGGTCCCTGGCACCTCCTCAAGCGTGCACACGGGCTCCAGCTACAAAGCGCAGAAACCCAGCTTAGCTCCCCAAAAGGTCGCTGGCACCTCCCTAGCATGCGCACGGGACCCAGCGACTTTGCGCGTGGTCCCAGCGCCTCGCCAAATGGTCCCTGGTACCTCCCAAGCACACGCACTGGGCCCAGTGACCTCGCGCCCAGTGTCCCAGAGGCTCGTAAATGGTCCCTGGCACATCCCCAGTGCAGGCACGGGCCCCAGCGACTTGGCGAGGGTTCCCAGCGGCTCGCCAAATGGTACCTGAAACCTCTCTCAGGCGCGAGCATTAGGTCCAGCGACCTCGCGCAGTGACCCAGATGCTCCCAAAATGGTCTCTGGTACATCCCCAGCGCGGCGCCCCGGCCCCAGCGACTTCGGGCGGGGTCCCAGCGGCTCGTGAAATGGTACCTGCCCCTCCCCAGATCACACGTTCCCCAGCGACCTCGCGCAGGGGTCCCAGAGGCTCGCCAAACTGTCCCTGGCACCTCCCCAACGCACGCACTGGGCCCAGTGACCCCATGCGGGTCCCAGCAGCTCGTGAAATGGTCCCTGGCACCATCCCAGCACGTCCCACGGGCCCCAGCGATCGTGCAGGTTCCCAGCGGCTCGCCAAATGGTACCTGACACCTCTCACGAGCACGGGTCCCAGCGCGGGGACCCGCGGGGACCCAGCTCGCCAAATGGTCCCTGGCACCTTACCAGCACGCGCGCATGGGGCCAAAGCAACACCGAGCGGGGTCCCAGCGGCTCGCTAAATGCTCCCTAGACCATCCCCAGCCAGCGCACAGGGCCCAGCTACCCCGCCACGTGTCCCAGCGACTCAACAAATGGTCCCTGGCACCTCCCCCCCAGCGCGCATGGGGACCCCAGAGACTTTGCTCAGGGTCCCAGCGTCTCGCCAAATGGTCCCTGGTACCTCCCAAGCACACGCACTGGGCCCAGTGACCTCGTGCAGTGTCCCAGAGGCTGGCCCTAATGGATCCTGGCACCTCCCCAGCGTGTGCATAGTGGCTCAGCGACCCGCCAATGGGGTCCCAGCGGTTCTACAAATGGTCTCTGGCACATCCCCAGCATGCGCACTGGACCACAGTGATTTCTCGCGGGGTTCCAACGGCTCACCAAATGGTACCTGGCTCCTCCCCAGTCGGCGCACAGGACTGCGACCTGCCCACGGGACCCCAGCGGCTCACCAAATGGTCCCTGGCTCCCAATCCAGCGCACGACGGGGCCCAGCAACTTTGTGGGGTCCCAGCGGCTCTCCAAATGGTCCTTGCCCCTCCCCAGCATGCGCTGGGACCCAGCGACCCTGCGCAGGGTCCCAGCAAGCTCGGCAAATGGTCCCTGGCCTCCCAGCATGCTGGGACCCAGCGACCCTGCGCAGGGTCCCAGCAGCTCGCCAAATGGTACCTGGCACATCCCCAGCACCCGCCCCAGCCCCAGCGACTTTGGCGTGGGGTCCCAGCGGCAAGCCGAATGGTCCCTGGCTCATCCTGGCGCTGGCACGGTTCCCAGCGACCAAGCGGGGTCAAGCGGCTAGCCAAAAGGTCCTGGCACATCCCCAGCGTGCGCACGGGGCCCACTGACCCTCGCGGGGTCCCAGCGGCTCGCAAAATGGTCCCTGGCTCCTCCCCAGCAGCAGACGGTGCCCAGCGACCCCGCGCGGGGTCCCAGTGGCTCGCCAAATGGTCCCTGGCACCTCACAAGTGCATAGAGCCCAGCGACCGCTGGGACCCAGCGGCTCGCCAAATGGTCCCTGGTACCTATGGGGGGCCACTACTCCCAGCGAACAGGCGGGATCCGGCCATTTCGACAAATGGTCCCTGGCACTCCCAGCAGCGGGGTCCCCAGCGACTTCTCGTGGGGTTCCTGCGGCTCGCCAAATGGTCCCTGGCACCTCCTGGGGCGCATGAGACCAAGCGACGTGGGGTCCCAGCGGCTCGCAAAATGGTCCCTGGCACCTCCTCAGCGTGCACGGGCTCCAGCGACCGCAGAAACCCAGCGGCTCCCCAAAAGGTCGCTGGCACCTCCCCAGCATGCCGCACGGGACCCAGCGACTTTTGCGTGGTCCCAGCGCCTCGCCAAATGGTCCCTGGTACCTCCCAAGGGGCGCACTGGGCCCAGTGACCTCGCGCAGTGTCCCAGAGGCTCGTAAATGGTCCCTGGCACATCCCCAGTGCAGGCACGGGCCCCAGCGACTTGGCGAGGGTTCCCAGCGGCTCGCCAAATGGTACCTGACACCTCACAAGTGCATAGAGCCCAGCGACCGCGCGCGGGGTCCCAGCGGCTAGCCAAATGGTCCCTGGCACCTCCTCAGCGTGCACACGGGCTCCAGCTACCAAGCGCAGAAACCCAGCAGCTCCCCAAAAGGTCGCTGGCCCCTCCCTAGCATGCACACGGGACCCAGCGACTTTGCGCGTGGTCCCAGCGCCTCGCCAAATGGACCCTGGTACCTCCCAAGCACATGCACTGGGCCCAGTGACCTCGCGGAGTGTCCCAGAGGCTCGTAAATGGTCCCTGGCACATCCCCAGTGCAGGCACGGGCCCCAGCGACTTGGCGAGGGTTCCCAGCGGCTCGCCAAATGGTATCTGACACCTCTCAGGCGCGAGCATTAGGTCCAGCGACCTCGCGCAGTGACCCAGATGCTCGCAAAAAGGTCCCTGGGACATCCCCAGCGCGCGGACGGCCCCAGCGACTTCGAGCGGGGTCCCAGCGGCTCGTGAAATGGTACCTGCCCCTCCCAGAGCACACGTTCCCCAGCGACCTCGCGCAGGGTCCCAGAGGCTCGCCAAACTGTCCCTGGCACCTCCCCAACGCACGCACTGGGCCCAGTGACCCCATGCGGGGTCCCAGCAGCTCGTGAAATGGTCCCTGGCACCATCCCAGCACGTGCACGGGCCCCAGCAATCTCGTGCAGGTTCCCAGCGGCTCGCCAAATGGTACCTGACACCTCTCAACCACGCTGCGGGTCCCAGCGACGGGGACCAGCGGGGACCAACAGCTCGCCAAATGGTCCCTGGCACCTTACCAGCACGCGCATGGGGCCACAGCAACACCGAGCGGGGTCCCAGCGGCTCGCTAAATGGTTCCTGGACCATCCCTAGCCAGCGCACCGGGCCAAGCTACCCCGCACGTGTCCCAGCGGCTTGCAAAATGGTCCCTGGCACCTTCCCAGCACGCGCATGGGGCCCAGCGACTCCATGCTCTGTCCTACTGGCTCGCCAAATGTACCCTGGCAACTTACCAGCACGTGCACAGGCCCCAGCGACCCTGTGCGGGGGCCCAGCGACTCGCCAAATGGTCCCTGCCTCCGCCCCAGTGTGTGCATGGGGCCCAGCGACCCCGAATGGGGACCCAGCGGCTCGCCAAATGGTCCCTGGTACCTCCCAAGCACACGCACTGGGCCCAGTGTGCTCGAGCAGTGTCCCAGCGGCTCGCAAAATGGTCCCTGGCCCCTCCCCAGCGCGCGCACGGGGCCCAGTGACCCCGCGCGGACTCCAGCGGCTGGCCTAATGGATCCTGGCACCTCCCCATTGCGCGCATGGGGCCCAGTGACCTCACACGGGGTCCCAGCAGTTCTCCAAATCGTCCCTGGCACATCCCCAGCGTGCGCCGCGGAGCCCAGTGATCTCTCGTGGGGTCCCAACGGCTCGTAAATGGTCCCTGGCACATCCCCAGTGCAGGCACGGGCCCCAGCGACTTGGCGAGGGTTCCCAGCGGCTCGCCAAATGGTACCTGACACCTCTCAGGCGCGAGCATTAGGTCCAGCGACCTCGCGCAGTGACCCAGATGCTCCCAAAATGGTCTCTGGAACATCCCCAGCTGGCGGGCCAGGCCCCAGCCGGCGGGGTCCCAGCGGCTCGTGAAATGGTACCTGCCCCCTCCCCAGATCACACGTTCCCCAGCGACCTCGCGCAGGGTCCCAGAGGCTCGCCAAACTGTCCCTGGCACCTCCCCAACGCACGCACTGGGCCCAGTGACCCCATGCGGGGTCCCAGCAGCTCGTGAAATGGTCCCTGGCACCTTACCAGCACGCGCATGGGGCCAAAGCAACACCGAGCGGGGTCCCAGCGGCTCGCTAAATGCTCCCTAAACCATCCCCAGCCAGCGCACAGGGCCCAGCTACCCCGCACGTGTCCCCGCGACTCAACAAATGGTCCCTGGCACATCCCCGGCGCGGGCACGGTTCCCAGCGACCAATCGCGGGGTCAAAAGGTCCCTGGCACATCCCAAGCGCCGCGGGGCCCAGTGACCCGCGCGGGGTCCCCGGCTTCATAAAATGGTCCCTGGCTCCTCCGGGGCCCGGTGCCCATGACCCCGTTCGGGGTCCCAGTGGCTCGCCAAATGGTCCCTGGGACCCTGGAGCATAGAGCCCAGCCTATAGGGGGACCCAGCTGACTCGTAAATGGTCCCTGGTACCTATCCAGGGGACCACGCCCAGCGAACACACGCGGGATCGGCGGCTCGACAAATGGTCCCTGGCACTCCCCAGCACGCGCACCGTCCCCAACGACTTCTCGTAGGGTTCCTGCGGCTCGCCAAATGGTCCCTGGCACCTCCAAGGGCGCATGAGACCAAGCGACCCAGCGCTGGGGTCCCAGCGGCTCATAAAATGGTCCTGGCACCTCCTCAAGCGTGCACACAGGGCTCCAGCTACCAAGCGCAGAAACCCAGCGGCTCCCCAAAAAGGTCGCTGGCACCTCCCTAGCATCGCACGGGACCCAGCGACTTCTTGGCGTGGTCCCAGCGCCTCGCCAAATGGTCCCTGGTACCTCCCAAGCACACGCACTGGGCCCAGTGACCTCGCGCAGTGTCCCAGAGGCTCGTAAATGGTCCCTGGCACATCCCCAGTGCAGGCACGGGCCCCAGCGACTTGGCGAGGGTTCCCAGCGGCTCGCCAAATGGTACCTGACACCTCTCAGGCGCGAGCATTAGGTCCAGCGACCTCGCGCAGTGACCCAGATGCTCCCAAAATGGTCTCTGGTACATCCCCAGCGCGCGGACGGGCCCCAGCGACTTCGAGCGGGGTCCCAGCGGCTCGTGAAATGGTACCTGCCCCCTCCCCAGATCACACGTTCCCCAGCGACCTCGCGCAGGGTCCCAGAGGCTCGCAAACTGTCCCTGGCACCTCCCCAACGCACGCACTGGGCCCCATTGACCCCATGCGGGGTCCCAGCAGCTCGTGAAATGGTCCCTGGCACCATCCCAGCACGTGCACGGGCCCCAGCAATCTCGTGCAGGTTCCCAGCGGCTCGCCAAATGGTACCTGACACCTCTCAACCACGCGCACGGTCCCAGCGACCCCGCGCGGGGACCCAGCAGCTCGCCAAATGGTCCCTGGCACCTTACCAGCACGCGCATGGGGGCCAAAGCAACACCGGCGGGGTCCCAGCGGCTCGCTAAATGGTTCCTAGACCATCCCCAGCCAGCGACAGGGCCCAGCTACCCCGCACGTGTCCCAGCGACTCAACAAATGGTCCTGGCACCCTCCCAGCAGCGCGCATGGGGCCCAGAGACTCTTTGCTCAGGGTCCCAGCGGCTCGCCAAATGGTCCCTGGCACATCCCCAGCACGGTGCACAGGCCCCAGCGACCCCTGTGCGGGGTCTCAGCGGCTCGCCAAATGGTCCCTGGCACCTCCCCAGCGTGTGCATGGGGCCCAGCGACCCCGAGTGGGGACCGAGCGGCTCGCCAAATGGTCCCTGACTCCAATCCAGCGCACGCACTGGGACCCAGCAACACGCGGGGTCCCAGCGGACTCGCAAATGGTCCCTGCCCCTCCCCAGCGCAGCGCACAGGACCCAGCGACCCTGCGCAGGGTCCCAGCAGCTCGCTAAATGGTCCCTGGCCCCTCCCCAGCGCACACAGGGTGCAGCGACCCTTGTGGTCCCAGAGGCTCTCCAAATGGTACCTGGCACATCCCCAGCACCTGCCCCAGCCACAGCGACATGCGTGGGGTCCCAGTGGCTAGCCAAATGGTCCCTGGGTCATCCCGGCGCGAACACGGTTCCCCAGCGACCAATCGCGGGGTCCCAGCGAGCCAAAAGGTCCTGGCACATCCCAGAGCGCGACGGGGCACAGTGACCCAGCGGGGGTCCAGCGGCTCACAAAATGGTCCCTGGCTCCTCCCCAGCGCGCCACGGTCCCCAGCGACTACGTTCGGGGTCCCAGTGGCTTGCCAAATGGTCCCTGGCACCTCCCAAGTGCATAGAGCCCAGCGACGGCGGGTCCCAGCGGCTAGCCAAATGGTCCCTGGCACATCCCCAAGCGCCGCGGGGCCCAGTGACAAAAGGTCCCAGCGGCTCTAAAAATGGACCCTGGCACCTCCTCAAGCGTGCACCACGGGTTTCAGCTACCTGGCGTAGAAACCCAGCGGCTCCCAAATGGTCCTGGTTCCTCCCAGCACACCGCGCACTGGGCCCAGTGACCTCGCGCAGTGTCCCAGAGGCTCGTAAATGGTCCCTGGCACATCCCCAGTGCAGGCCGGGCCCCAGCGACTTGGCGAGGGTTCCCAGCGGCTTTCGCCAAATGGTACCTGACACCTCTCAGGCGCGAGCATTGGGTCCAGCGACCTCAGCGCAGTGACCCAGATGCTCCCAAAATGGTCCCTGGGACATCCCCAACGGGCGGACGGGCCCCAGCGACTTGAGCGGGGTCCCAGCAGCTCGTGAAATGGTCCCTGGCACCATCCCAGCACGCGCCGCGGGCCCCAGCAATCTCGTGCAGGTTCCCAGCGGCTCGCCAAATGGTACCTGACACCTCTCCTCCACGCCGCACGGGTCCTCCAACGGGGACCAGCGGGGACCCAACAGCTCGCCAAATGGTCCCTGGCACCTTACCAGCACGCCGGATGGGGCCACAGCAACACGGCGGGGTCCCAGCGGCTCGCTAAATGGTTCCTGGACCATCCCTAGCCAGCGCACAGGGGCCAACCCTACCTGCGCGTGTCCCAGCGGCTTGCAAAATGGTCCCTGGCACCTTCCCCACGCAGCGCATGGGGCCCAGCGACTCCCTGCTCTGTCCCACTGGCTCGCCAAATGTACCCTGGCACCTTACCAGCACGTGCACAGGCCCCAGCGACCCTGTCGCAAATGGCCAAATGGTCCCTGCCTCCGCCCCCGTGTGCATGGGGCCCCAGCGACCCGAGTGGGGACCCGGCGGCTCGCCAAATGGTCCCTGCTACCTCCCCAAGCACACGCATTGGGCCCAGTGACCTCGTGCAGTGTCCCAGAGGCTGGCCTAATGGATCCTGGCACCTCCCCATCGCGCGCATGGGGCCCAGCGACTTTTCGGGGTCCCAGCGGTTCTACAAATGGTCTCTGGCACATCCCCAGCGTGCGCCACGAACCCAGTGATTTCTCAGGGTCCCAACGGCTCACCAAATGGTACCTGGCTCCTCCCAGTGCGCGCACAGGACTGCGACCTCGCACGGGGTCCTTGGCTCACCAAATGGTCCCTGGCTCCAATCCAGCGCACGCACAGGGCCCAGCAACAACGGCGGGGTCCCAGCGGCTCGCAAATGGTCCTGCCCCTCCCAGCAGCGCACAGGACCCAGCGACCCTGCGCAGGGTCCCAGCAGCTCGCTAAATGGTCCCTGGCCCCTCCCCAGCGCGCGCACAGGGTGCAGCGACCCCACTGGGGTCCCAGAGGCTCGCCAAATGGTACCTGGCACATCCCCAGCACCTGCCCCAGCCACAGCGACCGCGTGGGGTCCCAGTGGCTAGCCGAATGGTCCCTGGCTCATCCCAGCGTGACACGGTTCCCAGCGACCAATCAGCGGGGTCCCAGCGGCGTTCAAAAGGTCCCTGGCACATCCCAGAGCGGCGACGGGCACAGTGACCTAGCGGGTCCCGGCTTTCATAAAATGGTCCCTGGCTCCTCCCCAGCGCCACGGTCCCCAGCGACTATGTTCGGGGTCCCAGTGGCTTGCCAAATGGTCCCTGGCACCTCACAAGTGCATAGAGCCCAGCGACCCCAGCACAAGGCGGGGTCAGCGGTTCTAGCCAAATGGTCCCTGGCACATCCCAGAGCGCGCCGCGGGGCCCAGTGACCCAGTGGGGTCGAGCGGCTCATAAAATGGTCCCTGGCACCTCCTCAGCGTGCACACGGGCTCCAGCTACAAGCGTGAAACCCAGCGGCTCCCCAAAAGGTCGCTGGTACCTCCCAAGCACACGCACTGGGCCCAGTGACCTCGCGCAGTGTCCCAGAGGCTCGTAAATGGTCCCTGGCACATCCCCAGTGCAGGCACGGGCCCCAGCGACTTGGCGAGGGTTCCCAGCGGCTCGCCAAATGGTACCTGACACCTCTCAGGCGCGAGCATTAGGTCCAGCGACCTCGCGCAGTGACCCAGATGCTCGCAAAAAGGTCCCTGGGACATCCCCCGTGCGGACGGGCCCCAGCGACTTCGAGCGGGGTCCCAGCGGCTCGTGAAATAGTACCTGCCCCGTCCCCAGATCACACGTTCCCCAGCGACCTCGCGCAGGGTCCCAGAGGCTCGCCAAACTGTCCCTGGCACCTCCCCAACGCACGCACTGGGCCCAGTGACCCCATGCGGGGTCCCAGCAGCTCGTGAAATGGTCCCTGGCACCATCCCAGCACGTGCACGGGCCCCAGCAATCTCGTGCAGGTTCCCAGCGGCTCGCCAAATGGTACCTGACACCTCTCAAAGCATACGGGTCCCAGCAACGGGGACCCCGGGGACCCAGCAGCTCGCCAAATGGTCCCTGGCACCTTACCAGCACGCGCATGGGGCCACAGCAACACCGAGCGGGGTCCCAGCGGCTCGCTAAATGGTTCCTGGACCATCCCTAGCCAGCGCACAGGGCCAAGCTACCCTGCACGTGTCCCAGCGGCTTGCAAAATGGTCCCTGGCACCTTCCCAGCACGCGCATGGGGCTCAGCGACTCCATGCTCTGTCCTACTGGCTCGCCAAATGTACCCTGGCAACTTACCAGCACGTGCACAGGCCCAAGCGACCCTGTGAGGGGGCCCAGCGGCTCGCCAAATGGTACCTGACACCTCCCAACCACGCACACGGGTCCCAGGGGGGAGTTCTTGGGACAACAGCTCGCCAAATGGTCCCTGGCACCTTACCAGCACGCGCATGGGGCTACAGTAACACCGAGCGGGGTCCCAGCGGCTCGCTAAATGGTTCCTGGACCATCCCCAGCCAGCGCACAGGGCCCAGCTACCCCACGTGTCCCAGCGGCTGGCAAATGGTCCTGGCACCTTCCATTGCGTGCATGGGGCCCAGCGACTCCATGCTCTGTCCCTACTGGCTCGCCAAATGTACCCTGGCAACCCCCCAGCGTGCACAGGCCCCAGCGACCACGAGGGGTCCCAGCGGCTAACCAAATGGTCCCTGGCATCCTCCCCCAAGCGTGTACATGGGGCCCAGCGACCCCAGTGGGGTCCCAGCGGTTCGTCAAATGGTCCCTGGTACCTCCCAAGCATGCACTGGGCCCAGTGTGCTCGCGCAGTGTCCCAGCGGCTCGCAAAATGGTCCCTGCCCCTCCCCACCACGGGCCCAGTGACCCTGCGCCGGGACTCCAGCGGCTGGCCCTAAATGGTCCCTGGCACCTCCCCCGCGATGGGGCCCAGTGACCCATGCGGGGTCCCAGCGATTCTCCAAATGGTCCCTGGCACATCCCCAGCGTGCGCACGGGCCCAGTGACCTCGCGTGGGGTCCCAGCGGCTCGTAAATGGTCCCTGGCACATCCCCAGTGCAGGCACGGGCCCCAGCGACTTGGCGAGGGTTCCCAGCGGCTCGCCAAATGGTACCTGACACCTCTCAGCGCGAGCATTGGGTCCAGCGACCTCGCGCAGTGACCCAGATGCTCCCAAAATGGTCCCTGGTACATCCCCCACCTGCGGACGGGCCCCAGCGACCTTGGGGGGGTCCCAGTGGCTCGTGAAATGGGACCTGCCCCTCCCAGATCACACGTTCCCCAGCGACCTCGCGCGGGGTCCCAAAGGCTCGCCAAACTGTCCCTGGCACCTCCCCAGCGCACGCACTGGGCCCAGTGACCCCATCGCGGGGTCCCAGCGGCTCAGCAAAATGGTCCCTGGCACCATCCCAGCACGTGTACGGGCCCCAGCGATCTCGTGCAGGTTCCCAGCGGCTCGCCAAATGGTACCTGACACCTCTCAACCTTGCGCCACCGGGTCCCAGTGACCTGGGGACCCAGAGACTCGCAAATGGTCCCTGGCACCTTACCAGCAGCGCATGGGGCCAAAAGCAACACCGAGCGGGGTCCCAGCGGCTCGCTAAATGGTCCCTAGACCATCCCCAGCCAGCGTGCAGGGCCCAGCTACCCCCTTACGTGTCCCAGCGACTCAACAAATGGTCCCTGGCACATCCCCAGCAGCAAGCTGGGGCCCAGCGACCCAAGGGTCTCAGCGGCTCGCCAAATGGTCCCTGGCACCTCCCCAGCGTGTGCATGGGGCCCAGCGACCCCAGTGGGTCCCAGCGGCTCGCCAAATGGTCCCTGGTACCTCCCAAGCACACGCACTGGGCCCAGTGACCTCGTGCAGTGTCCCAGAGGCTGGCCAAATGGATCCTGGCACCTCCCATCGCGAGCATGGGGCCCAGCGACCCCTCGACGGGTCCCAGCTGTTCTACAAATGGTCCCTGGCACATCCCAGCCGACGGGACCACAGTGATTTCTCAGCGGGGTCCCAACGGCTCACCAAATGGTCCCTGGCTCCTCCCCAGTGCGGCGCGACAGGACTGGTGACCTACGCCACGGGGTCCCAGCGGCTCACCAAATGGTCCCTGGCTCCAATCCACGCGCGCTGGGGCCCAGCAACAACGCGGGGTCCCAGCGGCTCGCAAATGGTCCCTTGCCCCTCCCCAGCACGCATGGGACCCAGCGACCCCGCGCAGGGTCCCAGCAGCTCGCTAAATGGTCCCTGGCCCCTCCCAGCGCACCACAGGGTGCAGCGACCCCACGCTGGGTCCCAGAGGCTCGCCAAATGGTACCTGGCACATCCCCAGCACCTGCCCCAGCCACAGCTGGTCTTCTGTGGGGTCCCAGTGGCTAGCAAATGGTCCCTGGCTCATCCGCGCTGACACGGTTCCCAGCGACCAATCGCGGGGTCCCAGCGGCAAGCCAAAAGGTCCCTGGCACATCCCCAGAGTGGCGACGGTCAACAGTGTCCCCACCGGGGTCCCACGTGGCTCGCCAAATGGTCCCTGGCACCTCCCCAGCGCGCCACGGTCCCCAGCGATGTTCGGGGTCCCAGTGGCTTCCCAAATGGTCCCTGGCACCTCCCCATGGTGCATAGGGCCCAGCGACAGCGTGGCGAGGGGTCCCAGCGGCTAGCCAAATGGTCCCTGGCACCTCCCAGCAGCGCCGCGGGGCCCAGTGACCTCGGCGGGTCCCAGATGCTCGCAAAAATGGTCCCTGGCACCTCCCCAGCGTGCACAGGGCCCAGCTACCCGCGGAGAAACCCAGCGGCTCCCCAAATGGTACCTGGCACCTCCCCAGCCCCACGTTCCCAGCGACCTCGGGGTCCCAGAGGCGCAAATGGGGCACATCCCCAGTGCACCAGCGGGGACCCAGCAGCCAAATGGTCCCTGGCACCTTACCAGCAGCGCATGGGGCCACAGCAACACCGAGCGGGGGTCCCAGCGGCTCGCTAAATGGTTCCTGGACCATCCCTAGCCAGCGCACAGGGCCAAGCTACCCCAAGACGTGTCCCAGCGGCTTGCAAAATGGTCCCTGGCACCTTCCCAGCACGCCGCATGGGGCCCAGCGACTCCATGCTCTGTCTACTGGCTCGCCAAATGTACCCTGGCAACTCACCAGCACGTGCACAGGCCCCAGCGACCCTGTGCGGGGGCCCAGCGACTGCCAAATGGTCCCTGCCTCCGCCCCAGCGTGTGCATGGGGCCCAGCGACCCCGAGTGGGGACCCAGCGGCTCGCCAAATGGTCCCTGGTACCTCCCAAGCACACGCACTGGGCCCAGTGTGCTCGCGCAGTTTCCCAGCGGCTCGCAAAATGGTCTCTGGTACATCCCCAGCGCGCGGACGGGCCCCAGCGACTTCGGGCGGGGTCCCAGCGGCTCGTGAAATGGTACCTGCCCCTCCCCAGATCACACGCGTTCCCCAGCGACCTCGTGCAGGGTCCCAGAGGCTCGCCAAACTGTCCCTGGCACCTCCCCAACGCACGCACTGGGCCCAGTGACCCCATGCGGGGTCCCAGCAGCTCGTGAAATGGTCCCTGGCACCATCCCAGCACGTGAACGGGCCCCAGCGATCTCGTGCAGATTCCCAGCTGCTCGCCAAATGGTACCTGACACCTCTCAACTGCGCGCCAAGACGGGTCCCAGCGACCCTTGCAGGGGACCCACAGCTCGCCAAATGGTCCCTGGCACCTTACCAGCACGCGCATGGGGCCAAAGCAACACCGGCGGGGTCCCAGCGGCTCGCTAAATGGTCCCTAGACCATCCCCAGCCAGCGCACAGGGCCCAGCTACCCCCGCACGTGTCCCCGCGACTCAACAAATGGTCCCTGCCTCCATCCCCAACCCAGCGCTGCAGACGGGCCCCAGAGACTTTGCTCAGGGTCCCAGCGTCTGCCAAATGGTCCCTGGCACATCCCATGTGCAAGGGGCCCCCGACCCCGCAGGGTCTCAGCGGCTCGCCAAATGGTCCCTGGCACCTCCCAAGCGTGTGCACTGGGCCCAGCGACCCAGTGGGGACCCAGTGGCTCGCCAAATGGTCCCTGGTACCTCCCAAGCACACGCACTGGGCCCAGTGACCTCGTGCAGTGTCCCAGAGGCTGGCCTAATGGATCCTGGCACCTCCCCCAGCGCATGGGACCCCAGCGACCCGACGGGGTCCCAGCGGTTCTACAAATGGTCTCTGGCACATCCCCAGCGTGCGCCCACGGACCACAGTGATTTCGCGGGGTCCCAACGGCTCACCAAATGGTACCTGGCTCCTCCCCAGTGCGCACAGGACTGCGACCTGGGGTCCCACGGGCAAAGCGGCTCACCAAATGGTCCCTGGCTCCAATCCAGGGCACACACAGGGCCCAGCAACAACGCGCGGGGTCCCAGAGGCTCGCCAAATGGTACCTGGCACATCCCCAGCACCTGCCCCAGCCACAGCGACTTTGCGTGGGGTCCCAGTGGCTAGCCGAATGATCCCTGGCTCATCCCCGGCGCGGGCACGGTTCCCAGCGACCAATCGCGGGGTCCCAGCGGCGAGCCAAAAGGTCCCTGGCACATCCCCAGAGCGAGCGGGGCCCAGTGACCCCTGCTGGGTCCCAGCGGCTCGCAAAATGGTCCCTGGCTCCTCCCCCAGCGCCAAGACGGTCCCCAGCGACCCGTTCGGGGTCCCAGTGGCTCGCCAAATGGTCCCTGGCACCTCACAAGTGCATAGAGCCCAGTGACGTGGCTGGGTCAAAGCTGCCAGCCAAAAGGTCCCTGGCACATCCCCAGAGCGCGCACGGGGCCCAGTGACCCCGCGCGGGGTCCGAGCGGCTCGCAAAATGGTCCCTGGCACCTCCTCAGCGTGCACACGGGCTCCAGCTACCAAGCGTAGAAACCCAGCCAAGCCCCCCAAAAAGGTCGCTGGTACCTCCCAAGCACACGCACTGGGCCCAGTGACCTCGCGCAGTGTCCCAGAGGCTTGTAAATGGTCCCTGGCACATCCCCAGTGCAGGCACGGGGACTTGGCGGGGGTTCCCAGCGGCTGCCAAATGGTACCTGACACCTCTCAGGCGCGAGCATTAGGTCCAGCGACCTCGCGCAGGGTCCAGATGCTCGCCAAAAGGTCCCTGGGACATCCCCAGCCAGGACGGGCCCCAGCGACTTCGAGCGGGGTCCCAGCGGCTCGTGAAATGGTACCTGCCCGTCCCAGATCACACGGGCCCAGCGACCTCGCGCAGGGTCCCAGAGGCTCGCCAAACTGTCCCTGGCACCTCCCCAACGCACGCACTGGGCCCAGTGACCCCATCGCGGGGGTCCCAGCAGCTCGTGAAATGGTCCCTGGCACCATCCCAGCACGTGCATGGCCCCAACAATCTCGTGCAGGGACCCAGATGCTCCCAAAATGGTCCCTGGTACATCCCCAGCACAGTCGACTGGCCCCAGCGGCTGCGTGGGGTCCCAGGGGTCCCAGCGGCTCGCAAATGGTCCCTGGCTCATCCCCAGCGCGTGACGGTTCCCAGCGACTTCACCAAATGGTCCCCAGTCCCACTGGCTCGCCCAAATGGTACCCCTGGCCCCTCCCAGCACGTGCACAGGCCCCAGCGACCCTGCAGGGGCCCCCAGAGACCTCGCCAAATGGTCCCTGCCTCCGCCCCAAGCGCACGCATGGGGCCCAGCGACCCCCAGTGGGGTCCCAGCTGGCTCGCCAAATGGTCCCTGGTACCATCCCCAACACACGCACTGGGCCCAGCGGGCGCAGGGTCCCAGCTGCTCGCAAAATGGTCCCTGGCACCTCCCCAACGGCACCGGGCCCCCACGGGACCCGCTGGGACTCCCAGCGGCTGGCCTAATGGATCCTGGCACCTCCCCAGCACGCGATGGGGCCCAGTGACCCCAGCGACGGGGTCCCAGCGGGTTCTCCAAATGGTCCCTGGCACATCCCCAGCGTGAGCACGGGCCCAGTGATCTCCAAGACGGGGTCCCAGCGGCTCACCAAATGGTCCCTGGCTCCTCCCCAGTGCGCAAGCCTAGGGACCCCAGCGACTTTGCTCAGGGTCCCAGCGGATCACCAAATGGTCCCTGGCACATCCAGCGCACGCACAGGGCCCAGCAACCACCAGCAGGGTTTCCCAGCGGCTCACCAAATGGTCCCTGGCCCTCCCCAGCGTGTGCATGGGGCCCAGCGACCCCGCGGGGTCCCAGCAGGCTCGGCAAATGGTCCCTGGCACCTCCCAGCACATCATGACGGGCCCCAGCGACCTCGTGCTGGGGTCCCAGTGGCTGGCCAAATGGTCCCTGGAACCCCCAAGTGCATGGGGCCCAGCGACCCCAAGGGGTCCCAGCGGGTTCTACAAATGGTCCCTGGCACCTCACAAGTGCATAGGACCACAGTGACCCAAAGGGGTCCCAGCGGCTCGCCAAATGGTCCCTGGCACCTCCAAGTGCATAGAGCCAGGACGCGCAAGATGGGGTCCCAGCGGCTCACCAAAAGGTCCCTGGTACCAAAAATTGGGCGCACACACAGGGCCCAGTGACCCCGCCTGGGTCCCAGAGGCTCGCCAAATGGTCCCTGGCACTCCCCAGCACCTGCACCCCCCCAGCGACTTGTGGGGTTCCAGTGGCTCAGCCAAAATGGTCCCTGGCACCTCCCAAGGGCTGGCATGGTTCCCAAGCGACCAATTGCGGGGTCCCAGCGGCTCGCAAAATGGTCCCTGGCACCTCCTCAGCATGCACACGGGCTCCAGCTACTGCGCGGAAACCCAGCGGCTCCCCAAAAGGTCCCTGGCACCTCCTAGCAGCCGCGACGGGACCCAGCGACTTTGCGCGTGGTCCCAGCGGCTCGCAAAATTGTCCCTGGCACCTCCCCTTGGGGGGGTCCCAGTGGATCTCAAATGATCCCTGGCACCTCCCCAGATGCACACTGGCCCCAGAGACCCCCGCGACGGGACCCAGCGGCTCGCCAAATGGTCTCTGGCACATCCCCAGAGATCACATGGAGAGAAGCGACCTCGCGCGGGGTCCCAGCGGCTCGCCAAATGGTACCTGGTACCTCCCCAGCGAAAACACTTGGCCCAGCGACCCAGCGCGGGGTCCCAGCGGTTCGCTAAATAGTCCCTGGCACCTCCCCAGCACACGCACGGGGCCCAGCGGCCCAGCGAGGATCCCCAGACTCGCCAAATGGTCCCTGGCACATCCCCAGATGGGGACAGGGGCCCCAGCAGTGACCCGCCAAATGGTATCTGGCTCCTCCCCAGTGCACGCTGGGGCAGAGCGACCCAGTGGGGTCCCAGCGGCTCGCTAAATGGTCCCTGGCACCTCACCAGCGCAAGCACTGGGCCCTGCCACCCAGCACAGGGTCCCAGAGGCTTGCCAATTGGTAACTGGCACATCCCCAGCACCCGCCCATTGGGGCCCAGCGACTTTGCGCGGGTCCCAGCAGCTAGTCGAATGGTCCCTGGCTCATCCCCAGCGGGCACGGTTCCCACCGACCAATCAAGGGGTCCCAGATGCTCGCCAAATGGTCCCTGGCACCTCCCCAGCACATGCACAGGGGCCCAGCTGCCCAGCGCATGGTCCCATGGTCCCTGGCTCATTGGTCCCTGGCACATCCCCAGCGACCAATCGCCGGTCCCAGCAGCTCGCCAAATGGTACCTGGCTCTTCCCCAGTGCACGCACAGGGCCCAGCGACCCTGCCGGGGTCCAGCGACTCGCCAAATGGTCCCTGCCACCTCACCAGCGCAAGCACTGGGCCCAGCAACCCAGTGGGGTCCCAGCGGCTCACCAAATGGTCCCTGGTACCTCCCCCAGTGCGCCTGGGCCAAGTGACCCCACACAGGGTCCCAGCAGTTCTTACAAAATGGTCCCTGGCACATCCCCAGCGCGCAAGACGGGGCCCTAAGCGACATCGCGAGGGGTCCCAGCGGCTGGCCAAATGGTCCTGGCACCTCCCCATCACGACGACTGGGCCCAGTGACCCCGACGGGTCCCAGCGGTTCTCCAAATGGTCCCTTGCACATCACCAGCAGCGTGAGCACGCACCAGAAACAACGCGCGGGGTCCCAACGGCTCACCAAATGCCCCTGGCTCCTCCCGGCCAGCACTGGGCCCGGCGACCTAAGCGACCGCAGGGGTCCCAGAGGCTCACCAATTGGTGACTGGCACATTCCTGCGTGCACAGGGCCAAACAACCCCCTGGTTTCCAGTGGCTCGCCAATGGTCCCTGGCACATGCCCAGCGCAGTGCATGCCCAGGGCCCACGCCTGGGACCGCGCAGGGTCCCAGCAGATCACCAAATGGTCCCTGGCTCTCATCCAGCGTGCGCCTACTTGGGGCCCAGCAACCACGAAGCGGTTTCCCAGTGGCTCGCCAAATGGTCCCTGCCCTCCCCAGCGTGCGCCACGGGCCCAGCGAACCCGCGCAGGGTCCCAGCAGCTCGGCAAATGGTCCCTGGCACCTCACCAGCGTGTGCACAGGCCCCAGCGACCCAGCATAGGGGTCCCAGAGGCTCGCCAAATGGTCCATGGCACATCACAAGTGCATAGAGCCCAGCGACCGCGCATGGGGACCCAGCGGCTCGCCAAAAGGTCCCTGGTACCTATCCAGGGGACGCACTACGCCCAGCGACCCCACGCGGGTTCCGAGCGGCTCAATAAATGGTCCCTGGCACTCCCCAGCACGCGCACCGTCCCCAACGACTTCTGCAGGGTTCCAGCGGCTCGCCAAATGGTCCCTGGCACCTCCCAAGGGCGCATGGGGCCAAGCGACCCCACGCGGGGTCCCAGCGGCTCGCAAAATGGTCCCTGGCACCTCCTCAGCATGCACACGGGCTCCAGCTACCAAGCCGTAGAAACCCAGCGGCTCCCCAAAATGGTCCTCCCAATCCCCAGCGTGCAAGCGTGGGGCCCAGCGCTAAAATTGTCCCTGGCACCTCCCCTTGCGGGGTCCCAGATGATCTCCAAATGATCCCTGGCACATCCCCAGCACCTGGCCCCAGCCCCAGCTGGGACCGTTGGCTCGCCAAATGGGGTCCCCAGCGATCACATGGAGAGAAGCGAATGGTCCCTGGCTCAAATCCCCTGGTACCGCTGGAAAACGGTTCCCAGCGACCCAGCGCGGGGTCCCAGCGGTTCGCTAAATAGTCCCTGGCACCTCCCCAGCACACGCACGGGGCCCAGCGGCCCAGCGCACGATCCCACAGACTCGCCAATTGGTCCCTGGCACATCCCCAGCGCGCGCACGGGCCCCAGCAGCTCGCCAAATGGTATCTGGCTCCTCCCCAGTGCACGCACAGGGCAGAGCGACCCCGCGCGGGGTCCCAGCGGCTCGCTAAATGGTCCCTGGCACCTCACCAGCGCAAGCACTGGGCCCTGCCACCCAGCACAGGGTCCCAGAGGCTTGCCAATTGGTAACTGGCACATTCCCAGCACCCGCCCACGCCCCAGCGACTTTGCGTGGTGTCCCAGCGGCTAGTCGAATGGTCCCTGGCTCATCCCCAGCGCGGGCACGGTTCCCACCGACCAATCGCGGGGTCCCAGCGGCTCGCCAAATGGTCCCTGGCACCTCCCCAGCACATGCACTGGGCCCAGCGGCCCAGCGCATGGTCCCACAGGCTTGCCAATTGGTCCCTGGCACATCCCCAGCGCGCGCACGGGGCCCAGCAGCTCGCCAAATGGTACCTGGCTCTTCCCCAGTGCACGCACAGGGCACAGCGACCCCGCGCGGGGTCTCAGCGGCTCGCCGAAAGGTCGCTGGCACCTCACCAGTGCAAGCACTGGGCCCAGCAACCCAGCACGGGGTCCCAGCGGCTCACCAAATGGTCCCTGGTACCTCCCCAGTGCGCCTCCGAGGACAAGCGACCCCACGCGGGGTCCCAGCAGTTCGCGGAATGGTCCCTGGCACATCCCCAGCGTGCGCACGGGCCCTAGCGACATCGCGAGGGGTCCCAGCGGCTCGCCAAATGGTCCCTGGCACCTCCCCATCGCACGCACTGGGCCGAGTGACCCCGCGCGGGGTCCCAGCGGCTCGCCAAATGGTTTCTTGCACATCACCAGCACGCATGTGCTCGGGCACCAGAAACAACGCGCAGGGTCCCAGCGGCTCGCCGAATGCTCCCTGGTACCTCCCCGGCACAAGCACTGGGCCCGGCGACCTAGCGCAGGGTCCCAGAGGCTTGCCAATTGGTGACCGGCACATCCCCTGCACGTGCACAGGGCCAAACAACCCCGCGCGGGGATCCAGTGGCTCGCCATATGGTCCCTGGCACATGCCCAGCGCGCGCACATGCCCGAGCGACTTCGCGCGACGTCTGGGACCACGCGCGGGGTCCTAGCAGATCACCAAATGGTCCCTGGCTCCTATCCAGCGCACGCACAGGGCCCAGCAACCACGAGCGGTTTCCCAGCGGCTCGCAAATGGTCCCTTGCCCCTCCCCAGCGTGCGCACGGGGCCCAGCGAACCTGCGCAGGGTCCCAGCAGCTCGGCAAATGGTCCCTGGCACCTCACCAGCGTGCGCACAGGCCCCAGCGACCCAGCGCGGGGTCCCAGAGGCTCGCCAAATGGTACATGGCACATCACAAGTGCATAGAGCCCAGCGACCGCACGCGGGGACCCAGCGGCTCGCCAAATGGTCCCTGGTACCTATCCAGGGGACGCACTACGCCCAGCGAACCCACGCGGGATCCGAGCGGCTCGACAAATGGTCCCTGGCACTCTCCAGCACGCGCACCGTCCCCAACGACTTCTCGCAGGGTTCCTGCGGCTCGCCAAATGGTCCCTGGCACCTCCCAAGGGCGCATGAGACCAAGCGACCCCGCGCGGGGTCCCAGCGGCTCGCAAAATGGTCCCTGGCACCTCCTCAGCGTGCACACGGGCTCCAGCTACCAAGCGTAGAAACCCAGCGGCTCGCAAATGGTCCCTTGCCAATCCCCAGCGTGCGCACGGGGCCCAGCGACCCAGCGCGGGGTCCCAGATGCTCGCCAAATGGTACCTGGCACATCCCCAGCACCTGCCCCAGCCCCAGCGACTTTGCGTGGGGTCCCAGCGGCAAGCCGAATGGTCCCTGGCTCATCCCTGGCGCGGGCACGGTTCCCAGCGACCCAGCGCGGGGTCCCAGCGGTTCGCTAAATAGTCCCTGGCACCTCCCCAGCACACGCACGGGGCCCAGCGGCCCAGCGCACGGTCCCACAGACTCGCCAATTGGTCCCTGGCACATCCCCAGCGTGCGCACGGGCCCCAGCAGCTCGCCAAATGGTATCTGGCTCCTCCCCAGTGCACGCACAGGGCAGAGCGACCCCACGCAGGGTCCCAGCGGCTCGCTAAATGGTCCCTGGCACCTCACCAGCGCAAGCACTTTGCCCTGCCACCCAGCACAGGGTCCCAGAGGCTTGCCAATTGGTAACTGGCACATTCCCAGCACCCGCCCAAGCCCCAGCGACTTTGCGTGGTGTCCCAGCGGCTAGTCGAATGGTCCCTGGCTCATCCCCAGCGCGGGCACGGTTCCCACCGACCAATCGCGGGGTCCCAGCGGCTCGCCAAATGGTCCCTGGCACCTCCCCAGCACATGCACTGGGCCCAGCGTCCCAGCGCATGGTCCCACAGGCTTGCCAATTGGTCCCTGGCACATCCCCAGCGCGCGCACGGGGCCCAGCAGCTCGCCAAATGGTACCTGGCTCTTCCCCAGTGCACGCACAGGGCACAGCGACCCCGCGCGGGGTCTCAGCGGCTCGCCGAAAGGTCGCTGGCACCTCACCAGCGCAAGCACTGGGCCCAGCGACCCAGCACGGGGTCCCAGCGGCTCACCAAATGGTCCCTGGTACCTCCCCAGTGCGCCTCCGAGGACAAGCGACCCCACGCGGGGTCCCAGCAGTTCGCGGAATGGTCCCTGGCACATCCCCAGCGTGCGCACGGGCCCTAGCGACATCGCGAGGGGTCCCAGCGGCTCGCCAAATGGTCCCTGGCACCTCCCCATCGCACGCACTGGGCCGAGTGACCCCGCGCGGGGTCCCAGCGGCTCGCCAAATGGTTTCTTGCACATCACCAGCACGCATGTGCTCGGGCACCAGAAACAACGCGCAGGGTCCCAGCGGCTCGCCGAATGCTCCCTGGTACCTCCCCGGCACAAGCACTGGGCCCGGCGACCTAGCGCAGGGTCCCAGAGGCTTGCCAATTGGTGACCGGCACATCCCCTGCACATGCACAGGGCCAAACAACCCCGCGCGGGGATCCAGTGGCTCGCCATATGGTCCCTGGCACATGCCCAGCGCGCGCACATGCCCGAGAGACTTCGCGCGACGTCCCAGCGGCTCGCCAATTCGTCCCTGGCACCTTCCCCGCGCACGCACTGGGCAGCGACTTCGCGCGAAGACCCAGAGACTTGCCAAATGGTCCCTGGCACATCCCCAGCGCACGCACTGGACACAGCCACCTCACGCAGGGTTCCAGCTGCTCACCAAATGGTCCCTGGCGCCTCCGCAGTGTGTGCTCGGGCTCCAGCGACCCGCCCGGGGTCCCAGCTGCTCGTCAAATTGTCCATGGCACCTCCCCAGCGCGTGCATGTGGCCCAGCGACCCCGAGTGGGGACCCAGTGGCTCGCCAAATGGTCCCTGGTACCTCCAAAGCACACGCACTGGGCCCAGTGACCTCGCGCAGTGTCCCAGAGGTTCGTAAATGCTCCCTGGCACATCCCCAGTTCAGCCACGGGCTCCAGCGTCTTGGCGAGGGTTCCCAGCGGCTCGCCAAATGGTACCTGACACCTCTCAGGCGCGAGCATGAGGTCCAACGACCTCGATCAGTGACCCAGATGCTCGCGAAAAGGTCCCTGGGACATACCCAGCGCGCGGACGGGCCCCAGCGACTTCGAGCGGGGTCCCAGCGGCTCGTGAAATAGTACCTGCCCCGTCCCCAGATCACACGTTCCCCAGCGACCTCGCGCAGGGTCCCAGAGGCTCGCCAAACTGTCCCTGGCACCTCCCCAACGCACGCACTGGGCCCACTGACCCCATGCGGGGTCCCAGCAGCTCGTGAAATGGTCCCTGGCACAATCCCAGCACGTGCACGGGCCCCAGCAATCTCGTGCAGGTTCCCAGCGGCTCGCCAAATGGTACCTGACACCTCTCAACCACGCGCACGGGGCCACAGCAACACCGAGCGGGGTCCCAGTGGCTCGCTAAATGGTTCCTGGACCATCCCCAGTCAGCGCACAGGGTCAAGCTACCCCGCACGTATCCCAGCGGCTTGCAAAATGGTCCCTGGCACCTTCCCAGCACGCGCATGGGGCCCAGCGACTCCGTGCTCTGTCCTACCGGCTCGCCAAATGTACCCTGGCAACTTACCAGCACGTGCACAGGCCCCAGCGACCCTGTGCGGGGGCCCAGCGACTCGCCAAATGGTCCCTGCCTCCGCCCCAGCGTGTGCATGGGGCCCAGCGACCCCGAGTGGGGACCCAGCGGCTCGCCAAATGGTCCCTGGTACCTCCCAAGCACACGCACTGGGCCCAGTGTGCTCGCGCAGTGTCCCAGCGGCTCGCAAAATGGTCCCTGGCCCCTCTCCAGCGCGCGCACGGGGCCCAGTGACCCAGCGCGGGCGCCAGCGGACAGCCTAATGGATCCTGGCACCTCTCCATCGCGCGCATGGGGTCCCAGCGGTTCTCCAAATGGTCTCTGGCACATCCCCAGCGTGCGCACGGACCACAGTGATATCTCGCGGGGTCCCAACGGCTCACCAAATGGTACCTGGCTCCTCCCCAGTGCGCGCACAGAACTGCGACCTCGCACGGGGTCCTAGCGGCTCACCAAATTGTCCCTGGCTCCAATCCAGCGCACGCACAGGGCCCAGCAACAACGCTGGGGTCCCAGCGGCTCGCAAATGCTCCCTTGCCCTCCCCGAAAGCACGCAAGACAGGACCCAGCGACCCCTGCGCAGGGTCCCAGCAGCTCGGCAAATGGTCCCTGGCACCTCACCAGCGCCAAGACGGGCCCCCTGCGACCCCGCGGGGTCCCAGCAGCTCGCTAAATGGTCCCTGGCCCCTCCCCAGCCACAAGACAGGGTGCAGCGACCCCTGCCTGGGTCCCAGAGGCTCGCCAAATGGTACCTGGCACATCCCCAGCACCCGCCCCAGCCACAGCGACTTTGCGTGGGGTCCCAGCGGCTAGCCGAATGGTCCCTGGCTCATCCCCGGCGCGGGCACGGTTCCCAACGACCAATCGCGGGGTCCCAGCGGCTAGCCAAAAGGTCCCTGGCACATCCCCAGAGCACGCACGGGGCCCAGTGACCCCGCGCGGGGTCCGAGCGGCTCGCAAAATGGTCCCTGGCACTCCCCAGCACGCGCACCGTCCCCAACGACTTCTCGTAGGGTTCCAGCGGCTCGCCAAATGGTCCCTGGCACATCCCAAGGGCGCATGGGGCCAAGCGACCCCACGCGGAGTCCCAGCGGCTCGCAAAATGGTCCCTGGCACCTCCTCAGCGTGCACACGGGCTCCAGCTACCAAGCGTAGAAACCCAGCGGCTCCCCAAAAGGTCAATGGCACCTCCCTAGCACGCGCACAGGACCCAGCGACTTTGCGCGTGGTCCCAGTGGCTCGCCAAATGGTCCCTGGCACCTCACAAGTGCATAAAGCCCAGCGACCGCACACGGGGACCCAGCGGCTCGCCAAATGGTCCCTGGCACCTCACAAGTGCATAGAGCCCAGCGACCGCGCGTGGGGACCCAGCGGCTCGCCAAATGGTCCCTGGTACCTATCCAGGGGACGCACTACGCCCAGCGAACACACGCGGGATCCGAGCGGCTCGACAAATGGTCCTTGGCACTCCCCAGCACGCGCACCGTCCCCAACGACTTCTTGTAGGGTTCCAGCGGCTCGCCAAATGGTCCCTGGCACCTCCCAAGGGCGCATGGGGCCAAGCGACCCCACGCGGGGTCCCAGCGGCTAGCAAAATGGTCCCTGGCACCTCCTCAGCGTGCACACGGGCTCCAGCTACAAAGCGTAGAAACCCAGCGGCTCCCCAAAAGGTCGCTGGCACCTCCCTAGCATGTGCACGGGACCTAGCGACTTTGCGCGTGGTCCCAGCGGCTCGCCAAATGGTCCCTGGCACCTCCCCAGTGCGCGCAAGGGGCCCAATGGCCCCTTGCGGGGTCCCAGCGGATCTCCAAATGATACCCTGAGACCCTGCGCGGGGACCGTGCGGCTCGCCAAATGGTCCCTGGCACATCCCCAGCGATCATATGGAGACAAGCAACCTCGCGCGGGGTCCCAGCGGCTCGCCAAATGGTACCTGGTACCTCCCCAGCGTAAACACTTGGCCCAGTGACCCAGCGCGGGGTCCCAGCGGCTCACCAAATAGTCCCTGGCACCTCCCCAGCGATCATATGGTCCCACAGACAATTGGTCCCTGGCACATCCCAGCGACCCAAGGTCGGGCCCCAGCAGCTCGCCAAATGGTCCCTGGCACCTCCCCAACGCACGCACAGGGCCCAGTGAATCCGCGCTGGGTCCCAGCGGCTCGCCAAATAGTCCCTGGCACCTCCCCAGCACACGCACGGGGCCCTGTGCCCAGCACAGGGTCCCAGAGGCTTGCCAATTGGTAACCGGCACATCCCCAGCACCCGCCCAAGCCCCAGCGACTTTGCGTGGGTCCCAGCAGCTAATCGAATGGTCCCTGGCTCATCCCCAACGCTGGCACGGTGCCCAGCGACCAACGGGGTCCCAGCGGCTCGCCAAATGGTCCCTGGCACCACAGGGCCCCTGGGTCCCAGCGCTCGCCAAATAGTCCCTGGCACCTCCCCAGCACACGCACGGGGCCCTGCCACCCAGCACAGGGTCCCAGAGGCTTGCCAATTGGTAACCGGCACATCCCCAGCACCCGCCCAAGCCCCAGCGACTTTGCGTGGTGTCCCAGCAGCTAATCGAATGGTCCCTGGCTCATCCCCAGCGCGGGCACGGTTCCCAGCGACCAATCGCGGGGTCCCAGCGGCTCGCCAAATGGTCCCTGGCACCTCCCCAGCGCACGCACAGGGCCCAGTGAATCCGCGCTGGGTCCCAGCGGCTCGCCAAATAGTCCCTGGCACCTTCCCAGCACACGCACGGGGCCCTGCCACCCAGCACAGGGTCCCAGAGGCTTGCCAATTGGTAACCGGCACATCCCCAGCACCCGCCCAAGCCCCAGCGACTTTGCGTGGTGTCCCAGCGGCTAGTCGAATGGTCCCTGGCTCATCCCTAGCGCGGGCACGGTTCCCAGCGACCAATCGCGGGGTCCCAGCGGCTCGCCAAATGGTCCCTGGCACCTCCCCAGCGCACGCACAGGGCCCAGTGACTCCGCGCTGGGTCCCAGCGGCTCGCTAAATAGTCCCTGGCACCTCCCCAGCACATGCACTGGGCCCAGCAGCCCAGCGCACGGTCCCACAGGCTTGCCAATTGGTCCCTGGCACATCCCCAGCGCGCGCACGGGGCCCAGCAGCTCGCCAAATGGTACCTGGCTCTTCCCCAGTGCACGCACAGGGCACAGCGACCCCGCGCGGGGTCCCAGCGGCTCGCCGAAAGGTCCCTGGCACCTCACCAGCGCAAGCACTGGGCCCAGCGACCCAGCGCGGGGTCCCAGCGGCTCACCAAATGGTCCCTGGCACCTCCCCAGCGCGCGCATGGGCCCCAGCTACAAGGTGTAGAGACCCAGGGCTCCCCAAAAGGTCCCTGGCACATCCCCAGCACACGCACGCAGCCCAGCGACCCCGCGCGGGGTTCCAGCGGCTCGCCAAATGGTCCCTGGCACATCCCCAGCATGCGCACGGGCCACAGCGACTTCGTGCAGGGTCCCAGCAGCTCGCCAAATGGTACCTGGTTCCTCCCCAGCCCGCACACTGGGCACAGCGACTTCGCGCAGGGTCCCAGAAGCTCGCCAAATTGTCCCTGGCACCTACCCAGTGCGCGCATTGGGCCTAGCGACCCCGTGCGGGGTCCCAGCAGCTCTCCAAATGGTCCCAGGCACCACACCAGCACACGAACAGGCACCAGCGACCTCGTGTAGGTTCCCAGCGGCTCACCAAATGGTACCTGACTCCTCCCCAGAGCGCGCACGGGGCTCTGCGACCCAGCGAGGGGTCCAAGCGGCTCGCCAAATTGTCCCTGGATCATACCCAGCGCACGCACAGGGCCCAGCAACCACGCGCGGGGTCCCAGCGGCTCGCAAATGGTCCCTGGCCCCTCCCCAACGCACGCACGGGTCATAGCGACCCTGCGCGGGGTCCCAACGGCTCGCTAAATGGTCCATGGACCCTCCCCAGCAAGCGCACGGGGCCCAGCTAGACCGCGCGTGTCCCAGCGGCTTGCAAAATGGTCCCTGGCACCTCCCCAGCAAATGCATGGGGCCCAGCGACTCCGCGCTCTGTCCTACCGGCTCGCCAATTGTTCCCTAGCACCTTACCAGCACGTGCACTGGCACCAGCGACCCTGTGCGGGGTCCCAGCGTCTCGCCAAATGGTCACTGGCACATCCCCAGCGCGCGCACGGAGCCCAGCGACCCCACACGGGGTCCCAGCGGCTCGCCAAATGGTCCCTGGCACCTCCCCAGCGGGCGCATAGGGCCCAGCGACCCCGCACGGGGTCCCAGAGGTTCTCCAAATGGTCCCTGGTACCTCCCAAGCGCACGCACTGGGCCCAGTGACATCGCGCAGTGTCCCTGCGGCTCGCCAAATGGTCCCAGGCACCTCCCAAGCGTGCGGGGTCCCACCGGTTCGCCAAATGGTCCCTGGCACATCCCCAGCATGCGCACGGACCCCAGTGTTTTCTCGTGGGATCCCAGCGGCTAGCTGAATGGTCCCTGGCACATCCCCAGAGCGCGCACGGGGCCCAGCGACCCCGCGCGGGGTCCCAGTAGCTCGCCAAATTGTCCCTGGCACCTCACAAGTGCATAGGGCCCAGCGACCGCACGTGGGGACCCAACGGCTCACCAAATGGTCCCTGGTACCTATCCAGCATGCGCACCATCCCCAGCGACTTCTCGTAGGGTTCCAGCGGCTCGCCAAATGGTCCCTGGCACATCCCCAGTGTGCGCACGAACCCCAGTTATTTCTCGTGGGGTACCAACGGCTCACCAAATGGTACCTGGCTCCTCCCCAGCGACTATGCGCGGGGTCCCAGCGGCTAGCCGAATGGCCCCTGGCACATCCCCAGAGCGCGCATGGGGCCCAGTGACCCAGCGAGGGGACCCAGCAGCTCGCCAAATGGTCCCTGGCACCTTACCAGCACGCGCATGGGGCCACAGCAACCCCGAGCGGGGTCCCAGAGGTTCTCCAAATGGTCCCTGGTACCTCCCAAGCGCATGCACTGGGCACAGTGACATCACGCAGTGTCCCTGCGGCTCACCAAATGGTCCCTGGTACCTATCCAGGGGACGCACTATGCCCAGCGACGCCACGAAAGGATCCGAGCAGCTCAACAAATGGTCCCTGGCACCTCCCCAGCATGCGCACCATCCCCAGTGACTTCTCGTAGGGTCCCAGCAGCTCGCCAAAGCGTCCCTAGCACCTCCCCAGCGCGCATGGGCACCAGCGACCCCGTGCGGGGTCCCAGCGACTAGCCAAATGGTCTCTGGCACCTACCCACGTGCGAACAGGGCTCAGCAACCCAGCGTGGGGTCCCAGCAGCTCGCATAATGGAACCTGGCACCTCCCCAGCGCACGCACGGGACCCAGAGACTTCGCGCATGGTCCAAGCGGATTGTTAGACTGTCCCTGGCACCTCCCCAGCGAACGCACTGGAACCAACGACCCTGCAAAGGGTCCCAGCAGCTCGCAAAACGGTCCATGGCACCTCCCCAGCACGAGCACGGGCCGAAGCGAACCCGTGTGGGGTCGCAGCACATCTGCAAAAGGTATAGGTGTTACAGAAACTTTGTTTGGTTGTTTGAGAGTGATGGAGACGAATATAATATTAGTGGGTACACACTGTATAGGAAAGACAGGCAGGACAGAAGAGGCAGAGGGGTAGCGCTATACATAAGAAATAGTCTTCAAGCCCAGGTGTTAAATCAGGACAAAAAAACAATGCAGAATCAATATGGGTCAGAATAATGGACACAAATTCAAAGGGCAAAATAATAGGAGCATGCTATAGACTGCCAAATTCAGATGCTGAGCAAAATAATCTGTTTTACGATGACATTCAAAATGAGTGTAGAAAAGGAGAATCCATACTAATGGGGGATTTCAACTTCACCCATATAAAATGGGAAAACCCGATTGGGGGCACGACGGACGAAACTGAAATGGTGGAAATGACAAATGACTGCTTCCTAACGCAATTTGTCAAGGCACCAACTAGAGGAGAGGCATGCCTTGATTTAGTATTTTCAAATAATGAAGACAGAATAACTAAAACAGGGGTCAGAGAGCCATTGGCAAACTCAGACCACAACATGGTCTCATTTGAAATATTTTTTAAAACCCCAAAAGTAATGACTAAAGCTAAGGTTTACAATTTTAGAAAAGCAAACTATGAAGGTATGAAACAGAGACTAACAGAAGTAGATTGGAGTAAAATAGAGAAAACATCCACAGAAAAAGGATGGCTATTTTTTAAAAAATGTAGTACTAGAGGCGCAAAACAATTACATCCCAAAAGTAGACAAATCTAAATCTAAAACAAAATGCACTTACAGAGCGTTTAAAAGGGACCAAAAACAAAGTACACAGAAAGAGTACTTGGAACTGCAAACACAAGTCAAAAAGGAAGTTAGAAAGGCCAAGAGAGAGATAGAAATCAATATTGCTAAGGGGGCTAAAACCAATTCCAAAATATTTTTCCAATATTATAACAGCAAGAGAACATTCAAAGAGGAGGTTAAATGTCTAAGAGACACAAATGGCAAAATCATAGATGAAGAAAAAAAAATAGCAAATATATTAAATGATTACTTTTCACAGGTTTTTACAAAGGAGGACACGGACAACATGCCCCACATGTCAACCTGTTCCTATCCAATTTTAAATAACTTTAGCATAACAGAGGCAGAAGTGTTAAAGGGACTAGGAGCTCTTAAAATAAAACAAAGAAAATGAGAGAAATTTACAAACCGCTAACCAAGATCATGCAACAGTCTCTTGAAACAGGGGTTGTACCGACAGACTGGAAAATAGCAAACGTAATACCGATCCACAAAAAGGGAGACAAAACCGAACCAGGTAACTACAGACCAATAAGCCTGACTTCTATTATATGTAAACTTATGGAAACTATAAGATCCAAAATGGAAAATTACCTATATGGTAACAATATCCTGGGAGACAGTCAGCATGGTTTTAGGAAAGCGAGATCGTGTCTAACTAACCTACTTGACTTTTTTTGAGGATGCAACATTGAAAATGGATAACTGCAAAGCATACGACATGGTTTATTTAGATTTCCAGAAAGTTTTTGACAAAGTCCCGCATAAAAGATTAATTCTCAAACTGAACGCAGTAGGGATTCAAGGAAATGCATGCACATGGATTAGGGAGTGGTTAACACGTAGAAAACAAAGTACTGATTAGAGGAGAAACCTCAAAATGCAGCGAGGTAACCAGGGATCAGTATTAGGTCCTTTGCTATTCCTAATCTACATTAATGATTTGGATTCTGGTATAGTAAGCAAACTCGTTAAATTTGCAGACGACACAAAAATAGGAGGAGTGGCAAACACTGTTGAAGCAGCAATCATGATCTAGACAGCATTCAGAACTGGGCAGACACATGGCAAATGAAATTTAATAGAGAAAAGTGTAAAGTATTGCAAGCAGGAAATAAAAATGTGCATTATAAATATCATATGGGAGATAGTGAAATTGAAGAAGGGAACTATGAAAAAGACCTAGGAGTTCATGTTGACTCAGAAATGTCTTCATCTAGACAATGTGGGGAAGCTATAAAAAAGGCCAACAAGATGCTCGGCTATATTGTGAGAAGTGTTGAATTTAAAATCAAGGGAAGTAATTTTAAAACTCTACAATGCATTAGTAAGACCTCACCTAGAATATTGTGTTCAGTTCTGGTCACCTCGTTACAAAAAGGATATTGCTGCTCTAGAAAGAGTGCAAAGAAGAGCAACCAGAATTATCCCGGGTTTAAAAGGCATGTCGTATGCAGACAGGCTAAAAGAATTGAATCTATTCAGTCTTGAACAAAGAAGACTACGCGGTGATCCGATTCAAACATTCAAAATCCTAAAAGGTATTTCGACCCAGGGGACTTTTTTGACCTGAAAAAAGAAACAAGGACCAGGGGTCACAAATGGAGATTAGATAAAGGGGCATTCAGAACCGAAAATAGGAGGCACTTTTTTACACAGAGAATTGTGAGGGTCTGGAACCAACTACCCAGTAATGTTGTTGAAGCTGACACCCTGGGATCCTTCAAGTTTGAAAAGTATCAAACAATAATTATTAATCACTCAATAGTCCCATATTTAGATTTACAAAAAAGAAACTTAAAATAAACTGTGAGGGGGTATTCCCCGCCCCTGTGCATATTTCATGTTTTGTGTTATTTTGTATTTGTATTTGTTGTATTATTATTTAAAATGTATGGTTCAGTGTAGAAAAACTGTTATTATTGTTTACAGCTTGGATGGGGTTAAAATGCCCCATTCAGATAAAATCGTGAGACTGCGTGGTCAACAGCGAGTGATTATTGACAAACTGGCTGTTGGTCGAGGGATAAACTTGGTAACTGATAGCCAGTTAATCCCTCGGTCACAATATAAAAACCAGCAGCTTTTACTGACCGGGGTTAGTGTGTTCAGAGGCGGGTCATGAGTCGGAGAGAGACAAGATCATTAACAATTGCTACATGTGCTGGGTATACACGTTTGTTTTGTCTGTTTATTTTTGGTCACTGTGCTGTGTTGTTTTGTAAAGAAGCTGCTTGATGAGATTCTGGGATCAATAAGCTACTAACAGCCAAACGAGCAAGATGGGCTGAATGGCCTCCTCTCGTTTGTAAACTTTCTTATGTTCTTATGTTCTTATGTAGGTACTGCTTGTCACTGCCTGTGTGTGTAAGAGGACATGCCAGTGGAATTTCAGATATGACTTCTTCTTTTATGATTTCCAGATGGTATTGGGAAGTACCTGTTACAGGATTGTAATATGTACCGGACTGGCATATATTTGCAAAGCCTATAATTCTCAGATGCACTGAGGGGACTTTTTCTAAAACAAAAAGCTGACCTTGTTCCTACAATAAGAAACACACATGCATATTAAACACTAGCAGAGGAACCTGCCCCCGTGTCATAAGCGGCTCTGCTATCGACTCTTTAACTTAATGTTTTCTTTTTAGTATTTGCTCCAGTTTCAGGTATTGGAATATTATTAATGATTTGGTCATGTTGTGTAAAATACAGAGATTTTAGTGATTTCTATTCAAGAGTATACAAGCAGCAATAGCTAGCAGTGAGTGCCACTGAGTGCATCCTAATGAGATCTGACATTCAGTGTGGGTTCAGTCTGTGTAGTTTATATTGACAGGGAAGGGAACCAGGCTCTTCAGTATTATAATAATAGGAATGGAAAGTTCTCATAGTAGGATATGCAGTGGAGACAGACTCATATGACAGGGGGCAGGAGACACTTCTTCACACAGAATGGTGAGGGTATGGAATGGGTTACCAAGCTATGACGCTGATGCTAAATCACTGGGACCCGAAGATCTGACAGTTTTACTAATGGGCTGAATGGCCTCCAGTTGTTCTTAACCTTTCTTATGTTCTGTTTAACCTCCTTGTGCTCCGTCTTTCGGGTGAGACGTAATTGTAAGTGACTCTGCAGCTGATGCATAGTTCATACCCTAGTCTCTGTAAGTCGCCTTGGATAAAGGCGTCTGCTAAATAAATAAATAATATACACAGAACTGTTCAGAATCGCTTGCTCTATGAAATAGCATTGTAACTGTAAAGATCGCATAATTCATGGAGAATAAAAAGCGGACATGTATTTTTTTTTTTTTTTTTTAAGCGCTGTGGCAGCTACAGGATTATTTGTTTATTTAGCAGATGCTTTTATCCAAGGCAACTTACAGGGACTAGGGTGTGTGAGCTATGCATCAGCTGCAGAGTCACTTGCAACTAAGTCTCACCCAAAAGACGGAGAACAAGGAGGTTAAGTGACATGCTCAGGGTCACACAATGAGTCAGTGGCTGAGCCGGGATTTGAAACGGGGACCTCCGGGTTTCAAGCCCTTTTCTTTAACCACTGGACCACACAGCCTCCTACGATCTACTCGGAGGTAGGCTGACAGTCTTCACATATCAATATATAAATTATGGTTAATACGGTTATTATTTTAAAGCAGCCATTTTTTTCCTGGTGTCTAGCAGATTACAGTATTTACAGTCGAAAGGATTATGTTAATTTAGACGTACACACAGTACATTACACTATGTAACACAATTTTTGTTCCTGGGTAGTAAGTGTTATTTCCTAATTGCTTATGCCTCAAAAGTATAGAAAATGGCTATTATTCCCCACAAACTTTGCTTTTGTGACCAGGAGTGATATTTTGAAATTTACCTATTTCCAATGAGAAAACGGGCGAATTTGTGTCTTTTCGTTCACATAAAGTCAGAAAAAAACAACATATGAATCCAAATTAACATGTATTTATACTAAAGTAATACAAAAATGACTACAAAAGATTTAGAATTGAGTAGTTTTTCGAGATTTACGATTATACTGTAAATCACTTTCACGAATCAGACCCCAAATGTAGTCTCCCATCATGTTCTCGTTATACTGTCCTTCATGGACAGCTCATCCAGGAACCTCAAAGCCGTGCTGCTCCATAATGGTAACAAGTACCCGTCTCTTCCCCTGGCTCACTCGGTGCACCTCAAAGAGGATTACAACAGCATCAAGACCTTGCTGGAAGCCTTGAAGTATGATGAGTACGGCTGGGACCCCGGAAGGTGCTGATGCCACCACTGCACATCAAATTGGGCCTTATGAAACAATTTGTCAGAGCTCTAGATAAGGAGTCGGCAGCCTTCAAGTACCTTCAAGACTTCTTCCCTAAGCTGTCTGAGGCAAAGGTCAAAGCCGGTGTCTTCGTCGGACCACAGATAAAGAAGATCCTGGAGTGCAATGAATTCCCCAAGAAGCTCACTAGTAAGGAGAAAGTGGCTTGGAACAGCTTTGTCGCAGTGGTTCGGGGCTTCCTGGGCAATCACAAGGCCGAAAACTATGTGGAGCTGGTTGAGACTCTGGTGAAGAACTACGGCACAATGGGCTGTAGGATGTCCCTCAAAGTCCATATCCTTGATGCTCATCTTGATAAATTCAAGGAGAACATGGGAGCGCACTCAGAGGAGCAAGGCGAGCGCTTCCACCAGGATATACTGGACTTTGAACGCCGCTACCAAGGACAGTATAACGAGAACATGATGGGAGACTACATTTGGGGGCTGATTCGTGAAAGTAATTTACAGTATAATCGTAAATCTCGAAAAACTACTCACTTCTAAATCTTTTGTAGTCATTTTTGTATTACTTTAGTATAAATACATGTTAATTTGGATTCATATGTTGTTTTTTTCTGACTTTATGTGAACGAAAAGACACAAATTCGCCCGTTTTCTCATTGGAAATAGGTAAATTTCAAAATATCACTGTCCTGGTCACAAAAGCAAAGTTCGTGGGGAATAATAGCCATTTTCTATACTTTTGAGGCATAAGCAATTATGAAATAACACTTTGAGATTGTTTCAAGATTCATGCATGGTAGAGGATCCTAGAAAAAACAGCCATCCTTTTTCTGTGGATGTTTTCTCTATTTTACTCCAATCTACTTCTGTTAGTCTCTGTTTCATACCTTCATAGTTTGCTTTTCTAAAATTGTAAACCATATCTTTAGTCATTACTTTGGGGGTTTTAAAAAATACTTCAAATGTTGTTGTTGTCTTCCACTGCCATCTTGGATTTAATGAAAATGTTGGACAATATTCAAAAGTCTTCTAATGAACGGGAAGTAGTACAGCTGTGACATTTTGTACATAGTCCGCTCATCTCCACAATTGAAAAATGGATGGGTATGGCGGCCATGTTGGGTTTTGCCTAAAACGTTTAAACAACTCCTCATGAACCCTTTGGCCAATTTGATGTGAATCTTGGGTATACGTTATCTTTGTAAGTTATTCAGGAAAAGTTTTTATATGAACAAACATGGCCGCCATGTGCCAATCAATGTGTGTGACATACGAGTTTTGTCAATATTTCACCTTGAAATAACACATTCCCACCATTTGGATTTAGAAAAATCTAGATCTGCAACAGCTTGTGGCGTTTACATCTGATATGCTAATATCATTAAAGTCTCGTTTGTGGACTTTCGCAGCCACAGCACTTTGTTCAAGTTTATGTTTCGTCCCCATGAAAATGTTGAAGCACTGGACTTGACGGTGATTCCGGGCATCTCAATCGGAGATTTGAAGCTGGAAGTTGCCGACTTCAAGGAGTCAGACATTTGGGTTGAAAAGTTTGTACTTTAAATTCAAATCTGGAAAGCCTTGCTCAGCAATGCGCAAAACTGCACAAATGGATGGATCTGAAGAAATTTAAAGCACGAAGATAACCTCATTCTGCAAACTTGGAATGAACTTCCACTTCCATGTGGCACAATGCAGAATGTCAGTTTTGCTCCCACTTGAATCACGTCAAAAACAATTGACAAAATAATCCCATGAATCTCATCTGCTGTCCACTTCCATGTGTTATATAGGTGTCAAATGTGCAGTTTTGAAAGAAATACCTGCAATAATAAACATGCACCCTGAGAATAAGGCATAGAAACTGAGAACTTTCTTTAACCTCCAAGTAGCACCAGATCTCATGCTTTTCAAACCTGCACATTTGAGACCTATGTAGTCAATGGAAGTGCAATATACAGTAGGAATACATTTTGGAATTATTTAGTTACTTACAATCACCTTAAATACTTATCAGTACTTACTGTAGATGCCATCTAAGTCTGCCACTTGGTTCTATTTATGTATTTGTAGTCAATAAAAACTCAGTACATATTGAATATTTTATGCTGAAACACCTATCCAGTTGTGAGTGTTTACAATTATAAAAACACTAACCAGACAGATTAAACAGTAAAAATGAGGCTGCCTCGGCCCCAAGTGTAAAAACAAATAATTGACCTTGTTTCACTCTGCAGGTGGCGCCGTTTTACCCCCTAACATTCATACAAAGTTGTGTCAGATTGAACATTCCCTTCACCTGAGGAATGGAGAGGACAGACAGGAAGTTCTATACAAAGGTTTTCTTAAAAAAAAAAAAACAGCTGGCAGATCGTTATAGTTGAATCATCATCTACTAAAATCCTATGATAGAGCAGCTCAGTGAATGTGGTTTGGAATCTGTGCAGGAGGGTCATTGTGTCAGAGACTCCATAAAATGAGAGAGTGCTTGCATTAAAGTCCAGATACACTCCTATTCTGGGGGAGTGGGGGGCAATGATTGCAGTTCTCTTGTTATTGTGCCAGGCAGAGTAACTGGAACCATCATACTCCAAGCTCCAGGACTTGTCATTGTATCCAAGGGCACAGGAATCATCCTCTCCTTTCCTGTTGATTCCTTTATGTGTGACTCCTATAACAGCCTCTTCCCCACTCCACTCAATCTCCCAGTAACAGCGAGTCCCAGACAAACACTCTCTGCAAAGCACTTGGGCCCATCTGTCAAATCTCTATGTGATCAGGATATGGCTGAGTCTTTTCCCTACATGTCATCCTTCTGTTCCCTTCAGACAGTCAGCGGTTTCTGTGTGCTGTATTGGGGTCCAGTGTGAGCTGACAGGAATCTGAATGAAGAGAAGAGGACGGGTAGAGGAGAGACGGTTAGAAAAGTCAAATCACTGAGAAAATCTGGACTACGTTTGAATGGAAAAATACATATTACAGCAGGTTCTTCTTGTAATGGTGTTTTTTGACAGAAGGCTACACTACTATTTGGAGAGGTGTAGATTAATGGGTTGTCAGTACTAATAAATAATAGCTAATTGTTGTCCTCAAGCTCCACCCCTCCCTCAATTTTATTTTTGTAAAGGCCTAGGAATGAACCATTTCAGCTGGTATAATGAAGCCTGAAGGCTACCAGACCACACTTGGAATTCTGTGCAAACAGCAACAAAAACTAGTGCTGCATAAAATTGTTAGCTCTTCTCACAATGGAGTGACACATCTTTCAATCAAAAGTTTCCATGAAAACAGACTTACATTTAAAAAACTCAGCTTTGTTCCTTGGCTCTGGAGTCTGCAGACTGTAACCTACAACTTCATTCATTGGGTAGAAAAAAAGAGAGAACAATAAAATGAGTTTAATATTTGAATCCCTCTGTCTCTGTTTGAATGCTATTGTATTATTTTCTCATGTAATGTCTTTAGAAACTCTCTTCCTTCCTGCTATCATTACTCAGATAGATATTCTATAAATGAGGTGGGGCGTTTCGACCTGGGGAAATCATTTGAAATAAAACATCTGCAGTATTCATATAGCCAACAATCTGCAAGAGGTCTTTATTAATGTCTTGCAAGTCCTGTCCCTCCTCAAGCCATGGTCTATTTGAGAAATCTTTACCGAAGAAATCTATTTCACACCAACCTGATGTGGTTATTTTGACTAATCCCCCCTTGCAAAAGTCCTCAATATGGTCTTTAAGTTCAGATACAGCTTTCCTCACAGCCCCAAAAGAGATGTCTGTATTGACAGTAACGCTGGGTAAGTCTCCCGCTTCAGAAGGGGCACAGAGTCTGTAAATTCTACAACAGGAAAGTGGAGAAAAATAGTTTAGTGAAACAGAATGGAGTCCAAAACATTCCTGGGGAAAAGCAAGGATTAATTCAATTGGAGAGGTCTGTCTGAAACCATCCCAGTTATGCACTTGAGATTTTCTAACAAGCAGTGATGTTACCTGTAGAAAATGGATGTGATCCTCTGTCTCTGAAAGCTGTTTCAGCTCAGCGTTTCTCCTCCTTAGCTCAGCAATCTCCTGCTCCGCTTTCTTCATGCGTCCTTTAGCCTGATTCACTGCAGCCTTCTCGTTAGCTCCAGTCAGCTCAATAACCTCAGTGTGGATCTTCTCAATGGATCGGATCAGCTCAGTAAAGATCTTCTCACTTTCCTTTATTTCTATGCATGCAGATCTCTGAGTGAAAGAACACAGTAGAGGAGACCTCTTTTAAAACTGAAATCAAAAACACGTAATATTATACAAACTTAGGTAGCTTTGCACAGGTCCATTTATCAGTTTAGAAATCATTTTTAATAGCTGTGCAAATTGAACTGAATGTTTCATTTTGGAATACACAAAAGAAAAAAAAACTAAATATTACATTAGAGTACATGTTACATTTATTTGTTAAATGCAGAATAATAATAATAATAATAATAATAAACACCCTCTTGTCAAAACCCACTTTCAGTGACTTCACAGCCTGTTTCAGCTCATCCACGTCTTTCAGTCTCTCCTGGATTCTCTGTTGTATTTCTGTCTGTGTCTCTCCCAGCTGCTTCTGTGTAGAAACACAGTAACATTTCTGATGGGGCATTGAGTGATATCCTGTCACACCCAGCAGGCTATGTTATTCACACCTCTCCCATTAAAGGTCTTATGTCCCATAAGTTGTCAGTAATACAAATATTAAAATAATGAGCATAGTGAAGAACTTATCAGTCTCAATTGAAAATATCACCTCTGTTTAACTTTTAAAATGTTTAAGTATCGGTAGCACATTTTGTAAAAAATAATAATATTCAAGTATTACAAAGACAGTCCACTTTTAAATGTCTGTTGAGCGTTAAAGAGCTTACTACTACTACTGCTCCATGGAGCAGCATTCCTATTCTATTTGACTCAGAGTGTCTTGCAAGCAGGTTTAGAGGAAGGGGAAGCTTGGGTCCCTACAGCTGAAACTACCTCGGGGAATGGAAACAAACTGATAGGGTCTGCTTTTAGATCAAGTAGCACATCAAACAGACAAAATAAGAGACTGAATTACAAGCAGCTACCTGTATATTAGAAGCTACTGGCTATAGCGAACAGTCCCTGTGGATACTGTCTTTATCTGTAGCACCACCTGTGTATAAAGACCACTTTTAGTTAGTCCATGTCTAGGTTGTTATAATAAGGTTTGACTGTAATGCTTACTTAAACATTTCAACATTTCAAATCACTCAGGTAAGACAGCTATTAAATGTATTTCTTAATACTAGAAGTCTCAGAAATGTTAGAACTTGAAGCTACTGCACTAACAGGTATGTACGATGTGATAGGTGTTACAGAAACTTGGTTGTCTGAGAGTGATGGAGACGAATATAATATTAGTGGGTACACACTGTATAGGAAAGACAGGCAAGACAGAAGAGGCGGAGGGATAGCGCCATACATAAGAAATAGTCTTGAAGCCCAGGTGTTAAATCTGGACAAAGAAAACAATGCAGAATCAATATGGGTCAGAATAATGGACACAAATTCAAAGGGTATAATAATAGGAGCATGCTATAGACCGCCAAATTCAGACCCCGAGCAAAATAATCTGTTATACAATGACATTCGAAATGCATGTAGAAAAGGAGATTGCCACAATGTGCCCCGCCCCTGTGTGTATTTTTGTGTTTTTTGTTGTATGTTACATGTGTTAATGTTGGTGTATAGATGAGAGCAAAAGGTTGCACATAATTAATTCACGTGCTGGGGTTCAAGTGAATAATTAATTAGTAATTGAATCCCGGCACAACATTATAGATGCACGTTTCACTCACTCGGGGTTGTGTGTTCGTGAGTGGTGAACGTGTGTGGAGAGGAGGTAAAAACTAAAAAGTAAGAAATAACAATTGCTATTGCATGCTGGTAGGACCAGCACGATACTTGTTTATTTAGACTCACCGTGTTTGTGTGTCTGTCCGTCCACCGTTTAAGTGTTAGTCCGTTTTGTTTGTCTTTATTTTGGCGTAAAGTGCTGTGTCCTCTCTTCTGTTTTGTTAAACCTTTTTATTTTCTGTGTGTTAATAAAACGCTGAGTGCCGCAGCGTCTCAGATTCACTGCTACTACTGTCTGTCTGCGTACTCCTTTCTGGTCTGACATAACCACTAAAGCCAGCTTGTCACAGGGATACTAATGGGGGATTGCAACTTCTCCCATATAAAATGGGAAAACCCGGTGGGGAGCACGACGGACGAAATTGAAATGTTGAAAATGACAAATGACTGCTTCCTAACGCAATTTGTCAAGGCACCGACTAGAGGGGAGGCATGCCTTGATTTAGTCTTTTCAAATAATGAAGACAGAATAACTAAAACGGAGGTCAGAGAGCCATTGGCAAATTCATACCACAACATGGTATGAAGTATTTTTTAAAACTCCAAATGTAATAACTAAAGCTAAGGTTTACAATTTTAGAAAAGCAAACTATGAAGGTATGAAACAGAGACTAACAGAAGTAGATTGGAGTAAAATAGAGAAAACATCCCAAGAAAAAGGATGGCTGTTTTTTAAAAATGTAGTACTAGAGGCGCAAAACAATTACATCCCGAAAGTAGACAAATCTAAATCTAAAACAAAATGGTCAAAATGGTTTAACAGATCAATTAAAAAAAATATTCAGCGAAAAACGGCACTTTTCAAAGCGTTTAAAAGGGACCAAAAACAAAGTACACAAGTCAAAAAGGAAGTTAGAAAGGCCAAGAGAGATAGAAATCAATACTGCTAAAGGGAGCTAAAACCAATTCCAAAATGCTTTTCCAATATTATAACAGCATGAGAACATTCAAAGAGGAGGTTAAATGTCTATGAGACACAAATGGCAAAATCATAGATGAAGAAAATAAAATACCAAATATATTAAATGATTACTTTTTCACAGGTTTTTACAAAGGAGGACATGGACAACATACCTCACATGTCGACCTGTTCCTATCCAGTTTTAAATAACTTCAGCACAGTAGCGGACTGGCCATCTGGAGCACCGGGAGTATATATACAGCTCTGGAAAAAATTAAGAGACCACTGCAAAATTATCAGTTTCTCTGGTTTTACTATTTATAGGTATGTGTTTGGGTAAAATGAACATTTTTGTTTTATTCTATAAACTACTGACAACATTTCTCCCAAATTCCAAATAAAAATATTGTCATTTAGAGCATTTATTTGCAGAAAATGACAACTGGTCAAAATAACAAAAAAGATGCAGTGTTGTCAGACCTCGAATAATGCAAAGAAAATAAGTTCATATTCATTTTTAAACAACACAATATTAATGTTTTAACTTAGGAAGAGTTCAGAAATCAATATTTGGTGGAATAACCCTGATTTTCAAGCACAGCTTTCATGCGTCTTGGCATGCTCTCCACCAGTCTTTCACATTGATGTTGGGTGACTTTATGCCACTCCTGGCGCAAAAATTCAAGCAGCTCGGCTTTGTTTGATGGCTTGTGACCATCCATCTTCCTCTTGATCACATTCCAGAGGTTTTCAATGGGCTTCAGGTCTGGAGATTGGGCTGGCCATGACAGGGTCTTGATCTGGTGGTCCTCCACCCACACCTTGATTGACCTGGCTGTGTGGCATGGAGCATTGTCCTGCTGGAAAAACCAATCCTCAGAGTTGGGGAACATTGTCAGAGCAGAAGGAAGCAAATTTTCTTCCAGGACAACCTTGTACTTGGCTTGATTCATGCGTTCTTCACAAAGACAAATCTGCCAGATTCCAGCCTTGCTGAAGCACCCCCAGATGAGTCCAATTTTCAGCTTTGCCCAACACCTGGTCGTCTAATGGTTAGACGGAGACCTGGAGAGGCCTACAAGCCACAGTGTCTCGCACCCACTGTGAAATGTGGTGGAGGATCGGTGATGATCTGGGGGTGCTTCAGCAAGGCTGGAATCGGGCAGCTTTGGCATGAATAATAATAAGAATATGAATAAGGGCATCTGCTAAGAAATGTAAATGTAATGTAATGACTGGATAATAGACTGGAAATAGGTGCGTTTAGTAGAGGAGAAGGAAGAGAGGAGGGAGTGTGGAATATGCATTAGCATTCCTGCATCGAAGGGAGAGAAGAAGGAGATAGTAAAATAGTTTTCCGAACCTGTGACTCTGGTTTATTTGAACCAACTCACCAGTAATGTTGTTGAAGCTGACACCCTGGGATCCTTCAAGAATCTGCTTGATGAGATTCTGCGATCAATAAGCTACTAACAACCAAACGAGCAAGATAGGCTGAATGGCGTTCTCTCATTTGTAAACTTTCTTATGTCCTTATGTTCTTATGTCTTGTGGAGCATTTTAATAAGACCCTCAAAAACATGATTCATTGACAGTGACGTGCGCTACTGGGACCAGCTGACCACTCCCCTTCTCTTTGCTATCAGAGAGGTACCTCAGGCTTCTACGGGGTTTTCACCATTCTAATTGTTGTATGGGCGAAGACCCTGCGGCGTACTCGATCTGGTCAGAGAGATGTGGGATAATTTGACCAATACTGTCCAGTATGTGTTGGATCTGCGCAAACGTCTTGAGTCTGTGGGAAAATGGGCACATGACAATTTGCAGCAGGCTCAATGCAGACAGGAGACCCAATATAACAGGGGGGCCCAGTTACGCACATTTCAGCCGGGGGATAAAGTGCTTCTATTATTACCCACCTCTGAGTCTAAACTTCTGGCGAAGTGGCATGGACCTTATGAGGTTACATGCCAGATTCGGATGGTGGATTATGAGATCTGCCAGCCGGTGCGACGGAGAGAAAAACACATTTATCATGTAAACCTTTTGAAGCCCTGGTTGCAACAAAAGGCTTTATTAGTGGCGCAAGCATTTGACGTCACAGACCTGGGACCTGATCGTTCTGTGTTGGCGAAGAAAGGGTCGGTACAGTCCCGGGGCAGACTCGAGTAGCCCACCGTCACATTGAGATTGAGCCGGGAGAGCTAGTTCGCCAGAGGCCGTACCGCATACCTGAACACAAACGGTAAGTGATAAAGGCGGAGATTGACAAGGTGCTCAGACTGGGTGTAATATAGGAGTCCCAAAGTGACCGGAACAGTCCGATTTGTTTTAATGGATAAGCCGGACGGGTCACCCCATGCCCCTGGTAGATGAGTTGCTGGAGCGTCGAGGCACGGCTCATTTTAGGAGCACTGTGATACACCACTGGTTACCTTGCTCCATTTTGAGGTTTCTCCTCTAATCAGTACTTTCTGTTTTCTACTTGTTAACCACTCCCTAATCCATGTGCATGCATTTCCTTGAATCCCTACTGCATTCAGATTGAGACTTAATCTTTTATGCGGGACTTTGTCAAAAGCTTTCTAGAAATCCTAAATAAACCACGTTGTATGCTTTGCAATTATCCATTGTCAATGTTGCATCCTCAAAAAAGTCAAGTAGGTTAGTTAGACACGATCTCCCTTTCCTAAAACCATGCTGACTGTCTCCCAGGATATTGTTACCATATAGGTAATTTTCCATTTTCAATCTTACTATAGTTTCCATAAGTTTACATATAATAGAAGTCAGGCTTATTGGTCTGTAGTTACCTGGTTCGGTTTTGTCTCCCTTTTTGTGGATCGGTATTAAGCTTGCTATTTTCCACTCTGTCGGTACAACCCCTGTGTCAAGAGACTGTTGAATGATCTTGGTTAGCGTTTTGTAAATAACTTCTTTCATTTCTTTGAGTACTATTGGGAGGATCTCATCGGGCCCAAGGGATTTGTTTATTTTAAGAGCTCCAAGTCCCTTTAACACTTCTGACTCTGTTATGCTAAAGTTATTTAAAATTGGATAGGAACAGGTCGACAGGTGGGGCATGTTGTCCATGTCCTCCTTTATAAAAACCTGTGAAAAGTAATCATTTAATATATTTGCTATTTTTTTTCTCTTCATCTATGATTTTGCCATTTGTGTCTCTTAGACATTTAACCTCCTCTTTGAATGATCTCTTGCTGTTATAATATTGGAAAAACATTTTGGAATTTGTTTTAGCTCCCTTAGAAATATTGATTTCTATCTTTCTCTTGGCCTTTCTAACTTCCTTTTTGATTTGTGTTTGCAGTTCCAAGTACTCTAACTGTGTACTTTGTTTTTGGTCCCTTTTACACGCTCTGTAAAGTGCCTTTTTTCGCTGAATATTTTTTTTTAATTGATCTACTAAACCATTTTGGCCATTTTGTTTTAGATTTAGATTTGTCTAATTTTGGGATGTAATTGTTTTGCACCTCTAGTACTACATTTTTAAAAAACAGCCATCCTTTTTCTGTGGATGTTTTCTCTATTTTACTCCAATCTACTTCTGTTAGTCTCTGTTTCATACCTTCATAGTTTGCTTTTCTAAAATTGTAAACCTTCGCTTTAGTCATTACTTTTCGGGTTTTAAAAAATACTTCAAATGAGACCATGTTGTGGTCTGAGTTTCCCAATGGCTTCTGACCTCTGTTTTAGTTATTCTGTCTTCCTTATTTGAAAAGACTAAATCAAGGCATGCCTCCCCTCTAGTCGGTGCCTTGACAAATTGCTTAGGAAGCAGTCATTTGTCATTTCCACCATTTTAATTTCGTCCGTCGTGCCCCCCACCGGGTTCTCCCATTTTATATGGGGAAGTTAAAATCCCCCATTAGTATGGCTTCTCCTTTTCTACACGCATTTCTAATGTCATTGTATAAGAGATTATTTTGCTCAGCGTCTGAATTTGGCGGTCTATAGCATGCTCCTATTATTATGCCCTTTGAATTTTTGTCCATTATTCTGAACCATATTGATTCTGCATTGTTTTCTTTGTCCTGATTTAACACCTGGGCTTCAAGGCTATTTCTTATGTATAGTGCTACCTCTCCGCCTCTTCTGTCCTGCCTGTCTTTCCTATATAGTGTGTACCCACTAATATTATATTCGTCTCCATCACTCTCAGACCACCAAGTTTCTGTAACACCTATCACATCGTACTTACTTGTTAGTGCAGTAGCTTCAAGTTCTAACATTTTGTTTCTGAGACTTCTAGCATTAAGATAAATACATTTAATAGTGGTCTTACCTGAGCTGTTGCCCTTGTTTTGATGTGGTCTCCCTTCTGTTTTTTTGTTTTCTCCCCCTTCCTTTCTAGTTTAAATGCTTCTGGACCCCCTGAAGGATCCTTTCTCCGAGTAGATTGGTTCCCTTTCTGTTTAAGTGCAGTCCGTCCCACCTGTATAGATAGTCCTTGTTGTAGAATGTGCGCCAATGTTCAAGAAAGGTGAAGCCTTCCTGTGTGCACCACAATTTTAGCCATGCATTTTGATTTTGTATTTCCAGCTGTCCATATGGTCCTTTGCAAGGTGCCGGCAGTATCCCAGAAAATACCACAGTTTTGGTCTTGTCTTTTAATTTCCTTCCTAGCTCTCTGAATTTGTTTTGCAGGGATCTTGGCCTGTCTCTTCCAATGTTGTTTGTACCGATGTGGACGACTACTACCGGGTCGTCGCCTGTTCGTTCTAGGAGCCTGTCAACGTTTTCAGTGGTGTGCTTGACAGAGGCTCCTGGAAGGCAGCACACTGTTGTTGTAAGGGGGACCAAACTGCGAACTGAACTTGCTGTGTTTCTCAATATGGAGTCCCCAACAATCATGACCTCCCTTCTTTTTGCTGCCTGGTCAGCACTGTTTATAGGGTCCAGGATGTTGTTCCTTTCATTCTCTTGATGTTGGTTTTGGTCATCTAAATGTTGAAGTGGCTCAAATTTGTTGGATGTCTGGATTTCTGGTGGTTGTGTTTGACTAACATTCTTTTTTTCCCTTCTTCTGCCTATCTGAACCCAGCTGTTTCGACTCTCTTCCATCTCCCTGGTGGCTTTCAGTCTGCTAGGGGTGCAGACTTCTATGAATTGTGGGTGTGTCAGCTCCTCAAGCTCCTAGTGCTGTCTCATTTCCTCCATCTCCATTTCTAGCAGGCTTAATCGCTGAAGCAAGTCCTGGATCGTGCGGCACTTTACACACACTTGGTTGAGCTCTGTTGGGTTTTCTCGGATTTCCCACATCATGCAGTTGTCACAGATTACTGGCTTGAAGACCATGTTGTAATTTTATTTATTTATTTTTTTTATTTTTTTATTTAGATTCTGGTATAGAAAGCAAACTTGTTAAATTTGCAGTCAACACAAAAATAAAAGGAGTGGCAAACACTGTTAAGAACATAAGAATATAAGAAAGTTTACAAACGAAAGGAGGCCATTCAGCCCATCTTGCTCGTTTTGGTTGTTAGTAGCTTATTTATCCCAGAATCTCATCAAGGAGCTTCTTGAAGGATCCCAGGGTGTCAGCTTCAACAACATTACTGGGAGTTGGTTCCAGACCCTCACAATTCTCTGTGTAAAAAAGTGCTCCTATTTTGTGTTGTGAATGCCCCTTTATCTAATCTCCATTCGTGACCCCTGGTCCTTGTTCTTTTTTCAGGTCAAAAAAAGTCCCCTGGGTCGACATTGTCTATACCTTTTAGGATTTTGAATGTTTGAATCAGATCGCCACGTAGTCGTCTTTGTTCAAGACTGAATAGATTCAATTCTTTTAGCCTGTCTGCATACGACATGCCTTTTAAACCTGGGATAATTCTGGTTGCTCTTCTTTACACTCTTTCTAGAGCAGCAATATCCTTTTTGTAACGAGGTGACTAGAACTGAACACAATATTCTAGGTGAGGTCTTACTAATGCATTGTAAAGTTTTAACATTACTTCCCTTGATTTAAATTCAACACTTCTCACAATATATCCGAGCATCTTGCTGGCCTTTTTTTATAGCTTCCCCACATTGTCTAGATGAAGACATTTCTGAGTCAACACAAACTCCTAGGTCTTTTTCATAGTTCCCTTCTTCAATTTCAGAATATTATATTTTATATCTATAGTTCCCTTCAATTTCAGAATATGATATATGATATTTATAATGCACATATTTTTTTGCCTGCATGCAATACTTTACACTTTTCTCTATTAAATTTCATTTGCCATGTGTCTGCCCAGTTCTGAATGCTGTCTAGATCATTTTGAATGACCTTTGCTGCTGCAACAGTGTTTGCCACTCCTCCTATTTTTGTGTCATCTGCAAATTTAACAAGTTTGCTTACTATCCCAGAATCTAAATCATTGATGTAGATTAGGAATAGCAGAGGACCTAATACTGATCCCTGTGGTACACCACTGGTTACCTCACTCCATTTCGAGGTTTCTCCTCTAATCAGTACTTTCTGTTTTCTACCTGTTAACCACTTCCTAATCCATGTGCATGCATTTCCTTGAATCCCTACTGCGTTCAGTTTGAGAATTAATCTTTTATGCAGGACTTTGTCAAAAGCTTTCTGGAAATCTAAATAGACCATGTCGTACGCTTTGCAGTTATCCATTTTCAATGTTGCATCCTCAAAAAAGTCAAGTAGGTTAGTTAGACACAATCTCCCTTTCTTAAAACCATGCTGACTGTCTCCCAGGATATTGTTACCATATAGGTAATTTTCCATTTTGAATGTTATTATAGTTTCCATAAGTTTACATATAATAGAAGTCAGGCTTATTGGTCTGTAGTTACCTGGTTCGGTTTTGTCTCCCTTTTTGTGGATCGGTATTACGTTTGCAATTTTCCAGTCTGTCGGTACAACCCCTGTGTCAAGAGACTGTTGCATGATCTTGGTTAGCGGTTTGTAAATAACTTCTTTCATTTCTTTGAGTACTATTGGGAGGATCTCATCCGGGGATTTGTTTATTTTAAGAGCTCCTAGTCCCTTTAACACTTCTGACTCTGTTATGCTAAAGTTATTTAAAATTGGATAGGAACAGGTCGACATGTCGGGCATGTTGTCCGTGTCCTCCTTTGTAAAAACCTGTGAAAAATAATCATTAAATATATTTTCTATTTTTTGTTTCTTCATCTATGATTTTGCCATTTGTGTCTCTTAGACATTTAACCTCCTCTTTGAATGTTCTCTTGCTGTTATAATATTGGGAAAAAAACATTTTGGAATTGGTTTTGGCCCCCTTAGCAATATTGATTTTTCTCTCTCTCTTGGCCTTTATAACTTCCTTTTTGACTTGTATTTGCAGTTCCAAGTACTCTTTCTGTGTACTTTGTTTTTGGTCCCTGTGGTAGGGTGAGGGAAGACACAAGACAGACACAAAGTTCAAATATGGAACGCCAGCACAGACACCCAGATTTATTAGGCTGAGCTTGGTTGGCAGGTGTTTTGTTATAGTTCAGGGCACTCTACCAACAATGGTATTGTGCCCCGTCCTCATACAACACACACAGATGTGTAATCCAAAGGAACAATAAGTAAAAAGGCAAAAGGAAAACAAAATACTTTAAGAAAAAACTACAAAGTAAAGTGTTTTTACCGCGGCTCATTGCTCCCTCTAGTGGTGGGAGCCCCGAGGAACAGGCATTGCTCTGCACCCTCTCATACACTGTGGGACGGCTCGGTCCCGCTAAACTCACTCACTAAAAACAGTCTCCCAGTAAATAAACCTGTGTGGCTTGCTTGCACCCCAGTCTGTTTTTGCGCTGAATTGCCATTCCGTCTCTCCAAGTCGCTGCTCCAGAGCCTCTGACTGTTCAGGATTTGGCCGTGAAGTCACGCTCCACTATGTTTCCTGTATGAGCCAGAGAGGATACAAAACAGCGCCTTTTTATTAATTAATTCACCCCGTGTAGTCCCACCCCCCAGCCAATGACAGAACGTCAGGCGATTTCCTGACAGCTGAGTCCTGTCAACAAAACATTGCCTGACAGTGTGGGAATACACGGAGAATACTGAAACCCCACGGTCAGTCAAATCCCTCCCCTCTCACATATCCTCCCCCTCAGAATGGCACCACCGGTCCATTCGAAAATCCTACACCTCTATGCATTCCTGAGAGAAAAAATCTGCGTTTTTGTGCAGTTTTCCTGCTCGGTAGACAACACTGAAGGCATAGGGCTGCAGTGCCAGGTACCACCGTGTGATACGGGCGTTATCTTTCATTCGGTGGAGCCATGCCAAGGGGGCATGATCTGTGATGAGGGTGAAGTGTCGCTCCAGGAGGTAGTACCTGAGTGACTCGACTGCCCATTTTACAGCGAGACACTCCTTCTCGATGGTACTATAGTTCTTTTCGCGGGGAAGGAGCTTCCTGCTGATATACAGGACCGGGTGCTCGCTTCCCTGCACCTCCTGAGACAACACTGCTCCGAGACCTGTCTCAGATGCATCCGTCTGTAAGGCAAACCTCCGACTAAAGTCCGGACTGCACAGCACTGGCTTGCTACACAGACTCCTCTTCAAGGCGAGAAAGGCCCTCTGACACACGGCTCCGTCCACTGGACCGTATTTGGGACAGCCTTCCGGGTTAGGTCTGTCAAGGGAGTGGCAAGAGTAGCAAAGTTTGGGATGAACTTATGATAATATCCCGCCAGTCCCAAGAAAGAGCGCACCTGGGTTTTTGTGGTAGGAGTCAGCCAGTCAGCCAAGGCTTTCACCTTTGCAACAAGTGGTCTGATCTGGCCGCCCCATACCCGATACCCCAAATACTCCGACTCACTCTTCCCAATTGCACACTTATTTGGGTTAGCAGTGAGCCCGGCCTCCCGCAAGGATTGCAGCACTGCCACTACCTTACACAGATGACTTGGCCAGTCCTCACTCTGGATAACCATGTCATCTATGTAAGCAGAGGCGTAATGCTGATGTGGCCGCAAAATGTGATCCATCATCCGCTGGAAACTGGCCGGCGCTCCATGCAACCCAAAGGGCATGGTAGCAAACTGGTATAACCCGAAGGGAGTCAAACGTTGTTCTCTCCCGTGATGCTGGGGTCAGGGGTATCTGCCAGTACCCCTTTGTTAAATCCAGTGTCGTCATAAAGTGAGCCGTGCCTAGACGCTCCAGCAACTCATCTACCCGGGGCATGGGATAAGCATCAAACTTTGATTTTTCATTGACTCTCCTAAAATCAATGCAAAATCATGTCGACCCGTCTGGCTTATCTACTAAAACGAATGGACTATTCCAGTCACTTTGGGACTCTTCTATTACCCCCAGCTTGAGCATTTCCTCAATCTCCGCTTTCACTACTTGCCTTTTACATTCAGGTATGCGGTATGGCCTTTGACAAACTCTTGTCCCCGGCTCAATTTCAATATGATGATGGCCTACTCGAGTCTTCCCCGGGACTGGAGAGAACACGTAAGGAAAAGCAGCCACCAGATTGTGAACCTCACGTTTCTGTCTTGGTGTCAGGTTATTACCAACCTGAACCGACCCCATCCTCGCCAAGACAGAAAGATCAGGTCCCAAATCAGTGACGTCATCTGTGGGTGTTGCTAACAACGTCTCCCATTGCACACAAGTCTTCAGGAGGTTCACATGATAAATGTGCTTTTCCCTCCTTCGTCCCGGCTGGCAGACCTTGTAATCCACCGTACCAACCCAGCGTGTAACCTCAAAGGGTCCTTGCCACTTTGCCAGGAATTTAGACTCACAGCTGGGTAATAATAAAAGCACTATCTCCCAGCTGAAATGTGCGCAAACAGGCCTGTGGCGGAGTGTCCCGCCCCTATGTATTTATTTATTATTATTTGTATTTGTTTATTGCGGATAAAAGATTTGTCTTTTATTGTTTTTTATTATTTATATTTAGAAACCTTGTGAGGATGCATGACTGATCAGCTACTGATTATTTAACTAGCTGACAGTCATGCATCCTTACCAAACGCATGCAGACTCTGGCCGAGGGGTAATAAGATAATTAGGGCAGCAGTGTGGAGTAGTGGTCAGGGCTCTGGACTCTTGACCGGAGGGTCGTGGGTTCAATCCCCGGTCGGGGACACTGCTGCTGTACCCTTGAGCAAGGTACTTTACCTAGATTGCTCCAGTAAAAAACCCAACTGTATAAATGGGGAATTGTATGTAAAAATAATGTGAAATCTTGTAACAATTGAAAGTCGCCCTGGATAAGGGCGTCTGCTAAGAAATAAATAATAATAATAATAATAATTAACAGCTAGTTAACCCCTTGGCCACAGTATAAGAACCTGCAGCTGTCCTTTCTGCAGAGTGGAGTGTACAGAGGAGAGTACGGAGAGCAAGAAGAAACACGGATATTTAGAAACAATTGCTAAAACGTGCTGGATTAGCCAGGACGACACTTACTTGTTTGTCTGTCTGATTCGTTTGGCACTCGTGCCCTTTGTTTTGTTGTTTTGTTTAAATCTTTCATTTTGTTTTGTTTATTAATAAATCCACGCATAGTGCAGTAGCATTCAGCTTCACCCGCCCATCCACTGTTTTGGTTTCAGTTACTTCCGGGTCCGTGACGTCACCACACCTCACCACACCAAGCCATCCTGTAGCATATGGTGTCAGAAGTGGGATAAAACAACGCCTCCAACAGTCGGACCAGGAAGTAACTGCAGAGTCTGCACGTGTTTGGTAAGGATGCATGACTGTCAGCTAGTTAAATAATCAGTAGCTGATCAGTCATGCATCCTCACAAGGTTTCTAAATATAAATAATAAAAAACAATAACAGAAGACGCGGCGCTTTTATCCGCGTCGCAAACAAATACAAATAATAATAAATAAATACATAGGGGCGGGACACTCTGCCACAGGGCCCCTCTATTGTAATTGGTCTCCTGCCTGTGTTGTGCCTGCTGCAGATTGTCACAAGCCCATTGACCTACAGACTCAAGACGTCTGGGCAGATCCAACACATACCGGACCATATTGGTCGAATAGTCCTGCTGTTCCTCCCACATCTCTCTGGCGAGATCGAGATCTGCCCGAGGTCTCCTCCCATACAGCAGCTCGAACGGGAGAAGCCTGTGGTACCTCTCTAATTAGGAGGAGGAATGCCCTTTGAAGGCCATTTATCCCATCTTGCTCGTTTGGTTGTTTTGTAGCTTATTGATCCCAGAATCTCATCAAGCAGCTTCTTGAATGAACAGGGTGTCGGCTTCAACAACATCATGGGGAGTTTTTTAGAGTTTTGTTAAAACGCTTTATCCACCAAACCATCAGATTGAGGGTGTAAACTGATGTCTTCTTTATCCCCAAAAGTTGACATGATCTAGGTGAGGTCTTACTAATGCGACATGTCTTCATCTAGACAATCCCACATTGTCTAGATGAAGACATTTCTGGGTCTTTTTTATATAAAAAGGCCAACAAGATTCATCGGATATATTGGTTCCCTTTTTGTTTAAGTGCAGTCCGTCAATTTTGAATGCAGTGTATAGATAGTCCTTGTTGTAGAAAGTGCTCCAATGTTCAAGAAAGGTGAAGCCTTCCTGTGTGCACTCCATGATTTCAGCCATGCATTTTGATTTTGTATTTCCAGCTGTCCATATGGTCCTTTTGCATCCTCAAAAAGTCAAGTAGGTTAGTTAGACATGATCTCCCTTTCCTAAAAATGCTGGCTGTCACCCGGCAGTATCCCAGAAAATACCACAGTTTTGGTCTTGTCTTTTTATTTTCCTTCCTAGTCTCTTTGAATTTGTTTGGCTATTGGGGGATCTTGGCCTGTCTCTTCCAATGTTGATTGTTATTTAAAACCGATGTGGACGACTACTACCTCCTTTGGTCATCTCCTGTTCATTCTAGGAGCCTGTCCACATTCTCAGTGATGTTTTGCTTGACTGAGGCTCCTGGAAGGCAGCACACTGTTGTAGTTAAGGGGGTCCAAACTGCTGAACTGAACTTACTGTGATTTTCTCAGTATGGAGTCCCCAACAATCATGACCATCCGTTTTACCTTCATTTTGCTGCCTGGTCAGCACTGTTTTTATCAAGGGTCCTGGGTGGTGTTTCTTTCATTCTCTTGATGTTGGTTTTGGTCATCTAAATGTTGAAGTGGCTCAAATTTGTTGGATGTCTGGATTTCTGGTGGTTGTGTTTGAGTTAACATTAGTTTCTTTTTTTCCCTGCTTCTGCCTATCTGAACCCAGCTGAATTTGGCGGGTCTCTCTTCCATCTCCCTTTGGTGGCTTTCAGTCTGCTTTTAGGGGTGCAGACTTCCATGAATTGTGGGTGTCTGAGCTCCCAAAAGCTCCTGTTGCTGTCTTCTCATTTCCTCCAACTCCTTTTCTAGCAGGCTTAATCGCTGAAGCAAGTCCTGGAGCTCTCTGAATTTGTTTGCAGGGATCTTGGCCTGTCTCTTCCAATGTTGAAAACCGATGTGGACTAATTACTCATGCGGCACAAACAAACAAAAAGTTGGCATTTTGAGCTCTGTTGGGTTTTCTCAGTTTTTCACATCATGCAGTTGTCACAGATTACTGGCTTGAAGGGTTTAGTGTTTTCTCAGGATTTCCACATCATGCAGTTGTCACAGATTACTGGCTTGAAGACCATCCTTTTTTTTTAGTTTTAGGGTGGGTGGTGTTTCTGCAACTGTCAACCTGTTTTCAAACTGCTTCTAACTGGTGGTTTGTACTTGTCCACGACTGTACTATCTCCCACGTTTCGACTCTCTTCCATCTCCCTGGTGGCTTTCAGTCTGCTGTCAGCATGAATTGGGAAGTCTGCCTGCCTGTTTTGTTTGTTTGTAGGCTTTGTGCAAGTCCTGGATCATCGCTCCTACACAAACCCTGTTGGGTTGTCCCAGAACATCATGCAGTTGTCGGATTTGAATCAGCTTCTGCAACGAAGTTTCAGCTTATCAGAAAAATACACGCTGTCGCTGGGAAGCTGCATGGCTTTAAGCTGCAATGTTTTCTGATTAAAGCAACTCCAAATTTAAAGATGTAATTCCTCCTTTCTGCTTCTAACTGCGTTGTACTTGTCCACGACTGTACTTCTCCCACGATGTCAATGCATTAGTAAGACCTCACCTAGAATATTGTGTTCAGTTCTGGTCACCTCGTTACAAAAAGGATATTGCTGCTCTAGAAAGAGTGCAAAGAAGAGCAACCAGAATTATCCCGGGTTTAAAAGGCATGTCGTATGCAGACAGGCTAAAAGAATTGAATCTATTCAGTCTTGAACAAAGAAGACTACGTGGCGATCTGATTCAAACATTCAAAATCCTAAAAGGTATAGACAATGTCGACCCAGGGACTTCTTTGACCTGAAAAAAGAAACAAGGACCAGGGGTCACAAATGGAGATTAGACAAAGGGGCATTCAGAACAGAAAATAGGAGCAGTTTTTTACACAGAGAATTGTGAGGGTCTGTAACCAACTCTCCATTAATGTTGTTGAAGCTGACACCCTGGGATCCTTCAAGAAGCTGCTTGATGAGATTCTGGGATCAATAAGCTACTAACAACCAAACAAGCAAGATGGGCTGAATGGCCTCCTCTCGTTTGTAAACTTTCTTATGTTCTTATAAACAAAAGGGGCATATAAAATTCTAATATTTGCACATCAAAACATACTGGTTTTATACTCTATTGCATTTGATGTATTTGTTCCTTCCTTGTAGGATGCACTGCATGAGTCTCTGAAGAACAAGTTTAAGAAGGAGAGAAACCCCCTTGTAAATATTGACCAAGTCCAAAATATGAGAGATTCAGTGTTTAAGGATCAGGGCGAAAGCGGCAATTGCCAATCCAAGAACCAGCAACTCTGAAGAGAACTTGCAGGACAGCTGTATGTATATTATACAACACAAATATTTACAGTTTATTAACTGAACATTAGAATGCCATGGACGTGCAGAACGTTTAAACATTGGATACGTTTATGTATTGTCACTTATTTTCTTTGCTTGCTTGCGACTGGAAACTGTAGGTCTGGACGGTTGAACACTTGTGGACACATTGTGAAGTTCAGAATGTATTTGTTTATTACAGTCAAGAGGTGAAGCCGGTGACTTAGGAGAAGACGAAAGGAGTGTTGCAATGGTTCTAATGGGAACCTTTTGAAAGGGTTCTATGTGGAACCAAAAAGGGTTCCACCACAGCCATATGGTAAAGAACCCTTTGTGGTTCTATGTGGGTGGGCCCCAACTTCAGGTGGACGGGCAAATACCGAAGGTCTGACATCACAGGAAATAGTTACAAACATGATTTAACTCAATTAAAACTCTGAATACATCAAATATCTCCTTGGGGTTTGAGCAGAGCAAAGTAGCCAAGACTGAAAATGTATGGTGCCAAGTGAAGCAAGGCAAATATTTTTTGCAGTTTATAACAGTAGTTGCACATATACACTTCAAATACAAAGCACACATGCATACAACCTACAAACACACTGCACAATAACTGCAAAAACCGTTTCATTTGACAATCCCTAAACAAAACTGTATTGCCTTTTTCTTTGCTGTATTGTAATCTCTTAGCTATATTGTAATACCTTGTTATCTCTGTAAGTCGCCCTGCATAAGTGCATCTGTCAAGCAAAAATTTAAAATCATGCTAAGCTCCTGCTGCCTTCAAACCAAAACTAAAATTTTTGCTGTGCTGAGAATACCTTGTTTCCAGCTAAATATGGCTGCTTTCGTTTCCACTGCATTCTCTCAGGTACAGCTAAACAAAGATTGTGTTGGCTGCAAAAAACGTAACAAGCAGACAAATATATATATATATGTTTGAGAACAAGGAAAACTGCTGTGTACCAAAATGATCAATAAAAAAAGAAAAGGATATTTCAGGTACTTAAAGGTAGAATAATTGATTACAAATCAATTATCAGGACGTTTAGGACTATAAGTTCTTCATCGGCTGAATGCAAAAAAACAGTGCACTGTTTTTTTGTTCATTATAGTATTATAGTTTACATATTATAGAAGTCAGGCTTATTGGTCTGTAGATACCTGGTTCGGTTTTGTTTTCCTTTGTGGATCGGTATTACGTTTGCAATTTTCCAGTCTATCGGTACAACCCCTGTGTCAAGAGGCTGTTGCATGATCTTGGTTAGCACTTCTGCCTCTGTTATGCTAAAGTTATTTAAAACTGGATAGGAACAGGTCGACATGTGGGGCATGTTGTCCGTATCCTCTTTTGTAAAAACTTGTGAAAAGTAATAATTTAATATATTTGCTATTTTTTTCTTCATCTATGATTTTGCCATTTGTGTCTCTTAGACAGTTAACCTCCTTTTTGAATGTTCTCTTGCTGTTATAGTATTGGAAAAACAATTTGGAATTGGTTTTAGTCCCCTTAGCAATGTTCATTTCTAGCTCATTCTTGGTCTTTCTAACTTCCTTTTTGACTTGTGTTTGCAGTTCCAAGTACTCTTTCTGTGTGCTTTGTTTTTGGTCCCTTTTAAACGCTCTGTAAAGTGCCTTTTTTTGCTGAATTTTTTTTTTTGAATTGATCTATTAAACCATTTTGGCCATTTTGTTTAGATTTGTCTACTTTTGGGATGTAATTGTTTTGTGCCTCTAGTACTACATTTTTGAAAAACAGCCATCCTTTTTCTGTGGATGTTTTCTCTATTTTACTCCAATCTACTTCTGTTTAGTCTCTGTTTCATACCTTCATAGTTTGTTTTTCTAAAATTGTAAACCTTAGCTTTAGTCATTACTTTTGGGGTTTTAAAAATCACTTCAAATGAAACAATGTTGTGGTCTGAGTTTGCCAATGGCTCCCCAGGGTTTGAGCAGAGCAAAGTAGCCAAGACTGAAAATGTATGGTGCCAAGTGAAGCAAGGCGAATATCTTTTGCAGTTTGTAACAGTAGTTGCACATATACACTACAAATACAACGCACACATGCATACAACCTACAAACACACTGTGCACAATAACTGCAAAAACCGTTTCATTTGACAAAGTGAAAACAGAAACAAAAAAATCCCCAAACAAAACTGTATTGATTTTTTTTTTCTTTGCTGTATTGTAATCTCTTTGCTATATTGTGATAACTTGTTACCTAAGTCGCCCTGCATAAAGGCGTCTGTCAAGCAAAAATTAAAAATCATGCTAACCTCCTGCTGCCTTCAAACCAAAACTAAAATCTTAGCTGTGCTGAGAATACCTTGTTTCCAGCTAAATATGGCTGCTTTCGTTTTTACTGCATTCTCTCAGGCACAGCTAAATAAAGATTGTGTTGGCTGCAAAAAACATAACAAGCAGACAGAAATAGATTTTTTTTAAAAACCGCCTTAAGTGACAAGTTCAGCAACATTTTTCAAGTTTTATAAACCTTTTTAATTATTACTAAAACTGTCCGGAACACAGGGTTTGAAAATGATACATGTAATACAACCAAGTGAGAACAACATAACAGTGATGAAAAAATCCACCGAACCAACCTTTAACTGCCCATTCAGGGTAATTAAACTGTGGATTTATTTGTGTTTATATGATCTTCACTATATACAGTGTCTATAAAAAGTCTACACCCCCTTTAACTTTTTTCACATTTTGTTGTGTCAATGCCTTAGAGTTTCATTCATTAAATGAGGCTTTTTTTCCACTTATCTACACACCATACTCCACATTAAGGGGAAAAAAAAATTAATTGAGAAAAAAATTATATATTAAAATAAACAAAACTGAAAGTCTCCACCCCCTGAGTTAATACTTGGTGGAAGCACCTTTGGCAGCAATTACAGCTGCGAGTCTATTGGGAAAGGTCTCTACCAACTTTGCACACCTAGATTTGGCAATATTTGACCATTCTTCTTTACAAAACTGTTCAAGCTCTGCCAAGTTCCTTGGGGAGCGTTGATGGACGGCAATCTTCAAGTCATGCCACAAAATATGGATTGGATTTAGGTCGGGGCTCTGACTGGGCCACTCAAGGACAATTACCTTTTTGTTCCTTAGCCACACCCATGTAGCTTTGGCTGTGTGCTTTGGGTCGTTGTCATGCTGAAAGGTGAACTTCCGTCCAAAGTTTCAGCTTTCTTGCAGAGGGCAGCTGGTTTTCCTCAAGAACTTCTCTGTACTTTGCTCCATTCATTTTCCCTTCTATCCTGACAAGTGCCCCAGTCCCTGCTGATGAGAAACATCCCCATAACATGATGCTGCCACCACCATGCTTCACAGTAGGGATGGTGTTCTTTGGGTGATGCGCTGTGTTGGGTTTGTGCCAAACGTAACATTTTGCATTTAGGCCAAAAAGTTCCATTTTAGTTCCGTCAGACCACAAAACTTTTTGCCACATAATATACACTACCGGTCAAAAGTTTTAGAACACCCCCATTATTCCAGTTTTTATTGAAATTTAAGCAGTTCAAGTCCAGTGAATAACCTGAAATGGTACAAAGGTAAGCGGTAAACTGCCAGAGGTTAAAAAAAAAAGTTTAGGTTACCAAAAACTGAAAAATAATGTACATTTCAGAGTTATACAAAAAGGCCTTTTTCAGGGAACAAGTAGTGGGTTAACAACTTACAGCTGTTCTGCAGCAATGGAAGTAAATTAAGCCTTGAAAGTTGATGCTAACAATTCCTACAGGTGTCCCAACTTTTGTTGATTACTTACAAACCCTCTATCTATATAAAAGCAGTGCTGGAACAGACTGTGTTACTACACCTCTTAAGCATTATTTGGACAGTATTGTACTGCAGGAAGTAGTATATTGCTCTCATAATGGCGAGAAAAAGGCAATTAACGAGAAGACAGACAGACCGTAATAACCCTTAAAAGTGTAGGTCTTTCCTTTAGAGAAATTGCAAAGAAAGCCAAGGTGTCAGTGAGTACAGTTTCCTACACCATCAAAAGGCACTTGGAAACTGGAGGAAACTCTGACAGGAAGAGGTCTGCCAGACCCAAAGCCACAACAGAATCAGAAGGCAAGTTTCTGAGAGTCAGTAGCTTGCGTGATAGGCGGCTCACAGGACAACAGCTTTAAGCACAGCTTAACACTGGTCGAAGTAAGCAAGTCTCAGTTTCAACTGTGAAGAGAAGACTTCGAGCTGCAGGTTTGACAGGTTGAGTGGCAGTAAGAAAGCCATTGCTAAGATGGCAAAATAAGAAAAAGAGGCTTGCCTGGGCCATGAAGCACCGCCAGTGGACTACTGAAGACTGGAAGAAGGTCTTATGGACCGATGAATCAAAATTTGAAATCTTCGTTTCATCACACAGGGTTTTTGTATGCCGTCGAGTAGGCGAAATGATGGTTCCTCGGTGTGTGACACCAACTGTCAAACATGGAGGAGGCGTGATGTTCTGGGGCTCTTTGCTGGATCCAGAGTCGGCGACTTGCACAGAGTGAGTGGCACCCTGAACCAAAACTGCTACCACAGCATTTTGCAGCGCCATGCAATACCCTCTGGTATACGCCTAGTTGGTCAGGGGTTCATCCTACAGCAAGATAATGACCCAAAACATACCTCCAGGCTATGTCAGAACTACCTTAGAAGAAAAGAACAAGACAGTAGGCTTCAAATCATGGAATGGCCAGCACAGTCTCCAGACTTAAACCCCATCGAGCTGGTTTGGGATGAACTGGACAGAAGGGTGAAAGCAAAGCAACCTACAAGTGCAACACATTTGTGGGAACTTCTGCAACAGTGTTGGGAAGAACTTTCCGAACCATATTTGATTTCCATTGTAGAAAGAATGCCACGAGTGTGTTCGGCTGTTATATCTGCAAAAGGTGGCTACTTTGATGAGTCAAAAATTTAGATTAAATTTTGTTAAACAAAACGATTCCATGATTTCTTTTTTATCTCCAATTGTTTATTTGTTCTATGCTTTAATTTCAGAGTACACTGAGACATTAAACTGCGTAAATTTCAATAAAAACTGGAAAAATGGAGGTGTTCTAAAACTTTTGACCGGTAGTGTATATATATTAGCAGAACCATATTTAACATTGTTTTTCTCTTTTATAGTGGAATATAGTGAGGCCTTCTTTCTGCTTTGCAGGGAAGGAGGGATAAAGTAATAGTATTTGCACAAGTAGAACAATTGCAAAGGTCTACAATTGCTGGTAGCCCCTAACTGTAACAGTTATATATATATATATATATATATATATATATATATATATATATATATATATATATAAATAACAGTGTATAAAGCTGCAACAGTTTCACAACATTCATTTTTTACACAACTTTTTGGTTCTTACATTGATAAAAAATATCTTTAAATGTATTTAACATTCATATGTACATATATATGATACAATGCAATTACATAGCAAAGGCAAGCAAACACACTACCTTACAATGATGTAGTTTACAACATGAAACGAAAAATGAGCAAACAAAGAAAAACAGTTTAGATTTTAATATTACGCAGGGTGACTTCAAATACAGAAAAACTGCTCCTATTTTCTGTTCTGAATGCCCCTTTTTCTAATCTCCATTTCTGACCCCTGGTACTTGTTTCTTTTTTCATGTCAAAGAAGTCCCCTGGGTCGACACTGTCTGTACCTTTTAGGATTTTGAATGTTTGAATCGGATCACCGCGTAGTCTTCTTTGTTCAAGACTGAATAGATTCAATTCTTTTAGCCTGTCTGCATACGACATGCCTTTTAAACCTGGGATAATTCTGGTTGCTCTTCTTTGCACTCTCTCTATAGCAGCAATATCCTTTTTGTAACAAAGTGACCAGAACTGAACACAATATTCTAGGTGAGGTCTTACTAATGCATTGTAGAGTTTTAACATTACTTCCCTTGATTTAAATTCAACACTTCTCACAATATATAAGAGCATCTTGTTGGCTTTTTCTATAGCTTCCCCACAGTCAAGATGAAGACATTTCTGAGTCAACATAAACTCCTAGGTCTTTTTCATAGTTTCCTTCTTCAATTTCAGTATCTCCCATATGATATTTATAATGCACATTTTAATTGCCTGCATGCAACACTTTTCTCTATTAAATGTCATTTGCTATGTGTCTGCCCAGTTCTGAATGCTGTCTAGATCATTTTGAATGACCTTTGCTGCTGCAACAGTGTTTGCCGCTATTTTTGTGTCATCTGCAAATTTAACGAGTTTGATTACTATACCAGACTCTAAATCATTAATGTAGATTAGGAATAGCAGAGGACCTAATACTGATCCCTGTGGTACACCACTGGTTACCTCGTTCCATTTTGAGGTTTCTCCTCTAATCAGTACTTTCATTTTTCTTCATGTTAACCACTCCCTAATCCATGTGCATGCATTTCCTTGAATCCCTACTGCGTTCAGTTTGAGAATTAATCTTTTATGCGGGACTTTGTCAAAAGCTTTCTGGAAATCTAAATAGACCATGTCGTATGCTTTGCAGTTATCCATTTTCAATGTTGCATCCTCAAAAAAGTCAAGTAGGTTAGTTAGACACGATCTCCCTTTCCTAAAACCATGCTGGCTCTCTCCCAGGATATTGTTACCATATAGATAAATTTCCATTTTGGATCTTATTATAGTTTCCATAAGTTTACATATAATAGAAGTCAGGCTTATTGGTCTGTAGTTACCTGGTTCGGTTTTGTCTCCCTTTTTGTGGATCGGTATTACGTTTGCTATTTTCCAGTCTGTTGGTTCAACCCCTGTGTCAAGAGACTGTTGCATGATCTTGGTTAGCGGTTTGTAAATAACTTCTTTCATTTCTTTGAGTACTATTGGGAGGATCTCATCTGGCCTAGGGGATTTGTTTATTTTAAGAGCTCCTAGTCCCTTTAACACTTCTGCCTCTGTTATGCTAAAGTTATTTAAAATTGGATAGGAACAGGTTGACATGTCGGGCATGTTGTCCGTGTCCTCCTTTGTAAAAACCTGTGAAAAGTAATCATTTAATATATTTGCTATTTTTTTCTTCATCTATGATTTTGCCATTTGTGTCTCTTAGACATTTAACCTCCTCTTTGAATGTTCTCTTGCTGTTATAATATTGGAAAAATATTTTGGAATTGGTTTTAGCCCCCTTAGCAATATTGATTTCTATTTCTCTCTTGGCCTTTCTAACTTCCTTTTTGACTTGTGTTTGCAGTTTCAAGTACTCTTTCTGTGTACTTTGTTTTGGTCCCTTTTAAACGCTCTGAAAAGTGCCTTTTTTCGCTGAATATTTTTTTAAATTGATCTATTAAACCATTTTGGCCATTTTGTTTTAGATTTAGATTAGTCTACTTTTGGGATGTAATTGTTTTGTGCCTCTAGTACTACATTTTTAAAAAACAGCCATCCTTTTTCTGTGGATGTTTTCTCTATTTTACTCCAATCTACTTCTGTTAGTCTCTGTTTCATACCTTCATAGTTTGCTTTTCAAAAATTGTAAACCTTAGCTTTAGTCAATACTTTTGGGGTTTTAAAAAATATTTCAAATGAGACCATGTTGTGGTCTGAGTTTGCCAATGGCTCTCTGACCTCTGTTTTAGTTATTCTGTCTTCATTATTTGAAAAGACTAAGTCAAGGCATGCCTCCCCTCTAGTCGGTGCCTTGACAAATTGCGTTAGGAAGCAGTCATTTGTCATTTCCACCATTTCAATTTCGTCCGTCGTTTCCCCCATCGGATTCTCCCATTTTATACAGGGGAAGTTGAAATCCCCCGTTAGTATGGCTTCTCCTTTTCTACATGCATTTCGAATGTCATTGTACAACAGATTATTTTGCTCAGCGTCTGAATTTGGCGGTCTATAGCATGCTCCTATTATTATGCCCTTTGAATTTGTGTCCATTATTCTGAACCATATTGATTCTGCATTGCTTTCTTTGTCCTGATTTAACACCTGGGCTTGAACACTATTTCTTATGTATAGCGCTACCCCTCCGCCTCTTCTGTCCTGCCTGTCTTTCCTATATAGTGTGTACCCACTAATATTATATTCGTCTCCATCACTCTCAGACAACCAAGTTTCTGTAACACCTATCACATCGTAGTTACTTGTTAGTGCAGCAGCTTCAAGTTCTAACATTTTGTTTCTGAGACTTCTAGCATTAAGATAAATACATTTAATAGTGGTCTTACCTGAGTTGTTGCCCTTGTTTTGATGAGGTCTCCCTTCTGTTTTTTTTGTTTTTTCCCCCCTTCCTTTCTAGTTTAAATGCTTCTGGACCTCCTGAAGGATCCTTTCTCCGAGTAGATTGGTTCCCTTTCTGTTTAAGTGCAGTCCGTCCCATCTGTATAGATAGTCCTTGTTGTAGAATGTGCGCCAATGTTCAAGAAAGGTGAAGCCTTCCTGTGTGCACCACGATTTCAGCCATGCATTTTGATTTTGTATTTCCAGCTGTCCATATGGTCCTTTGCAAGGCGCCGGCAGTATCCCAGAAAATACCACAGTTTTGATCTTGTCTTTTAATTTCCTTCCTAGCTCTCTGAATTTATTTTGCAGGGATCTTGGCCTGTCTCTTCCAATGTTGATTGTACCGATGTGGACGACTACTACCGGGTCGTCTCTTGTTCGTTCTAGGAGCCTGTCCACATTCTCATTGATGTGCTTGACTGAGGCTCCTGGAAGGCAGCACACTGTTGTAGTAAGGGGGTCCAAACTGCGAACTGAACTTGCTGTGTTTCTCAATATGGAGTCCCCAACAATCATGACCTCCCTTCTTTTTGCTGCCTGGCCAGCACTGTTTTATAGGGTCCTGGATGTTGTTTCTTTCATTCTCCTGATGTTGGTTTTGGTCATCTAAATGTTGAAGAGGCTCAAATTTGTTGGATGTCTGGATTTCTGGTGGTTGTGTTTGACAAAGTTTCTTTTTTTCCCTGCTTCTGCCTATCTGAACCCAGCTGTTTCGACTCTCTTCCATCTCCGTGGTGGCTTTCAGTCTGCTAGGGGTGCAGACTTCCATGAATTGTGGGTGTGTCAGCTCCTCAAGCTCCTGTTGCTGTCTCATTTCCTCCAGCTCCTTTTCTAGCAGGCTTAATCGCAAGTCCTGGATCGTGCGGCACTTTACACAAACTTGGTTGAGCTCTGTTGGGTTTTCTCGGATTTCCCACATCATGCAGTTGTCACAGATTACTGGCTTGAAGACCATTTTTTTTTTTTTTTTTTTAGTTTAGCTTCTGCAGCTGTCAACCTGCTTTCAAACGCTGTAAAGTAAGAATGCTTTCAAAAATAGACATGTTAATAGATTATATTTATCAATTAACTAAATGCAAAGTGAGTGAACAGAAGAAAAATCTAAATCAAATCCATATTTGGTGTGACCACCCTTTGCCTTCAAAACAGCATCAATTCTTCTAGGTACACTTGCACAAAGTCAGGGATTTTGTAGGCATATAGTCAGGTGTAATGATTAAACAATTATACCAAACAGGTGCTAATGATCATCAATTCAATATGTAGGTTGAAACACAATCATTAACTGAAACAGAAACAGCTGTGTAGGAGGAATAAAACTGGGTGAGGAACAGCCAAACTCAGCTAACCAGCTGAGGTTGCTGAAGACAGTTTACTGTCAAAAGTCATACACCATGGCAAGACTGAGCACAGCAACAAGACACAAGGTATTTATACTGCATCAGCAAGGTCTCTCCCAGGCAGAAATTTCAAGGCAGACAGGAGTTTCCAGATGTGCTGTCCAAGCTCTTTTGAAGAAGCACAAAGAAACGGGCAACGCTGAGGACCGTAGACGCAGTGGTCGGCCAAGGAAACTTACTGCAGCAGATGAAAGACACATCATGCTTACTTCCCTTCGCAATCGGAAGAGGTCCAGCAGTGCCATCAGCTCAGAATTGGCAGAAAACAGTGGGACCCTGGTACACCCATCTACTGTCCGGAGAAGTCTGGTCAGAAGTGGCCTTCATGGAAGACTTGCGGCCAAAAAGCCACCTCCGACGCGTGGAAACAAGGCCAAGCGACTCAACTATGCACGAAAACACAGGAACTGGGGTGCAGAAAAATGGCAGCAGGTGCTCTGGACTGATGAGTCAAAATTTGAAATATCTGGCTGTAGCAGAAGGCAGTTTGTTCGCCGAAGGGCTGGAGAGCGGTACACGAATGAGTGTCTGCAGGCAACAGTGAAGCATGGTGGAGGTTCCGTGCAAGTTTGGGGCTGCATTTCTGCAAATGGAGTTGGGGATTTGGTCAGAATTAATGGTCTCCTCAATGCTGAGAAGTACAGGCAGATACTTATCCATCATGCAATACCATCAGGGAGGCATCTGATTGGCCCCAAATTTATTCTGCAGCATGACAACGACCCCAAACATACAGCGAAAGTCATTAAGAACTATCTTCAGCATAAAGAAGAACAAGGAGTCCTGGAAGTGATGGTATGGCCCCCACAGAGCCCTGATCTCAACATCATTGAGTCTGTCTGGGATTACATGAAGAGAGAGAAGCAACTGAGGCTGCCTAAATCCACAGAAGAAATGTGGTTAGTTCTCCAAGATGTTTGGGCCAACCTACCTGCCGAGTTCCTTCAAAAACTGTGTGCAAGTGTACCTAGGAGAATTGATGCTGTTTTGAAGGCAAAGGGTGGTCACACCAAATATTGATTTGATGTAGATTTTTCTTCTGTTCACTCACTTTGCATTTTGTTAATTGATCAATATAAACTATTAACATGTCTATTTTTGAAAGCATTCTTACTTTACAGCATTTTTTCACACCTGCCTAAAACTTTTGCACAGTACTGTATGTTCTTAAAACACAAGGAAACATTGTAGAGCACAGAGGTCAAAGCAAAGCATAGGGAAGCCTTTTAAAGCACAGACAGGTATGATAAAGCAGATGCAAGCATTTTAAAGAACAGATGTCTGGCAAAGCATAGGGGAAGCACAGAGATCTAGTGCAGTTTAGGGAAGTATTTTAAAGCACAGAGGCATTGTAAAGCACAAAGGTATGGCAATGCACAGGGAAGCACAGAGGTCTGGTAAAGCATAGGGAAGCACTGTAAAGCAGAGAGGTATGCTATAGCAGAGATAGGTACGGTAAAGCACACTAAAGCATTGTAAAGGCCAGAGAGCTATTGTTAAGCATCGGGAAGCATTTTAAAGCACAAAGGCAAGTCAATGTACAAGTGAGGCATAGAGAGGTCAAGTAAACATTGCAGAGGACAGGAAAGCATTGTAAAGCAAATGAAAGCATTGTAGAGGACAGATGGGTATGGGAAATCATTGTAAAGGCCAGAGAGTTATTGCTAAGCATAGAGGTGTATTTTAAAGCACAAAGGCATTATAAAGCACAAAGGTATGGTAATGCACAAGGAAGCATTGTAGAGAACAGAGGTGTATTGCAAAGCACAGTGATGCATTGTAAAGCACAGGGAAGCTTGTAAAGCAGAGAGGTATGATAAAGCACTGGGACGCATTGTAAAGCACAGAGGTCGGATAAAGCATATTAAACCATAGTGTATGATAGTGAGTGCGCACAGTAGAGAGGACAGAGCTGTTGATTAGGCTGCTCCAAGAGGCATCCGAGTGGATCAGCAAAATCAAGGGAAGCCCAAAGAGAGGCAGCTGTGACTTGGTGACAGCCAGGGGGCAAAGACCAATAACTGAAAGAATGAATATCCCTGGAGACACCTTACAGAACCTTGTGGAGTGTGTGCCATGTCATCTGAGCCCAGTCTGTTGATAGATACCGATCCTGGAAGTTGCTCGGCAGTGTACAAAACAAACAAAAAAAATCATGCCTTATTTCAAATATAATGTGAGTGAAAATACTATCGCAAGAAAGAAGACATTTCCATGGATATCATAAATCAATTGCCCTCCTTACAGCAAGGCATTACTCGGGCAATTTAACTCTTTCAACTCTTATACAGAGGGGAGGAAGTTAATTCACGCACCGTAATTAATTAAAGCACTGTTTAATCTCAATTAGTTAAACAAGGTTTTAAATTTAACCTCAACCCCCCCCCACATAAGACTGGACCATTTCTGTATCAATTAATGCAAAAGAAATGTTCAATAATTTTAGTTTTATTTTCAGCCATTTGCGTGTTTGTGTACCTACTTCTAAATGAACTGTCAACAGGGGCTGCTTTCTGGAGGCACAAACGTACATACAAATGCTTTTGGATATAATACATAAACACACATTTTGTGGACCAGTCTGTCTTTTTTCTTTGACTTTACTGCCCTCTCGTGGGAGAAAAGGGAAGCAGTGTCGCATTTCTTGTTCTGAAATTTTACCCAGGTTACTAAAAAAACCTATTTTATTCTATACTATATAATAATGATTCCCAACCCTGGTGCTGGGGACCCACTATCTCTGAATATCAACAGTGTCATCCGACAGTCCGAAACTCTTATCCTGAACGCTGTTTCCATCTGCAGTTTTCCGACAGGTGGAATGGGTGTAATTTACATAAGTGGCAGAATAACTATTCAGTATTTAAATGAGGAATATTAATGACGCAAATTACAGTTTATACCTCATTTCAGGATTTCAATCAATGGACAGGTTTGATTTACACTGTAACTATGGATGTATTTGTTTTATACAACTGTAAGTCACCCTGGATAAGAACATAATAAGAACAACATAAAATTTACTAACGAGAGGAGGCCATTCAGCCCATCTTGCTCGTTTGGTTGTTAGTAGCTTATTGATCCCAGAATCTCATCAAGCAGCTTCTGGAATGATCCCAGGGTGTCAGAGTCAACAACATTACTGGGGAGTTGGTTCCAGACCCTCAAAATTCTCTGTGTAAAAAAGTGCCTCCTATTTTCTGTTCTGAATGCCCCTTTATCTAATCTCCATTTGTGACCCATGGTCCTTCTTTCTTTTTTCTGGTCAAAAAATTCCTCAGAGTCAACATTATCTATACCTTTCAGGATTTTGAATGCTTGAATCAGATCACCATGTAGTCTTCTTTATTAAGACTGAATAGACTCAATTCTTTCAGCCTGTCTATATACGACATGCCTTTTAAAAATGGAATAATTCTGGTTGCTCTTCTCTGCAGTCTTTCGAGAGCAGCAATATCCTTTTTTGTAACGAGGTGACCAGAACTGAACACAATATTCTAGGTGAGGACTTACTAATGCATTGTAAAGTTTTAACATTACTTCCCTTGATTTAAGTTCAACACTTCTCACAATATATCCAAGCATCTTGTTGGCCTTTTTTATAGCTTCCCCACATTGTCTAGATGAAGGCATTTCTGAGTCAACATAAACTCCTAGGTCTTTTTTCATAGTTCCCTTCTTCAATTTCAGTATCTCCCATATAATATTTATAATGCACATTTTTATTGCCTGCATGCAATACTTTACACTTTTCTCTATTAAATTTCATTTGCCATGTGTCTGCCCAGTTCTGAATGCTGTCTAGATCATTTTGAATGACCTTTGCTGCTGTAACACCATTTGCCACTCCTCCTATTTTTGTGTCGTCTGCAAATTTTATGGAGTTTGCTTACTATACCAGAATCTAAATCATTAATGTAGATTAGGAATAGCAGAGGACCTAATACTGATCACTGTGGTACACCACTGGTTACCTCGCTCCATTTTGAGGTTTCTCCTCTAATCAGTACTTTCTGTTTTCTACATGTTAACCACTCCCTAATCCATGTGCATGCATTTCCTTGAATCCCTACTGCATTCAGTTTGAGACTTAATCTTTTATGCGGGACTTTGTCAAAAGCTTTCTGGAAATCTAAATAATCCATGCTTTGCAATTATCCATTGTCGATGTTGCATTCTCAAAAAAATCAAGTAGGTTAGTTAGACACGATCGCCTTTTCCTAAAACCATGCTGACTGTCTCCCAGGATATTGTTACCATATAGGTAAATTTCCATTTTGGATCTTATTATAGTTTCCATAAGTTTACATACAATAGAAGTCAGGCTTATTGGTCTGTAGTTACCTGGTTCGGTTTTGTCTCCCTTTTTGTGGAGACAAAACCCTTTCTAACTTACTTTTTGACTTGTGTTTGCAGTTCCAAGTACTCTTTCTGTGTACTTTGTTTTTGGTCCCTTTTAAAAGCTCTGTAAAGTTCCTTTTTTTGCTGAATATTTTTTTAATTGATCTCTTAAACCATTTTGGCCATTTTGTTTTAGATTGATTGGTCTACTTTTGGGATGTAATTGTTTTGTGCCTCTAGTACTACATTTTTAAAAAACAGCCATCCTTTTTCTGTGGATGTTTTCTCTATTTTATTCCAATCTACTTCTGTTAGTCTCTGTTTCATACCTTCATAGTTTGCTTTTCTAAAATTGTAAACCTTCGCTTTACTCATTACTTTTGGGGTTTTAAAAGATATTTCAAATGAGACCATGTTGTGGTCTGAGTTTGCCAATGGCGCTCTGACCTCTGTTTTAGTTATTCCATCTTCATTATTTTAAATAAGTGTTTGTTCTCACCCGTGTTTGTCTGTCCGTGCACCGTTTGTTTAGTGTTAGTCGTTTGTATGTCTGTTTATTTTTGATGCTAAGTGCCGTGGTCCTGTTTTCGTGCTGTTTTGAAACGTTTTATTTGTTAAACGCTGAGTGCAGCCATTGCACTCAGCTCATCACAACCCTCTCTGTGTTTGAATTCCTTTCTGGTCTGACGCAACCCACTCTGGCCGTCTTTTGTGACACGTGGTGTCTTCGTGGGATAGCCGCGCCTCCAAGCGTCAGGACCAGGAGGGGTGTTTAAAAAAAAAAAAAAAGTCAATGGCAGAAGACGCCATCCAACCAGGGGCTGGTTCCTGGAGAATGCTGGGCTGGAGGCCCAGGCTCTACCATAGTCGTCCGGGCCCTGTGGATGATGGACAGTGAGAGATGGGAGGCATATCAGGAGGAACACACCCCAAGCAAACACCTTGGAGGGAAGGTGTGGAGTTTCTCCTCAGCTACCTGGAGGCAACGACAGCAAACAGCAGCCCAGGTAGCAGGCCCACCAGCAGAGGGTGAGAATGCCTGCTGTCCCCCATCTCCACCAGCAGAGGGGTGAGTACCTGCTGTCCCCATCTCCACCAGCAGAGGGTGAATGCCTGCTGGTTTGCCTCCACAGCCTGAGTGGGAGGGAACCCCAACGTCCTCGCCTGTGGGGAGGAGCTGAACGCCCCACGCCTGAGTGGGAGGAGCCCGAGGCGCCCACGCCTTGGTGGGAGGAGCTCAACGTCCCACGCCTGAGTGGGAGGAGCCCGAACGTCCCTACGCCTGAGTGGGGGAGGCCCGAACGTCCCACGCCTGAGTGGGAGGGGCAACGTCCACGCCTGAGTGGGGGGCCCAACGCGTCCTAACGCCTGGTGGGGGGGGGCGTCCACAGCCCAGAGGGAGGTCGGTGCGTCCACAGCCCAGGGAGGGGGAGTCGGTCAGGCCCACAGCCCAAGAGGGGGAGGGGAGTAAAGGCCCACAGCCCAAAGGGGGAGTCGGTGGGCCCACAGCCAAAAAAAAGGAGAGTCGGTCGCCCACAGCCAAAAGGGAGGGTCGGTCGTCCACAGCCCGAAGGGAGGCAAGTCGGGGCTTCCTGGGGGGGCCACCAGCCTGGGAGGAATGCCTGGCGGGGAGGCTGGTTCAGCCCAAACCAGCAGAGGGAGAATGCCTGCTGGTTCAGGCTCAGCCCCGGAAGGGAGGAGTTACAGGCTCAACCCCTGAAAATTTTGGGGGAGAGGGGCAGGAGGCTGGTGTCCCAGCAGCCTCTATTCATGCTGATGAGGGCAGCACGGCGCACACCAGCCCAGCCACCACAGCAGGGAGCCAGCACTGCCACAGCCTCCCTCTGAGTGGCCAGCATCAGCCCCATGGCCTCCCGCCACCACCACCTAGGAGCAGAGCAGCAGGAGCCGCCTCTGCCTCCCCACCACCACCGCTTCCTCCACTGGGAGCAGAGGAGCAGGAGCTGCCCTGCCTCCCCCACCACCACCCTTCCTCCACTCAGGAGCAGAGGAGCAGGAGCTGCCTCTGCCTCCACCACCGCCAGGAGCAGAGGAGCAGGAGCTGCCTCTGCCTCCGCCATCACCACCGCCAGGAGCACAGGAGCAGGAGCTGCCTCTGCCTCGCCACCACCACCCCGGGAGCAGAGGAGCTGGAGCTGCCTCTGCCTCCACCACCGCCAGGGAGCAGAGGATGCTGGGCTGCCTCTGCCTCCCACCACCAGGAGCAGAGGAGCTGGAGCTGCCTCTGCTTCATGGCCACAGCCCGAGCAGAGGAGAGCAGGGGAGCTGCCTCTGCTGCCCGTACCTCCCACAGGGAGTGGGTGGCGGACCCCAGAAAGGGGAGCTGCCGGACCCTTAAGAAGGGGACGAGGTCTGAGACCACTTTCCCCAGCAGCAGTTGGGCTGCAGGAGTTCTTGTGGCGAGCCCCACAGGAGGGAGCTGCCGGCTCTGAGAAGAAGGGGGAGGTCGGGACCACCACCCTGCCCCGCAGCTTTTTTTTCGCTGCAGGGCGGGACCAGCATGCTGTCAGCCGTGCCACTACCGGCAGGGGAGCTGACAGCATTTCCACCATGGGCCCACTTCGAAACCTCCCTTCCCAGCCCGAGACTTTGGCCTGACTGCTGGGTATTTATGGGGAGGTGGCGGGTTGAGGCCATGTGTGCTTGCACTGGGGGGGGGGGCAAAGTGCCGCCCCTGTGTGTATTTTGTGTGTTATGTGTTGTATGTATATGCGTATGTTAATGTTGGTGTATAGATTGGTACACGGATATAAACAGGTCTGTGTTTCACGTGGTGTTTAAATTGTATATTTGTATTTAGGCAACGGATTGCACATCACGCGTGCATTTAAAAATATAATATGTGAACACGGGGTTTCACGTAATGAATTCACGTGCTGGGATTCATGAATAATTAAGTAGTAATTGAATCCCAGCACAAACAGTATAAATAGATGCACATTTTCACTCAGTCGGGTTGGGTGTTCGAGAGTGGAGAACGGAGAGAGAGAAGGAGAAAGAAAAGTAAATAGAAAGCGTAAATATAAGTGTTTGTTCTCACCGCGGTTTGTCTGTCCATGCACCGTTTGTTTAGTGTTAGTCGTTTTTTGTATGTCTGTTTATTTTGGCGCAAAGTGCCGTGTCCTGTTTCGTGTTGTTTTGAACGTTTTATTTGGTAATAAACGCTGAGTGCAGCCATTGCACTCAGCTCATCACAACCCCTCTCTGTGTTTGAATTCCTTTCTGGTCTGACGCAACCCACTCTGGCCGTCTTTGTGACATGCCCCCATCAGGTTTTCCCATTTTATATGGGGGAAGTTGAAGTCCCCCATCAGTATGGCTTCTCCTTTTCTACACGCATTTCGAATGTCATTGTATAACAGATTATTTTGCTCAGCATCTGAATTTGGCGGTCTATAGCATGCTCCTGTTATTATGCCCTTTGAATTTGTGTCCATTATTCTGAACCATATTGATTCTGCATTGTTTTCTTTGTCCTGATTTAACACCTGGGCTTCAAGACTATTTCTTATTAATAGCGCTACCCCTCTGCCTCTTCTGTCCTGCCTGTCTTTCCTATATACTGTGTACCCACTAATATTATATTCGTCTCCATCACTATGACAACCAAGTTTCTGTAACACCTATCAGTTATAGTCAGTTATTTAAAAATAAAACACTGATACCCTAATTTCTAGTCAACACCTCTCCAAAACCTATTCAAATTATGCAGATTTCTTCCACAAATTGGGGTAGAGCAATATCTTAACCCCTATCTGGCCTGGAGGGTGGGGGTAGGAGTCGAACTCCCCTCCTATTTTTGTTTTGTCATCTCCTTGGACCTAGTTAATCTGTTTGCATCAGACTGTGATACATTCAAAATCGCCCAGGCCAGAGAGGGTTATTGTGCCACAGGTACTTAATTTGCAATACATTTCTATTTCAATTCAGTTCATGAAAGTTTTTAAACAGAAATGAAGAACAACATTTTTTTCAGAAATGCATTGTGACAATGCATACTTTTCAATTTTGAGTAGCATACCGCCTATAAAGTTGTAATATTTGCACATCAAAACATACTGGTTTTATACTCTATTGCATTTGACATATTTGTTCCTTCCTTGTAGGATGCACTGCATGAGTCTCTGAAGTCCAAAGAATGAAAGAAAGATTGTGTCAGGATCAGGGTGAAAGTGGCAATTGCCAATCCAAGAACCAGCAACTCTGAAGAGAACTTGCAGGACAGCTGTAAGTATATTATACAAGACAAATATTTACAGTTTATTAACTGAACATTAGAATGCCATGGACGTGCAGAACGTTTAAACACTGGATACGTTTATGTATTGTCACTTATTTTCTTTGCTTGCTTGCGACTGGAAACTGTAGGTCTGGACTGCTGAACACTTGTGGACACATTGTGAAGTTGAGAATGTATTTGTTTATTACAGTCAAGAGGTACCTAAGGTTTAGAGGAGAAACCTCAAAATGGAGTGAGGTAACCAGTGGTGTACCACAGGGATCAATATTAGGTCCTCTGCTATTCCTAATCTACATTAATGATTTAGACTCTGGTATAGTAAGCAAACTCGTTAAATTTGCAGATGACACAAAAATAGGAGGAGTGGCAAACACTGTTGAAGCAGCAAAGGTCATTCAAATGATCTAGACAGCATTCAGAATTGGGCAGACACATGGCAAATGAAATTTAATTGAGAAAAAGTGTAAAGTATTGCATGCGGGCAATAAAAAATGTGCATTATAAATATCATTTTGGGAGATATTGAAATTGAAGAAGGAACTATGAAAAAGACCTAGGAGTTTATGTTGACTCAGAAATGTCTTCATCATGTAGACAATGGGGAAGCTATAAAAAAGGCCAACAAGATGCTCGGATATATTGTGAGAAGTGCTGAATTTAAATCAAGGGAAGTAATGTTAAAACTCTACAATGCATTAGTAAGACCTCACCTAGAATATTGTGTTCAGTTCTGGTCACCTCGTTACAAAAAGGATATTGCTGCTCTAGAAAGAGTGCAAAGAAGAGCAACCAGAATTATCCCGGGTTTAAAAGGCATGTCGTATGCAGACAAGCTAAAAGAATTGAATCTATTCAGTCTTGAACAAAGAAGACTACGTGGCGATCTGATTCAAACATTCAAAATCCTAAAAGGTAGAGACAATGTCAACCCAGGGGACTTCTTTGACCTGAAAAAAGAAACAAGGATCAGGGGTCACAAAGAGATTAGATAAAGGGACATTCAGAACAGAAAATAGGAGGCACTTTTTTACACAGAAAATTGTGAGGGTCTGGAACCAACTCCCCAGTAATGTTGTTGAAGCCGACACCCTGGGATCCTTCAAGAAGCTGCTTGATGAGATTCTGGGATCAATAAGCTACTAACAACCAAACGAGCAAGATGGGCTGAATGGCCTCCTCTCGTTTGTAAACTTTCTTATGTTCTTATGTTCTAAGGTCTGACGTCACAGGAAATGTTTTACATTACAAACATGATTTAAATCAATTAAAACTATTAAAACCAAGCAAATTAGCCAAGACTGAAAATGTATGGTGCCGAGTAAAGCAAGGCGAATATCTTTTGCAGTTTGTAACAGTAGTTGCACATATACTCTACAAATACAAAAAAACATGTGCATACAACCTACAAAAACAAACACACTGTGCACAATAACTGCAAAAACCGTTTCATTTGACAAAGTGAAAACAGAAACAAAAAAATCCCCAAACAAAACTGTATTGCTTTTTTTTTTCTTTACTGTATTGTAATCTCTTTCCTATATTGTGATAACTTATTACCTGAGTTGCCCTGCATAAGGGCGTCTGTCAAGCAAAAATTAAAAATCATGCTAAGCTCCTGCTGCCTTCAAAACAAAATTAAAATCTTAGCTGTGCTGAGAATACCTTGTTTCCCGCTAAATATGGCTGCTTTCGTTTTCACTGCATTCTCTCAGGTACAGCTAAACAAAGATTGTGCTGGCTGCAAAAAACGTAACAAGCAGACAATTTATTATTATTTTTTTTTTAAAACAGCCTTAAGTGACACATTCAGCAACGTTTTTTAAGTTTTATAAACCTTTTTAAATTGTTGACACGCTAATGAAAAGGAACATGCAATTTCCATATTTGCTGCCCTTTAAAATTAACTCTTATATACGGGAGAAGTTAACAGCAAACCTTACCTTCAAATTATTAATACATTGTAACATGATACATGCCACTGACTTAACAACATAAGAAAGTTTACAAACGAGAGGAGGCCATTCAGCCCATCTTGCTCGTTTGGTTGTTTCTAGCTTATTGATCCCAGAATCTCATCAAGCAGCTTCTTGAAGGAACCCAGGGTGGGGACAGACTAAACCGAATGACAAAACGGAATGCCCATTGACTACAATGGGGGAGTGGATTGCCCATTGACTACAATGGGGGAGTGGAATGCCCATTGACTACAATGAGGAAAACAGAAGGACGGTCAATATCTCCAAATCCCAGACAGGAATATTAAAATCCCGAATACACTTTTTTAAACTAAACTAGTACACAAAATAAAAGTGGAATGATAGGGAATGACGGCTGCATTCTATGGAATGACAGGCCTGGAATACTGAAAACACACTAAAAACATAGCACAAACAGGAATGACAGCCTATATCTCCAAATCTAACAGGAATATTTCTGGTGCGATTGGTTGAGTTGACATCTGGTGACTCTACCCCCAGTTGTTCCAATCGCTGCTTGTATACTTCTACTAGATCTGCAATTCTGAATATGGTGGGAGTGGTACCTTCACAACAAGATTTCAGCTCAGTTATATAGGTGACTAGTTCAGAAAATGCCAGTGGATAGACTTCCCTGCCAGGTAAATCTTGACCACACTTCTCATAATTAAGGTGGGCTGTGTCTCGTTATACAATCCTGCCTAGCAAGCAGGGTGGTACTTCAGCTCCTGTGCCACAGCATCTCCACCACTGAGTTTTGCTAAGAGCTTTCCATCATTCAGTCCTTGCACATTCATTTAGTCTATCATTGAGTTCCATGGTCATTGTTTGTCTCAGTGCAGATAATGGAGCCTCTTTCTCACATAAAATGCATTAGGACAATTGAGAAGTACTAGTTCTCAATATTTTGCTGCGGCTAGGAACTGTGTCTTTTTCAACAATAGATGCTCTTTTTTGAGCTCGCTGTAACTTGATGTTGTTGAACATCAGTCTACAGGTTTGATGATATTTTGCTTTGTTCCTTATTAATGAGTCTTCTTCTATACCAGCACCTTCATCTAATCTGGCTGGATCCAGGATGATGGGTAAAGCATTGACAGCATGAAACAAAGGAACATTTATTGCAATGTTTCTATAACCATTTTGTTCTGCACTGTAGGAACTTGGTGGTGACTTGAGCTCTTCTGTTTTGTCCAGTTGACAAAGGCAACATTTGCTCCAGTCAGTCTTCCATTTAGATTGAAAGTTAGCAGGAATGGCCATTTTGAATGTTTGAAGTAAAATAGCAAGTCAATGAAATCTTAAAAAACTGGAGAAACTGCAAATATCACAGTGATGTGAAAATTAATAAATGATCATGAATTAACACAGGACATAGGGTATGAAATGCTGCCACTCAATCAGGTGTACATGAGAATTTAAGTTTTGACAAAATTATTTAATCAAGGGGGGGAGCTAATACTGAGGAAAATAATAATAATAATAAAAGTTCTACAAAAGACTTAAAAAAAGAAATAGGTCAGAAAATGTTTATTTGGCAGGCTATTGTGGAGAAACTTAGTGCTGTGTAGACCACAGATACATACTGTTCACGTTAAATGTGGACCAAATAACACATCAGCTACACCACCATTCCAAAGAATGAACACTAGAGCTGAGTAAGTCTCTGAGCTGTAGAGTTGATTTAAATGATACAAAATATTTATTTTAAATTCTCACTAAACGCGCTATATCCTCTTGCAACAGTTTTTGTCCAGCTAATTTTATTTTCTTTGAACTAGTGATGAATAAACTGCACTTCATCAATATCAAGTGTCAACTATTTTTTTAAAATTATATTCACAGGTTTTCTGATATGCTGAGTTCAGAAATGATGGTCATTATTTTTTTAAAAATGTCCCCTTTGACCTGTGGCCTTGCAAAGGTCAACCAAAAGGAAAAAGGGTCCTAGACCAAAAAAAAATCACCCTGGGCTTAACCTTGATGCTACCATCATGTGTAGCACCTTGAGTGACTCGTAATGCATAGAGCGTTAAAGAGAAAATACCACAAGCACTTAACTCGCTTTTAGCAAGTTGTCAGATGTAAGTGACAATTTATTTCAAATTTAGCTCAGCCCTGCAGGTAATGTTAATCATAAAATGTTAGTATTGCTGTAATAGATTTTGATGAGCTCTACAAGATTCAGGCAAAACATTTTGGTATCTGGGGGTTTTGGATTTTTGAAGTTGCATTCTGCCACTTTGGTGAGGCTAAAGTACCACATAGCTGTAATCAAACAGTTGATTCCACAGTTGTTATCAACACGTTTTAATATTTGGACCACAGTTTTTGACTATCAAATGGAAGGAATGTACCTCTTATTTAAAGATGCAACACTATTTGTATGTATTATCATTCTACAGAAATCTATTAAGAAATATTATAAACTTAAAAAAAAATCACCAAAATCGATTTCTTTACTAAGAACGCACCTTCTTTAACATGCAATAAGTTGAAATCCTGTCATCCCGTAGATGTAAGTTCTAGAATATATCCTTAAACAAAACCAACAATAATAATAATAAAAAAAAAAACATTTTCAATGTTAGAGAAAAATTCAGTTTCTCTGCTGGACTAACTAGGTTGATTTCTTAGCAAGAATAGAGATCATTGGCGGCCATCTTGAAAAATGTCTGCCAACTTGGATTTTCAAGTGGCTAATGTTTGTTTCTGAAAAGATACACCTATGTGAATATCTCTTGCAAGTTTCATACTTGTATCACAATTTGAACGATTCCTGTGAAAAAATGCTGTTATCTGCTCCACTATAGAGTGAGATTTGTCAAAACCAGGTCCATGTTGGATTAGCCAAAAAATCTGCAGAGATCTTTTGGCATAGAAATTGGCACAAAGGTCCTGTTTTCTTTTTTTTAAATGTCCAGAAATAAATTTATTTTTTAATAATTTAATTACTTTGATTACATCAACAAACTTAATTTTTATTCTGTCATCTACATTTATGTACACTGCAGTTCAACCTTACCTGAAAAAATAAACTGTGTAAATTGTATGTAAAATAATGCGATATTGTGACAGTCTGGCTCGCAGTGGTGACGTCACGGACCAGGAAGTAGAAACCAAAACAATGGATGGGCGGGTGAAGCTGAGTGCAATAGCACTCAGCGTATTTATTAACAAACAAAATATTTAAACAAAACACAAAACTAAAAGGCGCGAGGGCCAAACGAATAAACAAACAAACAAGTAAGTGTCGTGCTGGCTAATCCAGCACGTTTTAGCAATTGTTAATTACGTTTTATTCACCTCGCACTCTTTCTCTCTCCGCTCTCCCGTACTCTCCTCTACACTCAACCTCGAGTGCAGAGAGCTGCAGGTTTATATACTCTGGCCGAGGGATTAACTAGTTGTTAATTATCTTATTATCCCTCGGCCAGAGTCTGCACGCGTTTGGTAAGGATGCATGACTGTCAGCTAGTTAAATAATCAGTAGCTGATCAGCCATGCATCCTCCACGGGTTTTAAATATAATAATAAAAGACGCTGCGCTTTTACCGCGCCGCAAACAAAAATACAAATAATAATACATAGGGGCGGGACACTCCGCCACAGATATCTTGAAACAATTGTAATTCACCCTGTGACCGGGTCTTACATCACTTGCGTGGATAGCCACTGTTTCCAAACTACAGAGAGACATTGGGGGGTGGAGTTGAAACGCCGGCACAGGAGCGCAGGATTTATTAACACAAACAGAAAAGAAAGTAAAGGTGGTATTGTGACGTTACCAGCCATGGTAACGCACAGAGAACACATACAGCAAGCTGTACAAAAGGCAAAATAAAACACAGTATAAAAACTACAAAAAAAGGTGCCCCAGAGGGCGGCGCTAGCCTTAAAGCGAGGCGTCCCTCCAGGAACCGGCTACACTACGTAACCTCGCTATACATCACATGGGATCACTATCCCTAACTAACCTACTCACGAGCCGGTATTCATACAACGATTCCTGCTGCTTCATACGGCCTTGGCTGGGCATTGCCTTCACAAGCACCGCTTACAGTCTCAGGGTTGCGTAGCTGTCGTTCCTTCAGAGCGGACGCTCTCCTCCCAGTATACGCCCGCTCCCCCTCTGGCATGGCGTTTGCAGTCGCCTCAACCATCTCCATGGATGCTTTTTTGAACTGGACGGACTTTCGGTCAAGACCCGCCCACCTGCTGATTGAGGTCCAGCACAGCCAATCATTTGCTGCCCTTCCCCTCAACCATGCCTAACAGGCAGCAAGTCTCAATCGAGAGCCCGTCTGTAAAACAATAATTCAATTAAACAAATCAACTCCAAAACAACACACAATAAACCCATTTCCCCATACAAATTATATCCACACTAAATACACACGTGCAGGGCAACCACCCTGCTACACACCCTTAATAAAGTGTCTGCTTAGAAATATAATAAAAAATAAGAAGAAATTAACAGCAATAAAGAGATGGACAGCTTTACGATAATTAGCTGATTAACTCTCTTTTCAATAGCTTTGCATACTTCAGAAAATTTAATTGTTAATTCATTTCTTCACAGTAATTAATTGTCTATCATTAAGTAATTTCTATTTTATTCTATTTTAATATTAAAGCATTTGGTTTTATTAAATCAAATATCAAGTATTGTGCTTTTTTTATTTTACTTAATATCCCACAGGTTATTGTGGACCTGTGCTTAGGCACATTAAGACTTTCTGGGTTGTTTTTTTTTTTTTTTTTTTTTTTTTTTTTTTTGATAAATTGTTATACATATTTTTTTTTAACAATTCAAATTCTCAAATTTTACACAATATCTACAGGTTATTGTGTACGCTGTAAAAAAAAAAAGTGCTTAGATGCATCAACACATTTTGTTAAAAAAAATGCTGTTGCTAGTTTTAATATAAAACTGTTAATTGATTTTTTTTGCATTGTGCAGTCTTAGTTAGATAAAAAAAAAATAGGCTTGTTTTGGGGGGGGGGATAGTTTAAATGCAAGGATTTGTTTTATCCTCATCTAGTTTATTTTCTGCTAACATTGATCTGTTTGAGCTCTTTTTTGTTTCAAGCTATTTCTTCTGAACATTCTTTATATTGTATTCAGCAAAGCAAGTAGCTGTCTTTAAGAACTATAACAGATTCCTGGTTAATTTGGATTGGTTTGTTCATAGGAAAATAAGTGAATATATTTTTGTTTTATTAAGTTTTAAGCCTAAGAATTACTGGCTTAAAATGTTAGTAGGAAAAAACCCCACCACAAAATAATAGTTATACATCACATTAAAAAAAAATCCCTTGACAGAATTATTTACATTGTATAGTGTACTTTTCTCTGCATTATATTGTATGTAAAACATTGAAATATTATTTTTTCACAGATAAAAGAAAATAAACACATTTAAGTTAACCTGCTCAACTTAGTGGTATTTTATTGGTGCATTTGTATGGTATAAAGATTGAAGCACTGGAGAAAAATATACAAAATGACGTATTTTAATACTCCATATATGTTCAACCAAGACAGGGATCTGTCTATGGAACAGGTGCATGGCATTCTTACAACAACAGATTTTAATGATGCTAGAATCTTAAATCTGCCTCCCGTGCAACCAAAGGGAGGAGAACTGTATGTGTATTGTTCATTATCCTCTTCTACTGAGAATGCATTTGATGTTCGTTTTGACCAGTATAGATGGGTATCCAAAGGATCAAACTATCATCCTAGATGACTGAATGCTCCAGCTGTGTTGAAACGGTACTATTATTTAAAAGAAAGCAAAGGAAAAGATTCAATTTTTGGTTTTTGCTGTCATATTTACTGTTTACGAGAGCCACAAAACAGACAAATGTATGTCATACATTACTTGGGAAATGAAGCTTTGTACAAACCATCACCACGCAGTTTACAAAAACATTCTGAAAAACCATTCATCTCTACCATGAAGTCTACCCTGATGCATATTAAGGAGGCAGCAAAGTCACAGGGGGAGCCTCTTAAAATATATCAAAGTTCTCAGTACACAGTCCAACACAGGCTCTGACAAGCACATAGCTGTGGATCGCCCACGTAACTTGAAGCAAGTGAAAAATGTTATTTACCAAGAAACAAAAAAACAGCGAATTTCCAATGACGAAATATTCAGCTTGTTTGAACTTGCAGTGCATCTGAAAGATTATGTGAAACATAACACTCTACCCAGATCTTTTGGTTTCATTTGGGCACCCTACTCTCATAAACGATGCTCAGGTCCTCATTGACATCTGCAGCAATGATCTCAGCTGATGTCATGTGATACAACATTTAATCTTGGTGATTTCTACATATAACCCTTTGTAATTCGCAATGTATCTTTGATTGGGGATCCAGTGTTTCCAGTTGCCTTCCTGTTACATGAAAGGAAGTTTAAAACCTATCCTCAGAACTTTCTAAGGTATATTTTGAACCTGATGAATGGTGACAAAATACATGCCATTCCTTTTGTGAGTGACAGAGAAAGAGGAATTGTGGATTCCATTCAGCAAGGTTACCCAAACCCTCCCACATCTTCTGTTCTAATCACATCATTTCAGATGTAGACAATTGGATCAAACAGCATGGGGGTTAAAGGATGACACAAAAGTTTTAAAAGATCATGTAAAACAACTCATCAATAGCTCTTCATTGGATTCTTTAAGAGCTGTATGACCATTTTTGTCTGGAATGGAGCATTCCATTTCAAGAGTATTTTGACCAACAAATCAAGGATCCTATTGCACAGCATGCTGCAAAATTTGTTACAGAGAGGTTTGCTGCCTTCCAGAATAACATGACTGCGACAAACAACATCAGTGAAAGCATGCATAAAGTGATAAAGCAGCAAACTGATTGGAAAACCATGCCTGTCGACAGCATGGTACTGGCAATGTTCTACATGCAGATGTATTACATCCATGAGTTCAGACGTGCACACATTGGGCTTGGAAACTATGAACTCAAGAATTCAACACCTGGCCGAGAGTCCTATTCCCATGTCACTTCCAGTGTTTTATCCTCTGGAAACAATCATTGAACAGATTAAAGGTAGTACTGCAACACAAGTGGCATGTGTGGAGAAAAGACAACAGTACTGGATGTCACAAACATCTATGGCCAGATACTGTGTAGATTCTGGAAATGTTTCACTCTGTGCACAAAGTAGCACTTTTGTAGTAAAGCATAGATGGAACACATTTTCATGCAGTAAAGCTTCTACCTGAGCCTTCTACTTGCTCATGTCCAAGTACTGGGAAATGCTACCACATTGTTGCTGCTCAGATGGCAAATGGTTACAGAGAAGCTGAAGATAAGCGCACATATTCACTCTCAGTGCTCAGAAAAAAAAAAAAGTGGAAGAGCAAACCAGTCTGGGGAAAAAAAAGCCCAGGAAAGATGACTATGATTGTGACGTGGAACCAGCGCCAGACTCTTCAAAGGGTGCAATGAAGAGAAAACAACGTGAAGACACAATGCATAATCCTAAACCCAAGCAGAATAGAACTGAGTAAATGCATAGCATAGGAAATGCACTACATTCTGCTTGCTTAACTCCCACACAGGAAATTAAGCAAGTACAATGTGAAACACTAAATTTCAGTCAAATAGCTGAATGTGCATCACACACAAGCTTATTTGGAGAAGAAACTGGACACTTTGACTTCAGTGATGAAGATGAAAATCCAGTTAAACATTCCACACCAAAGCCAAGCAACAAAGTGAATAGCTTTCCATGGGACATGCCTGAAATCAAATATCAGGGAATTCCGCAAACTAATGACATGCAAGCATTACAGCCTGGAAATTGGCTCAATTCTTCAGTGATTTGAAGATGCAATTTCTGCTCTTGTTTGCAATACAAAGCAAAACAGCAAAGTTTTAGCATGCCCAACATACATATATCAGTGTGTGAAAGCTGATAAACCTGACGTTTTCTATCCTTTTCTGGAAGGCACTGCAGCTCTCAACAAAGACATTTTGTTAATTCCATTCAACACTGATGTCTGGGGGACTGAATTTCACTGGTGTTTTGGTGTGGTAATCTTTTCTACACATGAACTAGTCATTCTTGATTCTATGAAAAACAAATCAAGATCCAAAGCACATGGTGAAGTGTTGCTACGTATTGTTGCTGCCTGCTACCAGATAGCCGATGCAACTTTCAATAAAGATGAGTGGAATGTGATCCTGTGTTCCGATGCTGTGCAGCAAAGCAATTCAGATGACTGTGGGTTATACACAATTTTAAATGCATTTACAGTAATCACAGGTAAAACATATGTCTATATTCAGAGTACATCTGTACGTAAATGGGTTGCAGTGATTATTTCAGATCACAAACACTGCAAGTGCAGAAGGCAGGATAGGATAGCTCCACGTTCCAATTCAAAACTGCACAAAACCCTTGTGGCAAAAGATATGTGCATGCCTGTAACAGAAAAACCACTAATACACTACTTATCTACATTTCCTAACCATGACAACAGCAGATGGTATACCTGTGCAGATAGCTCGTGTTCTGGCAACTTTTCAACTGACGATTGCATGGTTCTTTGTTGTCAATGCAAGTGGTATCATGGAGCTTGCCTTTCAACAAACACCATAACACTTCAAAAGTATTTCATTTGTGAGACCTGCTTGTAAATCAAAATATTTCTGTTTTGTGAAAATCAACACAAAGTTAGTAAAAGTGATTGAAGTGATGGAAAATTGAAATATCAGCATTCAACTCTGAATAGTTTCTGAGATATAATGGTTTACACCTAGGGGGTACCAGCCCTTTATTGTTCAGCTGATTAAGTGAAAAAACACCCTCAGTGCTTTTTTGTGTATTACTTTATGTTGAAGAAATGGTATTGGATTTTAAGATTCCTGTTAGAGATTTGAGATATAGGCTGTCATTCCTATTTGTGCTATGTTTTGAGTGTGTGTTCAGTTTTCCAGGCCTGTCATTCCATAGAAAGCAGCCATCATTCCCTGTCATTCCACTTTTATTTTGTGTACTAGTTCATTTTAAAGAAAGTGTATTCGGGATTTTAATATTCCTGTCTGGGATTTGGAGATATTGACCATCCTTCTGTTTTCCCCATTGTAGTCAATGGGCATTCCACTCCCCATTGAGGTCAATGGGCATTCCGTTTTGTCATTCGTTTGTCTGTCCCCCCAGGGTGTCAGCTTCAATACATTACTGGAGAGTTGGTTCCAGACCCTCAATTCTCTGTGTAAAAAAGTGCCTCCTATTTTCTGTTCTGAATGCCCCTTTTATCTAATCTCCATTTGTGACCCCTGGTCCTTGTTTCATTTTGCAGGTCAAAAAAAAGTCCCCTTGCTAGGTCATTTGTAGCATGACTCGAACACCAATCATGATAAAGTCGTTATATGTTTGACCTCATTGCCATAGTAACCAAATGCACAGCGCTGATAAGTATGAATTCATAGTGTGAAATACAGTAAGAAATAAAATGCATATTTTTTTTCAAGGTAAATTGCAAGAAGCTGAAAGCAACTTTAATTCGCCAATGCCCGCCATTGCTACAGTACACATTCAAAACACTCATTTTTCAGTACCCAAAATATTTAAGATGGAAAACTGTCTACGGAACACTCCCAACCACTATATAGCTCGCATGTAAACCGTTTAAAATGTTTTAAGTATACAGAAAATAAATGTACTTGCATATATTCGCAGTGAATGCATTTTAAAAAGTCAAATAGGCAGCGTTGCCGAACCAGCGAGAACACAATCTTACATTTTAAGCATTACTAAATACAATGAAAGTCCGTCATTTACTTACCATTGCCTAGTTAGTATCCTCTCGTCTCCTCTTCACCTTACACAGCAAAAAGCGTCGGGACTTGCAGTTATATAGTCATAACACTCCAGAAACTCGCACATATCTCTTCAAACCACAGCAATTTTAAGCTATTTGTCAGCATTCGACTAGCTGTCTTAATTCTGTTCACTCGAGCCTTTCTACTAAACTAAACTCTTAAACCTGTGTGCATATTTGTTTAGCCATGCTGACCTTGGGTGATCAGATAGCAAGAGTGAAAAATCGGGACACTTTTTCAGAGGAAAGAAACCTCTTGAACTACTGCACAACCCAAGCGACAGCAACTACTTATCTTTCTTTTGTAGATGGGCGTTTTTTGTATTTCTAAGCACAGTCAAAACAAGAAAAAAACTCAGTGAAATATACTTTAAAAAATAAATAATACATACTCTAAAGCGGTTTTAATCAGCTTATCAGTGCGTCTCTACTGGCTTTTCTGTGACCTGCTGTACTGAGCGTAGCAGATGGGACAAAGTCAGTGCTGCACTGTTTTGGGTTGCTAAAATCTAGTTTCAGCATTAGACATAAAATACCAGAAATGGACGACAAATCAAGCAAATTATGGTGAAACACAGAGAGGTCTAGTAAAGCACCGGGAAGCATTGTAAAGCACAGAGAGGGCAGGCAAAGCATTTGAAAGCACAACGAATTATGGTAAAGCACAGGGATACATTTTTGAGGATGCAACATCAACAATGGATAATTGCAAAGCATATGACATGGTTTATTTAGATTTCCAAAAAGCTTTTGATAAAGTTTCGCATAAGATTAATTCTCAAACTGAATGCAGTAGGGATTCAAGGAAATGCATGCACATGGATTAGGGAGTGGTTAATATGTAGAAAACAAAGCACTGATTAGAGGAGAAACCTCAAAATGGAGCGAGGTAACCAGTGGTGTACCATAGGGATCAGTATTAGGTCCTCTGCTATTCCTAATCTACATTAATGATTTAGATTCTGGTATAGTAAAGCAAACTTGTTAAATTTGCAGACAACACAAAAATAGGAGGAGTGGCAAACACTGTTGCAGCAGCAAAGTCATTCAAAATGATCTAGACAGCATTCAGAACCGGGCAGACACATGGCAAATGACATTTAATAGAGAAAAGTGTAAAGTATTGCATGCAGGCAATAAAAATGTGAATTATAAATATCATATGGGAGACATTGAAATTAAAGGAGGGAACTATGAAAAAGACCTAGGAGTTTATGTTGACTCAAATATCTTCCTCTAGACAAATGTGGGGAAGCTATAAAAAAGGCCAACAAGATGCTCGGATATATTGTGAGGAGTGTTGAATTTAAATTAAGGGAAGTAATGTTAAAACTTTACAATGCATTAGTAAGACCTCACCTGAAATTTGAAGAAGGAATCTATGAAAAAGATCTAGGAGTTTATGTTGACTCGGAAATGTCTTCATCTAGACAATGTGATGAAACTATAAAAATAAAAAAGGCCAACAAGATGCTTGGATATATTGTGAAAAGTGTTGAATTTAAATCAAATATTGTGTTCAGTTCTGGTCACCTTGTTACAAAAAGGATATTGCTGCTCTAGAAAGAGTGCAAAGAAGAGCAACCAGAATTATCCCGGGTTTAAAAGGGATGTCGTATGCAGACAGGCTAAAAGAACTGAATCTATTCAGTCTTTAACAAAGAAGACTACGCGGCGATCTGATTCAAACATTCAAAATCCTAAAAGGTATTGACAATGTCAACCCAGGTGACTTCTTTGACCTGAAAAAAGAAACAAGGACCAGGGGTCACAAATGGAGATTAGATAAAGGGGCATTCAGAACAGAAAATAGGAGGCACTTTTTTACACAGAGAATTGTGAGGGTCTGGAACCAACTCCCCAGTAATGTTGTTGAAGCGGACACCGTGGGATCCTTCAAGAAGCTGCTTGATGAGATTCTGGGATCAATAAGCTACTAACAACCAAACGAGCAAGATGGGCTGAATGGCCTCCTCTCGTTTGTAAACTTTCTTATGTTCTTATTAGGAATAGCAGAGGACCTAATACTGATCCCTGTGGTACACCACTGGTTACCTCACTCCATTTTGAGGTTCCTCATCTAATCAGTACTTTCTGTTTTCTACATGTTAGCCACTCCCTAATCCATGTGCATCCATTTCCTTGAATCCCTACTGCATTCAGTTTGAGAATTAATCTTTTATGCAGGACTTTGTCAAAAGCTTTATGGGAATCTAAATAAACCATGTTGTATGCTTTGCAATTATCCATTTTCAATGTTGCATCCTCAAAAAAGTCAAGCAGGTTAGTTAGACATGATCTCCTTTTCCTAAAACCATGCTGACTGTCCCCCAGGATATTGTTACCATATAGGTAATTTTCCATTTTGGATCTTATTATAGTTTCCATAAGTTTACATATAATAGAAGTCAGGCTTATTGGTCTGTAGTTACCTGGCTCGGTTTTGCCTCCCTTTGTTGTGAATCGGTGTTACGTTTGCTATTTTCCAGTCTGTCGGTACAACCCCTGTGTCGAGAGACTGTTGCATGATCTTGGTTAGCGGTTTGTAAATAATTTTCATTTCTTTGAACTACTGGGAGGATCTCATCCGGCCCAGGGGATTTGTTTATTTTAAGAGCTCCTGGTTCCTTTAACACTTCCGCCTCTGTTACGCTAAAGTTATTTAAAACTGGATAGGAACAGGGAAAAGTAATCATTTAATATATTTGCTGTTTGTTTTTTTTTTTTCTTCGTCTATGATTTTGCCATTTGTGTCTCTTAAATGTTCTCATGCTGTTATAATATTGGAAAAACATTTTGGAATTGGTTTTAGCCCCCTTAGCAATATTGATTTCTATCTCTCTCTTGGCCTTTCTAACTTCCTTTTTGATTTGTGTTTGCAGTTCCAAGTACTCTTTCTGTGTACTTTGTTTTTGGTCAGTTTTAAACATTCTGTAAAAGTGCCTTTTTTCGCTGAATTTTTTTTTTAATTGATCTATTAAACCATTTTGGCCATTTTGTTTTAGATTTAGATTTGTCTACTTTTGGGATGGAATTGTTTTGTGCCTCTAGTACTACATTTTTAAAAAACAGCCATCCTTTTTCTGTGGATGTTTTCTCTATTTTACTCCAATCTACTTTTGTTCGTCTCTGTTTCATACCTTCATAGTTTGCATTTCTAAAATTGTAAACCTTAGCTTTAGTCATTACTTTTGGGGTTTTAAAAAACATTTCAAATGAGACCATGTTGTGGTCTGAGTTTGCCAATGGCTCTCTGACCTCTGTTTTAGTTATTCTGTCTTCGTTATTTGAAAAGACTAAATCAAGGCATGCCTCCCCTCTCGTCAGTGCCTTAAGGGCATCTGCTAAGAAATAAATCATAATAATAATAATAAAGGCCGAGAAAAATAAAACAGATGCGTGTTTCAGGAGATGCAGAGAGGAGACATTTAATAGAACACAATAATAAAGCAAGTTCATCAGGACAAAGAGGAAAAAATTAATTTTTAGAGAGCTCCTATTTTACTGTAGCCTTTTTTTTATGTATTTCTTAAACGGCCTTAGCCAGGGCGACTTACAGATGTTACAAAATATCACATTACATATAAAAGCAGTTAAAATTACAATAAAGTTAGTAGTAACAGCAAAATCAAACAAGAGAAGATAAACCGTAATTAATTACGTTTCAGAGCGCATGTTAATTAGGTACCCGCTTAATTTTCATAACATCCTTCATACTGTCTGAATCAGGGTTTTACAACTGCTCTCATCCTTCCTGAACATTTCTGATTTTTGCTGGGAACAAGTTGAAAAGTTAAAATCCCGCCACAAAAGCGATCCCCAATGGTCAGAAAAGCTTGAATATTAACAATTGAACTGATAATTGGCTTAATTAGACCCTTTAATTGTTTTAAAGCTCTAAACAGTTGCAGAGTTCAAGTTAGTGGACTGATAAAATGTTATAGCTAACTTGAAATCTCCAACTTTAAAGCTGAAAACAAGTATAAACCTGCTATTAAAAATGATCCGTGAAATAAAGGGTCTGTTAATTAAACTGGCTATTAAAAATGATCCGTGAAATGAAGGGTCTAGTTAACTGGGAGTTAAGCTGGAATGAAAGCCAGCAGACACAGGAGGTGTTCATAAGACACTAACATTTTGGTATGTCATCTTTTTGATCATTATAAAAAATGAAATGAAACAAATGAGAATAAGAGGTGAGCCAAGAAGCCAAAAGGGGAACTAAAAGTTCAAACTCATGTGGCCAGTTTGGCAGAAAATGGGTTAAGTTAGAGTTCCCTCTGGTGGACACACCCTGGATTTTATTTGTATAAACTGAGAACACCTGTGGCATTGGGGAAGCTTTGTTTGGAAGGATACCTCAGGTAAGCCATGTGCTTTAACTGTTTGAAAAGGTTTTAAATCTTTTTAAAACTGTGTGCTATGAATAAGATTAAGGAATATGTTTGTTGCATGCTGCTTGTGGTTTCTTGTTACAATATAATTTGATTTGCTTGGTGTTGATAATGTGGCTGTGTTTCATTTGTGTTTGGTTTTGATAGTGTATATTTATACTGATTTTGTGTTTGCTTGTTTCCCCCAGATTGGCCACTATTGCCATTTCTTTACCCCAATTGTAGTTTTGCACAACTTTAGGCAGTTGCCTAGGTAGTAACAACTTGTTAAAAAAACCGTCAATCCGAGATACTCTGTAAACTATCCCATATCTGAAACAAATGATTTAAATGCATCAAATTTTGCTATGTTGAATAATAGAGAACCAGACCTTTTTAAAAAATAACTGTTTTGTTAATTACTCTACCAACCATATCACAAGTTAATATCCATGTTTATTTAGCTGCGGCCAGGGTTCCAACAGAACAAAACATGTGAGCATATCTCCCCTGTGCTAGCAGCCTAAATGGGTTCCCGGTGCGGTCTACGAGTGGTTTCAAGGTCCTGCTGCTAACCTATGAAGCCCTGAAGGGCCCTTACGTTCCCAAGGGCTTTGAAGTAAAACACAGGTAGAGCGTTCAGTTGTAGGGCCCTTGTACTGTGGAACGCTGTCCCTGGCTCTACTGGAGGCCTCACCCGTTGCAATTTGTCAAAATTGAAAATGAATTTATGATCTGTCGTTTCCATTCTTATGTGACTCTTACTGTTCTGCTGTTTTTATGGCTCATCCCGTTTTATTGATATTTTTAACTATGTTAAGCGCCTCTGCCATCAAAAATAAGTTTTGATTTGAAATTTTCATTATTAAAATGGTGTGTTCAAAGCAAAAAAAAAGCCACGGTAGGAAAAGAACTGTCATTTTTAAGTATTTTTTTCTGTAAAATATCATAACATTTTTAAGACATTCAGCTGAAATAGTGGAGGACACGGGGAAATAAAACAGGTTTTCAGATAAGCAACTTTACCTTTTAATGGTTGCAACACGTCAATTTTAAAAAGTTGCTTGAACACATGATTTCCATTACACGAGAGTAGATGTTAAAACTGCATGCTGATTTGAACTCGGCTCTCGCCAAGATAAGCACCAACTAAGACACAGCTTTACAGTAAACTAATGTGATCCATCTGTGTCTCCATCCATTTGCGCTTCCTTCCATATGATGATGTAGATATCCTTCTGTCTGGTGTTTATGGCTGAAGTGTAATGCTGGCTCCAGGGATCCCTAGCGCATCAGTACACACAACGGCTGCGATGCTGGCTCCGGGGATCAACCGCAGTGCTGTCTCCCCAGCGCATCAGCATGACGACAACCGTCTGGATTGAGCTAAGTAGGGTACATCTCTGGGGTCTTCAAGTGGGCACCTTCCATCCTCTGTGTTTCGTCGACTAGCCCACGATACCTCAAGGTGTCGACGGTGATTCTGGTGTCCCAGCATCACCGTCGACGGGCAGCAGTGTGGAGTAGTGGTTAGGGCTGTGGACTCTTGACCGGAGGGTCATGGGTTCAATCCCTTGTAGAGGACACTGCTGCTGTACCTTTGAGCAAGGTACTTTACCTAGATTGCTCCAGTAAAAACCCAACTGTATAAATGGGTAATTGTATGTAAAACAAAAAAAATAATGCAATATCTTGTAACAATTGTAAGTCGCCCTGGATAAGGGCGTCTGCAAAGAAATAAATAATAATAATCATAATAATAATAATCACCCCACTCCGTCCCCCACTCAACTCAGTCCAGCTTACTTACCCATACATCAGCGTTTCTTTCTTTCTATTGTGCTTGAGATCCCCAGCCAGAATCTTTCTGTCTCAACCACAGCCAGTTGCTGCCCCTCTCTGCTGCTTCAGATAAGTTCTTCACTGTGCAACGAACTCTTGGCCACTGAATCCGACGTCTGTGAGAAACCGGGTTGTAGAGTATGCCACAAATCCTCGACAACCCACCTCCACTGGGTAAACCCGGACTCTCCATCCTTGCTGTTCTGCTTCAGTGGCTGGTTCAGCATACTGCAGTTTCTTCCTCTCATACGCCTCATCTACAGCATCCTCCCATGGCACAGTTAACTCTACCAGGTGAACAAGGCGTGCGATCCAGACCACAAGACAATATCTGGTCGAAGGTTAGTAATGGAAAAATAAGCCGTTGACCAACATCTGCCAGCATTTTCCAGCCTCTAGCAGCTTCCAGTTGTCCTGGGTGAGGATTGGTTTTAACACATTTTCTTAGTGGTTGCTCTCCTGGGTGGAGGAATGTTGTCTTTTGTGTGTAATGTTTTGATGGATCTGGTGGCAACTTATTGGTCGTGTTACGTTTGTCTTCCAATGTTAAGGTCAAACATCGCAGCACCTGGTCATGGCACCAAGTAAACCGTCCTTGGCTAAGAGCCACCTTTACATCCTGTCAAAATGTGCCTTAATGTTTCAGGTGATGAACACAAAGGACATGAGGGATCCTCTCCTACCCAGAGGTTTAGGTTCTGTGGTGATGGGAGAACATCATATGTTGACCTAATAAGGAAACTGATCCTGCTCTCTTCCATTGACCATAGGTCTTGCCAGCCAATCTTGTGTTGTTCCACACTCTCCAATCTCATCCATTCTCCCTGCTTGGCCTGGGAAATGGCCTTTATGCACCTCATCCTTGCCACCTGCTTTTGCACCTCGTTGACTACCAGCTTCCTCCGTTGAGCTGGGGCTGCCTTGTTCCATGTAGGAGGAGCTGAACTGAGACCAAGACCCCCTCTTCCATGCTGAACTTGCCCCATGATATCACCAATTCGAAAGGCAGCCATTACATCCTCCACAGCTTCCTTTGCCGTCCACTTTCTTCCAGTTTTCAACACAGGTGCTGCCTCCCTTATGCATTTGTCACGTGACTCTACTAATGTCATTTCCAGTCGGACCTTGGCACACTTAAACTCCTCGGTTAGAGCGGAGACTGGTAGCTGCAGTATTCTTTTACCATAAAGTCCCACTCTGCTGAGGCAGCGTGGAACTCCCAACCATTTCCTGATGTATGAACTGATTAAAGCTTCCAGCTTCTCTACTGTTGTCAAAGAAACCTCGTACACAGTCAGTGGCCACAGCAACCTCGGCAGTAGACCAAACTGAAAGTACCAGAGTTTTAGTTCGCCTGGTAAAGCGCTGCTGTCTATGCTCTTCAACCCTTCCACTGCTTGCTGTCTAACTTCTCCCACACAAACTGAGTCCTTTAGATCCCCGTCGTACCATCTCCCAAGACTCTTCACTGGCTTCTCAAACATTGTTGGTATTGCCTCACTTTTACCCAATTTGATGCCCTAATGATTACTTCCATTGCCATGGTAAAAGCCAGTGGAGAAATGGTGCATCCTGCCATTATTCCAACTTCTAGGCATTGCCATGTAGTGCTGAATTCTGAAGTTGAAAAATTAAATTGTAAATCTCCAAAGTGGGCTTTCACTAAATTTGTTATTGTCATCGGTACACTGAAAAAACCAAATGCTGCCCAAAGAAGTTCATGTGGCACTGAACCATATGCATTAGCCAAATCCAGGAATGTCACACGAAGCTCCTTCCTCTCCTTTTTAGCCGATTTTGAATTTGTTGCCAGATCACATTGATGTGTTCCAAGCATCCTGGGAAACCTGGAATGCCCGCTTTTTGTATTGAAGTGTCAGTGAAGCAGTTCTTTTATAGGTCAATTGTAATTCTTTACAGTAAATTGATACAGCTAGATACAAATAGCCTAGTTACTTCTCAGGCACGTTTACAGAATTATTTTCACAACAAAGGAAAAGAATCCTTTGATTCAAATTTTCTAGAAAGATATAGGGAGTGTTCATAAACTCAGTCTGACACTGAAAGAGCTTCCGAGGAATCTCCTTAGGTGCTTCAGAGCATGTTTTTATTTTATTTTTTTTTTAGTTTTTGAACGACCTAAAATGGTTTGAAAATGGAAGTTTACAGTTTCAGTGCAAAGGCAAGCAAACACACAATTATGTAGTTTACAACATGTAAGGAAAAACGAGCAAACAAAGAAAAACAGTTTAGATTTTAATGTTATGCAGGGTGACTTCAAATACAGATACCTTGATGCATTTCCCATTTTCTTCAAAAAATGAATTTGTTTTTACATTGTGTGTCATATGCATAAATAAAATAAACAGAATAAACATTTTCATAAATCGTTTTTGTCTAATTTGGGAACCTCCTGTCTTGTCTAGTGCTGTGTGTGTCTGAAACGAGAGAGAGAAATGAAACAATGTATTCTTGCTCTAAATGAGTTGCTGCTATAGTAAACTATGTAACAGTGTAATGCCTGAGAGAATGACTGAACCCCTGAAACAATGTATCAATTAGTATTTGGCTGTAACTAACAGACAGCACTAGTTTGTGCAATATGAGAATTGAAACGAAATTGTGTTTTAAATAAATTTGACTATTTTACATCCCTGCCATTTTTATTGTGTTTGTGTTGTATTTGGTCAAGACCTTATCCCCTGGCCCAAATAAAATAACCTGGTGATAACAACCTAAAATATTTAACTTAATTTTAAGGTAGTGCCTTCAGTGGCATAGGCGGCTACCATAAATTGTATTTTAAACTCAGTTTAGCCCTCGCTACAGTGTGACATTTATTGCTAGTAAGTACCGGAATGTTTAGTCACCAACATGGTATTTACTGCTGAAGTCTAATTGAATATATGGCTTTCAAATGTGGAGCCATACACAAAATCTGAGATTTTTAATCAATTTGCATGGCTTTTTTAGTATTAGAAGGCTCTATAGATCAGAACCCCTGTGGGTTCTTTGGGTGTTTTAGGGTTTCTTATTAATCCTTTGAGATTTCAACGTTTATTTATGGTTGTTTAGCCTGCTGTTTAAAAAGGTTCTTTGTATACTATTTGGAACCCCTGAAAGATTTTTAAACCTCACGAATGTTTTAGAATATTCCTGGAAGGTGTTAGTAATAAATCAGACACTTGATGCAAGTGTAGCCCATCAATCAACAAAACCTTTATTTAACTTCCAGTACAGTACCAAACAATATTAAGCCATAGCAGTCAAAACGAATGCTTATTACCCGTTCTCAATGGGAATTTGGGTGTGGTCTGGAGTTTCTGCATCAAGCAGTTTTGCCTAATTCATTATTATTAATTAGTCATTTTAGCAGACGCTTCTATCCAAAGCGACTTAGAGAGACGAGGGGTAAACTATGCATCACAGTCACCTCCAATAGGACCACAGTTTTACATCTCAAGGATAGAGCACAAGGAGATGAAGTGATCTGCTCTGGGTCACACACAGTGTGAGTTGGGATTTGAACCGGGAACCACCTGGTATGAACAGGCCCACAAAGGGATGAGGTAATTTCCTGGGGCTCAAACCTCGAAGGGGTCCCCGATGAAGGGAATTTTATTTTATATATATATATAATATTTATATTTATATTTTAAAAATAGCCCTACACAAGACTATTTGTTCCCACCACCAATTTAAAAAGAAAAACTGCCGTACTGTACACCGAGCCAATGTGCTTCTGTTGTGTAATGATTGTGTATCCAGGCGCTGTCAAACACTTCCTTTCACACAATGATTTGAACTTTCGCATTTCATATTTTACTACACCAACAAGCTGAAAATAAGGCACAGCAGTTTTGTGGGGGTGTTTTTGTTTTTGTTTTTTTAAACTTTTAAAAACTTTAAAAGAACCCTAAAGTTGCACAATAGTTACCACAGTATGAATTATTCTATTAAGATCTACAATTTGCTCAAAACAATGTGATGCAGCAGTTTGTTAGAAAAATAGTATTGTGTACACTAAAATACTTTCTTCAGCTGGTGGTAAACACAATTAGAGAATGATCGGTATTGCTTAAAATACAAATTTACCAATCCAGGCTACTGGTTAAGAGCAGAGATGAGTGGTTTATTTTCGGCACGGGATAAATAAAATAGCATATAGCAACACCATTAAAATGTAGTTTATGCTAAAAACGTATGTTATTTGATGTTAAGTAAGCTTCGATTAGTGACTATTACACGTGGAGTTTGTACAAAAATATTTATTCACTTACCTAAAAAAAAGTTTTAATACTGTAAATAACTTAAACAATTACTTTGAGAAAAAGTAAACTATCCTGCTGCAGATTTTAATTCAGATATTGAAACTTCTAGGCATCGTTGACAGTTTCCTTCAAACCCATTTATCAAAATAATGTATCGGTTGAAATGATCTTCCTCAGACACTGCTAAGATTGCAAGTATCATTGTTTGGTTTAGACTACAGTATACTACAAAGTCGGATGAATGTAGTACCATGGAGGGGGGGGCAGCGGGTCATACCAATCCTTCCCCGTGGCCCATGACGGCTCTCAGCGGCCCTGGGTATGAAGCCTTGTCTTTAACCACTGGGACCCTACCCAAGCTTCATCGAATACCTAGCTAATTCACATTTTTAACTCCTCGACTCTCGCTCTTTTCTTATGTCATTATTAGCCAATGCATAACAGTTAGTCTAATAATTACACTGTAACCTATAATATTCTGTGCACAGAGGGAGCACATTTACTAATGTAACAGGAGGAGGAGGTGTTTTTGGGCAGGGTTGTGTTGCAGGGGGCTATTGTTGGTTGTTCGGCCAGGGAGGGAGTGAGCAATTACTGAATGGCTGGATATTGTGAGCAAGGGTGTGGAGTGTGATTGTGGGGTTATCTGGGGGGTTTATTATTGGGCTTTGTCGTGTCCGCTGGGGTTTACAAATAACTTCAGACTTTTATTTGCTCCAAGTTCCTGTTACCCGTTTTTCTTATTAATTTAATAAACACTGGCTTGAGATGTGTTGTAAAAAAAAAAAAAAATCTAAATGCTCTGCCTCATTTCCCACAGGGTTGTATCTTTTACATTTAAAGGCTAATGAAACCCCAATCTCATCATGCCCAACACATAGGCTTTCTACGTTAAAAATGAGATCCAGTTTAACAATCCCGACCTACATCTCACTACGTTTGTTGCAATCTTAATAGCACACATTTACTACTGCCCTTTGCATCTCACTCTAAAAACAGTCTCATCAACAACACTAGCTTGTTAAAGTGAACAATCAACAATTTATATGTGGTTACATCGTCAACATCTTCAAAAAGTACACACACGTTTCTTATGACTCTCTTTTTAAAATATGTACATCTAGTAATATGGACAAATTCTCTCTCATTAGTGCATGGACCAAGAAGAAGCACATGGGAACCCAGGGAGCAAGTTATTGATGTTCTCTAACCCCTATATTCTCATCATTCAGTCTACAACAACATCCAGTGTACCACAAACTTACCAACACAAGTTTGAATGGTTGTCAATTCTAAGCACATTCAGCAGAGAAATGAGTACAGAGTTCCCAGCATACTGCATGGACTATTAAACTGATTATTATAAAGTACAAATACAGAATCTTACCGTCTTTTCAAACAGCACCAGATAAACGGTTCCACATCTAAGACATAGAACTGTTTTGCTCATTTTGTTTTCCTGAAAGCATAACGATAGCTGAAATTTGCTTCTAGTTGCTTAATTACTAAAACAAGACCAGGTCAATAAATAGATATTCTCTGTCGTCACTGGAATTTGTAGGCAAATGTAGTGTTATGATCCAGTACAATATTAAAGTACTAATCACTGGCTTTTTGTAGGTGTTTTATCAAGGCTGAAAAGTGTAGTATGTATAGACAGTAAAAATCAACTAACATAAGAACATAGAACATAAAGTTTACAAACGAGAGGAGGCCATTGTTTCCATCTTCCTCATTTGGTTGTTAGTAGCTTATTGATCCCAGAATCTCATCAAGCAGCTTCTTGAAGGATCATGTATTATGTGTATCTTATTTTTTTGTCTTCTGGGCAGCTTTATTAATCAAGCTGTTTATTACGCAATGGGAAATGAAAGATGTTTTTTTTCAATAGTGTTATGATGTCCTAGTTGTATTGTGTCTATCATTTAATGCGTTTCTGTATTCCTTCAGAACCCCGTGTTCCACGGTTTTGTCACCCATACAGCTGCTTATTTTGCAACGGAATGGGCAGTTAAAGGTCGGTTCGGTGGGTTTTTTCGATAGTGTTATGTTGTTCCACTTAGTTGTATTGTGTGTGTAATTTTCGTCGTCTTTGCACCTTCAGAACCCAGTGTTACGGGAGCTTTTTGGTGATAAAAAGGGTTCTGGCCCGGAACGGGTTAAAGACAGCGTGTTATTAATCGGTTCTGATTGTTAAAATATTCTCATATGTCTAACGTTTTATGCTGTTTTTTTAAGCAATTGAATTCATTAAAGTACCGTTCCGTCTCGTTCCGGCTTTTACCCCATCCCCTAATACTGTATTACTGTGTGTGTGTGTGTGTGTTTTTTTTGCGTCGGTAGAATACCATCAGTCCAGTTCTTTGCACCCTTTAAGAGTTCTTTACAGCATTCAATGGTTTCATATAGAACCGTTTTCATTCTCAAGTCAAAGGGTTCTTTTAAAGAACCATTTTAAAATAGGCAGTTCAACATGTCTCGTGCGTCTCTGCCTCGAGAAAATCTCAGTATAATTGTCAGAGGCGTTCCAGACTTGGGAGGAAAGCGGTTGGTAATTAAATCCCTTTACACTTCATATATGTAAACTTTCTTATGTTCTTATATATAAAGCCAATATTTTAATTTGCTGGTAGAAATAATAACGTTACCTATTGTTAGCCCTAAGTTTTATTCCTCTTTATTAATGTATTTATACCACTGTATTATTCATTTCTTGAGTTCCTTTTAAGAATTAAATTGTTTTATTTGTATTTATTTTTCTCCTGTACAGCGCTTAGAGGAAACTTTTAATGTTTAACCGCTATATTAAAACAAAAATTGAATATTGTATATTCGAAAGAATTGCTAGCAAATATATTTAAATTAAATAAGTGTAAATAGTTCACGCAAATCAGAAAAGGTAAGATTGACACTAAAAGTTGCCAAAGCCCTAAAGCGCAGATGAAAAAATCGAAAAAACGTCATAGGTGGAGTTTAGCGGGCCAAGAAAATCAAGCGGCGTCTGAGAAGAATGTTGTGATTTTCAAATTGAGAATTCTGACCGCCTTCCCTCCCTTCAAGTTAATACGAAACTCGATAACATCCGGTGACTGCCTATGAGGCAGATACAAGTGTTTGTAGGATTTAGTAATTGATTATGTGATCAAAAACAATATATATATATATATATATATATATATATATATATATATATATATATATATATATATATATATATAATAAATAACTGTATGAAATGAAACAGTAAGTTACGCGTGTCCCTGACACCATATAAAGCGTACCTGTTTCGTGTACTGCGTGCGTGAATGAATGTCTGTTTCTGCTGGCAGACTTGCCTGCCTGCCTGCCTGCATGAGTGTCTCAGGCAGAGTGACGTCACCCACATAATGGCGATCGAGGCGCCAATGGGTGACAAGTGGGACTGGAGTCCGCAGCTCTGGAGTGGAGACACAGGCCCGGTTTTTGGGATGGAACCGCATAATAGTCTCGCGCGTTTTGATTGGTCCATGTCTGTCACATGAATATGTCGTCACACGAGGAAAAGCTTGCAGGCATTTTTTAACATTGTGATCAGAAAGAGAGAGAGATCCGCTTTCCACAACCTTACCATTAAAATATAATGTGGTATTACGCTGTACTGATATAACAAACTATGGGCGATTACTTTATATGAATTATCATGTTATGCACGAATGTAAGACTTGGCTTTCTGTGGTGGTGTACTTTTTTCTTTCAAGTAGCATATAATCGTTTTTGCGATATACACTATTGCAGTTTTGTTAGAGGATACATTAGTTTATCTCTAATGTAATCACAGTTTTACATATAGACTGCCCCTTATTTTCATTTACGCCCCAAACTGGGCCGTCCCAAACTTTTGGTTTTAGATAACGCCCCAAATTCTGGGCCGATTTGGTTTTTAGATAACGTCCCAAATTCTGGGTTCATTTGATAACATCCCAAATTTCTGTGCTGCTCTGGTTTTAGATAACGTCCTGGAATTCTGCATTTTCAAATTCAAGGCAGTTTTTGAGATATTCTGCTTAGCTTTGACAGCCGAGTTTCCAGTCATGCATGCACAGTTTACTATAAACTGACCGTTAATTCATTTAAGAGTAGCCTTAGTACATGAATCAAAGTTAATGTATTTTTACTCTCCCAGAAAACATTTAGGAACATGGTATACCAAAAAAAAGGACATCTCATTTGCTTATGTAATGTCCATCAATATATAGTGAGGCGTAGGGGTTTATCAGAACTTGGGTTTAAGAGACCAGTGCCCTTCAACAACTTCAAATAAATCCTATTGTATTAGTCAACATTTTCTTTATCTATTCCTGTTAGTTTGAAACTGTACCCCTTCTATCTGGAGGTTTCAGCTCGAGTACCCTTTACAATTTTCGCTCAACTGAACGGTACCTCAGTTACAATAAAATGGAGAATAATATGATGCCCCCCCACCCGTTTATTTAATACATTTGGGTGACAAACTGCTGGTTTAGGACAGAAAAACAAACAGTAGGCTTAATTCTTAAAACTTTTAACTAGAAGTATTTGGATGCACTTGTCACAAAAAAAAAAAAAGTCAAGTATTGGGTTAGGAGCACACCTATTTTTTTGTAACTTTGATGGCCTTTTTTAAATTGACAGCCTTTTTGTGAAAGTGAAGGCCTTTTGATACCCAGCATACACTGCAATACCCAGCAAAGTTATACACTGATATTCTGATAGCACAGCAATTCAACTGAAGTTTGTAATTGGTTGTGTTCCTCAAATACAATAAAAGTGATATTTATAGGGTATACAGTTATACAACGATACAGTGGTTTTCGGACATCTAAGAACAGGTACTACGAGCATCTGGATTCATACCCAGAGGTACTCTGTAGCCTCCTAGGACATTCACAGCTTGTTTGACACCCTCTTGTAGTTGCCCGTTTCTGCATATAAAGCAAAATGCTGTTTGTCAATCTCTTTTTTCTTATAAATCAGTCTTTGCAGGAATCATTCCAAAAACACTTGAATCAGTTAGGGACTACCAGTCTGACACTACAGGCCTTTAAACTGCAGTACCAATTTGCAAGTTGCTAATGGTTATGTTCCTCAAATTTGCACTGCAAAGTGATATTCCTCCTGTCACCCCCCATGAGTCCACAATCCTGGGCCAACAAACTCACTAGTACCCTCTTTAGATGCACAACAGTCTTAGCTAAAGAAAATGGGTTCCTTCGAGTTGACAACCCCGACCGCCACTGGCCGAGCCTTACCCCGATGGTGTTTTTATAATGGGGATTTGCCATAGGAAGGGGTGGTCTCTTCGTACCCGATATCCCTCCGACCCCTGGGCCAACTAACTCAGAAGGGCACTTTGCGTGCACAAGAGTCTTAGCTAAAGAAAGACATTGCCCACGGTTCATACGCCACCCCACCGCCAGATGGTGGGCGTTACAGACATTTTTCAGGGTG
>CM072694.1:7498764-7534776 GCA_036884735.1 Huso huso | reverse complement strand
ATTTAAACAGGAGGTTAAATGTATAAAGAAACAAATGGCAAAATCATGGATGAAGAAAAAAATAGCAAATATATTAAATGATTACTTTTCACCCATTTTTACAAAGGAGGACACGGACAACATGCCTGACATGTCGACCTGTTCCTATCCAATTTTAAATAACTTTAGCATAACAGAGGCAGAAGTGTTAAAGGGACTAGGAGCTCTTAAAATAAACAAATCCCTGGGCGGATGAGATCCTCCCAATAGTACTCAAAGAAATGAAAAGTTATTTACAAACCGCTAACAAGATCAAGGCAACAGTCTCTTGACACGGGGTTGTACCGACAGACTGGAAAATAGCAAACATAATACCGATCCACAAAAAGGGAGACAAAGCCGAACCAGGTAACTACAGACCAATAAGCCTGGCTTCTATTATATGTAAACTTATGGAAACTATAATAAGATCCAAAATGGAAAATTACCTATATGGTAACAATATCCTGGGAGAGAGTCAGCATGGTTTTAGGAAAGGGAGATCATGTCTAACTAACCTACTTGACTTTATTGAGGATGCAACATTGAAAATGGATAATTGCAAAGCATACAACATGGTTTATTTAGATTTCCAGAAAGCTTTTGACAAAGTCCCGCATAAAAGATTAATTCTCAAACTGAACGCAGTAGGGATTCAAGGAAATGGATACACATGGATTAGGGAGTGGTTAACATGTAGAAAACAGAAAGTACTGATTAGAGGAGAAACCTCAAAATGGAGCGAGGTAACCAGTGGTGTACCACAGGGATCAGTATTAGGTCCTCTGCTATTCCTAATCTACATTAATGATTTAGATTCTGGTATAGTAAGCAAACTTGTTAAATTTGCAGATGACACAAAAATAGGAGGAGTGGCAAACACTGTTGCAGCAGCAAAGGTCATTCAAAATGATCTAGACAGCATTCAGAACTGGGCAGACACATGGCAAATGAAATTTAATAGAGAAAAGTGTAACATATTGCATGCAGACAATAAAAATGTGCATTATAAATATCACATGGGAGATACTGAAATTGAAGAAGGGAACTATGAAAAAGACCTAGGAGTTTATGTTGACTCAGAAATGTCTTCCTCTAGACAATGTGGGGAAGCTATAAAAAAAAAATGCCAACAAGATGCTTGGATATATTGTGAAAAGTGTTTAATTTAAATTAAATACTGTGTTCAGTTCTGGCCACCTCGTTACAAAAAGGATATTGCTGCTCTAGAAAGAGTGCAAAGAAGAGCAACCAGAATTATGCCGGGTTTAAAAGGCTTGTCATATGCAGACAGGCTAAAAGAATTGAATCTATTCAGTCTTGAACAAAGACGACTACGTGGTGATCTGATTCAGACATTCAAAATCCTAAAAGGTATTGACAATGTCGACCCAGGGGACTTCTTTAACCTCAAAAAAGAAACAAGGACCAGGGGTCACAAATGGAGATTAGATAAAGGGGCATTCAGAACAGAAAATAGGAGGCACTTTTTTGTGAGGGTCTGGAACCAGCTCCCCAGTAATGTTGTTGAAGCTGACACCCTGGGATCCTTCAAGAAGCTGCTTGATGAGATTCTGGGATCAATAAGCTACTAACAACCAAACAAGCCAGATGGGCTGAATGGCCTCCTCTCGTTTGTAAACTTTCTTATGTTCTTATGTTCTAATACGTATCATTTTGATTGATGATCGCTTGTTGTCAAACGTTAGGTTATACAATAATATTGAACTTAAATGCATTAGTTAGCATCTTCTGGAGGCAGTGGGAAAAGGGTAGGAAAGTAAATAAAATGACTTATAGCCTGATCCAGTTTTTTCTCGGAAGAAATGGGAAATGTGTCACTAGCGATGCTAACAAATCCACATTTTGCTTATGGGAAGGGTAAAAAGGAGAGGAGAAAAGTTGTCGAAAACCAAAAGCCCCAATTAAAATGCATTTCCAGGGCAATGTGACTCGTTTGGCTTTTAACTTATTTTAATTAGCGGTTCTCAAAACGGGGGGCACGGAATGTAGGCTATGGGGGGACGTGAAAACCTTCAGGAAAAAAATAGTTACGTCAAACGTATTATGTACTGTAACTGTATATTTGAATGGCTGTGTTTGAATAAAATCTTTACAGTTCTTATTTAAGGAGTTTAACGTAGTTTTTGGTACTTGGGGGTGGGTGTTGTGACGTAATTACCCAGACACCTAAATTGAGTCCCGCCCAAATATCCTTCCCTCTTTGCAGTCACCCTCCTTTCAAAAGCACATTCTGTCGCTCTCCACTCCAGAGCTGCGGACTCCGTCCACTTGTCACCCGTTGGCGCCTCGATCTCCATTATGTGGGTGACGTCACTCGCACACAGACACTCACGCAGGCAAGTCTGCCAGTGAAACAGACATTCATTCACGCACGCAGCAGTACACGAAACAGGTACACTTTATATGAATACAAATACAACTAGGACATCATAACACTATTGAAAAAAAAACATCTTTCATTTCCAATTGCGTGCAATAAACAGCTTGATTAATAAAGCTGCCCAGAAGACAAAAAATAAGATGCACATAATACAATGAGTAACATACTTACAAAAACTGTCCGAAGTGTTACCCGACCTTTAATTGCCGATTCACAGCATGAAATGGGTTAATATGAATCGATCTACTGCAAATTCAAATAATGGGTATTCAGCCGAGGGGATGTTAGTTGATTTTACTGCCTATACAAACTACACTTTTCAGCCTTGATAGAACACCTGCAAAGAGCTACCGATTAGTACTTTAATATTGTACTGGATCATAACACTACATTTGCCTACAAATTCAGTGACGACACTGAAGCACTAGAAGCAAATTTCTAAGCACTTTTCTAAGCATTTCTAAGCACTAGAAGCAAATTTCAGCCATGTGTTATACTTTCAGGAAAACAAAATGGAGCAAAAACGGTTCTATGTCTTAGATGTGGAACCGTTTATCTGGTGCTGTTTGAAACCACGTGTAAGATTCTGTATTTGTACTTTATAATAATCAGTTTAATAGTCCATGCAGTATGCTGGGAACTCTGTACTCATTTCTCTGCTGAATGTGCTTAGCGTTGACAACCATTCAAGCTTGTGTTGGTAAGTTTGTGGTACACTGGATGTTGTAGACTGAATGATGAGAATATAGGGGTTAGAGAACATCAGCTTGCTCCTGGGTTCCCATGTGCTGCTTCTTGGTGCATCACTAATGAGAGAGAATTTGTCCATACTACAAGATGTACATATTTTAAGAGAGTCATAAGAAACATGTGTGTGTACTTTTAAAGATGTTGCCGGTGTAACGACATATAAATTGTTGATTGTCCACTTTAACAAGCTAGTGTTGTTGATGAGACTGTTTTTAGAGTGAGATGCAAAAGCGGCAGTAGTAAATGTGTGCTATTAAGATTGCAATGTAGGCGAGTGAGATGTAGGTCGGATTGTTAAACTGGATCTCATTTTTAACGTGGTAGGCCTATGTGTTGGGCATGATGAGATTGGGGTTTCATTAGCCTTTAATGTAAGATACAACCCCTGTGGGTATGAATGAGGCAGAGCATTTAGGATTTTTTTTTTTTTTTTACAACACAACACAAGCCAGTGTTTATTAAATTAATAAGAAAAAGGTAACGGGAACTCGGAGCAAATAAAAGACTGAAGTTATTTGTAAACCCCGGCGACCACGACAAAGCCCAATAATAACCCCCCCCCCAGATAACCCCAATTATTAGACTAACTGTCATACACTTGGCTAATAATGACATAAGAAAAGAGCGAGAGTCGAGAGTTAAAAATGTGAATTAGCTAGGTATTCGATGAAGCTTGGGTAAGGTCCCAGTGGTTAAAGACAAAGGCTTCATACCCAGGTTCGCCGAGAGCCGTCATGGGCCACGGGGAAGGATTGGTATGACCCACTGCCCCCCCCTCCATGGTACTACATTCATCCGACTTTGTTGTATACTGTAGTCTGAACCAAGCTTCTAAACCAAGCAATGATACTTTTAATCTTAGCAGTGTCTGAGGAAGATCATTTCAACCGATACATTATTTTGATAAATGGGTTTGAAGGAAACTGTCAACGACGCCTAGAAGTTTCAATATCTCAATTAAAATCTGCAGCAGGGTAGTTTACTTTTTCTCAAAGTAATTGTTTCAGTTATTTACAGTATTAAAACTCTTAGGTAAGTGAATAAATATTTTTGTACAAACTCCACGTGTAATAGTCACCAATCGGAAGCTTACTTAACATCAAATAACATACGTTTTTAGCATAAACTACATTTTAATGATGTTGCTGTACACTATTTTATTTATCCCGTTCCAAAAATAAACCACTCATCTCTGCTCTTAACCAATAGCCTGGATTGGTAAATTTGTATTTTAAGCAATACCGATCATTCTCTAATTGTGTTTACCACCAGCTGAAGAAAGTACTTTAGTTTACACCATACCATTTTTCTAACAAACTGCTGCATCATGTTGTTTTGAGCAAATTATAGATCTTAATAGAATAATTCATACTGTGGTAAATATTGTGCAACTTTAGGGTTCTTTTAAAGTTTTTAAAAGTTTAAAAAAACAAAAACAAAAACAAAAAAAACCCCACAAAACTGCTGTGCCTTATTTTCAGCTTGTTGGTGTAGTAAAATATGAAATGCGAAAGTTCAAATCATTGTGTGAAAGGAAGTGTTTGACAGCGCCTGGATACACAATCATTACACAACAGAAGCACATTGGCTCGGTGTGCAGTACGGCAGTTTTTCTTTTTAATGAGGTGGTGGGAACAAAGAGTCTTGTGCAGGGCTGTTTTTAAAATATTATATATCTAAAAAAAATAAAATCCCCCTTCATCGGGGACCCCCTTCGAGGTGTTGAGCCCCGGGGAAATTACCCTATCCTCTCGGTGGGCCTGTTCATACCAGGTGGTTCTCGGTTCAAATCCCAACTCGCACTGTGTGTGACCCAGAGCAAATCACTTCGTCTCCTTGTGCTCTGTCCTTGAGACGTAAAACCGAGGTCCTATTGGAGGTGACTGTGATGCATAGTTTACCCCTAGTCCCTTGAAGTCGCTTTGGATAGAAGCGTCTGCTAAAATGACTAATTAATAATAATGAATTAAGATGCAAAACTGCTTGATGCAGAAACTCCAGACCCCTCCCAAATTCCCATTGAGAACGGGTAATAAGCATTCGTTTTGACTGCTATGGCTTAATATTGTTTGGTACTGTACTGGAAGATAAATAAAGGTTTTGTTGATTGATGGGCTACACTTGCATCAAGTGTCTGATTTATTACTAACACCTTCCAGGAATATTCTAAAACATTTGTGAGGTTTAAAAATCTTTCAGGGGTTCCAAATAGTATACAAAAAACCTTTTTAAAACAGCAGGCTAAATCAACCATAAATAAATGTTGGAATCTCGAAGGATTAAGAAACCCTAAAACACCCAAAGAACCCACCAGGGGTTCTGATCTATAGAGCCTTCTAATACTAAAAAAGCCATGCAAATTGATTAAAACTCACAGATTGTGTGCATGGCTCCACATTTGAAAGCCAAATATTCAATTAGACTTCAGCAGTAAATACCGCGTTGGTGACTAAACATTCCGCTACTTATTAGCAATAAAGGTCACACTGTAGCGAGGGCTAAACTGAGTTTAAAATATAATTTATGGTAGCCGCCTATGCCACTGAAGGCACTACCTTAAAATTAAGTTAAATATTTTAGGTTGTTATCACCAGGTTATTTTATTTGGGCCAGGGGATAAGGTCTTGACCAAATACAACACAAACACAATAAAAATGGCAGGGATGTAAAATAGTCAAATTTATTTAAAACACAATTTCGTTTCAATTCTCATATTGCACAAACTAGTGCTGTCTGTTAGTTACAGCCAAATACTTCAATTCGATACATTGTTTCAGGGGTTCAGTCATTCTCTCAGGCATTACACTGATACATAGTTTACTATAGCAGCAACTCATTTAGAGCAAGAATACATTGTTTCATTTCTCTCTCGTATTAGGACACACACAGCACTAGACAAGTTACTAAGCAACCAGTTGAGTGGCAGGCTAATCCTGAGCTAAAGTGATCGGGAGGTCTGGATTGGCTGGGGGCGTGCCTGGGGATGCTGCGCGGAGCTCAAAAAGCAGCTGCGCTACAGCTTGGGGCTGCTGCAAGGCCATTGCTGTATAGATGGGCGCTGAGTGAGGTTTGTTTACATCAGGGCCGGGCGTCCGCTCTGCGGGAAGGACTACTACGGAGCCCTTTAACTGCAAGGCGGGGCCTGTGAAGGCGATTGCCTAGCCAGGACCGTCGGAATGGCGGAGAGCTGGGAGGCCAGCACTTCAGAAATAACACAACAGAAGTAGGTCAGCGTGGGGGAGGTGGATCCCAAAACAGTATAAAAGGGTTACCGTAGAGTAGTAGGTTCCTGGAGCGGGACGTTCCTTTTAGTGGGACTAGTGCTTGTCATTTTATGTGGCAAACTTTTATTTTTAGCTTTTGTTTTTTTGTATTTACTGCTTTATTAAATGTGACACTAGGTCTACCATCGCTGCTACCCTAGTGTCGGTTCGGTGTTAAAATTAAATCTGCACCCCTGAGCAGCGTATCAACACCAATGCTCTGTATCTGTCAGTATTTTCCAGTGATTACCCACACATGTAACACTTCACCCTGTTACAATATGTGTTATTTCTTAAATCACATATATACTAACTGTTACAGTTAGGGGCTACCAACAATTCTAGACCTTTGCAATGGTTCTACTTGTGCAAATACTGTTACTTTATCACCTCCTTCCCTACAAAGAAGAAAGAAGGCCTCACTATATTCCATTATAAAGAAAAAGAGAAAAACTGTGTTAATCAATATGGTTCTGCAAAAATAATATTAAATAGATAGATAATATAAATACAAAATAAATAGTTTTATTATCCAGAATGGGCAGTTAAAGGTGGGTTCTTTCAATAGTGTTATGTTGTTCTCACTTAGTTGTATTGTGTGTATCATTTTCATACTCTTTGCAGCTTCGGAACCCCGTGTTCCGGACAGTTTTGTCTATACAGCTGTTTATTGCACGGAATGAGCAGTTCAGTGGGTTTTTTCAAAAATGTTATGTTGTTCCCACTTAGTTGTATTGTGTGTATAATGTTCGTCGTCTTTGCACCTTCGGAACCCAGTGTTCCCGGGAGCTTTTTGGTGATAAAGGGTTCTGGCCCAGAACGGGTTAATGACAGTGCGTTATTAATCGGTTCTGATTGTTAAAATACTCTCCCCATATGTCTAACTTTTTATGCTGTTTTTAAAAGCAATTGAATTCATTAAAGTTCCGTTCTGGCTTTTACCCCATACCCAGTATTAGACTTGAGTTGAAAACAAAATAATTGGTTATAAACGACAGTTAATAGTACTATCATTTTCCACGAATGACCAGCTTACATTTTCGTCCTCACTGTCAGATTGAAGATCTTGTAAAATATTACCAAAGGTGTTTTCAATCACTGACGACTTCCATTTTCAAACCATTTTAGGTCGTTGAAAAACTAAAAGGAAAAAAAATGCTCTGAAGCACCCAAGGAGATTCCTCGGACGCTCTTTCAGTGTCAGACTGAGTTTATGAACACACCCTATATCTTTCTAGAAAATTTGAATCAAAGGATTCTTTTCCTTTTTGGGAAAATAATTCTGTAAGCGTGCCTGAGAAGTAATTAGGCTATTTGTATTTAGCTGTATCAATTTACTGTAATGAATTACAATTGACCTATAAAAGAACTGCTTCATTGACACTTCAATACAAAAAGCGGGCATTCCAGGTTTCCCAGGATGCTTAGAACACATTAATGTGATCTGGCAACAAATTCAATCGGCTAAAAAAGGAGAGGGAAGGGCTCAATGTGACATTCCTGGATTTGGCTAATGCACCATTTCTCCACTGGCTTTTACCATGGCAATGGAAGTAATCATTAGGGCATCAAACTGGGTAAGGTGAGGCAATACCAACAATGTCTGAGAAGCCAGTGAAGAGTCTTGGGAGATAGTGCGACGGGGATCTAAAGGACACAGTTTGTGTGGGAGAAGTTAGACAACAAGCAGTGGAAGGGTTGAAGAGCATATACAGCAGCGCTTTACCAGGAAACTAAAACTCTGGTACTTTCAGTTTGGTCTACTGCCGAGGTTGCTGTGGCCACTGACTGTGTATGAGGTTTCTTTTGACAACAATAGAAGCTGGAAGCTTTAATCAGTTCATACATCAGGAAATGGTTGGGGTTCCACGCTGCCTCAGCAGAGTGGGACTTTATGGTAAAAGAATACTGCAGCTACCAGTCTCGCTCTAACCGAGGAGTTTAAGTGTGCCAAGGTCAGACTGGAAATAACATTAGTAGAGTCACGTGACAAATGCGTAAGGGAGGCAGCACCTGTTGTAGATGAGGCGTATGAGAGGAAGAAACTTCAGTATGCTCAACCAGCCACTGAAGCGGAACAGCAAGGATGGAGAGTCTGGGTTTACCCAGTGGAGGTGGGTTGTCGGATTTGTGGCATATTCTACAACCGGTTTCTCAGAGGCGTCGGTTCAGTGGCCAAGAGTTGCGTTGCACAGTGAAGAACTTATCTGAAGCAGCAGAGAGGGGCAGCAACTGGCTGTGGTTGAGACAGAAAGATTCTGGCTGGGGATCTCAAGCACAATAGAAAGAAAGAAACGCTGATGTATGGTAAGTAAGCTGGACTGAGTTGAGTGGGGGACGGAATGGGGTGATTATTATTATTATTATTTATTTCTTAGCAGATGCCGTTATCCAGGGCGACTTACAATTGTTACAAGATATCACATTATTTTTTTGGTTTACATACAATTACCCATTTATACAGTTGGGTTTTACTGGAGCAATCTAGGTAAAAGTACCTTGTTCAAGGTACAGCAGCAGTGTCCCCTACCGGGGATTGAACCCGACCCTCGGTCAAGAGTCCACAGCCCTAACCACTACTCCACACTGCTGCCCGTCGACGGTGATGCTGGGACACCAGAATCACCGTCGACACCTTGAGGTATCGTGGGCTAGTTGACGAAACACAGAGGATGGAAGGTGCCCACTTGAAGACCCCAGAGATGTACCCTACTTAGCTCAATCCAGGCGGTTGTCGTCATGCTGATGCGCTGGGGAGACAGCACTGCGGTTGATCCCAGGCCAACATCGCAGCCGTTGTGTGTGCTGATGCGCTAGGGAGGCAATAAGCCGATCCTGGAGCCAGCATTACACTTCAGCCATAAACACCAGACAGAAGGATATCTACATCATCATATGGAAGGAAGCGCAAATGGATGGAGACACAGTTGGATCACATTAGTTTACTGTAAAGCTGCGTCTTAGTTGGTACTTATCTTGGCAAGAGCCGAGTTCATATCAGCATGAAGTTTTAACATCTACTCTCGTGTAATGGAAATCATGTGTTCAAGCAACTTTTTAAAATTGACGTGTTGCAACCATTAAAAGGTAAAGTTGCTTATCTGAAAACCGGTTTTATTTCCCCTATGTCTTCCACTATTTCAGCTGAATGTCTTAAAAATGTTATGATATTTACAGAAAAAAAATACTTAAAAATGACAGTTCTTTTCCTACCGTGGCTTTTTTTCGCTTTGAACACACCATTTTAATAATGAAAATTTCAAATCAAAACTTATTTTTGATGGCAGAGGCGCTTAACATAAAGTTAAAAATATCAATAAAACGGGATGAGCCATAAAAAACAGCAGAACAGTAAGAGTCACATAAGAATAGAACCAATAGATCATAAATTCATTTTCAATCTTGACAAATTGCAACGGGTGAGGCCTCCAATAGAGCCAGGGACAGCGTTCCACAGTACAAGGGCCCTACAACTGGGCAGCTCTACCTGTGTTTTTACTTCAAAGCCCTTGGGAACGTAAGGGCCCTTCAGGGCTTCATAGGTTAGCAGCAGGACCTTGAAACCACTCGTAGACCGCACCGGGAACCCATTTAGGCTGCTAGCACAGGGGAGATATGTTCACGTGTTTTTGTTCTGTTGGAACCCTGGCCGCAGCTAAATAAACATGGATATTAACTTGTGATATGGTTGGTAGAGTAATTAACAAAAGAGTTATTTTTTTAAAAGGTCAGGTTCTGTATTTTAAAAAGATTTAAAACCTTTTCAAACAGTTAAAACACATGAAAACACCTGAGGTATCCTTCAAACAAAGCTTCCCCAATGCCACAGGTGTTCTCAGTTTATACAAATAAAATCCAGGGTGTGTCCACCAGAGGGAACTCTAACTTAACCCATTTTCTGCCAAACTGGCCACATGAGTCTGAACTTTTAGTTCCCTTTTTGGATTCTTGGCTCACCTCTTATTCTCATTTGTTTCATTTCATTTTTTATAATGATCAAAAAGATGACATACCAAAATGTTAGTGTCTTATGAACACCTCCTGTGTCTGCTGGCTTTCATTCCAGCTTAACTCCCAGTTAACTAGACCCTTCATTTCACGGATCATTTTTAATAGCCAGTTTAATTAACAGACCCTTTATTTCACGGATCATTTTTAATAGCCAGTTTATACTTGTTTTCCGCTTTAAAGTTGGAGATTTCAAGTTAGCTATAACATTTTATCAGTCCACTAACTTGAACTCTGCAACTGTTTAGAGCTGAAAAACAATTAAAGGGTCTAATTAAGCCAATTACCAGTTCAATTGTTAATATTCAAGCTTTTCTTACCGTTGGGGATTGCTTTTGTGGCGGGATTTTAACTTTTCAACTTGTTGCCAGCAAAAATCAGAAATGTTCAGGAAGGATGAGAGCAGTTGTAAAACCCTGATTCAGACAGTATGAAGGATGTTATGCAAATTAAGCGGGTACCTAATTAACATGCGCTCTCAAATGTAATTATTTACAGTTTATCTTCTCTTATTTGATTTTGCTGTTACTACTAACTATTGTAATTTTTACTGCTTTTATATGTAATGTGATATTTTGTAACATCTGTAAGTCGCCCTGGCTAAGGCCGTTTAAGAAATACATTTAAAAAAAAGGCTACAGTAAAATAGGAGCTCTCTAAAAAATTAACTTTTTTTCCTCTTTGTCCTGATGTACTTGATTTATTATTAAATGTCTCCTCTCTGCATCTCCTGAAACACGCATCTGTTTTATTTTTCTCCGCCTTTATTATTATTATTATGATTTATTTCTTAGGCGCCCCTTAAGGCACCGGCGAGAGGGAGGCATGCCTTGATTTAGTCTTTTCAAATAACGAATACAGAATAACTAAAACAGAGGTCAGAGAGCCATTGGCAAACTCAGACCACAACATGGTCTCATTTGAAATGTTTTTTAAAACCCCAAAAGTAATGACTAAAGCTAAGGTTTACAATTTTAGAAAAGCAAACTATGAAGGTATGACAGAGACGAACAAAAGTAGATTGGTAAAAAAATAGAAAACATCCACCGAAAAAGGTTGTTTTTAAAAATGTAGTACTAGAGGCGCAAAACAATTCCATCCCAATAGTAGACAAATCTAAACCTAAAACAAAATGGTTTAATAGATCAATTAAAAAAAATATTCAGCAAAAAAAGGCACTTTTACAGAATGTTTAAAAGTGACCAAAAACAAAAGTACACAGAAAGAGTACTTGGAACTGCAAACACAAATCAAAAAGGAAGTTAGAAAGGCCAAGAGAGAGATAGAAATCAATATTGCTAAGGGGGCTAAAACCAATTCCAAAATGTTTTCCCAATATTATAACAGCATGAGAACATTCAAAGAGAAGGTTAAATGTCTAAGAGACACAAATGGCAAAATCATAGACGAAAAAAAAAAAAAAAAAAAAAACCAGCAAATATATTAAATGATTACTTTTCACTGTTTTTTACAAAGGAGGACACGGACAACATGCCCCACATGTCGACCTGATCCTATCCAGTTTTAAATAACTTTAGCATAACAGAGGCGGAAGTGTTAAAGGAACCAGGAGCACTTAAAATAAACAAATCCCCTGGGCCGGATGAGATCCTCCCAGTATTTCTCAAAGAAATGAAAGAAGTTATTTACAAACCGCTAACCAAGATCAAGCAACAGTCTCGTGACATGGGTTGTACCGACAGAGTGGAAAATAGCAAACGTAATACCGATCCACAACAAAGGGAGACAAAACTGAGCCAGGTAACTACAGATCAATAAGCCTGACTTCTATTATATGTAAACTTATGGAAACTATAATAAGATCCAAAGTGGAAAATTACCTATATAGTAACAATATCCTGGGGGACAGTCAGCATGGTTTTAGGAAAAGGAGATCATGTCTAACTAACCTACTTGACTTTTTTGAGGATGCAACATACAACATGGTTTATTTAGATTTCCATAAAGCTTTTGACAAAGTCCTGCATAAAAGATTAATTCTCAAACTGAATGCAGTAGGGATTCAAGGAAATGGATACACATGGATTAGGGAGTGGCTAACATGTAGAAAACAGAAAGTACTGATTAGAGGAGAAACCTCAAAATGGAGCGAGGTAACCAGTGGTGTACCACAGGGATCAGTATTAGGTCCTCTGCTATTCCTAATCTACATCAATGATTTAGATTCTGGTATAGTAAGCAAACTTGTTAAATTTGCAGATGACACAAAATAATAGGAGTGGCAAACACTGTTGCAGCAGCAAAGGTCATTCAAAATGATCTAGACAGCATTCAGAACTTGGCAGACAAATGGCAAATGAAATTTAATAGAGAAAAGTGTAAAGTATTGCATGCAGGCAATAAAAATGTGCATTATAAATATCATATGGGAGATAGTGAAATTGAAGAAGGGAACTATGAAAAAGACCTAGGAGTTTATGTTGACTCAGAAATGTCTTCATCTTGACAATGTGGGGAAGCTATAAAAAAGGCCAACAAGATGCTTGGATATATTGTGAGAAGTGTTGAATTTAAATCAAGGGAAGTAATGTTAAAACTTTACAGTGCATTAGTAAGACCTCACATTGTGTTCAGTTCTGGAAGAGTAACCAGAATTATTCCGGATTTAAAAGGCATGTCGTATGCAGACAGGGTAAAAGAATTTAATCTATTCAGTCTTGAATAAAGAAGACTACGTAGTGATCTGATTCAAGCATTCAAAATCCTAAAAGGTACAGACAGTGTCGACCCTGGGGACTTTTTTGACCAGAAAAAAAAACAAGGACCATGGGTCACAAATGGAGATTAGATAAAGGGGCATTCAGAACAGAAAATAGGAGGCACTTTTTTACACAGAGAATTGTGATGGTCTGTCACCAACTCCCCAGTAATGTTGTTGAAGCTGACACCCTGGGATCCTTCAAGAAGCTGCTTGATGAGATTCTGGGCTCAATAAGCTACTAACAACCAAACGAGCAAGATGGGCTGAATGGCCTCCTCTCGTTTGTAAACTTTCTTATGTTCTTATGTCAAATGCAATAGAGTATAAAACCAGTATGTTCTGATGTGCAAATATTAGAACTTTATAGGAGGTATGCTACTCAAAATTGAAAAGTATGCATTGTCACAATGCATTTCTGATAAAAATGTTGTTCTTCATTTCTGTTTAAAAACTTTCATGAATTGAATTGAAATAGAAATGTATTGCAAATGAAGTACCTGTGGCACAATAACCCTCTCTGGCCTGGGCGATTTTGAATGTATCACAGCCTGAGGCAAACAGATTATCTAGGTCCAAGGAGACAACAAAACAAAAAATAGGAGGGGAGTTCTACTCCTACCCCCACCCTCCAGGCCAGATAGGGTTAAGATATTGCTCTATCCCATTTTTTGGAAGAAATCTGCGTAATTTGAATAGGTTTTGGAGAGGTGTTGACTAGAAATTAGGATATCCGTGTTTTATTTAAAAAAAACTGACAATACGTATCATTTTGATTGATGATCGCTTGTTGTCAAACGTTATGTTATGCAATACTATTGAACTTAAATGCATTATTTAGCATCTTCTGGAGGCAGTGGGAAAAGGGTAGGAAAGTAAATAAAATGACTTATAGCCTGATCCAGTTTTTTCTGAACGAAATGGGAAATGTGTTACATATTGCTTATGGGAATGGTACCCTTTAATAATCAACATGATTAATATACTCAAACATTTATGTTGCAATGTAGAAAATATTATAGCGGCCCAGTCATAAGATAGAGACTTTGGATATTTATAATTGTAAACAGTTGCCTATGTGTTTGTGTAGAACAGTCTATGTCTGTGTGTTGGAACTGTGTTAGAGACTGGGTCTGACTTTAGTCATCATTAGCGTGCATTGCAGGTTCAGGTTTGGGGCTTGCAGATGTGTGGAGATGGTTGGTCGCGTAGTGTGGGAAAAGTGTGTTCTGCAGGGATTGGAGTGCGTTTGTCGCTCTCATGTTATTGTGGGGTGTTGGTTGGCTGTGTGGGAGGGCGAAAGAGGGTGGATAAAAGTAACTGCAAAAGCTCTATTCTGTTGGATCCGGGATTTAAACTTACATTGTGAAGGAACTGAGATGGTCAAACAGCACATGCAGCAAGGCTGTTTATCTTTGTCCTTTTTGCAGATTTAAGTTAGTCATGTTGATTTTGCAGGGCTGTCCTCATCATAGGTGGAAACATGGGCAAAGCTCCTACAACTCTGGGATTTTCATGTACCTTGTGTAGAGATGAATGCAGGTTTTGATTGGAAGGGCCTGGCAAGACTCTGAAAAAAGAATAAATAATGGAGTCACAAATTTTATAAATGTATAATAACTAAAGCATTTAAAATGTGTTAGAAATGTGATTGATTACATTGTACACTGTTTCAAAGTTACCCTTAAAATATGTACCACAACAAAATGCATAGGTCACAATAAATTGTTAAAAAGGAGAGGAGAAAAGTCGTTGAAAACCAAAAGCCCCAATTAAAATGCATTTCCAGGGCAATATGTGACTCGTTTGGCTTTTAACTTATTTTAATTAGCGGTTCTCAAAACAGGGGGAATGGAATGTAGGCTATGGGGGGACATGAAAAGCTTCAGGAAAAAATAGTTACGTCAAACATATGTACTGTAACTGTATATTTGAATGGCTGTGTTTGAATGAAATCCTTACAGTTCTTATTTAAGAAGTTTAACGTAGTTTTTGGTACTTGGGGGTGGGTGTTGTGACGTAATTACCCAGACACCATAAATTGAGTCCCTTAAATATCCTTCCCTCTTTGCAGTCACCCTGAGGTATGACATAGGCCCGGTTTTTGGGATGGAACCGCATAACAGTCTCGCGTTTTGATTGGTCCATGTCTGTCACAGGAATATGTCGTCACATGAGCAGAAAAGCTTGCAGGCATTTTTAACATAGTAAGCAGAGAGAAAGAGAGTGATCTGCTTTCCACAACCTTACCATTAAAATATAATGTGGTATTACGCTGTACTGATATAACAAACTATGGGCGATTACTTTATATGAATTATCATGTTAATGCACGAATGTAAGAATTGGCTTTCTGTGGTGGTGTACTTTTTTCTTTCAAGTAGCATATATCTATAATCGTTTTTGCGATATATTTTAATATAAAATGTATACACTATTGCAGTTTTGTTAGAGGATACATTAGTTTATCTCTAATGTAACCACAGTTTTACATATAGACTGCCCCTTTTTTCATTTACGTCGCAAATTCTGGGCCGCTTTGCTTTTCAGATAACGTCCCAAATTCTGGGCCGATTTGTATTTTTGAATTCAGCCCAGTTTTGGGGACTCAGCTGACAGCCGAGTTTCGAAGTCATCCATGCAGTTTACCATAAACTGGATCGTGAATTCATTTGAGAGTAACCCTTAGTACATGAATCAAAGTGAATGTATTTTTTACTCTCTCCAGAAATCTTTTTTTTTTTTTTTTTTGAAAAAACAGAAATAAAATGTAAATGTTAAAAAAACGTATTTCTTATTACATGAAGAAACTACATTGCACTGAAATAGATACATGAAAATTAATTAAAGCAGTCGTTTTCCTTTATTAAAGACGAATATTAAAACACATTTTTGGGAAAGAACATGGTATTCCGATAAAAGGACATCTAATTTTCTTATGTAACGTCCATCAATATATTGCAGTGTTTCAGGTTCTATTTGGACAGAAATGAGACTGCAACTATGAGTAGATGAAGGCCGTTTATTTTGACAATAATTAAATAATCACAAAATAAAATCATAAAGTGAGGGTACGAAGACTGGGAGTCGACAGTGAAAATAAATGATTGTAGTAATTTTCTTTTACCCTACCCTTCCCAGTCTTTTCCCGCCCCTCCCTAAAACCTGCACTCCAATTCCCCTCCACGCGTGTACCACCATGCAACCCCCACGCACACACACCACCATGCAACCCCTGCACACACACACACCACCATGCAACCCCTAAATGAATACACCCACCATGTGACCCCTGCACGCACACACCACCATGCAACCCCTACACGCACACACCACCATGCAACCCCTGCACGCAGACACCACCATGCAACCCCTGCACGCACACACCACCATGGAACCCCTGCACGCATACACCCACCGTAGCAATTCTTTGCAAAATATATTTTTGGGTATTCAGCCCCATTCATGTCTATGGCAGTGTTAAAAAACACATTTTCAGTCATATCTCTCGAACCAGAGCACCTACAACCATCGTCCGAAGGGTTCTAGACCAGCCTGAATGTAATATGCCCAGTTTCGTAACAATTTTTTGCAAAAAATATTTTCAGGGCGTTCAGGGTGTTCAGCCTCATTCATGTCTATGGCAGAGTTGAAAAACACATTTCAGGCATATCTCTTGAACCGAGCACGTAGAACCACCATTCAAAGTGATATAGACTCAGGGGAGCACCCCAAACCACCCCCAAAAAGGGTGTGGTGGTTCACCCAAAAACTCATGTCATGACGAAAAAATTCACTTTGCCAAGCCGTCTTGGCATCTGAACCATGAAAACGGTGACTCCTTTTGCAGGGCCCCACCACAAAAAAAAATCAAAGTTCCTAACCCCCACAGAACCCGAGATACGCCCTGTCAAAAATGTCAAAAAACTACCCTTTTCGGGGTCATATCTCCATGACCCTGGGGCCTAGAAACCGGGTTGAACTTCCTAGGGTCATGTCTGGGGGCCCTCTTTCACAGGGAGCCATCTGTTTTCAAATGCTACATTTTCAACAAATTTACACATTTTCAGCATGCTGGAATGTCAAGGTTGCATTTCCAATAGCTTTTGAGCTCCAAGTTGGCAAAAAAAAGTCTAAACTGGTGTCCTTTCTAGCTGGGGACACGTCGCTTGGAGGGATCGACAGGGGACCCGAGGTGGACCTCCGTACCGAATTTTCAAGTCTCGGGGACCCCCGGAACCCGAGATATAGCACCCTGAAAAATGTCTATGGGAAATCCCATTATAAAACCCCTTTGGGGCAACGCCCACCATCTGGCGGTGGGGTGGCGTATGAACCCGTGGGCAATGTCTTTCTTTAGCTAAGACTCTTGTGCACGCAAAGAGAGCCCTTCTGAGTTAGTTGGCCCAGGGGTCGTGGAGATACGGGTACGATAAGAGACCACCCCTTCCTATGGCAAATCCCATTATAAAAACACCATCGGGGTAAGGCTCGGCCAGTGGCGGTCGTGGGTTGTACGAACTCGAAGGAACCCATTTTCTTTAGCTAAGACTGTTGTGCATCTAAAGAGGGTACTAGTGAGTTTGTTGGCCCAGGATTTGTGGACTCATGGGGTACGACAGGAGGAATATCACTTTGCAGTGCAAATTTGAGGAACGCAACCACTTAGCAACTTGCAAATTGGTACTGCAGTTTAAAGGCCTGTAGTGTCAGACTGGTAGTCCCTAACTGATTCAAGTGTTTTTGGAATGATTCCTGCAAAGACTGATTTATAAGAAAAAAGAGAGATTGACAAACAGCATTTTGCTTTATATGCAGAAAGCGGGCAACTACAAGAGGGTGTCAAACAAGCTGTGAATGTCTAGGAGGCTACAAGTACCTCTGGGTATGAATCAGATGCTCGCAGTACCTGTTCTTAGATGTCCGAAACCACTGTATCGTTGTATAACTGTATACCCTATAAATATCACTTTTTATTGTGTATTTGAGGAACACAACCAATTACAAACTTCAGTTGAATTGCTGTGCTATCAGAATATCAGTGTATAACTTTGCTGGGTATTGCAGTGTATGCTGGGTATCAAAAGGCCTTCACTTTCACAAAAGGCTGTCAATTTAAAAAAGGCCATCAAAGTTACAAAAAAATAGGTGTGCTCCTAACCCAATACTTGACTTTTTTGTGACAAGTGCATCCAAATACTTCTAGTTAAAAGTTTTAAGAATTAAGCCTACTGTTTGTTTTTCTGTCCTAAACCAGCAGTTTGTCACCCAAATGTATTAAATAAACGGGTGGGGGGGCGGCATCATATTATTCTCCATTTTATTGTAACTGAGGTACCGTTCAGTTGAGCGAAAATTGTAAAGGGGTACTCGAGCTGAAACCTCCAGATAGAAGGGGTACAGTTTCAAACTAACAGGAATAGATAAGAGAAATGTTGACTAATACAATAGGATTTATTTGAAGTTGTTGAAGGGCACTGGTCTCTTAAACCCAGAAGTTCTGATAAACCCCTACGCCTCACTATATATTGATGGACATTACATAACAAATGAGATGTCCTTTTTTTTTGGTATACCATGTTCCTAAATGTTTTCTGGGGAGAGTAAAAATACATTAACTTTGATTCATGTACTAAGGGCTACTCTTAAATGAATTAACGGTCCAGTTTATGGTAAACTGTGCATGCATGACTGGAAACTCGGCTGTCAGCTAAGCAGAATATCTCAAAAACTGCCTTGAATTTGAAAATGCAGAATTCGGGACGTTATCTAAAAACCAGAGCAGCACAGAAATTGGGATGTTATCAGAGCGGCCCAGAATTTGGGACGTTATCTGCAAACCAAATCGGCCCAGAATTTGGGACGTTATCTAAAAACCAAAGCGGCCCAGTTTGGGACGTTATCTAAAAACAAAAGCGGCCCAGAGTTTGGGACGTAAATGAAAATAGGGGCAGTCTATATGTAAAACTGTGATTACATTAGAGATAAACTAATGTATCCTCTAACAAAACTGCAATAGTGTATATCGCAAAAACGATTATATGCTACTTGAAAGAAAAAAGTACACCACCACAGAAAGCCAAGTCTTACATTCGTGCATAACATGATAATTCATATAAAGTAATCGCCCATAGTTTGTTATATCAGTACAGCGTAATACCACATTATATTTTAATGGTAAGGTTGTGGAAAGCGGATCTCTCTCTCTTTCTGATCACAATGTTAAAAATGCCTGCAAGCTTTTCCACTCGTGTGACGACATATTCATGTGACAGACATGGACCAATCAAAACGCGAGACTATTATGCGGTTCCATCCCAAAAACCGGGCCTGTGTCTCCACTCCAGAGCTGCGGACTCCGTCCACTTGTCACCCATTGGCGCCTCGATCGCCATTATGTGGGTGACGTCACTCGCACACAGACACTCATGCAGGCAGGCAGGCAGGCAAGTCTGCCAGTGAAACAGACATTCATTCACGCACGCAGCAGTACACGAAACAGGTACGCTTTATATGGTGTCAGGACACGCGTAACTTACTGTTTCATTTCATACAGTCAAATTATTTATATATATATATATATATATATATATATATATATATATATGTATATATTGTTTTTGATCACATAATCAATTACTAAATCCTACAAACACTTGTATCTGCCTCATAGGCAGTCACCGGATGTTATCGAGTTTCGTATTAACTTGAAGGGAAGGAAGGCGGTCAGAATTCTCAATTTGAAAATCACAACATTCTTCTCAGACGCCGCTTGATTTTCTTGGCCCGCTAAACTCCACCTATGACGTTTTTCGATTTTTTTCATCTGCGCTTTAGGGCTTTGGCAACTTTTAGTGTCAATCTTACCTTTTCTGATTTGCGTGAACTATTTACACTTATTTAATTTAAATATATTTGCTAGTAATTCTTTCGAATATACAATATTCAATTTTTGTTTTAATATAGCGGTTAAACATTAAAAGTTTCCTCTAAGCGCTGTACAGGAGAAAAATAAATACAAATAAAACAATTTAATTCTTAAAAGGAACTCAAGAAATGAATAATACAGTGGTATAAATACATTAATAAAGAGCGGTAAAAACGTAGGCTAACAACAATAGGTAACGTTATTATTTCTACCAGCAAATTAAAATATTGCTTTATATATAAGAACATAATAAAGTTTACATATATGAATCTTACCTTTTCTGATTTGCGTGAACTATTTACACTTATTTAATTTAAATATATTTGCTAGCAATTCTTTCGAATATACAATATTCAATTTTTGTTTTAATATAGCGGTTAAACATTAAAAGTTTCCTCTAAGCGCTGTACAGGAGAAAAATAAATACAAATAAAACAATTTAATTCTTAAAAGGAACTCAAGAAATGAATAATACAGTGGTATAAATACATTAATAAAGAGCGGTAAAAACTTAGGCTAACAATAGGTAACGTTATTATTTCTACCAGCAAATTAAAATATTGGCTTTATATATAAGAACATAAGAAAGTTTACATATATGAAGTGTAAAGGGATTTAATTACCAACCGCTTTCCTCCCAAGTCTGGAACGCCTCTGACAATTATACTGAGATTTTCTCGAGGCAGAGACGCACGAGACATGTTGAACTGCCTATTTTAAAATGGTTCTTTAAAAGAACCCTTTGACTTGAGAATGAAAACGGTTCTATATGAAACCATTGAATGCTGTAAAGAACTCTTAAAGGGTGCAAAGAACTGGACTGATGGTATTCTACCGACGCAAAAAAAAACACACACACACACCACACCTGAACAGAAGCAGACTTAATTACAGTAATACAGTATTAGGGGATGGGGTAAAAGCCGGAACGAGACGGAACGGTACTTTAATGAATTCAATTGCTTAAAAAAACAGCATAAAAAGTTAGACATATGAGAATATTTTAACAATCAGAACCGATTAATAACACGCTGTCTTTAACCCGTTCCGGGCCAGAACCCTTTTTATCACCAAAAAGCTCCCGTAACACTGGGTTCTGAAGGTGCAAAGACGACGAAAATTACACACACAATACAACTAAGTGGAACAACATAACACTATCGAAAAAACCCACCGAACCGACCTTTAACTGCCCATTCCGTGCAATAAACAGCTGTATAGACAAAACCGTCCGGAACACGGGGTTCTGAAGGAATACAGAGCATTAAAATGATAGACACAATACAACTAGGACATCATAACACTATTGAAAAAAAAACATCTTTCATTTCCCATTGCGTGCAATAAACAGCTTGATTAATAAAGCTGCCCAGAAGACAAAAAATAAGATACACATAATACATGATCCTTCAAGAAGCTGCTTGATGAGATTCTGGGATCAATAAGCTACTAACAACCAAATGAGGAAGATGGGCTGAATGGCCTCCTCTCGTTTGTAAACTTTATGTTCTATGTTCTTATGTTAGTTGATTTTTACTGTCTATACATACTACACTTTTCAGCCTTGATAAAACACCTACAAAAAGCCAGTGATTAGTACTTTAATATTGTACTGGATCATAACACTACATTTGCCTACAAATTCAGTGACGACAGAGAATATCATGTTATTGACCTGATCTTGTTTTTAGTAATTAAGCACTAGAAGCAAATTTCAGCTATGCGTTATACTTTCAGGAAAACAAAATGGAGCAAAAACGGTTCTATGTCTTAGATGTGGAACCGTTTATCTGGTGCTGTTTGAAACCAAGTGTAAGATTCTGTATTTGTACTTTATAATAATCAGTTTAATAGTCCATGCACGAAATGGGAAATGTGTTACATATTGCTTATGGGAAGGGTACCCTTTAATAATCAACATGATTAATATACTCAAACATTTATGTTGCAATGTAGAAAATATTATAGCGGCCCAGTCATAAGATAGAGACTTTGGATATTTATAATTGTAAACAGTTGCCTATGTGTTTGTGTAGAACAGTCTATGTCTGTGTGTTGGAACTGTGTTAGAGACTGGGTCTGACTTTAGTCATCATTAGCGTGCATTGCAGGTTCAGGTTTGGGGCTTGCAGATGTGTGGAGATGGTTGGTCGCGTAGTGTGGGAAAAGTGTGTTCTGCAGGGATTGGAGTGCGTTTGTCGCTCTCATGTTATTGTGGGGTGTTGGTTGGCTGTGTGGGAGGGCGAAAGAGGGTGGATAAAAGTAACTGCAAAAGCTCTATTCTGTTGGATCCGGGATTTAAACTTACATTGTGAAGGAACTGAGATGGTCAAACAGCACATGCAGCAAGGCTGTTTATCTTTGTCCTTTTTTTGCAGATTTAAGTTAGTCATGTTGATTTTGCAGGGCTGTCCTCATCATAGGTGGAAACATGGGCAAAGCTCCTACAACTCTGGGATTTTCATGTACCTTGTGTAGAGATGAATGCAGGTTTTGATTGGAAGGGCCTGGCAAGACTCTGAAAAAAGAATAAATAATGGAGTCACAAATTTTATAAATGTATAATAACTAAAGCATTTAAAATGTGTTAGAAATGTGATTGATTACATTGTACACTGTTTCAAAGTTACCCTTAAAATATGTACCACAACAAAATGCATAGGTCACAATAAATTGTTAAAAAGGAGAGGAGAAAAGTCGTTGAAAACCAAAAGCCCCAATTAAAATGCATTTCAGGGCAATATGTGACTCGTTTGGCTTTTAACTTATTTTAATTAGCGGTTCTCAAAACAGGGGAATGGAATGTAGGCTATGGGGGACATGAAAAGCTTCAGGAAAAAATAGTTACGTCAAACATATGTACTGTAACTGTATATTTGAATGGCTGTGTTTGAATGAAATCCTTACAGTTCTTATTTAAGAAGTTTAACGTAGTTTTTTGGTACTTGGGGTGGGTGTTGTGGCGTAATTACCCAGACACCATAAATTGAGTCCCGCTTAAATATCCTTCCCTCTTTGCAGTCACCCTGAGGTATGACATAGGCCCGGTTTTGGGATGGAACCGCATAACAGTCTCAGTTTTGATTGGTCCATGTCTGTCACAGGAATATGTCGTCACATGAGCAGAAAAGCTTGCAGGCATTTTTTAACATAGTAAGCAGAGAGAAGAGTGATCTGCTTTCCACAACCTTACCATTAAAATATAATGTGGTATTACGCTGTACTGATATAACAAACTATGGGCGATTACTTTATATGAATTATCATGTTAATGCGAATGTAAGAATTGGCTTTCTGTGGTGGTGTACTTTTTTTTTTTTCAAGTAGCATATATCTATAATCGTTTTTGCGATATATTTTAATATAAAATGTATACACTATTGCAGTTTTGTTAGAGGATACATTAGTTTATCTCTAATGTAACCACAGTTTTACATATAGACTGCCCTTTTTTCATTTACGTCGCAAATTCTGGGCGCTTTGCTTTTTCAGATAACGTCCCAAATTCTGGGCGATTTGTTTTTGAATTCAGCCCAGTTTTGGGGACTCAGCTGACAGCCGAGTTTGAAGTCATCCATGCAGTTTACCATAAACTGGATCGTGAATTCATTTGAGAGTAACCCTTAGTACATGAATCAAAGTGAATGTATTTTTACTCTCTCCAGAAATCTTTTTTTTTTTTTTTATGAAAAACAGAAATAAAATGTAAATGTTAAAAAAACGTATTTCTTATTACATGAAAAACTACATTGCACTGAAATAGATACATGAAAATTAATTAAAACAGTCGTTTTCCTTTATTAAAGACGAATATTAAAACACATTTTGGGAAAGAACATGGTATTCCGATAAAAGGACATCTCATTTTCTTATGTAACGTCCATCAATATATTGCAGTGTTTCAGGTTCTATTTGGACAGAAATGAGACTGCAACTATGAGTAGATGAAGGCCGTTTATTTTGACAATAATTAAATAATCACAAAATAAAATCATAAAGTGAGGGTACGGAGACTGAGTCGACAGTGAAAATAAATGATTGTAGTAATTTTTCTTTTTACCCTACCCTTCCCAGTCTTTTCCCCCCCTCCTTTGCGCAAAACCTGCACTCCAATTCCCCTCCACACGCGTGTACCACCATGCAACCCCGGCACGCACACACCACCATGCAACCCCTGCACACACACACACACCACCATGCAACCCCTAAATGAATACACCCACCATGTGACCCCTGCACGCACACACCACCATGCAACCCCTGCACGCACACACCACCATGCAACCCCTGCACGCACACACCACCATGCAACCCCTGCACGCAGACACCACCATGCAACCCCTGCACGCACACACCACCATGGAACCCCTGCACGCATACACCCACCGTAGCAATTCTTTGCAAAATATATTTTTGGGTATTCAGCCCCATTCATGTCTATGGCAGTGTTAAAAAACACATTTTCAGTCATATCTCTCGAACCAGAGCACCTACAACCATCGTCCGAAGGGTTCTAGACCAGCCTGAATGTAATATGCCCAGTTTCGTAACAATTTTTTGCAAAAAATATTTTCAGGGCGTTCAGGGTGTTCAGCCTCATTCATGTCTATGGCAGAGTTGAAAAACACATTTCAGGCATATCTCTTGAACGAGCACACGAGAACCACCATTCAAAGTGATATAGACTCGGGGAGCACCCCAAACCACCCCAAAAAGGGTGTGGTGGTTCACCCAAAAACTCATGTCATGACGAAAAAATTCACTTTGCCAAGCCGTCTTGGCATCTGAACCATGAAAACGGTGACTCCTTTTGCAGGGCCCCACCACAAAAAAAAAATCAAAGTTCCTAACCCCCACAGAACCCGAGATACGCCCTGTCAAAAATGTCAAAAAACTACCCTTTTCGGGGTCATATCTCCATGACCCTGGGGCCTAGAAACCGGGTTGAACTTCCTAGGGTCATGTCTGGGGGCCCTCTTTCACAGGGAGCCATCTGTTTTCAAATGCTACATTTTCAACAAATTTACACATTTTCAGCATGCTGGAATGTCAAGGTTGCATTTCCAATAGCTTTTGAGCTCCAAGTTGGCAAAAAAAAGTCTAAACTGGTGTCCTTTCTAGCTGGGGACACGTCGCTTGGAGGGATCGACAGGGGACCCCGAGGTGGACCTCCGTGCCGATTTTCAAGTCTCGGGACCCCGGAACCCGAGATATAGCACCCTGAAAAATGTCATGGAAATCCCATTATAAAACCCCTTTGGGGCAACGCCCACCATCTGGCGGTGGGGTGGCGTATGAACCCGTGGGCAATGTCTTTCTTTAGCTAAGACTCTTGTGCACGCAAAGAGAGCCCTTCTGAGTTAGTTGGCCCAGGGGTCGTGGAGATACGGGTGCGATAAGAGACCACCCCTTCCCTATGGCAAATCCCATTATAAAAACACCATCGGGTAAGGCTCGCCAGTGGCGGTCGTGGGTTAAACGAACTCGAAGGAACCCATTTTCTTTAGCTAAGACTGTTGTGCATCTAAAGAGGGTACTAGTGAGTTTGTTGGCCCAGGATTTGTGGACTCATGGGGGTACGACAGGAGGAATATCACTTTGCAGTGCAAATTTGAGGAACATAACCACTTAGCAACTTGCAAATTGGTACTGCAGTTTAAAGGCCTGTAGTGTCAGACTGGTAGTCCCTAACTGATTCAAGTGTTTTTGGAATGATTCCTGCAAAGACTGATTTATAAGAAAAAGAGAGATTGACAAACAACATTTTTGCTTTATATGCAGAAACGGGCAACTACAAGAGGGTGTCAAACAAGCTGTGAATGTCCTAGGAGGCTACAGAGTACCTCTGGGTATGAATCCAGATGCTCGCAGTACCTGTTCTTAGATGTCCGAAACCACTGTATCGTTGTATAACTGTATACCCTATAAATATCACTTTTTATTGTGTATTTGAGGAACACAACCAATTACAAACTTCAGTTGAATTGCTGTGCTATCAGAATATCAGTGTATAACTTTGCTGGGTATTGCAGTGTATGCTGGGTATCAAAAGGCCTTCAATTTCACAAAAGGCTGTCAATTTAAAAAAGGCCATCAAAGTTACAAAAAAATAGGTGTGCTCCTAACCCAATACTTGACTTTTTTGTGACAAGTGCATCCAAATACTTCTAGTTAAAAGTTTTAAGAATTAAGCCTACTGTTTGTTTTTCTGTCCTAAACCAGCAGTTTGTCACCCAAATGTATTAAATAAACGGTGGGGGGGGGCGGCATCATATTATTCTCCATTTTATTGTAACTGAGGTAACCGTTCAGTTGAGCGAAAAATTGTAAGGGGTACTCGAGCTGAAACCTCCAGATAGAAGGGGTACAGTTTCAAACTAACAGGAATAGATAAGAGAAATGTTGACTAATACAATAGGATTTATTTGAAGTTGTTGAAGGGCACTGGTCTCTTAAACCCAGAAGTTCTGATAAACCCCACGCCTCACTATATATTGATGGACATTACATAACAAATGAGATGTCCTTTTTTTTTTTGGTATACCATGTTCCTAAATGTTTTCTGGGGGAGTAAAAATACATTAACTTTGATTCATGTACTAAGGGCTACTCTTAAATGAATTAACGGTCCAGTTTATGGTAAACTGTGCATGCATGACTGGAAACTCGGCTGTCAGCTAAGCAGAATATCTCAAAAACTGCCTTGAATTTGAAAATGCAGAATTCGGGACGTTATCTAAAACCAGAGCAGCACAGAAATGGGATGTTATCAGAATTTGGGACGTTATCTGCAAACCAAATCGCCCAGAATTTGGGACGTTATCTAAAACCAAAGCGCCCAGTTTGGGACGTTATCTAAAAAACAAAAGCGCCCAGAGTTTGGGACGTAAATGAAAATAGGGGCAGTCTATATGTAAAACTGTGATTACATTAGAGATAAACTAATGTATCCTCTAACAAAACTGCAATAGTGTATATCGCAAAAACGATTATATGCTACTTGAAAGAAAAAGTACACACCACCACAGAAAGCCAAGTCTTACATTCGTGCATAACATGATAATTCATAAAGTAATCACCATAGTTTGTTATATCAGTACAGCGTAATACCACATTATATTTTAATGGTAAGGTTGTGGAAAGCGGATCTCTCTCTTTCTGATCACAATAAAAAATGCCTGCAAGCTTTTCCACTCGTGTGACGACATATTCATGTGACAGACATGGACCAATCAAAACGCGAGACTATTATGCGGTTCCATCCCAAAACCGGGCCTGTGTCTCCACTCCAGAGCTGCGGACTCCGTCCACTTGTCACCCATTGGCGCCTCGATCGCCATTATGTGGGTGACGTCACTCACACACAGACATGAGTGCAGGCAGGCAGGCAAGTCTGCCAGTGAAACAGACATTCATTCACGCACGCAGCAGTACCACGAAACAGGTACGCTTTTTTATATGGTGTCAGGACACGCATCTAACTTACTGTTTCATTTCATACAGTCAGATTATTTATATATATATATATATATATATATATATATACACTACCGGGTCAAAAAGTTTTAGAACACCCCATTTTTCCAGTTTTTATTGAAATTTAAACAGTTCAAGTCCAGTGAATAACCTGAAATGGTACAAAGGTAAGCGGTAAACTGCCAGAGGTTAAAAAAAAAAAGTTTATGTTACCAAAAACTGAAAAATAATGTACATTCAGAGTTATACAAAAGGCCTTTTTTCAGGAAACAAGTAATGGGTTAACAACTTACAGCTGTTCTGCAGCAATGGAGTTAATTAAGCCTTGAAAGTTGATGCTAACAATTCCTACAGGTGTCCCAACTTTTGTTGATTACTTACAAAGTCTCTGTCTGTATAAAAGCAGTGTTGGAACAGACTGTGTTACTACACCCTCTTAAGCATTATTTGGACAGTATTGTACTGCAGGAAGTAGTATATTGCTCTCATAATGGCGAGAAAAAGGCAATTAACAAAGGAAGACAGACAGACCATTATAACCCTTAAAAGTGTAGGTCTTTCCTTTAGAGAAATTGCAAAAAAGCCAAGGTGTCAGTGAGTACAGTTTCCTACACCATCAAAAGGCACTTGGAAACTGGAGGAACGACAGGAAGAGGTCTGGCAGACCCAAAGCCACAACAGAATCAGAAGACAAGTTTCTGAGAGTCAACAGCTTAGTGTGATAGGCGGCTCACAGGACAACAGCTTCAAAGCACAGCTTAACACTGGTCAAGTAAGCAAGTCTCAGATTCAGCTGTGAAGAGAAGACTTGAGCTGGAGGTTTGACAGGTCGAGTGGCAGTAAGAAAGCCATTGCTAACATGGCAAAATAAGAAAAAAAGAGCTTGCCTGAGTTTTGAAGCACTGCCAGTGGACTACTGGAAGTGAAGACTGGAAGAAGGTCTTATGGACCGATGAATCAAAATTTGAAATCTTTGGTTCATCACGCAGGGTTTTTGCACGCCGAGTAGGCTTAAAAGATGGTTCCTCGTGTGTACACCAACTGTCAAACATGGAGGAGGAAGCGTGGATGGTCTGGGGCTTTTTGCTGGATCCAGAGTTGGCGACTTGCACAGAGTGAGTGGCACCTGAACCAAAACTGCTACCACAGCATTTTGCAGCGCCATGCAATACCCTCTGGTATACGCCTAGTTGGTCAGGGGTTCATCCTACAGCAAGATAATGTTAAAACATACATCCAGGCTATGTCAGAACTACCTTAGAAGAAAAGAACAAGACGGTAGGCTTCAAATCATGGAATGGCCAGCACAGTCTCCAGACTTAAACCCCATCGAGCTGGTTTGGGATGAACTGGACAGAAGGGTGAAAGCAAAGCAACCCACAAGTGCAACACATTTGTGGGAACTTCTGCAACAGTGTTGGGAAGAACTTTCCGAACAATATTTGATTTCCATTGTAGAAAGAATGCCACGCAGTGTGTTCGGCTGTTATATCTGCAAAGGTGGCTACTTTGATGAGTCAAAAATTTAGATTAAATTTTGTTAAACAAAAACGATTCCATGATTTCTTTTTATCTCCAATTGTTTATTTGTTCTATGCTTTAATTTCAGAGTACATTGAGACATTAAACTGCATAAATTTCAATAAAACTGGAAAAATGGAGGTGTTCTAAAACTTTTGACGGTAGTGTATATATATATATATATATATATATATATATATATATATATATATATATATATATATATATATATATATATATATATATTGTTTTGATCACACAATCAATTACTAAATCCTACAAACACTTGTATCTGCCTCATAGGCAGTCACCGGATATTATCGGTTTCAGATTAACTTGAAGGGAGGGGAAGGCGGTCAGAATTCTCAATTTGAAAATCACAACATTCTTCTCAGGCGCCGCTTGATTTTCTTGGGTTCTAAACTCCACCTATGACTTTTTTTCGATTTTTTTCATCTGCGCTTTAGGCTTTGGCAACTTTTAGTGTCAATCTTACCTTTTCTGATTTATGTGAACTATTTACACTTATTTAATTTAAATATATTTGCTAGCAATTCTTTCGAATATACAATATTCAATTTTTGTTTTTAATATAATGGTTAAACATTAAAAGTTTCCTCTAAGCGCTGTACAGGAGAAAAATAAATACAAATAAAACAATTTAATTCTTAAAAGGAACTCAAGAAATGAATAATATGGTAGTGGTATAAATACATTAATAAAGAGCGGTAAAACTTAGGCTAACAATAGGTAACGTTATTATTTCTACCAGCAAATTAAAATATTGGCTTTATATATAAGAACATAGAAAGTTTACATATATGAAGTGTAAAGGATTTAATTACCAACGCTTTCCTCCCAAGTCTGGAACGCCCGGACAATTATACTGAGATTTTCTCGAGGCAGAGACGACGAGACATGTTGAACTGTTTATTTTAAATGGTTCTTTAAAAGAACCCTTTGACTTGAGAATGAAAACGGTTCTATATGAAACCATTGAATGCTGTAAAGAACTCTTAAAGGGTGCAAAGAACTGGACTGATGGTATTCACCGACAAAAAAAAACACACACACACACCACACCTGAACAGAAGCAGACTTAAATTACAGTAATACAGTATTAGGGGATGGGGTAAAGCCGGAACGAGACGAACGGTACTTTAATGAATTCAATTGCTTAAAAAAACAGCATAAAAAGTTAGACATGAGAATATTTTAACAATCAGAACTGATTAATAACACGCTGTCTTTAACCGTTCCGGCCAGAACCCTTTTATCACCAAAAAGCCCCGTAACACTGGGTTCTGAAGGTGCAAAAACGACTAAAATTACACACACAATACAACTAAGTGGAACAACATAACACTATCGAAAAACCCACCGAACCGACCTTTAACTGCCATTCCGTGCAATAAACAGCTGTATAGACAAAACCGTCCGGAACACGGGGTTCTGAAGGAATACAGAGCATTAAAATGATAGACACAATACAACTAGGGACATCATAACACTATTGAAAAAAACATCTTTCATTTCCCATTGCGTGCAATAAACAGCTTGATTAATAAAGCTGCCCAGAAGACAAAAAATAAGATACACATAATACATGATCCTTCAAGAAGCTGCTTGATGAGATTCTGGGATCAATAAGCACTAACAACCAAATGAGGAAGATGGGCTGAATGGCCTCCTCTCGTTTGTAAACTTTATGTTCTATGTTCTTATGTTAGTTGATTTTACTGTCTATACATACCACACTTTTCAGCCTTGATAAACACCTACAAAAGCCAGTGATTAGTACTTTAATATTGTACTGGATCATAACACTACATTTGCCTACAAATTCAGTGACGACAGAGAATATCATGTTATTGACCTGATCTTGTTTTTAGTAATTAAGCACTAGAAGCAAATTTCAGCTATGCGTTATACTTTCAGGAAAACAATGGAGCAAAACGGTTCTATGTCTTAGATGTGGAACCGTTTATCTGGTGCTGTTTGAAAACACGTGTAAGATTCTGTATTTGTACTTTATAATAATCAGTTTAATAGTCCATGCAGTATGCTGGGAACTCTGTACTCATTTCTCTGCTGAATGTGCTTAGAATTGACAACCATTCAAACTTGTGTTGGTAAGTTTGTGGTACACTGGATGTTGTTGTAGACTGAATGATGAGAATATAGGGGTTAGAGAACATCAACTTGCTCCTGGGTTCCCATGTGCTTCTTCTTGGTCCATGCATCACTAATGAGAGAGAATTTGTCCATATTACTAGATGTACATATTTTAAAAGAGAGTCATAAGAAACGTGTGTGTACTTTTAAAGATGTTGACGATGTAACCACATATAAATTGTTGATTGTTCACTTTAACAAGCTAGTGTTGTTGATGAGACTGTTTTTAGAGTGAGATGCAAAAGCGGCAGTAGTAAATGTGTGCTATTAAGATTGCAATGTAAACGAGTGAGATGTAGGTCGGATTGTTAAACTGGATCTCATTTTTAACGTTATGAGCCTATGTGTTGGGCATGATGAGATTGGGGTTTCATTAGCCTTTAATGTAAGATACAACCCTGTGGGTATGAATGAGGCAGAGCATTTAGGATTTTTTTTTTTTTTTTTTTTTTTTTTTTTTACACAACACATCTCAAGCCAGTGTTTATTAAATTAATAAGAAAACGGTAACAGGAACTTGGCAAAATAAAAGTCTGAAGTTATTTGCCAAACCCAAGCGGACACGACAAAAGCCCAATAATAAACCCCCAGATAACCCCACAATCACCTCCACACCCTTGCTCACAATATCCAGCCATTCAGTAATTGCTCACTCCCTCCCTGGCCGAACAACCAACAATAGCCCCCAACACAACCCCTGCCCAAAACACCTCCTCCTCCTGTTACATTAGTAAATGTGCTCCCTCTGCACAGAATATTATAGGCTACAGTGTAATTATTAGACTAACTGTTTGCACTTGGCTAATAATGACATAAGAAAAGAGCGAGTCGAGAGTAAAAATGTGAATTAGCTAGGTATTCGATGAAGCTTGGGTAGGTCCCAGTGGTTAAAGACAAAGGCTTATACCCAGGGCCGAGAGCCGTCATGGGCCACGGGAAGGATTGGTATGACCCGCTGCCCCCCCTCCATGGTACTACATTCATCCGACTTTGTAGTATACTGTAGTTAAACCAAACAATGATACTTGCAATCTTAGCAGTGTCTGAGGAAGATCATTTCAACCGATACATTATTTTGATAAATGGGTTTGAAGGAAACTGTCAACGATGCCTAGAAGTTTCAATATCTGAATTAAAATCTGCAGCAGGATAGTTTACTTTTTCTCAAAGTAATTGTTTAAGTTATTTACAGTATTAAAACTTTTTTTAGGTAAGTGAATAAATATTTTTGTACAAACTCCGTGTAATAGTCTTAATCGGAAGCTTACTTTAACATCAAATAACATACGTTTTTAGCATAAACTACATTTTAATGGTGTTGCTATATGCTATTTTATTTATCCCGTGCCGAAAATAAACCACTCATCTCTGCTCTTAACCAATAGTCTGTATTGGTAAATTTGTATTTTAAGCAATACCGATCATTCTCTAATTGTGTTTACCACCAGCTGAAGAAAGTATTTTAGTTTACACAATAACATTTTTTCTAACAAACTGCTGCATCACGTTGTTTTGAGCAAATTAGATCTTAATAGAATAATTCATACTGTGGTAAATATTGTGCAACTTTAGGGTTTTTTAAAGTTTTTAAAAGTTAAAAAAAACAAAAACAAAAACAAAAAAAACCCCACAAAACTGCTGTGCCTTATTTTCAGCTTGTTGGTGTAGTAAAATATGAAATGCGAAGTTCAAATCATTGTGTGAAAGGAAGTGTTTGACAGCGCCTGGATACACAATCATTACACAACAGAAGCACATTGGCTCCGGTGTGCAATACGACAGTTTTTCTTTTTAAATTGGTGGTGGGAACAAATAGTCTTGTGTAGGGCTATTTTTAAAATATAAATATAAATATTATATATATATATAAAATAAAATTCCCCTTCATCGGGGACCCCCTTCGAGGCGTTGAGCCCCAGGGAAATTACCCTATCCTCTTTGTGGGCCTGTTCATACCAGGTGGTTCCCGGTTCAAATTCCAACTCACACTGTGTGTGACCCAGAGCAGATCACTTCATCTCCTTGTGCTCTATCCTTGAGATGTAAAACTGTGGTCCTATTGGAGGTGACTGTGATGCATAGTTTACCCCTCGTCTCTCTAAGTCGCTTTGGATAGAAGCGTCTGCTAAAATGACTAATTAATAATAATAATGAATTATTAAGAGGCAAAACTGCTTGATGCAGAAACTCCAGACCGCACCCAAATTCCCATTGAGAACGGGTAATAACCATTCGTTTTGACTGCTATGGCTTAATATTGTTTGGTACTGTACTGGAAGTTAAATAAAGGTTTTGTTGATTGATGGGCTACACTTGCATCAAGTGTCTGATTTATTACTAACACCTTCCAGGAATATTCTAAAACATTCGTGAGGTTTAAAAATCTTTCAGGGGTTCCAAATAGTATACAAAGAACCTTTTTAAACAGCAGGCTAAACAACCATAAATAAACGTTGAAATCTCAAAGGATTAATAAGAAACCCTAAAACACCCAAAGAACCCACAGGGGGTTCTGATCTATGAAACCTTCTAATACTAAAAGCCATGCAAATTGATTAAAAATCTCAGATTTTGTGCATGGCTCCACATTTGAAAGCCATATATTTAATTAGACTTCAGCAGTAAATACCATGTTGGTGACTAAACATTCGGTACTTACTAGCAATAAATGTCACACTGTGTGAGGCTAAACTGAGTTTAAAATACAATTTATGGTAGCCGCCCTATGCCACTGAAGGCACTACCTTAAAATTAAGTTAAATATTTTTAGGTTGTTATCACCAGGTTATTTTATTTGGGCCAGGGATAAGGTCTTGACCAAATACAACACAAACACAATAAAATGGCAGGGATGTAAAATAGTCAAATTTATTTAAACACAATTTCGTTTCAATTCTCATATTGCACAAACTAGTGCTGTCTGTTAGTTACAGCCAAATACTTCAATTCGATACATTGTTTCAGGGGGTTCAGTCCTTCTCTCAGGCATTACACTGTTACATAGTTTACTATAGCAGCAACCTGTAGTATTTTTATTTAATCATATCCTGATGTAACTATCACTATTTAATCATATCCTGATGTTACTATCACTATTATCTGCTGTATTATTGATTGTGTTTTGTCACACTTGTACTTTGCTTGAACAAAAGTTATTGTATTTCTTGCTGTTATTGTATTACTTGTATTGTAACACTTGAAATGTATTTACTTACGATTGTAATTCGCCCTGGATAAGGGCACCTGCTAAGAAATAAATAATAATAATAATAATAATAATAATAATAAACTCATTTAGGAGCAAGAATACATTGTTTCATTTCTCTCTCGTATTCAGACACACAGCACTAGACAAGACAGGAGGTTCCCAAATTAGACATAAAAACGATTTATGAAAATGTCTGTTTATTTTATTTATGCATATGACACACAATGTAAAAACGAATTCATTTTTTGAAGAAAATGGGAAATGCATCAAGGTATCTGTATTTGAAGTCACCCTGCATAACATTAAAATCTAAACTGTTTTTTTTTTTTTTGCTCGTTTTTTCCTTACATGTTGTAAACTACATAATTGTGTGTTTGCTTGCCTTTGCACTGAAACTGTAAACTTCCATTTTCAAACCATTTTAGGTCGTTCAAAAACTAAAAAAAAAAAAATAAAACATGCTCTGAAGCACCTAAAGGAGATTCCTCGGAAGCTCTTTCAGTGTCAGAAGAGTTTATGAACCTCCCCTATATCTTTCTAGAAAATTTGAATCAAGGATTCTTTTCCTTTGTTGTGAAAATAATTCTGTAAACGTGCCTGAGAAGTAACTAGGCTATTTGTATCTAGCTGTATCAATTTATCAAAGAATTACAATTGGACCTATAAAAGAACTGCTTCACTGACACTTCAATACAAAAAGCGGGCATTCCAGGTTTCCCAGGATGCTTGGAACACATCAATGTGATCTGGCAACAAATTCAAAATCGGCTAAAAAGGAGAGGAAGGAGCTTCGTGTGACATTCCTGGATTTGGCTAATGCATATGGTTCAGTGCCACATGAACTTCTTTGGGCAGCATTTGGTTTTTTCAGTGTACCGATGACAATAACAAATTTAGTGAAAGCCCACTTTGGAGATTTACAATTTAATTTTTCAACTTCAGAATTCAGCACTACATGGCAATGCCTAGAAGTTGGAATAATGGCAGGATGCACCATTTCTCCACTGGCTTTTACCATGGCAATGGAAGTAATCATTAGGGCATCAAATTGGGTAAAAGTGAGGCAATACCAACAATGTTTGAGAAGCCAGTGAAGAGTCTTGGGAGATGGTACGACGGGGATCTAAAGGACTCAGTTTGTGTGGGAGAAGTTAGACAGCAAGCAGTGGAAGGGTTGAAGAGCAGACAGTGGCGCTTTACCAGGCGAACTAAAACTCTGGTACTTTCAGTTTGGTCTACTGCCGAGGTTGCTGTGGCCACTGACTGTGTAATGAGGTTTCTTTGACAACAGTAGAAGCTGGAAGCTTTAATCAGTTCATACATCAGGGAAATGGTTGGGAGTTCCACGCTGCCTCAGCAGAGTGGGACTTTATGGTAAAAAGAATACTGCAGCTACCAGTCTCCCGCTCTAACCGAGGAGTTTATGTGCCAAGGTCCCGACTGGAAATGACATTAGTAGAGTCAATTGACAAATGCATAAGGGAGGCAGCACCTGTGTTGAAAAACTGGAAGAAAGTGGACTGACAAAGGAAGCTGTGGAGG
>CM072694.1:7319232-7498264 GCA_036884735.1 Huso huso | reverse complement strand
TTTAAAATTCTTCCCTGTGATTTACAATAGCTTCATGTGTTTTGCCATACCTGTCTGTGCTTTGCAATGTATGCCTGTGCCTTACAATGATTTCCAGTGCTTTACCATACCTGTCTGTGCTTTGCAATGTATGCCTGTGCCTTACAATGATTTCCTGTGCTTTACCATACCTATCTGAGCATTACAATCCTTCCCTGTGCTTTCCATACCTCTCTGTGCTTTACAACACTTGTTTTGCCATATCTTCAGTGCATTTGCCATACCTATCTGTGCATTACAATGTACTATGCTTCCCAGTGCTTTTACCATACCTATCTGTGCATTACTAAAATGCTTCCTGTGCTTTACCAAACCTCTCAGTGATTTAAAATGCTTCCCTATGATTTACCATACCTCTGTGGGTTTTGCTTACCATCTGTGCTTTAAAATGTTTGCCTGTGCCTTACAATGCTTTCCTGTTTTACCATACCTGTCTGTGCATTTAAAATGATTTCCTGTGCTTTACCATACCTATCATCTGTTACAATCCTTCCCTGTGCTTTACAATTACCTCTGTGCTTTACATGCCTCCTGTGTTTTGCCATACCTGTCTGTGCTATAACAATGTCTATCTGTGCATTTACTATGCTTTTCCTGTTTTACCATACCTCTCTGTGCATTACAATACTTCCTGTGCTTTACCATACCTCTCTGTGCTTTGCAATGCCCTATGCTTTACCAAACCTTTCTACTATAAATGCTTAAATAATCCTTTCTGTGCTTTAGAATGCTTTTTTAGAAACCTCTCTGTGCTTTAAAATGCATCCCTGTGCTTTTACCATACCTCTCTGTGCTTTAATGCTTGTTTTTGCTTTACCCTCCTCTCTGTGATTTAAAATTCTCCCTGTGCTTTACAATAGCTTCTCTGTTTTAGAATAGCTTCCTTGTGCTTTTACCATACCTATCTGTGATTTAAAATTCTTTACCCCTCAGTGATTTACAATTCTTCCCTATGATTTACATGTTCATGGGTTTTGCCATACCTGTCTGTGCTTTTGCAATGTATGCCTGTGCCTTACAATGATTTCCTGTGCTTTACCATACCTATCTGAGCATTACTAATCCTTCCTGTGTGTTTACCATACCTCTCAGTGATTTACAATGCTTCCTATGCTTTACCAGACCTCTGTGATTAAAAATGCTTCCCTATGCTTTACAAGACCTTCTGTGCTATAAAATGCTTCCCTAGGCTTTACCATACATGTCTTTGCTTTAGAATGCTTCTTTGTGCTTTCCCATACCTCTCTGGATTTAAAATTCTTCCCTGTGATTTACCATACCTTCATATGTTTTGCCATACCTGTCTGTGCATTAAAATGCTTCTCTGTGCTTTACCATGCCCCCCTTTTACAATGCCATTGTCCTTTCCAGTGCTTTAAAATGCTTCCCTATGCTTTACCAAACCTCTCTATACTATAAAATGCTTCCCTGAGCTTTACCATACCTCTCTGTGCTTTAGAATGCTTGTTTGTGCTTTTACCATACCTCTCTGTGATTTTTCTTCCCTGTGATTTATTCTTCCCTGTGTTTTGCCAATACCTTCAATGTATGCCTTTGCCTTACAATGATTTCCTGGGCTTTACCAATGTATGCTGTGCCTTTACAATCCTTCCTGTGGCTTTTTACCTACCTATTTAGAATGCATAAATTAAATTGCCATATCTGTCAGTGCTTTCCAATACCTATCTGTGCTTTACAATGCTTCCCTATGTTTACCATACCTCTCTGTGTTTACAATACATCCCTATGCTTTACATTACCTCTCTGTGATTTAAAACACTTCCTGTGATTTACAATAGCTTCATGTACTTTACCATACCTGTCTGTGCTTTGCAATGTATGCCCTAATGATTTCCAGTGCTTTACCATACCTCTCTGTGCATTACTATTCTTCCCTGTGCTTTACAATACTTCTCAGTGTGTTTTTCCAGACCTCTCTGTGCTTTGCAATGTATCCCTATGCTTTACCATGACCTCCTATGCTTTAAAATTCTTCCCTGTGCTTTACAATACTTTCTGTGCTTTAGCCTTACCTCTTTGTGCTTTTAATACCTCTCTGTGGATTTAAAATCTTCCCTGTGATTTACAATGTATGCATGTGCCTTTACAATACCTGTCCTGTGCTTTACCATACCTATTCTGTGCATTACAATCCTTTCCTGTGCTTTACCATACCTTCAGTGTTTACAACACCTCTCTGTTGCTGTCGTTCATGGGTATAACTCTCTGTGGATTAGCAATGTATGCCTGTGCATTACCATACCTGTCTGTGCTTTAACAATACCTATCTGTGCATTACAATCCTTCCCTGTGCTTTCCATACCTCTGTGCTTTAGAATACCTGTGCCTTTACAATGATTTTTGCTTGTCACCATACCTATCTGTGCATTACAATCCTTCCCTGTGCTTTACCATACCTCTCTTTTACCAGTGATTTACAACACTTCCTATGCTTTTTGCCTACCTTTCATGTGTTTTGCCATACCTCTGTGCTTTAGAATGCTTTAAAATGCTTCATGTGCTTTATACCTCTCTGTGCTTTAAAATTCTTGTTTGTGCCTTACAATACCTTTCCTGTGTTTTCTTCCATACCTTATCTGTGCTTTTGCCATAGAATGTATTGCCTGTGCTTTGTGCCATATTTTGGGCTTTACCATACCAAACCTGAGCATTGCTTTCCCTGTGCTTTCCTTGACCTTTCCTGTGCTTTACCATATAAATGTGTTTTACAATGCTTGTCTGTGCTTTACCATACCTCTCTGTGATTTACAATGATTCCCTGTGCTTTTACCATACCTCTGAGCATTAAAAAGCTTCCCTGTGCTTTCATTCACCCTCTCTGTGCTTTAAAATGCTTCCCTGGCTTTACCATACATTTCTTTGGGCTTTAGAATCCTTCTTTGTGCTTTGCCATGTACCTCTCTGTGCTTTAAAAATTCTTCCCTGTGATTTCTGTGTAATACCTTCATATTTTTTGCTGAATGCTGTATCTGTTGCCATTTAAAATGCTTTCTTTGCTTTTGCTACCATACTCTCTGTGAGCATTACAATGCTTCCCTATGCTTTACCAGACCTCTGTTAAAAATGCTTCCTATGCTTTACCAGACCGCTCTGTGGTATAAAATGCCTTCCTGAGCTTTTACATACCTGTCTTTGCTTTAGAATGCTTTTTTGCTTTACCATACCTCTCTGTGATTTAAAATTCTTCCCTGTGATTTACAATACCTTCATGTGTTTTGCCATACCTGTCTGTGCTTTAAATGTATTCTCTGTGCCTTACCATGATTTCCTGTGGTTTACCATACTTCCCTGAGCATTACCAACCTTCCCAGTGCTTTCCTCTTTTATAGCTTCCTGGAGATTTACAACACTCCTATGATTTAAAATGCCTTCATGTGTTTTTTTTTTATACCTCTCTGTGCTTTAGAATGCTTGTTTGTGCCATTTACCATAGTTTCTGTGATTTAAAATTCTTCCCTGTGATTTACAATATTCTTCATGTGTTTTATGCTTACCTGTCTGTGCTTTGCAATGTATGCCTGTGCCTTTACAATGATTTCCTGGGCTTTTACCATACCTATCTGAGCATTAAAATCCTTCCCTGTGCTTTCCCTTACCTCGCCAGTGCTTTAGAATGCATAAATGTGTTTTTTCATATCTGTCAGTGCTTTAACAATACCTATCTGTGCATTACTATGCTTCCCTGTGCTTTTACCATTCTCCTCAGTGATTTTTGTCAATACTTCCCTGGTTTACCATACCTCTCTGTGCTTTACAATTATCCTTCCTATGCTTTTGCCATACCTTTCTGTGCTTTAAAATGCTTCCCTGTGCTTTTACCATGTTGCTGTCTCCCTGTGTTTTGCCATATGGTAATTTTCCATTTTGGATGTATCTCTGTGGATTACAATGCTTCCCATGTGCATTTTTGCAGTACCTGTCTGTGCTTTGCAATGAATGCCTGTGCCTTAAAATGATTCCCTGTGCTTTACCATACCTCTCTGAATATTACAATCCTTCCCTTGTGCTTTTTCCATACCTCTGTGCTTTACAAATGATTTCCCTGTTTGCCATACCTGTCTGTGCAATAAAATACTTCCTGTGCTTTTACCTTACCTCCTGGCCCAGAGTGCATTACCATGTTCTCAGTGATTTAACAATACTCCCTGTGATTTAAAAGACCTTTACCATGTGCTTAAAATGTATTCCCTATGCTTTTTGCAAACCTCTCTATACTATAAAATGCTTTGCTGAGCTTTACCATAATGTGTCTTTGCTTTACAATGCTTCTTTATGCTTTACCATACCTCTCTGTGATTTAAAATTCTTCCCTGTGATTTACAATAGCTTCATGTGTTTTGCCATACCTGTCTGTGCTTTGCAATGTATGCCTGTGCCTTACAATGATTTCCTGTGCTTTACCATACCTATCTGTGCATTACTATGCTTCCCTGTGCTTTACCATACCTCTCAGTGATTTACAACACTTCCCTATGATTTACCATACCTTCATGTGTTTTGCCATACCTGTCTGTGCTTTGCAATGTATGCCTGTGCCTTACAATGATTTCCTGTGATTTATAATACCTGTGCATTACTATGCTTCATGTGTTTTACCATACCTCTCTGTGATTTAAAATACTTCCCTATGGTTTACCAGCCCTCTGTGTTTTACCATACCTGTCTATGCTTTACAATGTACCGCCTGTGCCTTACAATGATTTCCTGGGCTTTACCATACCTATCTGAGCATTACAATCCTTCCCTGTGCTTTCCATACCTCTCTGTGATTTAAAATTCTTCCTGTGTTTTGCCATACCTGTCATGTGTTTTACAATACCTGTCTGTGCATTACTAATGCTTCCTGTGCTTTACCATACCTCTCTCTGATTTACAATGCTTCCCTGTGCTTTACCAGACCTCTCTGTTTAAAAATGCTTCCCTATGCTTTTACCAAACCTCTCTACTATAAAATGCTTCCCTGAGCTTTTACCATACCTCTCTGTGCTTTAGAATGCTTGTTTGTGCTTTACCATACCTCTCTGTGATTTAAAATTCTTCCCTGTGATTTACAATAGCTTCATGTGTTTTAAATACCTGTCTGTGCTTTGCAATGTATGCCTGTGCCTTACAATGATTTCCTGTGCTTTACCATACCTCTGATACCTTACTGTCCTTTGCAATGTTTCCCTTGCCTCAGTGCCTTACAATGATTTCCTGTGCTTTACCATACCTTCTGAGCATTACAATCCTTCCTGTGATTTACCTTACCTCTCAGTGCCTTACAATGCCTTCCTGTGCTTTACCATACCTATCTGTGATTTAAAATACCTGTCTGTGCTTTTACCATGTATGCCTGTGCCTTACAATGATTTCCTGTGCTTTACCATGCTCTTTGCATTACAATGCTTCCTTTAAAATGATTTAAAATCCTTCCCTGTGCTTTACCAATACCTTCATGCCTGTGCTTTACCTGTGCATTGTTATGTTTTGCCATACCTTGTGCTTTACCATACCTTATCTTCCTGCATTACAATACCTTCCCTGTGCTTTTTGCCATACCTCTCTGTGCTTTACAATGATTTCTGTGTTCTTTACCATACCTGATTTACAATGCTTCCTGTTTTTGTGCTTTTAAAATGTTCCCTGTGCTTTACCATACCTCTCTGTGCTTTAGAATGCTTGTTTGTGCTTTACCATACCTCTCTGTGATTTAAAAATTCTTCCCTGTGATTTACAATACCTTCATGTGTTTTGCCTGTACCTGTCTGTGCTTTACCATGTATGCTCTGTGCTTTAAATGATTTCCTGTGCTTACCATACCTCTCTGATTTACAATCCTTCCCTGTGCTTTACCATCCTGATTTGTGCTTTAGAATGCATTTAAATTTGCCATATTGTTGCAATACCTCTGTCTGTGCTTTAAAATGATTCCCTGTGCTTTTACCATACCTCCCTGAGCTTTACAATCCTTCCTTTGTGCTTTACCATGCCTCTCTGTGATTTAAAATTCTTCCCTGTGATTTACAATGCTTCATGTGTTTTGCCATACCTGTCTGTGCTTTACAATGTATCTCTGTGCCTTACAATGATTTCCCCTCCTGTGCTTTACCATACCTATCACCGCATTACTTTGCTTCCCCATACCTATTTGTGCTTTTACAATCCTTCCCTGTGCTTTCCTTACCTCTGTTTTAAAATGCTTCCCTATGATTTACAATACCTTCATCCATGTGTTTTGCCAAATGCTTCCCTGTGCTTTACCATACCCCTTGTGCTTTAGAATGCTTCTTTGTGCCCATACCTCTCTGTGATTTAAAATTCTTCCCTGTGATTTACAATACCTTCATGTGTTTTGCCATACCTGTCTGTGCTTTGCAATGTATGCCTGTGCCTTACAATGATTTCCTGTGCTTTACCATACCTATCTGAGCATTACAATCCTTCCCTGTGCTTTACCATACCTCTCTGTGATTTAGAATGCATGCATAATTCATGTGTTTTGCCATATCTGTCAGTGCTATAACAATGCCTATCTGTGCATTACTAATGCTTCCCTGTGCTTTACACCATACCTCTGCTTTGATTTAAAATTCTTGCTCGTTCCCTATGTGATTTACAATACCTTCATGTGTTTTTATGACTTGTCTGTGCTTTGCACTGTATGCCTTTGCCCAGAAATGATTCATCAATTTACGTACCTCCCTGAATTTACAATCCTTCCCTGTGTTTTCCCATACCTCTCTGTGTTTAAAATGCATGCCTGTGTTTTATTATATCTTCAGTGCTGCCCCTTTATCTGTGCATTTATGACCCTGGTGCTTTTTTTACCTAAGTTTGCAAATTTAAAATGAAGTCCCTGTGCTTTGACATTGTCCTACCTTTTAGAATGCTGAATGTTTGAATTTTAATAGCTTCCCTGTCTTTTTGTTCAAGACATCATGATTTACAATACTTCCTTTTGTCCAGGTCTGATTTACAATACTTCCTATGCCTTTACCAACCTCTGTGATTAAAAATGCTTCCCTATGCTTTACCAGACCTCTATGAGCTATAAAATTCTTTTGTGAGCTTTACCAGAACTGTCTTTGCTTTAGAAAGAGGTTTCCCATAATCTCTGTGATTTAAAATTCTTCCCTGTGATTTAAATAACATTCATGTTTTTTGCCATACCTGTCTGTGCTTTTTATGTATGCCTGTGCCATTACAATGATTTCCATTTCTTTACCATACCTATCTGGTGTTTTTCAATCCTTCCCTTCAATTTCCTGTTACCTCTCAGTTTCTATTGCTTTTACAATGCACTTTTAATGTTCTGATTTAAATTACCCTTTTGTGTTTTGCCCAATTTGAATGCTGTCTTTATCATCTTGAATGTTTGTGCTTTTACCATGTCTCTCTGTGATTTAAAATTCTTCCTTTTCTAGTGATTTACAATACCTTCCCTGTGTTTTACCATCCTGTCTGTGATTTTTATATATGCCTTTTGCCTTAAATGATTTCCTTTACTTTACCATACCTATCTGAGCATTACAATCCTTCCCTGTGCTTTCCCTTACCTCCTGATTTTAAAATTCTTCCCTATGATTTGCAATACCTTCATGTGTTTTGCCATACCTCTCTGTGCTTTTAAATGTATTGCCTGTGCTTTTACAATGATTTCCTGTGCTTTAAAATACCTATCTGGCATTTACAATTTTCCCTGTTGCAATCCCAAGTCTCTGTGACTTTAGAATGTCTGCCTTTCCTAAACCATGTGGTTTTACATATAGGTCTGTGCTTTGCCAATGTATATCTGTGCCTTACAATGATTTCCCTGTGCTTTACCATACCTATCTGTGCATTTCCTATGCTTCCTCTAATGTTACCTGGTTTTTTCTACCTCTCAGTGGATTACAATTTCTTCCCTATGCTTTTTTCCAGTCCTCTTGGTACTGTATTAATGACTTCCTGATCTTTTACCAGATCTGTTTGTAAATATGCTTCTTTTTACCATTTCTTTGTGCTATTAAAATGGTCCCATCTTTTAGTGGACATTTTTGTGATTTACAATACCCCTATGCTTTAAAATTCCTCCCTGTTGTTTTGCAATAAGTTCATATGCTTTACCAAACCCTGATTGTAAATTAAAATGCTTCTCCTGTGCTTTACCATACCCCTTCCTCTGGTTTTAGAATGCTTCCCTTACCTTTACCCTTACCATACTTTTTTTTGATTTTTCTTCCCTATGATTTACAATACTCTTGCTATTTTCCTTCTGTTGGTACAACCACCATGTCTGTTTAATGCTTTTTGTGTTTTGTAAATAACCTTCCTTTCTTTGATTTAAAATGATTTCCTGTGATTTACTTACCTTTATCCTGTCTGCATTAAAATGCTTTTGTGCTTTGGATACCCCCTCCTGTTGTTTAGAATGTCCTCCTTTAAAAATTTTCCCTGTGATTTACCATACCTGCTATGTGTTTTTTTTTTCATTCCTGTGCTTTGCCATGATGTCTATGCTATAAAATGCTTTCCTGAGCTTTACCATACCTTATCTTTGCTTTACAATGCTTCTTTGTGCTTTACCATACCTCTCTATTGATTTAAAATTCTTCCCTGTGATTTAAATATCTTCATATTTTTTTACAAGTACCTTTCTGTGCTTTAAAATGCTTCCCTGAGCTTTTACCATACCTCTCAGTGATTTACAATACATCCCTATGCTTTACCAGACCTCTCTGTGCTTAAAATGCTTCCCTATGCTTTACCAAACCTCTCTATACTATAAAATGCTTCCCTGAGCTTTACCATACCTCTCTTGCTTTAGAATGCTTGTTTTGTGCTTTACCATACCTCTCTCTGTGATTTAAAAATCTTCCTGTGATTTTAATACCTTCATGTGTTTTGCCATACCTGTCTGTGCTTTTTTGTATGTATGTGCCTTTACAATGATTTCCTGTGCTTTACCATACCTGTCTGTGCTTTGCATTACAATCCTTCCCTGTGCTTTCCCATACCTCTCTGTGATTTACAACACTTCCCTATGATTTACAATACCTTCATGGGTTTGCAATACCTGTCTGTGCTTTACCATGTTTTGTGCTCTGTGCCTAAAATGATTTTCCTATGCTTTTACCATACCTCTCTGTTCAAAATGCTTCCCATGCCTTTACCATGTGCTTTACAATCTTCCCTGTGCTTTAAAATGCTTCCCTGAGCTTTACCACACCTATCTGTCTTTGCTTTCTTTGCTATGCTTTGTGCCCCATACCTCTGGCTTTAAAATTCTTCCCTGTGATTTACCTACCTCTCTGTGTTTTGCCATACCTCTGTGCTTTAGAATGCTTGTTTGTGCTTTACCATACTATCTGTGATTTAAAATTCTTCCCTGTGATTTACAATAGCTTCATGTTTTTTGCCATACCTGTCTGTGCTTTGCAATGTATGCCTGGGCTTTACAATGATTTCCTGGGCTTTACCATACCTATCTGAGCATGACAATCCTTCCCTGTGCTTTCCCTTACCTCTCTGTGCTTTAGAATGCATAAATGTGTTTTGCCATATCTGTCAGTGCTATAACAATACCTACAGTGCCCCCCCACATGCAGTACTTTGCCCCTTGAACTTTACCATACCTGCCACATTTCAGGCTTCAAAACAAAGATATGAAACTTCATTTTTTTGTTTTGCCAGACCTGTCTGTGCATTTGGAACGAATGCCTGTATTTCAAACCTTAATTTACAAATAAAAACTTTAAAATACCATCTTTATTCAATACCTCTGTGCTTTAGAATGCTTCTCTGTGCTTTTACCATATCTCTCTGATGATTTACCTAAATGACCCTGTGATTTACAATCCACCTGTGTGTAATCAAGTTTGCCATGCCTGTCTGTGCACTGTGATAGTCTCTGAGATTAAAAATGCGAGAGTGCATTTACCAAGGACCTATCTGAGCATTACAATACTTCCCTGTGGAGAAGTGCCTTTACTATGTCCTGTGCTTTACCATACCTCTCTGTGATTTACAATGCTTCCCTGTGCTTTACCAGACCTCTCTGTGCTTAAAAATGCTTCCCTATGCTTTACCAAACCTCTCTATACTATAAAATGCTTCCCTGAGCTTTACCATACCTCTCTGTGCTTTAGAATGCTTGTTTGTGCTTTACCATACCTCTCTGTGATTTAAAATTCTTCCCTGTGATTTACAATACCTTCATGTGTTTTGCCATACCTGTCTGTGCTTTGCAATGTATGCCTGTGCCTTACAATGATTTCCTGTGCTTTACCATACCTATCTGAGCATTACAATCCTTCCCTGTGCTTTCCCATACCTCTCTCTGTGATTTAGAATGCATAATGTTTTGCCATATCTGTCAGTGTTTTGCAATACCTATCTGTGCATTACTATGCCCCTTTACCATACCTCTCTGTGACCATACCTCTCTGTGATTTACAATGTCTTTTGCTGTGCTTTACCATACCTCTCTGTGCTTTGTTGTTCCCTGTGCATTACAATAATTTCTGTGTGCTTTAATGCCTCCCTGAGCTTTACCATACCTCTCTGTGCTTTACCATGTTTCTCTGTGCTTTAATGCATATAAATGTCTCTGTGCTTTAAAATTATTCCCTGTGCTTTACCATACCTATCTGTGCATTAAAATGCTTCCTGTGCTTTTACCATACCTCTCCCTGTGCCCTGTGATTTACAATGCTTTTGTGCTTCCCATAACTTGTGTTTTACAATATATAAATGCCTCTCTGTTTAAATTTTCCTGTGCTTTATACCTCTCTGTGCTTTAGAATGCTTTTACTTTATACCTCTCTGTGATTTAAAATTCTTCCCTGTGCTTTACCATACCTCTCTGTGTGTTTTACAATGCTTCCCTGTGCTTTACCAGACCTCTCTGTGCTTTAAAATGCTTCCCTGTGTTTTGCCATACCTGTCTGTCTTTGCTTTAAATACTACCTCCTCTCTGCGATTTAAATGCTTCCCTGTGCTTTACCATACCTCTCTGTGCTTTAAAATGCTTCCCTATGCTTTACCATACCTCTCTGTGATTTAAAATGCTTCCCTGTGCTTTTTACCATACCTGTCTTTGCTTTAAAATGCTTCCTGTGTTTTGCCATACCTTGTCTTTGCTATAAAAATGCTTCCATTATGCTTTTTTTTACCTCTCTGTGCTTTAAAATGCTTCCCTGTGCTTTACCATACCTCTGTGCTGCCATAAAATGTCTGTGCTTTACAATTGTGCCTGTGCCTTAAATGATTCCCTGTGCTTTACATACCTGTCTGTGCTTTAAATGCTTCCCTGTGCTTTACAATCTGTCTGTGCTTTTTAATACCTCCCTGTGCTTTACCATGCTTCTTTGTGCTTTTACCATACCTCTCAGTGATTTATGCTTTACAAGACCTCTCTGTAAACAATGCTTTCCTATATTTTACCAGACCTTGTGATTAAAATGCTGTCTCTGTGCTTAAAATGCTTCCTGAGCTTTACCATACCTCTCTGTGCTTTACAATGCTTCCCTGTGCTTTACCAGACATGTCTGCTTTAGAATGTTAAATGTGCTTTACCATACCTCTCTGTGCTATAACAATTTTCCCTATGATTTACAATACCTTCATGCATTTGCCATATGCTTCCCTGTGCATTACCATACCTCTCTGTTACTTTACCCCCCCTCTGTGTTTTACAATTTGTCCTGTGCTTTACCAAGACCTCTCTGTGCTTAACAATGCTTCCCTATGCTTTACCAGACCTCTGTGATTAAAAATGCTTCCCTATGCTTTACCAGACCGCTCTGTGCTATAAAATGCTTCCCTGAGCTTTACCATACATGTCTTTGCTTTAGAAGGCTTCTTTGTGCTTTCCCATACCTCTCTGCGATTTAAAATTCTTCCCTGTGATTTACAATACCTTCATATGTTTTGCCATACCTGTCTGTGCATTAAAATGCTTCTCTGTGCTTTACCATACCCCCCTCTGGTTTTACCATACCTGTCTGAGCTTTACCAGACCTCTCTCCTTAAAATTCTTCCTGTGATTTACCATACCTGCATGTGTTTTGCCATACCTGTCTGTGCTTTGCAATGTATGCCTGTCCCTTACAATGATTTCCTGGGCTTTACCATACCTCTGAGCATTACAATGCTTCCCTGTGCTTTACCAGACCTCTCTGTGCTTTACAATGCTTCCCTATGCTTTACCAGACCTCTCTGTGCTTAAAAATGCTTCCCTATGCTTTACCAAACCTCGCTATACTATAAAATGCTTCCTTGAGCTTTTACCATACCCATGTCTTTGCTTTTAGAATTCTTCCCTATGCTTTTACAATACCTTCTCTGTGTTTTAAAATCCTGTCTGTGATTTAAAATGCCTTCATATGTTTTTACCATAACTATCTGCGATTTAAAATGCTTCCCTGCTTTACCATACCCCCTGTGGTTTACAATGCTTCCCTGTGTTTTACCAGACCCCTCTGTGCTTTAAAATGTGCTTGACCATACTTGCTTGTGCTTTTACCATGCATCCCAGTGCTTTAAAATGTATCCTCAGCTTTACCATAACTTTCTGTGCTTTATAATGCTTCCCTGTGCTTTACCATACCTCTCTTTGCATTACAATGCTTCCTGTGCTTTAGCATACCTCTCTCAGATTTAAAATGCTTCCCATGTGTTTTGCCAGACCTCTCTGTGCTTAAAAATGTTTCCCTGTGCATTACTATACATCTGTGTCTTTAGAATGCCCTTTTGCTTCCCTTTCCCAGACCTCTGCAATTTAAAATTCTTCCCTGTGATTTACAATACCTGTCATGTGTTTTGCCATACCTGTCTGTGCTTTATGCAATGTATGCCTGTGCCTTATAATGATTTCCTGTGCTTTACCATACCTATCTGTGCATTACAATACTTCCCTGTGCTTTCCCAGACCTCTCTGTGCTTTAAATGCATAAATGTGTTTTACCATATCTGTCATGCTTTAACAATACCTATCTTTGTGCATTACTATGCTTCCCTGTGCTTTACCATACCTCTCTGTGATTTACAATATCTTCCTATGCTTTACCATACCTCTCTGTGCTATAAAATGCTTCCCTGAGCTTTACCATACCCCCCTTTGCTTTAGAATGCTTCCTGTGCTTTCCCATACCTCTGTGTGCATTTTAAAATGCCCTGTGTTTTGCCATATCTGTCTGTGCTTAACAATACCCTCTGTCCATTACAATGCCTCTCTGTGCTTTAAAATTCTTCCTCTGGTTTACAATACCTTCCTGTGTTTTACCATGCCTCTCTGTGCTTTCCAATGTGCTTCACCATGGTTTATAATTTTTCCCATGCATCCTTTTTTATACCTTTATGTGGTTTATATTGCTGTCTGTGCATTAAAATGCTTGTGCTCTGTGCTTTACCATACCTCTCAGTGAGTTACAATGCTTCCCTGTGCTTTACCAGACCTCTCTGTGCTTTACAACAATGTGTTTTGCCTATTTGCTTTTACCAGACCTCTCTGTGCTTAACAATGTTTACCTATGCTTTACCAGACCTCTCTGTGCTTAACAATGCTTCCCTATGCTTTACCAGACCTCTCTGTGCTATAAAATGCTTCCCTGAGCTTTACCATACGTGTCTTTGCTTTAGAATGCTTCTTTGTGCTTTACCATACCTCTCAGTGATTTACAATACTTCCCTATGCTTTACCAGACCTCTCTGTGCTTAAAAATGCTTCCCTATGCTTTACCATACCTCTCTGTGATTTAAAATTCTTCCCTGTGATTTACAATACCTGCATGTGTTTTGCCATACCTCTCTGTGCTTTGCAATGTATCTCTGTGGATTACAATGCCTCCTTGTGCATTACCATACCTGTCTGTGCTTTGCAATGTATGCCTGTGCCTTACAATGATTTCCTGTGCTTTACCATACCTATCTGAGCATTACAATCCTTCCCTGTGCTTTTCCTTACCTCTCTGTGCTTTAGAATGCATAAATGTGTTTTGCCATATCTGTCAGTGTTATAACAATACCTATCTGTGCATTACTATGCTTCCCTGTGCTTTACCATACCTCTCAGTGATTTACAATACTTCCCTATGCTTTACCAGACCTCTCTGTGCTATAAAATGCTCCCTGAGCTTTACCATACGTGTCTTTGCTTTAGAATGCTTCTTTGTGCTTTACCATACCTCTCTGTGATTTAAAATTCTTCCCTGTGATTTACAATAGCTTCATGTGTTTTGCCATACCTGTCTGTGCTTTGCAATGTATGCCTGTGCCTTACAATGATTTCCTGTGCTGTACCATACCTATCTGAGCATTACAATCCTTCCCTGTGCTTTCCCTTACCTCTCTGTGCTTTAAAATGCATAAATGTGTTTTGCCATATCTGTCAGTGTTATAACAATACCTATCTGTGCATTACTATGCTTCCCTATGCTTTACCAGACCTCTCTGTGCTATAAAATCCTCCCCTGAGCTTTACCATACGTGTCTTTGCTTTAGAATGCATCAATGTGTTTTGCCATATCTGTCAGTGCTATAACAATACCTATCTTTCCATTACAATGCTTCTGTGTGCTTTAGCATACCCCCCTCTGGTTTACAATGCTTCCCTGTACTTTACCAGACCTCTCTGTGCTTTCGAATGTGCTTGACCATACTTGTATATGCTTTACAATGCATCCCTGGGCTTTATCATAACTATCTGGTTTATATTGCTTCTCTGAGCTTTATTATGCCTCTCTGTGCATTACAATGCTTCCCTGTGCTTTAGCATACCTCTCAGTGAGTTACAATACTTCCCTGTGCTTTACCAGACCTCTCTGTGCTTAACAATGCTTCCCTATGCTTTAACAGACCTCTCTGTGCTATAAAATGCTTCCCTGAGCTTTACCATACCTATCTGTGATTTAAAATTCTTCCCTGTGATTTACAATACCTTCATATGTTTTACCATAACTATCTGTGATTTAAAATGCTTCCCTGTGCTTTACCATACCCCCCTCTGGTTTACAATGCTTCCCTGTACTTTACCAGACCCCTCTGTGCTTTCAAATGTGCTTGACCATAACTTGTATGTGCTTTACAATGCATCCCTGGGCTTTACTTTCTCTGGTTTATATTGCTTCTCTGTGCTTTATTATGCCTCTCTGTGCATTACAATGCTTCCCTGTGCTTTAGCATACCTCTCAGTGATTTACAATACTTCCCTATGCTTTAGCCAGACCGCTCTGTGCTATAAAATGCTTCCCTGAGCTTTACCATACGTGTCTTTGCTTTAGAATGCTTCTTTGTGTTTTCCCATACCTCTCTGCGATTTAAAATTCTTCCCTGTGATTTACAATACCTTCATATGTTTTGCCATACCTGTCTGTGCATTAAAATGCTTCTCTGTGCTTTACCATACCCCCCTCTGGTTTACAATGCTTCCCTGTGCTTTACTAGACCTCTCTGTGCTTTACAATGCATCAATGTGTTTTGCCATATTTGTCATTGCTATAACAATACCTATCTGTACATTATAAAGCTTCCCTGTACTTTACCAGACCTCTCTGTGCTTAACAATGCTTCCCTATGCTTTACCAGACACCTCTGTGCTATAAAATGCTTCCCTGAGCTTTACCATACGTGTCTTTGCTTTAGAATGCTTCTTTGTGCTTTCCCATACCTCTCTGTGCTTTACAATGCATCAATGTGTTTTGCCATATCTGTCAGTGCTATAACAATACCTATCTGTCCATTACAATGCTTCCCTGTACTTTACCAGACCCCTCTGTGCTTTCAAATGTGCTTGACCATACTTGTATGTGCTTTACAATGCATCCCTGGGCTTTATAATGTATCCCTGAGCTTTACCATAACTTTCTCCGGTTTATATTGCTTCTCTGTGCTTTATTATGCCTCTCTGTGCATTACAATGCTTCCCTGTGCTTTAGCATACCTCTCAGTGATTTACAATACATCCCTATGCTTTACCAGACCTCTCTGTGCTTAACAATGTTTACCAATGCTTTACCAGACCTCTCTGTGCTTAACAATGTTTACCTATGCTTTACCAGACCTCTCTGTGCTTAACAATGTTTACCTATGCTTTACCAGACCTCTCTGTGCTATAAAATGCTTCCCTGAGCTTTACCATACATGTCTTTGCTTTAGAATGCTTCTTTGTGTTTTCCCATACCTCTCTGCAATTTAAAATTCTTCCCTGTGATTTACAATACCTTCATATGTTTTGCCATACCTGTCTGTGCATTAAAATGCTTCTCTGTGCTTTACCATACCTATCTGTGCATCACAATGCTTCCCTGTGCTTTACCATACCTCTCTGTGCTTTACAATGCATCAATGTGTTTTGCCATATTTGTCAGTGCTATAACAATACCTATCTGTGCATTATAAAGCTTCCCTGTACTTTACCAGACCTCTCTGTGCTTAACAATGCTTCCCTATGCTTTACCAGACCTCTCTGTGCTATAAAATGCTTCTCTGAGCTTTACCATACGTGTCTTTGCTTTAGAATGCTTCTTTGTGTTTTCCCATTCCTCTCTGCGATTTAAAATTCTTCCCTGTGATTTACAATACCTTCATATGTTTTGCCATACCTGTCTGTGCATTAAAATGCTTCTCTGTGCTTTACCATACCCCCCTCTGGTTTACAATGTTTCCCTGTACTTTACCAGACCTCTCTATGCTTTGAAATGTGCTTGACCATACTTGTATGTGCTTTACAATGCATCCCTGGGCTTTATAATGTATCCCTGAGCTTTACCATAACTTTCTCTGGTTTATATTGCTTCTCTGTGCTTTATTATGCCTCTCTGTGCATTACAATGCTTCCCTGTGCTTTAGAATACCTCTCAGTGATTTACAATACTTCCCTATGCTTTAACCAGACCTCTCTGTGATTAAAAATGCTTCCCTATGCTTTACCAGACCGCTCTGTGCTATAAAATGCTTCCCTGAGCTTTACCATACATGTCTTTGCTTTAGAATACTTTTCTGTTTTGCCATACCTCTCTGCGATTTAAAATTCTTCCGTGATTTACAATACCTTGATATGTTTTGCCATACCTGTCTGTGCATTAAAACACTTCCCTGTGCTTTACCAGACCTCTCTGTGCTTAACAATGCTTCCCTATGCTTTACCAGACCTCTCTGTGATTTAAAATTCTTCCCTGTGATTTACAATACCTTCATGTGTTTTGCCATACCTCTCTCTGCTTTGCAATGTATCTCTGTGGATTACAATGCCTCCTTGTGCATTACCATACCTGTCTGTGCTTTGCAATGTATGCCTGTGCCTTACAATGATTCCCTGTGCTTTACCATACCTGTCTGTGCATTACAATGCTTCCCTGTGCTTTACCATACCTATCTGTGCATCACAATGCTTCCCTGTGCTTTACCATACCTCTCTGTGCTTTACAATGCATCAATGTGTTTTGCCATATTTGTCAGTGCTATAGCAATACCTATCTGTGCATTATAAAGCTTCCCTGTACTTTACCATACCTCTCGATGATTTACAATGCGTCCCAATGCTTTACCAGACCTCTCTGTGCTTAACAATGCTTCCCTATGCTTTACCAGACCTCTCTGTGCTATAAAATGCTTCCCTGAGCTTTACCATACGTGTCTTTGCTTTAGAATGCTTCTTTGTGCTTTCCCATACCTCACTGTGCTTTACAATGCATCAATGTGTTTTGCCATATTTGTCAGTGGTATAACAATACCTATCTGTGCATTACAATGCCTCCTTGTGCATTACCATACCTGTCTGTGGTTTGCAATGTATCCCTGTTCTGCAATGCTGTCTACGCTTACATTGTGATTTGCCATACCTTTGTGCTTAATGCCTCTGTGCTTTAAAATACTTCCCTGTGGTTTGCCATATCACTCTGTGCATTACCATACCTATCTGTGCTGTAGTATGCTTTGCTGTGCTTTACCATACCTATCTGTGCTTTACAATATTTCCCTGTGCTCTACAATGGTTCATTGTGCTTTACAATACACCTCTGTTCTCTATAATGCTTCTCTGTGCATTACCATAGCTTTGGGCTTTATAATGACTGTGTTTTAAAATACTTCCCTATGCTTAGCAATAGCTCTCTGGCCTTTACAATGATTTCCCATACCAATCTGTGCTTTACAATGCTTCCATGTGCTTTACAATGCTTTCCTGTGCTCTGCAATGTTTACCAGACATCTCTATGCTTTACATTGTGCATTGACGTACCTTTGTGCTTTAAAATACTTCCCTATGCATACAATATATCTCTCTGGCCTTAACAATGATTTACCATATCCATCTGTGCACTACAATGTTTCCATGTGCGTTATAATGCTTTCCTGTGCTCTGCAATGGTTTACCAGACCTCTCTATGCTTACATTGTGCATTGCCATACCTTTGTGCTGTATAATGCCTCTGTTCTCTACAATGCTTCCCTGTGCATTACCATACCTTTGTGCTTTATAATGCTTTTGTGCTTTAAAATACTTCCCTATGCATACAATACCTCTCTGGCCTTTACAATGATTTCCCATACACATCTATGCTCTACAACGCTTCCATGAGCTTTACAATGCTTCCTTGTGCTCTGTGATGTTACCAGCCCTCTCTATGCTTAACATTGTGCATTGACATGCCTTTGTGATTTAAAATACTTCTTATGCTTCGCAATACCTTCTGTGCTCTACAATGCTTCCATGTGCGTTATAATGCTTTCCTGTGCCCTGCAATGTTTTCCAGACCTCTCTATGCTTTACATTGTGCCTTGACATGCCTTTGTGCTTTAAAATGCTTCCCTATGCTTAACAATAGCTCTCTGGCCTTTACAATGCTTTAGTGTGCTTTACCGTACCTATCTCCGCTATACCATACCTATCTGTGCTTTACAACGTTTCCCTGTGCTTCACCATCCATCCCCCTGCTTTACCAGGCCTCTGTGCTTCCCTGTGCATTGCCATACCTTTGTGCTTTATAATGCCTCTGTGCTTTAAAATACTTCCCTAAACTGCACGAGATCTCTGTGCTTCCCCTATGCTTTGCCAGACATCTGTTCTTTAAAATGCTTCCATCTGGTTTATCATACCTCTCTGTGCTTTAAAAGGCTTCTCTATGCTTTGCCAGACCTCTGTGCTCTACAATGTTTCCTTGTGCTTTAAGAACATTAGAAAGTTTACAAACGAGAGGAGGCCATTCAGCCCATCTTGCTTGTTTGGTTGTTAGTAGCTTATTGATCCCAGAATCTCATCAAGCAGCTTCTTGAAGGATCCCAGAGTGTCAGCTTCAACATCACTACTGGGGAGTTGGTTCCAGACTCTCACAATTCTCTGTGTAAAAAAGTGCCTCCTATTTTCTGTTCTGAATGCCCCTTTATCTAATCTCCATTTGTGACCCCTGGTCCTTGTTTCTTTTTTTCAGGTGAAAAAAGTCCCCTGGGTCGACATTGTCAATACCTTTTAGAATTTTGAACTTGAATCAGATCACCGCACAGTCTTCTTTGTTCAAGACTGAACAGATTCAATTCTTTGAAACTGTCTGCATACAACATGCCTTTTAAACCCGGCATAATTCTGGTTGCTCTTCTTTGCACTCTTTCTAGAGCAGCAATATCCTTTTTGTAACGAAGTGACCAGAACTGAACACAATATTTGATTTAAATTCAACACTTTTCACAATATATCCAAGCATCTTGTTGGCCTTTTTTTTATACCTTCCCCACATTGTCTAGAGGAAGACATTTCCGAGTCAACATAAACTCCTAGTTCTTTTTCATAGATTCTGTTTTCAAATTTCAGTATCTGCCATATGATATTTATAATGCACATTTCTATTGCCTGTGTGCAGTACCTTACACTTTCCTCCATTAAATGTAATTTGCCATGTGTCTGCCCAGTTTTGAATGCTGTCATTATTATTATTAGTTTATTTAGCAGGCACCTTTATCCAAGGCGACTTACAGAGACTAGGATTTGTGAACTATGCATCAGCTGCAGAGTCACTTAATTAGGTCCCACCCGAAAGACGGAGCACAAGGAGGTTAAGTGACTTGCTCAGGGTCACACAATGTGTTAGTGGTTGAGGTGGGATTTGAACCAGGGACCTCCTGGTTACCAGCCCTTTTCTTTAACCACTGGACCACACAGCGTCTAGATAATTTTGAATGACCTTTGCTGCTGCAGCAGTCTTTGCCACTCCTACTTTTGTGTCCTCTGCAAATTTAACAAGTTTGCTTACTATACCAGAATCTAAATCATTAATGTAGAGATTAGGAATAGCAGAGGACCCAATACTGATCCCTATGGTACACCACTGGTTACCACGCTCCATTTTGAGGTTTCTCCTCTAATCAATACATTGTTTTCTACATATTAACCACTCCCTAATCCATGTGCATGAATTTCCTTGAATCCCTACTGCGTTCAGTTTGAGAATTAATCTTATGCGAAACTTTATCAAAAGATTTTTGGAAATCTAAATAGACCATGTCATATGCTTTGCAATTATCCATTGTCGATGTTGCATCCTCAAAAATGTATCCCTGTGCTTTACCATAATTCGTTGTGCTTTCCAATGCTTTGCCTGACCTCTGATTTAAAATGCTTCCCTGTACTTTACTAGACCTCTCTGTGCTTCACCATAATTTGCTTGATTTGTCGCCCATTTCTGGTATTTTATGTCTAATGCTGAAAACTAGATTTTAGCAACCCAAAACAATGTAGCACTGACTTTGTCCCATCTGCTACGCGCAGTACAGCAGGTCATAAAAAGCCAGTACAGACGCACTGATAGGCTGATTAAAACCGCTTTAGAGTATGTATTACTTATTTTTTAAATTATATTTCACTTAGGTTTTTTTTTTGCCTAAGTGCTTAGAAATACAAAAACGCCCATCTAGAAAAGAAAGATACGTAGTTTGCTTCGCTTGCGTTGTGCAGTAGTTCACGAGGTTTCTTTCCTCTGAAAAAGTGTCCCAATTTTTCACTCTTGCTATCTGGTCTCCCTAGGTCAGCATGGCTAAATAAATATGCACACAGGTTTAAGAGTTTAGTTTAGTAGAAAGGCTCGAGTGAACAGAATTAAGACAGCTAGCCGAATGCTGACAAATAGCTTAAAATCGCTGTGGTTTGAAGAGATATGTGCGAGTTTCTGGAGTGTCATGACTATATAACTGCAAGCCCCGACGCTTTATCCTGTGTAAGGACGGTGAAGAGGAGACGAGAGGATACTAACTAGGCCATGGTAAGTGGCTGACGTACTTTCATTGTATTTAGTAATGCTTAAAATTTAAGATTGTGTTCTCGCTGGTTCAGCGACGCTGCCTATTTGACTTTTTAAAATGCATTCACTGCGAATATATGCAAGTACATTTATTTTCTGTATACTTAAAACATTTTAAACGGTTTACATGCGAGGTATATAGTGGTTGGGAGTGTTCCGTTGACAGTTTTCCATTTTAAATATTTTGAATGTGTACTATAGCAATGGCGAGCATTGGCGAATTAAAGTTGCTTTCAGCTTCTTGCAATTTACCGTGAAAAAAATAGGCATTTTATTTCTTACAGTATTTCACACTATGAATTCATACTTTTATCAGCGCTGTGCATTTGGTTACTATGGCAACGCGGTAAAACATATAACGACTTTATCATGATTGGTGTTCGAGTCATGCTACAAATGACCTAGCAAGGGGACTTTTTTTGACCTGCAAAATGAAACAAGGACCAGGGGTCACAAATGGAGATTAGATAAAAGGGGCATTCAGAACAGAAAATAGGAGGCACTTTTTTTACACAGAGTTGAGAATCTGGAACCAACCCCAGTAATGTTGTTGAAGCTGACACCCTGGGATCCTTCAAGAAGCTGCTTGATGAGATTCTGGGATCAATAAGCTACAAACAACCAAACGAGCAAGATGGGCTGAATGGCCTCCTCTCGTTTGTAAACTTTCTTATGTTCTTAAGTCAGTGGCATGTATCATGTTACAATGTATTAATAATTAGAAGGTAAGGTTTGCAGTTAACTTCTGCCATATATAAGAGTTAATTTTAAAGGGCAGCAAATATGGAAATTGCACGTCCTTTTGATTAGCGTGTCAACAATTTTAAAAGGTTTATAAAATTTGAAAAATGTTGGTGAAAGTGTCACTTTGTTTAACTGTACCTGAGAGAATGCAATGAAAACAAAAGCAGCCATATTTAGCTGGAAACAAGGTATTCTCAGCACAGCTAGGATTTTAATTTTGGTTTGAAGGCAGCAGGAGCTTAGCATGATTTTTAATTTTTGCTTGACAGACGCCCTTATGCAGGGCGACTCAGGTAATAAGTTATCACAATATAGGAAAGAGATTACAATACAGCAAAGAAAAAAAAGCAATACAGTTTTGTTTGGGGATTTTTTTGTTTCTGTTTGCACTTTGTCAAATGAAACAGTTTTTGCAGTTATTGTGCACAGTGTGTTTGTAGGTTGTATGCATGTGTGCTTTGTATTTGTAGTGTATATGTGCAACTACTGTTACAAACTGCAAAAGATATTCGCCTTGCTTCACTCGGCACCATACATTTTCAGTCTTGGCTACTTTGCTAATGTTTTAATAGTTTTAATTGATTTAAATCATGTCTGTAATGTAAACTATTTCCTGTGACGTCAGACCTTAGGTACCTATTGACTGTAATAAACAAATACATTCTCAGCTTCACAATGTGTCCACAAGTGTTCAACAGTCCAGACCTACAGTTTCCAGTCGCAAGCAAGCAAAGAAAATAAGTGACAATACATAAACGTATCCAGTGTTTAAACGTTCTGCACGTCCATGGCATTCTAATGTTCAGTTAATACTGTAAATATTTGTGTAGTATATAAACTGAATTTGTGTAGTTAATAAACTGTAAATTAGTGTACTTACAGCTGTCCTGCAAGCTCTCTTCAGAGTTGCTGGTTCTTGGATTGGCAATTTCCGCTTTCACCCTGATCCTGATGCAGTCAGTCTTTCATTCTTTGGTCTTCAGAGACTCATGCAGTGCATCCTACAAGGAAGGAACAAATACGTCAAATGCAATAGAGTATAAAACCAGTATGTTCTGATGTGCAAATATTAGAACTTTATAGCCGGTATGCTACTCAAAATTGAAAAGTATGCATTGTCACAATGCATTTCTGATAAAAATGTTGTTCTTCATTTCTGTTTAAAAACTTTCATGAACTGAATTGAAATAGAAATGTATTGCAAATGAAGTGCCTGTGGCACAATAACCCTCTCTGGCCTGGATGATTTTGAACATATCACAGTCTGAGGCAAACAGATTATCTAGGTCCAAGGAGATGACAAAACAAAAAATAGGAGGGGAGTTCAACTCCTACCCCCACCCCCACCCTCCAGGCCAGATAGGGGTTAAGATATTGCTCTACCCCATTTTTTGGAAGAAATCTGCATAATTTGAATAGGTTTTGGAGAAGTGTTGACTAGAAATTAGGATATCAGTGTTTTATTTTTAAATAACTGACTATAACTGATAGGTGTTACAGAAACTTGGTTGTCTGAGAGTGATGGAGACGAATATAATATTAGTGGGTACACACTATATAGGAAAGACAGGCAGGACAGAAGAGGCGGAGGGGTAGTGCTATTAATAAGAAATAGCCTTGAAACCCAGGTGTTAAGAAAACAATGCAGAATCAATATGGGTCAGAATAATGGACACAAATTCAAAGGGCATAATAACAGGAGCATGCTATAGACCGCCAAATTCAGACGCTGAGCAAAATAATCTGTTATACAATAACATTCAAAATGCGTGTAGAAAAGGAGAAGCCATACTGATGGGGGACTTCATCTTCCCCCATATAAAATGGGAAAACCCGATGGGGGGCACGACGGACGGAATTGAAATGGTGGAAATGACAAATGACTGCTTCCTAACGCAATTTGTCAAGGCACCGACTAGAGGGGAGGCATGCCTTGATTTAGTCTTTTCAAATAATGAAGACAGAATAACTAAAACAGAGGTCAGAGCGCCATTGGCAAACATGGTCTCATTTGAAGTATTTTAAAACCCCAAAAGTAATAACTAAAAGCTAAGGTTTACAATTTTAGAAAAGCAAACTATGAAGGTATGAAACAGAGACTAACAGAAGTAGATTGGAGTAAAATAGAAAAAACATCCACAGAAAAAGGATGGCTGTTTTTTTAAAAATGTAGTACTAGAGGCGCAAAACAATTACATCCCAAACGTAGACAAATCTAAATCTAAAAGAAAATGGCCAAAATGGTTTAATAGATCAATTAAAAAAAAATTCAGCGAAAAAAGGCACTTTACAGAGCATTTAAAAGGGACCAAAAACAAAGTACACAGAAAGAGTACTTGGAACTGCAAACACAAGTCAAAAAGGAAGTTAGAAAGGCCAAGAGAGAGATAGAAATCAATATTGCTAAGGGGGCTAAAACCAATTCCAAAATGTTTTTCCAATATAACAGCAAGAGAACATTTAAACAGGAGGTTAAATGTATGAGACACAAATGGTAAAATCATAGATGAAGAAAAAAATAGCAAATATATTAAATGATTACTTTTCACCCATTTTTACAAAGGAGGACACGGACAACATGCCTGACATGTCGACCTGTTCCTATCCAATTTTAAATAACTTTAGCATAACAGAGGCAGAAGTGTTAAAGGGACTAGGAGCTCTTAAAATAAACAAATCCCCTGGGCCGGATGAGATCCTCCCAATAGTACTCAAAGAAATGAAAGAAGTTATTTACAAACCGCTAACCAAGATCAAGGCAACAGTCTCTTGACACAGGGGTTGTACCGACAGACTGGAAAATAGCAAATATAATACCGATCCACAAAAAGGGAGACAAAGCCAAACCAGGTAACTACAGACCAATAAGTCTGACTTCTTTTATATGTAAAATTATGGAAACTATAATAAGATCCAAAATGGAAAATTACCTATATGGTAACAATATCCTGGGAGAGAGTCAGCATGGTTTTAGGAAAGGGAGATCGTGTCTAACTAACCTACTTGACTTTTTTGAGGATGCAACATTGAAAATGGATAATTGCAAAGCATACAACATGGTTTATTTAGATTTCCAGAAAGCTTTTGACAAAGTCCGCATAAAAAAATTAATTCTCAAACTGAACGCAGTAGGGATTCAAGGAAATGCATGCACATGGCTTAGGGAGTGGTTAACATGTAGAAAACAGAAAGTACTGATTAGAGGAGAAACCTCAAAATGGAGCGAGGTAACCAGTGGTGTACCACAGGGATCAGTATTAGGTCCTCTGCTATTTCTAATCTACATTAATGATTTAGATTCTGGTATAGTAAGCAAATTCGTTAAATTTGCAGACGACACAAAAATAGGAGGAGTGGCAAACACTGTTGCAGCAGCAAAAGTCATTCAAAATGATCTAGACAGCATTCAGAACTGGGCAGACACATGGCAAATGAAATTTAATAGAGAAAAGTGTAACGTATTGCATGCAGGCAATAAAAATGTGCATTATAAATATCACATGGGAGATACTGAAATTGAAGAAGGGAACTATGAAAAAGATCTAGGAGTTTATGTTGACTCAGAAATATCTTCATGTAGACAATGTGGGGAAGCTATAAAAAAGGCCAACAAGATGCTCGGATATATTGTGAGGATTGTTGAATTTAAATCAAGGGATGTAATGTTAAAACTTTACAATGCATTAGTAAGACCTCACCTGAAATTTGAAGAAGGAATCTATGAAAAAGAACTAGGAGTTTATGTTGACTCGGAAATGTCTTCATCTAGACAATGTGGGGAATCTATAAAAAAAAATGCCAACAAGATGCTTGGATATATTGTGAAAAGTGTTGAATTTAAATCAAATATTGTGTTCAGTTCTGGTCACCTCGTTACAAAAAGGATATTGCTTCTCTAGAAAGAGTGCAAAGAAGAGCAACCAGAATTATCCTGGGTTTAAAAGGCATGTCATATGCAGACAGGCTAAAAGAATTGAATCTATTCAGGTCTTGAACAAAGACTACGTGGCGATCTGATTCAAACATTCAAAATCCTAAAAGGTATAGACAATGTCGACCCAGGGTACTTCTTTGACCTGAAAAAAAGAAACAAGGACCAGGGGTCACAAATGGAGATTAGATAAAGGGGCATTCAGAACAGAAAATAGGAGGCACTTTTTACACAGAGAATTGTGAGGGTCTGGAACCAACTCCCCAGTAATGTTGTTGAAGCTGACACCCTGGGATCCTTCAAGAAGCTGCTTGATGAGATTCTGGGATCAATAAGCTACCAACAACCAAACAAGCCAGATGGGCTGAATGGCCTCCTCTCGTTTGTAAACTTTGTGTTCTTATGTTCTAATACGTATCATTTTGATTGATGATCGCTTGTTGTCAAACGTTAGGTTATACAATAATATTGAGCTTAAATGCATTAGTTAGCATCTTCTGGAGGCAGTGGGAAAAGGGTAGGAGAGTAAATAAAATGACTTATAGCCTGATCCAGTTTTTTTCTCGAAGAAATGGTAAATGTGTTACTAGCGATGCTAACAACTCCACAATTTGCTTATGGGAAGGGTAAAAAGGAGAGGAGAAAAGTTGTTGAAAACCAAAAGCCCCAATTAAAATGCATTTCCAGGGCAATATGTGACTTTTGGCTTTTAACTTATTTTAATTAGCGGTTCTCAAAACAGGGGGAACGGAATGTAGGCTATGGGGGGACGTGAAAACCTTCAGGAAAAAATAGTTACGTCAAACGTATTATGTACTGTAACTGTATTTGAATGGCTGTGTTTGAATGAAATCCTTACAGTTCTTATTTAAGGAGTTTAACGTAGTTTTTAGTACTTGGGGGTGGGTGTTGTGACGTAATTACCCAGACACCATAAATTGAGTCCCGCCCAAATATCCTTCCCTCTTTGCAGTCACTCTCCTTTCAAAAGCACATTCTGTCGCTCTCCACTCCAGAGCTGCGGACTCCGTCCACTTGTCACCCGTTGGCGCCTCGATCTCCATTATGTGGGTGACGTCACTCGCACACAGACACTCACGCAGGCACGCAGGCAAGTCTGCCAGTGAAACAGACATTCATTCACGCAAGCAGCAGTACACGAAACAGGTACGCTTTATATGGTGTCAGACACGCCTAGCTTACTGTTTCATTTCATGCAGTCAGATAGATTATATATATATATATATATATATATATATATATATATATATATATATATATACCATTCGTTTTGAGAACTGCTTTTTGACTGCTATGGCTTAATATTGTTTGGTACTGTACTGGAAGTTAAATAAAGGTTTTGTTGATTGATGGGCTACACTTGCATCAAGTGTCTGATTTATTACTAACACCTTCCAGGAATATTCTAAAACATTCGTGAGGTTTAAAAATCTTTCAGGGGTTCCAAATAGTATACAAAGAACCTTTTTAAACAGCAGGCTAAACAACCATAAATAAACGTTGAAATCTCAAAGGATTAATAAGAAACCCTAAAACACCCAAATAACCCACAGGGGTTCTGATCTATAGAGCCTTCTAATACTAAAAAAGCCATGCGAATTGATTAAAAATCTCAGATTGTATGCATGGCTCCACATTTGAAAGCCATATATTCAATTAGACTTCAGCAGTAAATACCACGTTGGTGACTAAACATTCCGCTACTTATTAGCAATAAAGGTCACACTGTAGCGAGGGCTAAACTGAGTTTAAAATATAATTTATGGTAGCCGCCTATGCCACTGAAGGCACTACCTTAAAATTAAGTTAAATATTTTAGGTTGTTATCACCAGGTTATTTTATTTGGGCCAGGGGATAAGGTCTTGACCAAATACAACACAAACACAATAAAAATGGCAGGGATGTAAAATAGTCAAATCTATTTAAAACACAATTTCGTTTCAATTCTCATATTGCACAAACTAGTGCTGTCTGTTAATTATAGCCAAATACTTCAATTCGATACATTCTCTCAGGCATTACACTGTTACATAGTTTACTATAGCTGCAACTCATTTAGAGCAAGAATATATTGTTTCATTTCTCTCTCGTATTCAGACACACACAGCACTAGACATGTTGCTAAGCAACCAGTTGAATGGCAGGTTCATCCTGAGCTAAAGTGATCGGGAGGTCTGGATTGGCTGGGGGCGTGCCTGGGGATGCTGCGCGGAGCTCAAAAAGCAGCTGCGCTACAGCTTGGGGCTGCTGCAAGGCCATTGCTGTATAGATGGGCGCTGAGTGAGAGTTTGTTTACATCAGGATGGAAGCGTCCGCTCTGTGGGAAGGACTACTACGGAGCCCTTTAACTGCAAGACGGGGCCTGTGAAGGCGATTGCCTAGCCAGGACCGTCGGAATGGCCCGGAGTCGCTGGGAGGCCAGCACTTCAGAAATAACACAACAGAAGTAGGTCAGCTTAGGGGAGGTGGATCCCAAAACAGTATAAGAGGGTTACCGTAGAGTAGTAGGTTCCTGGAGCAGGACGTTCCTTTTAGTGGGACTAGCGCTTGTCATTTTATGTGGCAAACTTTTATTTTTAGCTTTTGTTTTTTTGTATTTATTGTTTTCTTAAATGTGACACTAGGTCTACCATCGCTGCTACCCTAGTGTCGGTTCGGTGTTAAAATTAAATCTGCACCCCTGAGCAGCGTATCAACACCAATGCTCTGTATCTGTCAGTATTTTCCAGTGACTACCCACACATGTAACACTTCACCCTGTTACAATATGTGTTATTTCTTAAATCACATATATACTAACTGTTACAGTTAGGGGCTACCAACAATTCTAGACCTTTGCAATGGTTCTACTTGTGCAAATACTGTTACTTTATCACCTCCCTCCCTACAAAGTAGAAAGAAGGCCTCACTATATTCCACTATAAAAGAAAGAGAAAAACTACGTTAATCAATATGGTTCTGCAAAAATAATATTAAATAGATAGATAATATAAATACAAAATAAATAGTTTTATTATCCAGAATGGGCAGTTAAAGGTGGGTTCTTTCAATAGTGTTATGTTGTTCTCACTTAGTTGTATTGTGTGTATCATTTTCATACTCTTTGCAGCTTTGGAACCCCGTGTTCCGGACGGTTTTGTCTATACAGCTGTTTATTGCACGGAATGAGGAGTTCAGTGGGTTTTTTCAAAAATGTTATGTTGTTCCCACTTAGTTGTATTGTGTGTATAATGTTCGTCGTTTTTGCACCTTTGGAACCCAGTGTTCCCGGGAGCTTTTTGGTGATAAAAAGGGTTCTGGCCCAGAACGGGTTAATGACGTGCGTTATTAATCAGTTCTGATTGTTAAAATACTCTCCCCATATGTCTAACATTTTATGCTGTTTTTAAAAGCAATTGAATTCATTAAAGTTCTGTTCCGGCTTTTACCCCATCCCCAGTATTAGACTTGAGTTGAAAACAAAATAAATCGGTTATAAATGACAGTTAATAGTACTATCATTTTCCACTAACAACCAGCTTACATTTTCGTCCTCACTGTCAGATTGAAGATCTTGTAAAATATTAACAAAGGTGTTTTCAATCATTGTGTTTTTCACTGATGACTTCCATTTTCAAACCATTTTAGGTCGTTGAAAAACTAAAAGAAAAAAAATGCTCTGAAGCACCCAAGGAGATTCCTTGGACGCTCTTTCAGTGTCAGATTGAGTTTATGAACACACCCTATATCTTTCTAGAAAATTTGAATCAAAGGATTCTTTTCCTTTTTGGGAAAATAATTCTGTAAACGTGCCTGAGAAGTAATTAGGCTATTTGTATTTAGCTGTATCAATTTACTGTAAGGAATTACAATTGACCTATAAAAGAACTGCTTCATTGACACTTCAATACAAAAAGCGGGCATTCCAGGTTTCCCATGATGCTTAGAACACATTAATGTGATCTGGCAACAAATTCAATCGGCTAAAAAGGAGAGGAAGGAGCTCAATGTGACATTCCTGGATTTGGCTAATGCACCATTTCTCCACTGGCTTTTACCATGGCAATGGAAGTAATCATTAGGGCATCAAATTGGGTAAAGGTGAGGCAATACCAACAATGTCTGAGAAGCCAGTGAAGAGTCTTGGGAGATGGTACGACGGGGATCTAAAGGACACAGTTTGTGTGGGAGAAGTTAGACAACAAGCAGTGGAAGGGTTGAAGAGCATATACAGCAGAGCTTTACCAGGGAAACTAAAACTCTGGTACTTTCAGTTTGGTCTACTGCCGAGGTTGCTGTGGCCACTGACTGTGTATGAGGTTTCTTTGACAACAATAGAGAAGCTGGAAGCTTTAATCAGTTCATACATCAGGAAATGGTTGGGAGTTCCACGCTGCCTCAGCAGAGTGGGACTTTATGGTAAAAGAATACTGCAGCTACCAGTCTCCGCTCTAACCGAGGAGTTTAAGTGCGCTTAGGTCAGACTGGAAATGACATTAGTAGAGTCACGTGACAAATGCGTAAGGGAGGCAGCACCTGTGTTGTAGATGAGGCGTATGAGAGGAAGAAACTTCAGTATGCTCAACCAGCCACTGAAGCGGAACAGCAAGGATGGAGAGTCTGGGTTTACCCAGTGGAGGTGGGTTGTCGAGGATTTGTGGCATATTCTACAACCCGGTTTCTCAGAGACGTCGGATTCAGTGGCCAAGAGTTGCGTTGCACAGTGAAGAACTTATCTGAAGCAGCAGAGAGGGGCAGCAACTGGCTGTGGTTGAGACAAAGATTCTGGCTGGGGATCTCAAGCACAATAGAAAGAAAGAAACGCTGATGTATGGTAAGTAAGCTGGACTGAGTTGAGTGGGGGACGGAGTGGGGTGATTATTATTATTATTATTATTATTTCTTAGCAGATGCCGTTATCCAGGGCGACTTACAATTGTTACAAGATATCACATTTTTTTTGTTTTACATACAATTACCCATTTATACAGTTGGGTTTTTACTGGAGCAATCTAGGTAAAGTACCTTGCTCAAGGGTACAGCAGCAGTGTCCCCTACCAGGGATTGAACCCACTACCCTCCGGTCAAGAGTCCACAGCCCTAACCACTACTCCACATTGCTGCCTGTCGACGGTGATGCTGGGACACCAGAATCACCATCGACACCTTGAGGTATCGTGGGCTAGTCGACGAAACACAGAGGATGGAAGGTGCCCACTTGAAGACCCCAGAGATGTACCCTACTTAGCTCAATCCAGACGGTTGTTGTCATGCTGATGCGCTGGGGAGACAGCACTGCAGTTGATCCCCAGAGCCAGCATCGCAGCCGTTGTGTGTGCTGATGAGCTAGGGAGGCAATAAGCCGATCCCTGGAGCCAGCATTACACTTCAGCCATAAACACCAGACAGAAGAATATCTACATCATCATATGGAAGGAAGCGCAAATGGATGGAGACACGGATCACATTAGTTTACTGTAAAGCTGCGTCTTAGTTGGTGCTTATCTTGGCAAGAGCCGAGTTCAAATCAGCATGAAGTTTTAACATCTACTCTCGTGTAATGGAAATCATGTGTTCAAGCAACTTTTTAAAATTGACGTGTTGCAACCATTAAAAGGTAAAGTTGCTTATCTGAAAACCGGTTTTAATTTCCCCCTATGTCCTCCACTATTTCAGCTGAATGTCATAAAAATGTTATGATATTTACAGAAAAAATACTTAATGACAGTTCTTTTCCTACCGTGGCTTTTTTTCGCTTTGAACACACCATTTTAATAATGAAAATTTCAAATCAAAACTTATTTTTGATGGCAGAGGTGCTTAACATAAAGTTAAAAATATCAATAAAACTGGATGAGCCATAAAAACAGCAGAACAGTAAGAGTCACATAAGAATAGAACCAATAGATCATAAATTCATTTTCAATCTTGACAAACTGCAACGGGTGAGGCATCCAATAGAGCCAGGGACAGCGTTCCACAGTACAAGGGCCCTACAACTGAACGCTCTACCCTTGTTTTACTTCAAAGCACTTGGGAACATAAGGGCCCTTCAGGGCTTCATAGGTTAGCAGCAGGACCTTAAAACCACTCATAGACAGCACCGGGAACCCATTTAGGGCTGCTAGCACAGGGGAGATATGTTCACATGTTTTTGTTCTGTTGGAACCCTGGCCGCAGAGAATTAAACATGGATATTAACTTGTGATATGGTTGGTAGAGTAATTAACAAAACAGTTATTTTTTAAAAGGTCAGGTTCTGTATTTTAAAAAGATTTAAAACCTTTTCAAACAGTTAAAGCACATGGCTTACCCGAGGTATCCTTCCAAACAAAGCTTCCCCAATGCCACAGGTGTTCTCAGTTTATACAAATAAAATCCAGGGTGCATCCACCAGAGGGAACTCTAACTTAACCCATTTTCTGCCAAACTGGCCACATGAGTTTGAACTTTTAGTTCCCTTTTTGGATTCTTGGCTCACCTCTTATTCTCATTTGTTTCATTTCATTTTTTATAATGATCAAAAAGATGACATAGCAAAATGTTAGTGTCTTATGAACACCTCCTGTGTCTGCTGGCTTTCATTCCAGCTAAACTCCCAGTTAACTAGACCCTTCATTTCAAGGATCATTTTTAATAGCCAGTTTATACTTGTTTTCAGCTTTAAAGTTGGAGATTTCAAGTTAGCTATAACATTTTATCAGTCCACTAACTTGAACTCTGCAACTGTTTAGAGCTGAAAAACAATTAAAGGGTCTAATTAAGCCAATTACCAGTTCAATTGTTAATATTCAAGCTTTTCTGACCGTTGGGGATCGCTTTTGTGGCGGGATTTTAACTTTTCGACTTGTTCCCAGCAAAAATCAGAAATGTTCAGGAAGGATGAGAGCAGTTGTAAAACCCTGATTCAGACAGTATGAAGGATGTTATGCAAATTAAGCGGGTACCTAATTAACATGCGCTCTCAAACGTAATTTACGGTTTATCTTCTCTTATTTGATTTTGCTGTTATTACTAACTTTATTGTAATTTTAACTGCTTTTATATGCAATGTGATATTTTGTAACATCTGTAAGTCGCCCTGGCTAAGGCCGTTTAAGAAATACATTTAAAAAAAGGCTACAGTAAAATAGGAGCTCTCTAAAAATTAACTTTCCTCTTTGTCCTGATGTACTTGATTTATTATTGTGTTCTATTAAATGTCTCCTCTCTGCATCTCCTGAAACATGCGTCTTATTTTTCTCCGCCTTTATTATTATTATTATTATTATTTTTTAAAACTCCAAAAGTAAATGACTAAAGCTAAGGTTTACAATTTTAGAAAAGCAAACTATGATGGTATGAAACAGAGACTAACAAAAGTAGATTGGAATAAAATAGAGAAAACATCCACAGAAAAAGGATGGCTGTTTTTTAAAAATGTAGTACTAGAGGCGCAAAACAATTCAATCCCAATAGTAGACAAATCTAAATCTAAAACAAAATGGCCAAAATGGTTTAATAGATCAATTAAAAAAAAATATTCAGCGAAAAAAGGCACTTTTACAGAGTGTTTAAAAGTGACCAAAAACAAGGTACACAGAAAGAGTATTTGGAACTGCAAACACAAATCAAAAAGGAAGTTAGAAAGGCCGAGAGAGAGATCAAAGTCAATATTGCTAAGGGGGCTAAAACCAATTCCAAAATGTTTTTTCCAATATTATAACAGCATGAGAACATTCAAAGAGAAGGTTAAATGTCTAAGAGACACAAATGGCAAAATCATAGACGAAGAAAAAAAAAACATCAAATATATTAAATGATTACTTTTCACTGTTTTTTACAAAGGAGGACACGGAGAACATGCCCCACATGTCGACCTGATCCTATCCAGTTTTAAATAACTTTAGCATAACAGAGGCGGAAGTGTTAAAGGGACTAGGAGCTCTTAAAATAAACAAATCCCCTGGGCCGGATGAGATCCTCCCAATAGTTCTCAAAGAAATGAAAGAAGTTATTTACAAACCGCTAACCAAGATCAAGCAACAGTCTCGTGACATGGGTTGTACCGACAGACTGGAAAATAGCAAACGTAATACCGATCCACAACAAAGGGAGACAAAACTGAGCCAGGTAACTACAGATCAATAAGCCTGACTTCTATTATATGTAAACTTATGGAAACTATAATAAGATCCAAAATGGAAAATTACCTATATGGTAACAATATCCTGGGGAACAGTCAGCATGGTTTTAGGAAAAGGAGATCATGTCTAACTAACCTACTTGACTTTTTTGAGGATGCAACATTGAAAATGGATAATTGCAAAGCATACAACATGGTTTATTTAGATTTCCATAAAGCTTTTGACAAAGTCCCGCATAAAAGATTAATTCTCAAACTGAACGCAGTAGGGATTCAAGGAAATGCATGCACATGGATTAGGGAGTGGCTAACATGTAGAAAACAGAAAGTACTGATTAGAGGAGAAACCTCAAAATGGAGCGAGGTAACCAGTGGTGTACCACAGGGATCACTATTAGGTCCTCTGCTATTTCTAATCTACATTAATGATTTAGATTCTGGTATAGTAAGCAAACTTGTTAAATTTGCAGATGACACAAAATAATAGGAGTGGCAAACACTGTTGCAGCAGCAAAGGTCATTCAAAATGATCTAGACAGCATTCAGAACTTGGCAGACACATGGCAAATGAAATTTAATAGAGAAAAGTGTAAAGTATTGCATGCAGGCAATAAAAAATGTGCATTATAAATATCATATGGGAGATAGTGAAATTGAAGAAGGGAACTATGAAAAAGACCTAGGAGTTTATGTTGACTCAGAAATGTCTTCATCTAGACAATGTGGGGAAGCTATAAAAAAGCCCAAAAGATGCTTGGATATATTGTGAGAAGTGTTGAATTTAAATCAAGGGAAGTAATGTTAAAACTTTACAGTGCATTAGTAAGACCTCAGCTTCAATATTGTGTTCAGTTCTGGTCACCTCATTACAAAAAAGGATATTGCTGCTCTAGAAAGAGTGCAAAGAAGAGCAACCAGAATTATTCCGGGTTTAAAAGGCATGTCGTATGCAGACAGGCTAAAAGAATTTAATCTATTCAGTCTTGAATAAAGAAGACTACGTAGTGATCTGATTCAAACATTCAAAATCCTAAAAGGTATAGACAATGTCGACCCTGGGGACTTTTTTGACCAGAAAAAAAAAAAAAAAACAAGGACCATGGGTCACAAATGGAGATTAGATAAAGGGGCATTCAGAACAGAAAATAGGAGGCACTTTTTTACACAGAGAATTGTGATGGTCTGGAACCAACTCCCCAGTAATGTTGTTGAAGCTGACACCCTGGGATCCTTCAAGAAGCTGCTTGATGAGATTCTGGGCTCAATAAGCTACTAACAACCAAACGAGCAAGATGGGCTGAATGGTCTCCTCTCGTTTGTAAACTTTCTTATGTTCTTATGTCAAATGCAATAGAGTATAAAACCAGTATGTTCTGATGTGCAAATATTAGAACTTTATAGGAGGTATGCTACTCAAAATTGAAAAGTATGCATTGTCACAATGCATTTCTGATAAAAATGTTGTTCTTCATTTCTGTTTAAAAACTTTCATGAATTGAATTGAAATAGAAATGTATTGCAAATGAAGTACCTGAGGCACAATAACCCTCTCTGGCCTGGGCGATTTTGAACGTATTGCAGTCTGATGCAAACAGATTATCTAGGTCCAAGGAGATGACAAAACAAAAAATAGGAGGGAAGTTCTACTCCTACCCCCACCCTCCAGGCCAGATAGGGTTAAGATATTGCTCTATCCCATTTTTTGGAAGAAATCTGCATAATTTGAATAGGTTTTGGAGAGGTGTTGACTAGAAATTAAGATATCCATGTTTTATTTAAAAAAAACTGACAATACGTATCATTTTGATTGATGATCGCTTGTTGTCAAACGTTATGTTATGCAATACTATTGAACTTAAATGCATTATTTAGCATCTTCTGGAGGCAGTGGGAAAAGGGTAGGAAAGTAAATAATGACTTATAGTCTGATCCAGTTTTTTCTGAACGAAATGGGAAATGTGTTACATATTGCTTATGGGAAGGGTACCCTTTAATAATCAACATGATTAATATACACAAACATTTATGTTGCAATGTAGAAAATATTATAGCGGCCCAGTCATAAGGTAGACACTTTGGATATTTATAATTGTAAACAGTTGCCTATGCGTTTGTGTAGAACAGTCTATGTCTGTGTGTTGGAACTGTGTTAGAGACTGGTTCTGACTTTAGTCCAATCATCAGCGTGCATTGCAGGTTGAGGTTTGGGGCTTGCAGATGTGTGGCGATGGTTGGTCGCCTAGTGTGGGAAAAGTGTGTTCTGCAGGGATTGGAGTGCGTTTGTCGCTTGCATGTTATTGTGGGGTGTTGGTTGGCTGTGTGGGAGGGCAAAAGAGGGTGGATAAAAGTAACTGCAAAAGCTCTATTCTGTTGGATCCGGGATTTAAACTTACATTGTGAAGGAACTGAGATGGTCAAACAGCACTTGCAGCAAGGCTGTTTATCTTTGTCCTTTTTGCAGATTTAAGTTAGTCATGTTGATTTTGCAGGGCTGTCCTCATCATAGGTGGAAACATGGGCAAAGCTCCTACAACTCTGGGATTTTCATGTACCTTGTGTAGAGGTGAATGCAGGTTTTGATTGGAAGGGCCTGGCAAGACTCTGAAAAAAGAATAAATAATGGAGTCACAAATTTTATAAATGTATAATAACTAAAGCATTTAAAATGTGTTAGAAATGTGATTGATTACATTGTACATTGTTTCAAAGTTACACTTAAAATATGTACCACAACAAAATGCATAGGTCACAATAAATTGTTAAAAAGGAGAGGAGAAGTGTCGTTGAAAACCAAAAGCCCCAATTAAAATGCATTTCCAGGGCAATGTGTGACTCGTTTGGCTTTTAACTTATTTTAATTAGCGGTTCTCAAAACAGGGGAATGGAATGTAGGCTATGGGGGGACGTGAAAAGCTTCAGGAAAAAATAGTTACGTCAAACATATTATGTACTGTAACTGTATATTTGAATGGCTGTGTTTGAATGAAATCCTTACAGTTCTTATTTAGAAGTTTAACGTAGTTTTTGGTACTTGGGGGGTGGGTGACGTAATTACCCAGACACCATAAATTGAGTCCCGCCCAAATATCCTTCCCTCTTTGCAGTCACCCTGAGGTATGACATAGGCCCGGTTTTTGGGATGGAACCGAATAACAGTCTCGCGTTTTGATTGGTCCATGTCTGTCACAGGAATATGTCGTCACATGAGCAGAAAAGCTTGCAGGCATTTTTAACATTGTAAGCAGAGAGTGAGAGAGTGATCTGCTTTCCACAACTTTACCATTAAAATATAATGTGGTATTACGCTGTACTGATATAACAAACTATGGGCGATTACTTTATATGAATTATCATGTTATGCACGAATGTAAGAATTGGCTTTCTGTGGTGGTGTACTTTTTTCTTTCAAGTAGCATATATCTATAATCGTTTTTTGCGATATATGTTAATATAAAATGTATACACTATTGCAGTTTTATTAGAGGATACATTAGTTTATCTCTAATGTAATCACAGTTTTACATATAGACTGCCCCTTTTTTCATTTACGTCGCAAATTCTGGGCCGGTTTGCTTTTCAGATAACGTCCCAAATTCTGGGCCACTTTGCATTTTTGAATTCAGCCCAGTTTTGGGGACTCAGCTGACAGCCGAGTTTCAAAGTCATCCATGCAGTTTACCATAAACTGGATCGTGAATTCATTTGAGCGTAATCCTTAGTACATGAATCAAAGTGAATGTATTTTTTACTCTCCCCAGAAATCTTTTTTTTTTTTTTTTTTAATGAAAAAACAGAAATAATGTAAATGTTAAAAAAACGTATTTCTTATTACATGAAGAAACTACATTGCACTGAAATAGATACATGAAAATTAATTAAAGCAGTCGTTTTCCTTTATTAAAGACAAATATTAAAACACATTTTTGGGAAAGAACATGGTATTCCGAAAAAAGGACATCTCATTTTCTTATGTAACGTCCATCAATATATTGCAGTGTTTCAGGTTCTATTTGGACAGAAATGAGACTGCAACTATGAGTAGATGAAGGCCGTTTATTTTGACAATAATTAAATGATCACAAAATAAAATCATAAAGTGAGGGTAAGGAGACTGGGAGTCGACAGTGAAAATAAATGATTGTAGTAATTTTTCTTTTACCCTACCCTTCCCAGTCTTTTCCCCGCCCCTCCTTTGCGCAAAACCTGCACTCCAATTCCCCTCCACACGCGTGTACCACCATGCAACCCCTGCACACACACACCACCATGCAACCCCTACATGAATACACCCACCATGTGACCCCTGCACGCACACACCACCATGCAACCTCTGCATGCACACACCACCATGCAACCCCTACACACATACACCCACCGTAGCAATTCTTTGCAAAATATATTTTCGGGTATTCAGCCCCATTCATGTCTATGGCAGTGTTAAAAAACACATTTCCAGTCATCTCTCGAACCAGAGCACCTACAACCACCGTCGGAAGGGTTCTAGACCAGCCTGAATGTAATATGCCCAGTTTCGTAGCAATTTTTTGCAAAAAATATTTTCAGGGCGTTCAGGGTGTTCATAAGAAAGAACATAAAGTTTACAAATGAGAGGAGGCCATTCAGCCCATCTTGCTCGTTTGGTTGTTAGTAGCTTATTGATCCCAGAATCTCATCAAGCAGCTTCTTGAAGGATCCCAGGGTGTCAGCTTCAACAACATTACTGGGGAGTTGGTTCCAGACCCTCACAATTCTCTTTGTAAAAAAGTGTCTCCTATTTTCTGTTCTGAATGCCCCTTTATCTAATCTCCATTTATGACCCCTGGTCCTTTTTTCTTTTTTCAAGTCAAAGAAGTCCCCCGGGTTGACATTGTCTATACCTTTTAGGATTTTGAATGTTTGAATCAGATCGCCACGTAGTCTTCTTTGTTCAAGACTGAATAGATTCAATTCTTTTAGCCTGTCTGCATACGACATGCCTTTTAAACCTGGGATAATTCTGGTTGCTCTTCTTTGCACTCTTTCTAGAGCAGCAATATCCTTTTTGTAACGAGGTGACCAGAACTGAACACAATATTCTAGGTGAGGTCTTACTAATGCATTGTAGAGTTTTAACATGACTTCCCTTGATTTAAATTCAACACTTCTCACAATATATCCGAGCATCTTGTTAGCCTTTTTTATAGCTTCCCCACGTTGTCTAGATGAAGACATTTCTGAGTCAACATAAACTCCTAGGTCTTTTTCATAGTTCCCTTCTTCAATTTCACTATCTCCCATATGATATTTATAATGCAGATTTTTATTTCCCGCATGCAATACTTTACACTTTTCTCTATTAAATTTCATTTGCCATGTGTCTGCCCAATTCTGAATGCTGTCTAGATCATTTTGAATGACCTTTGCTGCTTCAACAGTGTTTGCCGCCACTCTATTTTTGTGTCGTCTGCAAATTTAATGAGTTTGCTTACTATACCAGAATCTAAATCATTAATGTAGATTAAGAATAGCAGAGGACCTAATACTGATCCCTGTGGTACTCCACTGGTTACCTCACTCCATTTTGAGGTTTCTCCTCATTCCACATTTCAGGCATATCTCTTGAACCGAGCACGTAGAACCACCATTCAAAGTGATATAGACTCAGGGGAGCACCCCAAACCACCCCCTAAAACGGTGTGGTGGTTCACCCAAAAACTCATGTCATGACGAAAAAATTCACTTTGCCAAGCCGTCCTGTCATCTGAACCATGAAAACGGTGACTCCTTTTGCGGGGCCCCATGGGGCCCCACCGAAAAAAAAAAAATCAAAGTTCCTAACCCCCACAGAACCCGAGATACGCCCTGTCAAAAATGTCCAAAATCTACCCTTTTCGGGGTCATATCTCCATGACCCTGGGGTCTAGAAACCGGGTTGAACTTCCTAGGGTCATGTCTGGGGGCCCTCTTTCACAGGGAGCCATCCGTTTTCAAATGCTACATTTTCAACAAATTTACACATTTTCAGCATGATGGAATGTCAAGGTTGCATTTCCAATAGCTTTTGAGCTCCAAACTGGCAAGAAAGTCTAAACTGGTGTCCTTTCTAGCTGGGGACACGTCGCTTGGAGAGATCGACAGGGGACCCCGAGGTGGACCTCCGTACCGATTTTCAAGTCTTGGGGACCCCCGGAACCCGAGATATAGCACCCTGAAAAATGTCTATGGGAAATCCCATTATAAAACCCCTTTGGGGCAACGCCCACCATCTGGCGGTGGGGTGGTGTATGAACCCGTGGGCAATGTCTTTCTTTAGCTAAGACTCTTGTGCACTGAAAGAGTGCCCTTCTGAGTTAGTTGGCCCAGGGGTCGTGGAGATACGGGTACGATAAGAGACCACCCCCTTCCCTATGGCAAATCCCATTATAAAAACACCATCGGGGTAAGGCTCGGCCAATGGCGGTCGTGGGTCGTACGAACTCGAAGGAACCCATTTTCTTTAGCTAAGACTGTTGTGCATCGAAAGAGGGTACTAGTGAGTTTGTTGGCCCAGTATTTGAGGACTCATGGGGTACGACAGGAGGACCTCCCCGCCCCCGACCACGATTTCCTATAGCAAAATACATGCAAAAAATGTCCATTATACACAAGACCTGAAATGTGCACATTTTGTAGTGCATTTATGCAACAGAAGCACCAATTTAAGGCCATTCCAAGTGTTTTGTGATCACAGTATCAGCTTGAGTGTATCGGAGCATAGTTTTGCACCAAAAGCGAGCAGAGGCGAAAAAAAGGACTATATACCCTATTCTTTAAAATATCACTTTGCAGTGCAAATTTGAGGAATGCAACCACTTAGCAACTTGCAAATTGGTACTGCAATTTAAAGGCCTGTAGTGTCAGACTGGTAGTCCCTAACTGATTCAAGTGTTTTTGGAATGATTCCTGCAAAGACTGATTTATAAGAAAAAAGAGATTGACAAACAGCATTTTGCTTTATATGCAGAAACGGGTAACTACAAGAGGGTGTCAAACAAGCTGTGAATGTCCTAGGAGGCTACAGAGTACCTCTGGGTATGAATCCAGATGCTCGCAGTACCTGTTCTTAGATGTCCGAAACCACTGTATCGTTGTATAACTGTATACCCTATAAATATCACTTTTTATTGTGTATTTGAGGAACACAACCAATTACAAACTTCATTTGAATTGCTGTGCTATCAGAATATCAGTGTATAACTTTGCTGGGTATTGCAGTGTATGCTGGGTATCAAAAGGCCTTCACTTTCACAAAAGGCTGTCAATTTAAAAAAGGCCGTCAAAGTTACAAAAAAATAGGTGTGCTCCTAACCCAATACTTGTCTTTTTAATTCTGTGCATCCAAATACTTGTAGTTAAAAGTTTTAAGAATTAAGCCTACTGTTTGTTGTTCTGTCCTAAACCAGCAGTTTGACACCCAAATTTATTAAATAAACGGGGGGGGGCATCATATTATTCTCCATTTTATTGTAACTGAGGTACCGTTCAGTTGAGCGAAAATTGTAAAGGGGTACTCGAGCTGAAACCTCCAGATAGAAGGGGTACAGTTTCAAAAAAAAGGTTGAAAACCCCTGACCTACGGTAAAACTAACAGGAATAGATAAGGGAAATGTTGACTAATACAATACAATAGGATTTATTTGAAGTTGTTGAAGGGCACTGGTCTCTTAAACCCAGAAGTTCTGATAAACCCCTACGCCTCACTATATATTGATGGAAATTACATAAACAAATGAGATGTCCTTTTTTTTTCGTATACCATGTTCCTAAATGTTTTCTAGGGAGAGTAAAAATACATTAACTTTGATTCATGTACTAAGGGCTACTCTTAAATGAATTAACGGTCCAGTTTATGGTAAACTGTGCATGCATGACTGGAAACTCGGCTGTCAGCTAAGCAGAATATCTCAAAAACTGCCTTGAATTTGAAAATGCAGAATTCGGGACGTTATCTAAAAACCAGAGCAGCACAGAAATTGGGATGTTATCAGAGCGGCCCAGAATTTGGGACGTTATCTAAAAACCAAAGCGGCCCAGAATTTGGGACGTAAATGAAAACAGGGGCAGTCTATATGTAAAACTGTGATTACATTAGAGATAAACTAATGTATCCTCTAACAAAACTGCAATAGTGTATACATTTTATATTAACATATATCGCAAAAAACGATTATAGATATATGCTACTTGAAAGAAAAAAGTACACCACCACAGAAAGCCAATTCTTACATTCGTGCATAACATGATAATTCATATAAAGTAATCGCCCATAGTTTGTTATATCAGTACAGCGTAATACCACATTATATTTTAATGGTAAGGTTGTGGAAAGCGGATCGCTCTCTCTTTCTGATCACAATGTTAAAAATGCCTGCAAGCTTTTCCACTCGTGTGACGACATATTCATGTGACAGACATGGACCAATCAAAACGCGAGACTTATGCGGTTCCATCCCAAAAACCGGGCCTGTGTCTCCACTCCAGAGCTGCGGACTCCGTCCTCTTGTCACCCATTGGCGCCTCGATCGCCATTATGTGGGTGACGTCACTCGCACACAGACACTCATGCAGGCAGGCAGGCAGGCAAGTCTGCCAGTGAAACAGACATTCATTCACGCACGCAGCAGTACACGAAACAGGTACGCTTTATATGGTGTCAGGACACGCGTAACTTACTGTTTCATTTCATACAGTCAGAGATATATATATATATATATATATATAATTGTTTTTGATCACATAATCAATTACTAAAGCCTACAAACACTTGTATCTGCCTCATAGGCAGTCACCGGATGTTATCGAGTTTCGTATTAACTTGAAGGGAGGGAAGGCGGTCAGAATTCTCAATTTGAAAATCACAACATTCTTCTCAGACGCCGCTTGATTTTCTTGGCCCGCTAAACTCCACCTATGACGTTTTTTCGATTTTTTCATCTGCGCTTTAGGGCTTTGGCAACTTTTAGTGTCAATCTTACCTTTTCTGATTTGCGTGAACTATTCACACTTATTTAATTTAAATATATTTGCTAGCAATTCTTTCGAATATACAATATTCAATTTTTGTTTTAATATAGCGGTTAAACATTAAAAGTTTCCTCAAAGCGCTGTACAGGAGAAAAATAAATACAAATAAAACAGAATCTTAATTCTTAAAAGGAACACAAGAAATGAATAATACATTGGTATAAATACATAAATAAAGAGCGGTAAAAACGTAGGCTAACAACAATAGGTAACGTTATTATTTCTACCAGCAAATTAAAATATTGGCTTTATATATAAGAACATAAGAAAGTTTACATATATAAAGTGTAAAGGGATTTAATTACCAACCGCTTTCCTCCCAAGTCTGGAACGCCTCTGACAATTATACTGAGATTTTCTCGAGGCAGAGACGCACGAGACATGTTGAACTGCCTATTTTAAAATGGTTCTTTAAAAGAACCCTTTGACTTGAGAATGAAAACGGTTCTATATGAAACCATTGAATGCTGTAAAGAACCCTTAAAGGGTGCAAAGAACCATTTTCTCTATGGTGTAGCTACGCCCCTGGACTGATGGTATTCTACCGACGCAAAAAAAAAAAAAAAAAAAACCCACACACACCACACCTGAACAGAAGCAGATTTAATTACAGTAATACAGTATTAGGGGATGGGGTAAAAGCCGGAACGAGACGGAACGGTACTTTAATGAATTCAGTTGCTTAAAAAAACAACAGTATCATATGAGGAGAATATTTTAACAATCAGAACCGATTAATAACGCGCTGTCATTAACCCGTTCCGGGCCAGAACCCTTTTTTATCACCAAAAAGCTCCCGGAACACGGGGTTCTGAAGGAATACAGAGCATTAAAATGATAGACACAATACAACTAGGACATCATAACACTATTGAAAAAAAAACATCTTTCATTTCCCATTGCGTGCAATAAACAGCTTGATTAATAAGGCTGCCCAGAAGACGAAAAATAAGATACACATAATACAGTGAGTAACATACTTACAAAAACTGTCCGAAGTGTTAACCGACCTTTAATTGCCGAGTCACTGCATGAAATGGGTTAATATGAATTGATCTACTGCAAATTCAAATAATGGTTATTCAGTCGAGGGGATGTTAGTTGATTTTACTGTCTATACAAACTACACTTTTCAGCCTTGATAGAACAACCTGTAAAGAGCTACCGATTAGTACTTTAATATTGTACTGGATCATAACACTACATTTGCCTACAAATTCAGTGACGACAGAGAATATCGTGTTATTGACCTGATCTTGTTTTTAGTAATTAAGCACTAGAAGCAAATTTCAGCTATGCGTTATACTTTCAGGAAAACAAAATGGAGCAAAAACGGTTCTATGTCTTAGATGTGGAACCGTTTATCTGGTGCTGTTTGAAAACACGTGTAAGATTTTGTATTTGTACTTTATAATAATCAGTTTAATAGTCCATGCAGTATGCTGGGAACTCTGTACTCATTTCTCTGCTGAATGTGCATAGCGTTGACAACCATTCAAGCTTTTGTTGGTAAGTTTGTGGTACACTGGATGTTGTTGTAGACTGAATGATGAGAATATAGGGGTTAGAGAACATCAGCTTGCTCCTGGGTTCCCATGTGCTTCTTCTTGGTCCATGCATCACTAATGAGAGAGAATTTGTCCATATTACTAGATGTACATATTTTAAAAAGAGTCATAAGAAACATGTGTGTGTACTTTTAAAGATGTTGACGGTGTAACCACATATAAATTGTTGATTGTTCACTTTAACAAGCTAGTGTTGTTGATGAGACTGTTTTTAGAGTGAGATGCAAAAGCGGCAGTAGTAAATGTGTGCTATTAAGATTGCAATGTAAGCGAGTGAGATGTAGGTCGGATTGTTAAACTGGATCTCATTTTTAACGTGGTAGGCCTATGTGTTGGGCATGATGAGATTGGGGTTTCATTAGCCTTTAATGTAAGATACAACCCCTGTGGGTACGAATGAGGCAGAGCATTTAGGATTTTTTTTTTTTTTTTTTTTACAACACAACACAAGCCAGTGTTTATTAAATTAATAAGAAAAAGATAACGGGAACTCGGAGCAAATAAAAGACTGAAGTTATTTGTAAACCCCAGCGGCCACGACAAAGCCCAATAATAAACCCCCCCAGATAATCACACTCCACACCCTTGCTCACAATATCCAGCCATTCAGTAATTGCTCACTCCCTCCCTGGCCGAACAACCAACAATAGCCCCCAACACACCCCTCCCCAAAACACCTCCTCCTCCTGTTACATTAGTAAATGTGCTCCCTCTGTGCACAGAATATTATAGGCTACAGTGTAATTATTAGACTAACTGTTATGCACTTGGCTAAGAATGACATAAGAAAAGAGCGAGAGTCGAGAGTTAAAAATGTGAATTAGCTAGGTATTCGATGAAGCTTGGGTAAGGTCCCAGTGGTTAAAGACAAAGGCTTCATACCCAGGGCCGCTGAGAGCCGTCATGGGCCACGGGGAAGGATTGGTATGACCAGCTGCCCCCCCCCTCCATGGTACACCATTCATCCGACTTTGTTGTATACTGTAGTCTAAACCAAGCTTCTAAACCAAGCAATGATACTTTTAATCTTAGCAGTGTTTGAGGAAGATCATTTCAACCGATACATTATTTTGATAATGGGTTTGAAGGAAACTGTCAACGACGCCTAGAAGTTTCAATATCTCAATTAAAATCTGCAGCAGGGTAGTTTACTTTCTCAAAGTAATTGTTTCAGTTATTTACAGTATTAACTTTTTTTTTTTTTAGGGACCAAAAACAAAGTACTCAGAAAGAGTACCTGGAAATGCAAACACAAGTCAAAAAGGAAGTTAGAAAGGCCAAGAGAGAGATAGAAATCAATATTGCTAAGGGGGCTAAAACCAATTCCAAAATATTTTTCCAATATTATAACAGCAAGAGAACATTCAAAGAGGAAGTTAAATGTCTAAGAGACACAAATGGCAAAATCATAGATGAAGAAAAAAAAAAATAGCAAATATTAAATGATTACTTCTCACAGGTTTTTACAAAGGAGGACATGGACAACATGCCCCACATGTCGACCTGTTCCTATCCAATTTAAAATAACTTTAGCATAACAGAGGCAGAAGTGTTAAAGGGACTAGGAGCTCTTAAAATAAACAAATCACCTGGGCCAGATGAGATCCTCCCAATAGTACTCAAATAAATGAAAGAAGTTATTTACAAACCAAGATCATGCAACAGTCTCTCGACACAGAGGTTGTACCGACAGACTGGAAAATAGCAAACGTAATACCGATCCACAAAAAGGGAGACAAAACCGAACCAGGTAACTACAGACCAGTAAGCCTGACTTCTATTATATGTAAACTTATGGAAACTATAATAAGATCCAAAATGGAAAATTACCTATATGGTAACAATATCCTGGGGGACAGTCAGCATGGTTTTAGGAAAGGGAGATCATGTCTAACTAACCTACTTGACTTTTTTGAGGATGCAACATCGAAAATGGATAACTGCAAAGCATACGACATGGTCTATTTAGATTTCCAGAAAGCTTTTGACAAAGTCCCGCATAAAAGATTAATTCTCAAACTGAACGCAGTAGGGATTCAAGGAAATGCATGCACATGGATTAGGGAGTGGTTAACAGGTAGAAAACAGAGAGTACTGATTAGAGGAGAAACCTCAAAATGGAGCGAGGTAACCAGTGGTGTACCACAGGGATCAGTTTTAGGTCCTCTGCTATTCCTAATCTACATTAATGATTTAGATTCTGGTATAGTAAGTAAACTCGTTACATTTGCAGACGACACAAAAATAGGAGGAGTGGCAAACACTGTTGAAGCAGCAAAGGTCATTCAAAATGATCTAGACAGCATTCAGAATTGGGCAGACACATGGCAAATGAAATTTAATAGAGAAAAGTGTAAAGTACTGCATGCAGGCATTAAAAATGTGCATTATAAATATCATATGGGAGATAGTGAAATTGAAGAAGGGAACTATGAAAAAGACCTAGGAGTTTAGGTTGACTCAGAAATGTCTTCATCTAGACAACGTGGGGAAGCTATAAAAAAGGCTAACAAGATGCTCGGATATATTGTGAGAAGTGTTGAATTTAAATCAAGGGAAGTATTCTGGGCCGCTTTGCATTTTTGAAATCAGCCCAGTTTTGGGGTCTCAGCTGACAGCCGAGTTTCGAAGTCATCCATGCAGTTTACCATAAACTGGATCGTGAATTCATTTGAGCGTAACCCTTAGTACATGAATCAAAGTGAATGTATTTTTTACTCTCCCCAGAAATCTTTTTTTTTTTTTTTTTTTTTTAATGTAAAAACAGAAATAATTTAAATGTTAAAAAAACGTATTTATTATGAAGAAACTACATTGCACTGAAATAGATACATGAAAATTAATTAAAGCAGTCGTTTTCCTTTATTAAAGACAAATATTAAAACACATTTTTGGGAAAGAACATGGTATTCCGAAAAAAGGACATCTCATTTTCTTATGTAACGTCCATCAATATATTGCAGTGTTTCAGGTTCTATTTGGACAGAAATGAGACTGCAACTATGAGTAGATGAAGGCCGTTTATTTTGACAATAATTAAATAATCACAAAATAAAATCATAAAGTGAGGGTAAGGAGACTGGGAGTCGACAGTGAAAATAAATGATTGTAGTAATTTTTCTTTTACCCTACCCTTCCCAGTCTTTTCCCCGCCCCTCCTTTGCGCAAAACCTGCACTCCAATTCCCCTCCACACGCGTGTACCACCATGCAACCCCTGCACACACACACCACCATGCAACCTCTGCATGCACACACCACCATGCAACCCCTGCACACACCACACCCCCTGCACACATACACCCAATTCTTTTTGCAAAATATATTTTCGGGTATTCAGCCCCATTCATGTCTATGGCAGTGTTAAAAACACATTTCCAGTCATCTCTCGAACCAGAGCACCTACAACCACCGTCGGAAGGGTTCTAGACCAGCCTGAATGTAATATGCCCAGTTTCGTAGCAATTTTTTGCGAAAAATATTTTCAGGGTGTTCATAAGAAAGAACATAAGAACATAAGAAAGTTTACAAATGAGAGGAGGCCATTCAGCCCATCTTGCTCGTTTGGTTGTTAGTAGCTTATTGATCCCAGAATCTCATCAAGCAGCTTCTTGAAGGATCCCAGGGTGTCAGCTTCAACAACATTACTGGGGAGTTGGTTCCAGACCCTCACAATTCTCTGTGTAAAAAAAGTGCCTCCTATTTTCTGTTCTGAATGCCCCTTTATCTAATCTCCATTTATGACCCCTGGTCCTTTTTTTTTTTTTCAAGTCAAAGAAGTCCCCCGGGTTGACATTGTCTATACCTTTTAGGATTTTGAATGTTTGAATCAGATCGCCGCGTAGTCTTCTTTGTTCAAGACTGAATAGATTCAATTCTTTCAGCCTGTCTGCATATGACATGCCTTTTAAACCCAGGATAATTCTGGTTGCTCTTCTTTGCACTCTTTCTAGAGCAGCAATATCCTTTTTGTAACAAGGTGACCAGAACTGAACACAATATTTGATTTAAATTCAACACTTTTCACAATATATCCAAGCATCTTGTTGGCCTTTTTTATTTTTATAGTTTCATCACATTGTCTAGATGAAGACATTTCCGAGTCAACATAAACTCCTAGATCTTTTTCATAGATTCCTTCTTCAAATTTCAGGTGAGGTCTTACTAATGCATTGTAAAGTTTTAACATTACTTCCCTTAATTTAAATTCAACACTCCTCACAATATATCCGAGCATCTTGTTGGCCTTTTTTATAGCTTCCCCACATTTGTCTAGATGAAGACATTTCTGAGTCAACCTAAACTCCTAGGTCTTTTTCATAGTTCCCTTCTTCAATTTCACTATCTCCCATATGATATTTATAATGCACATTTTTAATGCCTGCATGCAATACTTTACACTTTTCTCTATTAAATTTCATTTGCCATGTGTCTGCCCAATTCTGAATGCTGTCTAGATCATTTTGAATGACCTTTGCTGCTTCAACAGTGTTTGCCACTCCTCCTATTTTTGTGTCGTCTGCAAATGTAACGAGTTTACTTACTATACCAGAATCTAAATCATTAATGTAGATTAGGAATAGCAGAGGACCTAATACTGATCCCTATGGTACACCACTGGTTACCTCGCTCCATTTTGAGGTTTCTCCTCTAATCAGTGCTTTGTTTTCTACATATTAACCACTCCCTAATCCATGTGCATGCATTTCCTTGAATCCCTACTGCATTCAGTTTGAGAATTAATCTTATGCGAAACTTTATCAAAAGCTTTTTGGAAATCTAAATAAACCATGTCATATGCTTTGCAGTGCTTTCAAATGCTTTGCCTGCCCTCTCTGTGCTTTACAATGCTTCCCTGTGCTTTACCAGACCTCTCTGTGTTTCACCATAATTTGCTTGATTTGTCGTCCATTTCTGGCATTTTATGTCTAATGCTGAAACTAGATTTTAGCAACCCAAAACAGTGCAGCACTGACTTTGTCCCATCTGCTACGCTCAGTACAGCAGGTCACAGAAAATCCAGTAGAGACGCACTGATAAGCTGATTAAAACCGCTTTAGAGTATGTATTATTTATTTTTTAAAGTATATTTCACTGAGTTTTTTTCTTTTTTTGACTGTGCTTAGAAATACAAAAAACGCCCATCTACAAAAGAAAGATAAGTAGTTGCTGTCGCTTGGGTTGTGCAGTAGTTCAAGAGGTTTCTTTCCTCTGAAAAAGTGTCTCGATTTTTCACTCTTGCTATCTGATCACCCAAGGTCAGCATGGCTAAACAAATATGCACACAGGTTTAAGAGTTTAGTTTAGTAGAAAGGCTCGAGTGAACAGAATTAAGACAGCTAGTCGAATGCTGACAAATAGCTTAAAATTGCTGTGGTTTGAAGAGATATGTGCGAGTTTCTGGAGTGTTATGACTATATAACTGCAAGCCCCGACGCTTTATGCTGTGTAAGGTGAAGAGGAGACGAGAGGATACTAACTAGGCAATGGTAAGTAAATGACGGACTTTCATTGTATTTAGTAATGCTTAAAATGTAAGATTGTGTTCTCGCTGGTTCGGCGACGCTGCCTATTTGACTTTTTAAAATGCATTCACTGCGAATATATGCAAGTACATTTATTTTCTGTATACTTAAAACATTTTAAACGGTTTACATGCGAGCTATATAGTGGTTGGGAGTGTTCCGTAGACAGTTTTCCATCTTAAATATTTTGGGTACTGAAAAATGAGTGTTTTGAATGTGTACTGTAGCAATGGCGGGCATTGGCGAATTAAAGTTGCTTTCAGCTTCTTGCAATTTACCTTGAAAAAAAATATGCATTTTATTTCTTACTGTATTTCACACTATGAATTCATACTTTTATCAGCGCTGTGCATTTGGTTACTATGGCAATGAGGTCAAACATATAACGACTTTATCATGATTGGTGTTCGAGTCATGCTACAAATGACCTAGCAAGGGGACTTTTTTTTGACCTGCAAAATGAAACAAGGACCAGGGGTCACAAATGGAGATTAGATAAAAGGGGCATTCAGAACAGAAAATAGGAGGCACTTTTTTACACAGAGAATTGAGGGTCTGGAACCAACTCTCCAGTAATGTATTGAAGCTGACACCCTGGGGGGGACAGACAAACGAATGACAAAACGGAATGCCCATTGACCTCAATGGGGAGTGGAATGCCCATTGACTACAATGGGGAAAACAGAAGGATGGTCAATGTCTCCAAATCCCAGACAGGAATATTAAAATCCCGAATACACTTTCTTTAAAATGAACTAGTACACAAAATAAAAGTGGAATGACAGGGAATGATGGCTGCTTTCTATGGAATGACAGGCCTGGAAAACTGAACACACACTCAAAACATAGCACAAATAGGAATGACAGCCTATATCTCGAAATCTCCAACAGGAATCTTAAAATCCCGAATACCATTTCTTCAACATAAAGTAATACACAAAAAAGCACTGAGGGTGTTTTTTCACTTAATCAGCTGAACAATAAAGGGCTGGTACCCCCTAGGTGTAAACCATTATATCTCAGAAACTATTCAGAGTTGAATGCTGATATTTCAATTTTCCATCACTTCAATCACTTTTACTAACTTTGTGTTGATTTTCACAAAACAGAAATATTTTGATTTACAAGCAGGTCTCACAAATGAAATACTTTTGAAGTGTTATGGTGTTTGTTGAAAGGCAAGCTCCATGATACCACTTGCATTGACAACAAAGAACCATGCAATCGTCAGTTGAAAAGTTGCCAGAACACGAGCTATCTGCACAGGTATACCATCTGCTGTTGTCATGGTTAGGAAATGTAGATAAGTAGTGTATTAGTGGTTTTTCTGTTACAGGCATGCACATATCTTTTGCCACAAGGGTTTTGTGCAGTTTTGAATTGGAACGTGGAGCTATCCTATCCTGCCTTCTGCACTTGCAGTGTTTGTGATCTGAAATAATCACTGCAACCCATTTACTTACAGATGTACTCTGAATATAGCCATATGTTTTACCTGTGATTATTGTAAATGCATTTAAAATTGTGTACAACCCGCAGTCATCTGAATTGCTTTGCTGCACAGCATCAGAACACAGGATCACATTCCACTCATCTTTATTGAAAGTTGCATCGGCTATCTGGTAGCAGGCAGCAACAATACGTAGCAACACTTCACCATGTGCTTTGGATCTTGATTTGTTTTTCATAGAATCAGGAATGACTAGTTCATGTGTAGAAAAGATTACCACACCAAAACACCAGTGAAATTCAGTCCCCCAGACATCAGTGTTGAATGGAATTAACAAAATGTCTTTGTTGAGAGCTGCAGTGCCTTCCAGAAAAGGATAGAAAACGTCAGGTTTATCAGCTTTCACACACTGATATATGTATGTTGGGCATGCTAAAACTTTGCTGTTTTGCTTTGTATTGCAAACAAGAGCAGAAATTGCATCTTCAAATCACTGAAGAATTGAGCCAATTTCCAGGCTGTAATGCTTGCATGTCATTAGTTTGCGGAATTCCCTGATATTTGATTTCAGGCATGTCCCATGGAAAGATATTCACTTTTTTGCTTGGCTTTGGTGTGGAATGTTTAACTGGATTTTCATCTTCATCACTGAAGTCAAAGTGTCCAGTTTCTTCTCCAAATAAGCTTGTATGTGATGCACATTCAGCTATTTCACTGAAATTTAGTGTTTCACATTGTACTTGCTTAATTTCCTGTGTGGGAGTTAAGCAAGCAGAATGTAGTGCATTTCCTATGCTGTGCATTTACTCAGTTCTATTCTGCTTGGGTTTAGGATTATGCATTGTGTCTTCACATTGTTTTCTCTTCATTGCATCCTTTGAAGAGTCCGACGTTGGTTCCACGTCACAATCATAGTCATCTTTCCTGGGCTTTTTTTTCCCCAGACTGGTTTGCTCTTCCACTTTTTTTTTTTTTTTTTTAACTGAGAGTGAATATGTGCGCTTATCTTCAGCTTCTCTGTAACCAATTGCCATCTGAGCAGCAACAATGTGGTAGCATTTCCCAGTACTTGGACATGAGCAAATAGAAGGCTCAGGTAGAAGCTTTACTGCATGAAAATGTGTTCCATCTATGCTTTTTCCTACAAAAGTGCTACTTTGTGGACAGAGTGAAAACATTTCTAGAATCTACACAGTATCTGGCCATAGATGTTTGTGACATCCGGTACTGTTGTCTTTTCTCCACACATGCCACTTGTGTTGCAGTACTACCTTTAATCTGTTCAATGATTGTTTCCAGAGGATAAAACACTGGAAGAGACATGGGAATAGGACTCTCGGCCAGGTGTTGAATTCTTGAGTTCATAGTTTCCAAGCCCAATGTGTGCACGTCTGAACTCATGGATGTAAAACATCTGCATGTAGAACATTGCCAGTACCATGCTGTCGACAGGCATGGTTATCCAATCAGTTTGCTGCTTTATCACTTTATGCATGCTTTCACTGATATTGTTTGTCGCAGTCATGTTATTCTGGAAGGCAGCAAACCTCTAACAAATTTTGCAGCATGCTGTGCAATAGGATACTTGGATTTGTTGGTCAAAATACTCTTGAAATGGAATGCTCCATTCCAGACAAAAATGGTCATACAGCTCTTAAAGAATCCAATGAAGAGCTATTGATGAGTTGTTTTACATGATCTTTTAAAACTTTTGTGTCATCCTTTAACCCTCCATGCTGTTTGATCCAATTGTCTACATCTGAAATGATGTGATTAGAACAGAAGATGTGTGGGAGGTTTGGGTAACCTTGCTGAATGGAATCCACAATTCCTCTTTCTCTGTCACTCACAAAAGGAATGGCATGTATTTTGTCACCATTCATCAGGTTCAAAATATACCTTAGAAAGTTCTGAGGATAGGTTTTAAACTTCCTTTCATGTAACAGGAAGGCAACTGGAAACAGTGGATCCCCAATCAAAGATACATTGCGAATTACAAAGGGTGATATGTAGAAATCACCAAGATTAAATGTATCACATGACATCAGCTGAGGAAGAGCAAGATCATTGCTGCAGATGTCAATGAGGACCTGAGCATCGTTTGAGAGTAGGGTGCCCAAATGAAACCAAAAGATCTGGGTAGAGTGTTATGTTCCACATAATCTTTCAGATGCACTGCAAGTTCAAACAAGCTGAATATTTCGTCACTGGAAATTCGCTGTTTTTTTGTTTCTTGGTAAATAACATTTTTCACTTGCTTCAAGTTACGCGGGCGATCCACAGCTATGTGCTTGTCAGAGCCTGTGTTGGACTGTGTACTGAGAACGTTTTGATATATTTTAAGAGGCTCCCCCTGTGACTTTGCTGCCTCCTTAATATGCATCAGGGTAGACTTCATGGTAGAAATGAATGGTTTTTCAGAAGGTTTTTGTAAACCGTGTGGTGATGGTTTGTACAAAGCTTCATTTTCCAAGTAATGTATGACATATTTGTCTTTTGTGGCTCTCGTAAACAGTAAATATGACGACAAAAACCAAAAATTGAATCTTTTCCTTTGCTTTCTTTTAAATAATAGTACTGTTTCAACACAGCTGGAGCATTCAGTCATCTAGGATGATAGTTTGATCCTTTGGATACCCATCTATACTGGTCAAAATGGACATCAAATGCATTGTCAGTAGAAGAGGATACTGAACAATACACATACAGTTCTCCTCCCTTTGGTTGCACGGGAGGCAGATTTAGGATTCTAGCATCATTAAAATCTGTTGTTGTAAGAATGCCATGCACCTGTTCCATGACGTATTTTAATACTCCATATATGTTCAACCAAGATATTGTGTAAAATTTGAGAATTTGAATGGTTAAAAAAAATATGTATAACAATTTATCAAACAAAAAAACAAAGTCTTAATGTGCCTAAGCACAGGTCCACAATAACCTGTGGGATATTAAGTAAAATAAAAAAAAAAAAATATAAGAAAATAAATTGTTTAATATTAATATTTTAACCAAATTAGTTATCTGAAAATGAAAATCACAGCAGAATCTCTTTGAATCTGTCTCTGAATGCTTCCTTCACGAAGAGCAGTGCAACTGTCACTAACTGCAACTGAACATTTGGTACCTCCCATTTCTCATTTGATTGGTTCATTTACTTTCAAAACTAAACAAGCCTTATCTACAGCAAAAAAAGCACAATACTTGATATTTGATTTAATAAAACCAAATGCTTTAATATTAAAATAGAATAAAATAGAAATTACTTAATGATAGACAATTACTGTGAAGAAATAGATTAACAATTACATTTTCTGAAGTATGCAAAGCTATTGAAAAGAGAGTTAATCAGCTAATTATCGTAACGCTGTCCATCTCTTTATTGCTGTTAATTTCTTATTTATTATATTTCTAAGCAGACACTTTATTAAGGGTGAATTACAATTGTTTCAAGATATCACATTATTTTACATACAATTTACAGTTTATTTTTTCAGATAAGGTTGAACTGCAGTGTACATGAATGTAGATGACAGAATAAAAATTAAAAAGTTTGTTGATGTAATCAAAGTAATTAAATTATTAAAAAATAATTTATTTCTGGACATTTAAAAAAAAGAAAACAGGACCTTTGTGCCAATTTCTATGCCGATCGGCATGATGGTTTCAAACAAAAAGATCTCTGCTGATTTTTTGGCTAATCCAACATGGACCTGGTTTTAACTAATCTCACTCTATAGTGGAGCAGATAACAGCATTTTTTTCACAGGAATCGTTCAAATTGTGATACAAGTATGAAACTTGCAAGAGATATTCACATAGGTGTATCTTTTCAGAAACAAACGTTAGCCACTTAAATCCAAGTTGGCAGACATTTTTCAAGATGGCCGCCAATGATCTCTATTCTTGCTAAGAAATCAACCTAGTTAGTCCAGCAGAGAAACTGAATTTTTCTCTAACATTGAAAATGTTTTTTTTTTTTTTTTTTATTATTATTGTTAGTTTTGTTTAAGGATATATTCTAGAACTTACATCTACAGGATGACAGGATTTCAACTTATTGCATGTTAAAGAAGGTGCGTTCTTAGTAAAGAAATCGATTTTGGTGATTTTTTTTTAAGTTTATAATATTTCTTAATAGATTTCTGTAGAATGATAATACATACAAATAGTGTTGCATCTTTAAATAAAAAGAGGTACATTCCTTCCATTTGATAGTCAAAAACTGTGGTCCAAATATTAAAACGTGTTGATAACTGTGGAATCAACTGTTTGATTACAGCTATGTGGTACTTTAGCCTCACCAAAGTGGCAGAATGCAACTTCAAAAATCCAAAACCCCCAGATACCAAAATGTTTTGCCTGATTATTGTAGAGCGCATCAAAATCTATTACAGCAATACTAACATTTTATGATTAACATTACCTGCAGGGTTGAGCTAAATTTGAAATAAAAATTGTCACTTACATCTGACAGCTTGCTAAAAGCGAGTTAAGTGCTTGTGGTATTTTCTCTTTAACGCTCTATGCATTACGAGTCACTCAAGGTGCTACACATGATGGTAGCATCGAAGTTAAGCCCAGGGTGATTTTTTTGGTCTAGGACCCTTTTCCCTTTTGGTTGACCTTTGCAAGGCCACAGGTCAAAGGGGACATTTTAAAAAAATAATGACCATCATTTCTGAACTCAGCATATCAGAAAACCTCCAGGGGAATCTGAATATAATTTTAAAAAAATAGTTGACACTTGATATTGATGAAGTGCAGTTTATTCAATCACCAGTTCAAAGAAAATAAAATTAGCTGGACAAAAACTGTTGCAAGAGGATATAGCGCGTTTAGTGAGAATTTAAAATAAATATTTTGTATCATTTAAATCAACTCTACAGCTCACAGAGACTTACTCAGCTCTAGTGTTCATTCTTTGGAATGGTGGTGTAGCTGATGTGTTATTTGGTCCAGATTTAACGTGAACAGTATGTATCTGTGGTCTACACAGCACTAAGTTTCTCCACAATAGCCTGCCAAATAAACATTTTCTGACCTATTTCTTTTTTTAAGTCTTTTTGTAGAACTTTTATTATTATTATTATTTTCCTCAGTATTAGCTCCCCCCCTTGATTAAATAATTTGTCAAAACTTAAATTCTCATGTATACCTGATTGAGTTGCAGCATTTCATACCCTATGTCCTGTGTTAATTCATGATCATTTATTAATTTTCACATCACTCTGTTATTTGCAGTTTCTCCAGTTTAAGATTTCATTGACTTGCTATTTTACTTCAAACATTCAAAATGGCCATTCCTGCTAACTTTCAATCTAAATGGAAGACTGACTGGAGCAAATGTTGCCTTTGTCAACTGGACAAAACAGAAGAGCTCAAGTCACCACCAAGTTGCTACAGTGCAGAACAAAATGGTTATAGAAACATTGCAATAAATGTTCCTTTGTTTCATGCTGTCAATGCTTTACCCATCATCCTGGATCCAGCCAGATTAGATGAAGGTGCTGGTATAGAAGACTCAATAAGGAACAAAGCAAAATATCATCAAACCTGTAGACTGATGTTCAACAACATCAAGTTACAGCGAGCTCAAAAAAGAGCATCTATTGTTGAAAAAGACACAGTTCCTAGCCGCAGCAAAATATTGAGAACTAGTACTTCAATTGTCCTAATGCATTGAATTTGAGAAAGAGGCTCCATAATCTGCACTGAGACAGACAATGACCATGAAACTCAATGATAGACTAAATGAATGTGCAAGGACTGAATGAAGCTCTTAGCAAAACTCAGTGGTGGAGATGCTGTGGCACAGGAGCTGAAGTACCATCCTGCTTGCTTGGCAAGATGGTACAAGTAACTACGATGTGATAGGTGTTACAGAAACTTGGTTGTCAGAGTGATGGAGACGAATATAATATTAGTGGGTACACACTGTATAGGAAAGACAGGCAGGACAGAAGAGGCGGAGGGGTAGCGCTATACATAAGAAATAGCCTTGAAGCCCAGGTGTTAAATCAGGACAAAGAAAACAATGCAGAATCAATATGGGTCAGAATAATGGACACAAATTCAAAGGGCATAATAATAGGAGCATGCTATAGACCGCCAAATTCAGACGCTGAGCAAAATAATCTGTTGTACAATGACATTTGAAATGCGTGTAGAAAAGGAGAAGCCATACTGATAGGGGATTTCAACTTCCCCCATATAAAATGGGAAAACCCCATGGGGGGCACGATGGACGAAATTGAAATGGTGGAAATGACAAATGACTGCTTCCTAACGCAATTTGTCAAGGCACCGATTAGAGGGGAGGCATGCCTTGACTTAGTCTTTTCAAATAATGAAGACAGAATAACTAAAACAGAGGTCAGAGAGCCATTGGCAAACTCAGACCACAACATGGTCTCATTTGAAATATTTTTTAAAACCCCAAAAGTAATGACTAAAGCTAAGGTTTACAATTTTAGAAAAGCAAACTACAAAGGTATGAAACAGAGACTAATAGAAGTAGATTGAGTAAAATAGAGAAAACATCCACAGAAAAAGGTGGCTGTTTTTAAAAAATGTAGTACTAGAGGCACAAAACAATTACATCCCAAAAGTAGACAAATCTAAATCTAAAACAAAATGGCCAAAATGGTTTAATAGATCAATTAAAAAAAAAAAATATTCAGCGAAAAAAAGGCACTTTACAGAGCGTTTAAAAGGGACCAAAAACAAAGCACACAGAAAGAGTACCTGGAACTGCAAACACAAGTCAAAAAAGGAAGTTAGAAAGGCCAAGAGAGATATAAAAATCAATATTGCTAAGGGGGCTAAAACCAATTCCAAAATGTTTTTCCAATATTATAACAGCAAGAGAACATTCAAAGAGGAGGTTAAATGTCTAAGAGACACAAATGGCAAAATCATAGATGAAGAAAAAAAAATAGCAAATATATTAAATGATTACTTTTCACAGGTTTTTACAAAGGAGGACACGGACAACATGCCCCACATGTCGACCTGTTCCTATCCAATTTAAAATAACTTTAGCATAACAGAGGCAGAAGTGTTAAAGGGACTAGGAGCTCTTAAAATAAACAAATCCCCTGGGCCAGATGAGATCCTCCCAATAGTACTCAAAGAAATGAAAGAAGTTATTTACAAACCAAGATCATGCAACAGTCTCTCGACACAGGGGTTGTACCGACAGACTGGAAAATAGCAAACGTAATACCGATCCACAAAAAGGGAGACAAAACCGAACCAGGTAACTACAGACCAGTAAGCCTGACTTCTATTATATGTAAACTTATGGAAACTATAATAAGATCCAAAATGGAAAATTACCTATATGGTAACAATATCCTGGGAGAGAGTCAGCATGGTTTTAGGAAAGGGAGATCATGTCTAACTAACCTACTTGACTTTTTTGAGGATGCAACATCGAAAATGGATAACTGCAAAGCATACGACATGGTCTATTTAGATTTCCAGAAAGCTTTTGACAAAGTCCCGCATAAAAGATTAATTCTCAAACTGAACGCAGTAGGGATTCAAGGAAATGCATGCACATGGATTAGGGAGTGGTTAACAGGTAGAAAACAGAGAGTACTGATTAGATGAGAAACCTCAAAATGGAGCGAGGTAACCAGTGGGGTACCACAGGGATCAGTATTAGGTCCTCTGCTATTCCTAATCTACATTAATGATTTAGACTCTGGTATAGTAAGCAAACTCGTTAAATTTGCAGACGACACAAAAATAGGAGGAGAGGCAAACACTGTTGAAGCAGCAAAGGGTCATTCAAAATGATCTAGACAGCATTCAAAATTGGGCAGACACATGGCAAATGAAATTTAATAGAGAAAAGTGTAAAGTATTGCATGCGGGAAATAAAAATGTGCATTATAAATATTATATGGGAGATAGTGAAATTGAAGAAGGGAACTATGAAAAAGACCTAGGAGTTTATGTTGACTCAGAAATGTCTTCATCTAGACAACATGGGGAAGCTATAAAAAAGGCTAGCAAGATGCTCGGATATATTGTGAGAAGTGTTGAATTTAAATCAAGGGAAGTCATGTTAAAACTCTACAATGCATTAGTAAGACCTCACCTAGAATATTGTGTTCAGTTCTGGTCACCTCGTTACAAAAAGGATATTGCTGCTCTAGAAAGAGTGCAAAGAAGAGCAACCAGAATTATCCCAGGTTTAAAAGGCATGTCGTATGCAGACAGGCTAAAAGAATTGAATCTATTCTTGAACAAAGAAGACTACGCGGCGACCTGATTCAAACATTCAAAATCCTAAAAGGTATAGACAATGTCAACCCGGGGGACTTCTTTGACTTGAAAAAAGAAAAAAGGACCAGGGGTCATAAATGGAGATTAGATAAAAGGGGCATTCAGAACAGAAAATAGGAGGCACTTTTTTACACAGAGAATTGTGAGGGTCTGGAACCAACTCCCCAGTAATGTTGTTGAAGCTGACACCCTGGGATCCTTCAAGAAGCTGCTTGATGAGATTCTGGGATCAATAAGCTACTAACAACCAAACAAGCAAGATGGGCTGAATGGCCTCCTCTCGTTTGTAAACTTTATGTTCTTATGTTCTTATGATTGTATAACGAGACACAGCCCACCTTAATTATGAGAAGTGTGGTCAAGATTTACCTGGCAGGGAATTCTATCCACTGGCATTTTCTGAAGTAGTCACCTATATAACGGAGCTGAAATCTTGTTGTGAAGGTACCACTCCCACCATATTCAGACTTGCAGATCTAGTAGAACTATACAAGCAGCGATTGGAACAACTGGGGGAAGAGTCACCAGATGTCAACTCAACCAAGCTAAAAGACCAGTTATTGTTGCATATGCCAGAATCGCACCAGAAATATTCCTGTTAGATTTTGAGATATAGGCTGTCATTCCTGTTTGTGCTATGTTTTTAGTGTGTTTTCGGTATTCCAGGCCTGTCATTCCATAGAAAGCAGCTGTCATTGGATGTCATTCCACTTTTATTTTGTGTATTAGTTTATTTTGAAGAAACGGTATTTGGGATTTTAGGATTCCTGTCTGAGATTTGGAGATATTGACCGTCCTTCTGTTTTCCCCATTGTAGTTAATGGGCATTCCACTTCACATTGTAGTCAACGGGCATTCCGTTTTGTGCTATATTTTGTGTGTTTTTGGTATTCCCGGCCTGTCATTCCATGTCATTCCACTTTTATTTTGTTCAGTACTTTATTTTGAAGAAACAGTATTCAGGATTTTAAAATTCCTGTTAGAGACTGAGATATAGGCTGTCATTCCTGTTTGTGCTATGTTTTGAGTGTGTTTTCAGTATTCCTGGCCTGTCATTCCATAGAAAGCAACTGTCATTCCATGTCATTTCACTTTTATTTTGTGTACTAGTTTATTTTTAAAAAAGTGTATTCGGGATTTTAATATTCCTGTCTGGGATTTGGAGATATTGACCATCCTTCTGTTTTCCTCATTGTAGTCAATGGGCATTCCACTCCCCCATTGTAGTCAATGGGCATTCTGTTTTGTCATTCGTTTTAGTCTGTCCCCACCCTGGGTTCCTTCAAGAAGCTGCTTGATGAGATTCTGGGATCAATAAGCTAGAAACAACCAAACAAGCAAGATGGGCTGAATGGCCTCCTCTCGTTTGTAAACTTTCTTATGTTTTTAAGTCAGTGGCATGTATCATGTTACAATGTATTAATAATTAGAAGGTAAGGTTTGCTGTTAACTTCTGGATATAAGAGTTATTTTTAAGAAGGGCAGGAAATATGGAAATTGCACGTTCCTTTTCATTAGCGTGTCAACAATTTAAAAAGGTTTATAAAACTGTTGCTGAATGTGTCACTTAAGGCTGTTTTAAAAAAAAAAAAAAAATTTGTCTGCTTGTTACGTTTTTTGCAGCCAGCACAATCTTTGTTTAACTGTACCTGAGAGAATGCAGTGAAAACGAAAGCAGCCATATTTAGCGGGAAACACGGTATTCTCAGCACAGCTAAGATTTTAATTTTGGTTTGAAGGCAGCAGGAGCTTAGCATGATTTTTAATTTTTGCTTGACAGACGCCCTTATGCAGGGCGACTTGGGTAACAAGTTATCACAATATAGGAAAGAGATTACAATACAGCAAAGAAAAAAAAAGCAATAGTTTTGTTTGGGGATTTTTTTGTTTCTGTTTTCACTTTGTCAAATGAAACGGTTTTTGCAGTTACTGTGCACAGTGTGTTTGTTTTTGTAGGTTGTATGCACATGTTTTTTGTATTTGTAGAGTATATGTGCAACTACTGTTACAAACTGCAAAAGATATTCGCCTTGCTTCACTCGGCACCATACATTTTCAGTTGGCTACTTTGCTCGGTTTTAATAGTTTTAATTGATTTAAATCATGTTTGTAATGTAAAATATTTCCTGTGACGTCAGACCTTAGAACATAAGAAAGTTTACAAACGAGGAGACCATTCAACCCATCTTGCTCGTTTGGTTGTTAGTAGCTTATTGATCCCAGAATCTTATCAAGCAGCTTCTTGAAGGATCCCAGGGTGTCACCTTCAACAACGTTAGTGGGGAGTTGGTTCCAGACCCTCACAATTTTCTGTGTAAAAAAGTGCCTCCTATTTTCTGTTCTGAATGCCCCTTTATCTAATCTCCATTTGTGACCCCTGGTCCTTGTTTCTTTTTTTCAGGTCAAAGAAGTACCCTGGGTCGACATTGTCTATACCTTTTAGGATTTTGAATGTTTGAATCAGATCGCCACGTAGTCTTTGTTCAAGACCTGAATAGATTCAATTCTTTTAGCCTGTCTGCATATGACATGCCTTTTAAACCCAGGATAATTCTGGTTGCTCTTCTTTGCACTCTTTCTAGAGAAGCAATATCCTTTTTGTAACGAGGTGACCAGAACTGAACACAATATTTGATTTAAATTCAACACTTTTCACAATATATCCAAGCATCTTGTTGGCATTTTTTTTATAGATTCCCCACATTGTCTAGATGAAGACATTTCCGAGTCAACATAAACTCCTAGTTCTTTTTCATAGATTCCTTCTTCAAATTTCAGGTGAGGTCTTACTAATGCATTGTAAAGTTTTAACATTACATCCCTTGATTTAAATTCAACAATCCTCACAATATATCCGAGCATCTTGTTGGCCTTTTTTTATAGCTTCCCCACATTGTCTAGATGAAGACATTTCTGAGTCAACATAAACTCCTAGGTCTTTTTCATAGTTCCCTTCTTCAATTTCACTATCTCCCATATGATATTTATAATGCACATTTTATTGCCCGCATGCAATACTTTACACTTTTCTCTATTAAATTTCATTTGCCATGTGTCTGCCCAATTCTGAATGCTGTCGAGATCATTTTGAATGACCTTTGCTGCTTCAACAGTGTTTGCCACTCCTCCTATTTTTGTGTCGTCTGCAAATTTAACGAGTTTGCTTGTTATACCAGAGTCTAAATCATTAATGTAGATTAGGAATAGCAGAGGGCCTAATAGTGATCCCTGTGGTACATCACTGGTTACCTCACTCCATTTTGAGGTTTCTCCTCTAAACCTTAGGTACCTCTTGACTGTAATAAACAAATACATTCTCAACTTCAATGTGTCCACATGTGTTCAACAGTCCAGACCTACAGTTTCCAGTCGCAAGCAAGCAAAGAAAATAAGTGACAATACATAAACGTATCCAGTGTTTAAACGTTCTGCACGTCCATGGCATTCTAATGTTCAGTTAATAAACTGTAAATATTTGTCTTGTATAATATACTTACAGCTGTCCTGCAAGTTCTCTTCAGAGTTGCTGGTTCTTGGATTGGCAATTGCCGCTTTCACCCTGATCCTGACACAATCTTTCTTTCATTCTTTGGACCAGAGACTCATGCAGTGCATCCTACAAGGAAGGAACAAATATGTCAAATGCAATAGAGTATAAAACCAGTATGTTTTGATGTGCAAATATTACAACTTTATAGGCAGTATGCTACTCAAAATTGAAAAGTATGCATTATCACAATGCATTTCTGAAAAAAATGTTGTTCATTTCTGTTTAAAAACTTTCATGAACTGAATTGAAATAGAAATGTATTGCAAATGAAGTACCTGTGGCACAATAACCCTCTCTGGCCTGGGCGATTTTGAATGTATCACAGCCTGAGGCAAACAGATTATCTAGGTCCAAGGAGACGACAAAACAAAAAATAGGAGGGGAGTTCGACTCCTACCCCCACCCTCCAGGCCAGATAGGGGTTAAGATATTGCTCTACCCCATTTTTTGGAAGAAATCTGCATAATTTGAATAGGTTTTGGAAAGGTGTTGACTAGAAATTAGGATATCAGTGTTTTATTTTTAAATAACTGACTATAACTGATAGGTGTTACAGAAACTGGGTTGTCTGAGAGTGATGGAGACGAATATAATATTAGTCGGTACACACTGTATAGGAAAGACAGGCAGGACAGAAGAGGCGGAGGGGTAGCGCTATACATAAGAAATAGCCTTGAAGCCCAGGTGTTAAATCAGGACAAAGAAAACAATGCAGAATCAATATGGGTCAGAATAATGGACACAAATTCAAAGGGCATAATAACAGGAGCATGCTATAGACCGCCAAATTCAGACGCTGAGCAAAATAATCTGTTATACAATGACATTCGAAATGCGTGTAGAAAAGGAGAAGCCATACTGATGGGGGACTTCATCTTCCCCCATATAAAATGGGAAAACCCGATGGAGGCACGACGGAAGAAATTGAAATGGTGGAAATGACAAATGACTGCTTCCTAACGCAATTTGTCAAGGCACCGACTAGAGGGGAGGCATGCCTTGATTTAGTCTTTTCAAATAATGAGGACAGAATAACTAAAACTGAGGTCAGAGCGCCATTGGCAAACTCAGACCACAACATGGTCTCATTTGAAGTATTTTTAAAACCCCAAAAGTAATGACTAAAGCGAAGGTTTACAATTTTAGAAAAGCAAACTATGCAGATATGAAACAGAGACTAACAGAAGTAGATTGGAGTAAAATAGAGAAAACATCCACAGAAAAAGGATGGCTGTTTTTTAAAAATGTAGTACTAGAGGCACAAAACAATTACATCCCAAAAGTAGACAAATCTAAAACAAAATGGCCAAAATGGTTTAAAAGATCAATTTAAAAAAATATTCAGCAAAAAAAGGCACTTTTCAGAGCGTTTAAAAGGGACCAAAAACAAAGTACACAGAAAGAGTACTTGGAACTGCAAACACAAGTCAAAAAGGAAGTTAGAAAGGGTTTTGTCTCCACAAAAAGGGAGACAAAACCGAACCAGGTAACTACAGACCAATAAGCCTGACTTCTATTATATGTAAATATATGGAAACTATAATAAGATCCAAAATGGAAATTTACCTATATGGTAACAATATCCTGGGAGACAGTCAGCATGGTTTTAGGAAAAGGAGATCATGTCTAACTAACCTGCTTGATTTTTTTGAGAATGCAACATTGACAATGGATAATTGCAAAGCATACAACATGGATTATTTAGATTTCCAGAAAGCTTTTGACAAAGTCCCGCATAAAAGATTAATTCTCAAACTGAATGCAGTAGGGATTCAAGGAAATGCATGCACATGGATTAGGGCATGGTTAACATGTAGAAAACAAAGTACTGATTAGAGGAGAAACCTCAAAATGGAGCGAGGTAACCAGTGGTGTACCACAGTGATCAGTATTTGGTCCTCTGCTATTCCTAATCTACATTAATGATTTAGATTCTGGTATAGTAAGCAAAATTGTTAAATTTGCAGATGACACAAAAATAGGAGGAGTGGCAAATGGTGTTACAGCAGCAAAGGTCATTCAAAATGACCTAGACAGCATTCAGAACTGGGCAGACACATGGCAAATGACATTTAATAGAGAAAAGTGTAAAGTATCGCATGCAGGCAATAAAAATGTGCATTATAAATATCATATGGGAGATAGTGAAATTGAAGAAGGGAACTATGAAAAAAGACCTAGGAGTTTATGCTGACTCGGAAATGTCTTCATCTAGACAATGTGGGGAAGCTATAAAAAAGGCCAACAAGATGCTTGGATATATTGTGAGAAGTGTTGAACTTAAATCAAGGGAAGTAATGTTAAAACTTTACAATGCCTTAGTAAGACCTCACCTAGAATATTGTGTTCATTTCTGGTCACCTCATTACAAAAAGGATATTGCTGCTCTAGAAAGAGTGCAAAGAAGAGCAACCAGAATTATTCTGGTTTTAAAAGGCATGTCGTAAGTAGACTAAGTAGGCTAAAAGAATTGAATCTATTCAGTCTTGAATAAAGAATACATGGTGATCTGATTCAAGCATTCAAAATCCTAAAAGGTATAGATAATATCGACCCTGAGGAATTTTTTGACCAGAAAAAAGAAACAAGGACCATGGGTCACAAATGGAGATTAGATAAAAGGGTCATTCAGAACAGAAAATAGGAGGCACTTTTTTACACAGAGAATGGAGGGTCTGGAACCAACTCCCCAGTAATGCTGTTGAAGCTGACACCCTGGGATCTTTTAAGAAGCTGCTTGATGAGATTCTGGGATCAATAAGCTACTAACAACCAAATGAGCAAGATGGGCTGAATGGCCTCCTCTCGGTTGAAAACTTTCTTATGTTCTTATGTTAGTTGATTTTTACTGTCTATACAAACTACACTTTTCAGCCTTGATAAAACACCTACAAAAAGCCAGTGATTAGTTCTTTAATATTGTACTGGATCATAACACTACATTTGCCTACAAATTCAGTGACGACAAAGAATATCATATTGACCAGGTCTTGTTTTTAGTAATTAAGCACTAGAAGCAAATTTCAGCTATGTGTTATACTTTCAGGAAAACAAAATGGAGCAAAAACAGTTCTATGTCTTGGATGTGGAACCGTTTATCTGGTGTTGTTTGAAACCACGTGTAAGATTCTGTATTTGTACTTTATAATAATCAGTTTAATAGTCCATGCAGTATGCTGGGAACTCTGTACTCATTTCTCTGCTGAATGTGTTTAGCGTTGACAACCATTCAAACTTGTGTTGGTAAGTTTGTGGTACACTGGATGTTGTTGTAGACTGAATGATGAGAATATAGGGGTTAGAGAACATCAGCTTGCTCCTGGGTTCCCATGTGCTTCTTCTTGGTCCATGCATCACTAATGAGAGAGAATTTGTCCATATTACTAGATGTACATATTTTAAAAGAGTCATAAGAAACATGTGTGTGTACTTTTAAAGATGTTGACGGTGTAACCACATATAAATTGTTGATTGTTCACTTTAACAAGCTAGTGTTGTTGATGAGACTGTTTTTAGAGTGAGATGCAAAAGCGGCAGTAGTAAATGTGTGCTATTAAGATTGCAATGTAAACGAGTGAGATGTAGGTCGGATTGTTAAACTGGATCTCATTTTTAACGTGGTAGGCCTATGTGTTGGGCATGATGAGATTGGGGTTTCATTAGGTGTTTCATTACAACACAAGCCAGTGTTTATTAAATTAATAAGAAAAAGGTAACGGGAACTCGGAGCAAATAAAAGACTGAAGTTATTTGTAAACCCCAGCGGCCACGACAAAGCCCAATAATAAACCCCCCCAGATAACCCCACAATCACACTCCACACCCTTGCTCACAATATCCAGCCATTCAGTAATTGCTCACTCCCTCCTTGGCCGAACAACCAACAATAGCCCCCAACACAACCCTGCCCAAAACACCTCCTCCTCCTGTTACATTAGTAAATGTGCTTCCTCTGTGCACAGAATATTATAGGCTACAGTGTAATTATTAGACTAACTGTTATGCACTTGGCTAATAATGACATAAGAAAAGAGCGAGAGTCGAGAGTTAAAAATGTGAATTAGCTAGGTATTCGATGAAGCTTGGGTAAGGTCCCAGTGGTTAAAGACAAAGGCTTCATACCCAGGGCCGCCGAGAGCCGTCATGGGCCATGGGGAAGGATTGGTATGACCCGCTGCCCCCCCTCCATGGTACTACATTCATCCGACTTTGTTGTATACTGTAGTCTAAACCAAGCTTCTAAACAAAGCAATGATACTTGCAATCTTAGCAGTGTCTGAGGAAGATCATTTCAACCGATACATTATTTTGATAATGGGTTTGAAGGAAACTGTCAATGATGCCTAGAAGTTTCAATATCTCAATTAAAATCTGCAGCAGGATAGTTTACTTTCTCAAAGTAATTGTTTAAGTTATTTACAGTATTTTTTTAGGCAAGTGAATAAATATTTTTGTACAAACTCCACGTGTAATAGTCACTAATCGGAAGCTTACTTAACATCAAATAACATACGTTTTTAGCATAAGCTACATTTTAATGGTGTTGCTATACACTATTTTATTTATCCCGTGCAAAAATAAACCACTCATCTCTGCTCTTAACCAATAGCCTGGATTGGTAAATTTGTATTTTAAGCAATACCGACCATTCTCTAATTGTGTTTACCACCAGCTGAAGAAAGTATTTTAGTTTACACAATAACATTTTTCTAACAAACTGCTGCATCACGTTGTTTTGAGCAAATTATAGATCTTAATAGAATAATTCATACTGTGGTAAATATTGTGCAACTTTAGGGTTCTTTTAAAGTTTAAAAAAACAAAACCAAAAAAACCCACAAAACTGCTGTGCCTTTTTTTCAGCTTGGTGTAGTAAAATATGAAATGCGAAAGCTCAAATCATTGTGTGAAAGGAAGTGTTTGACAGTGCCTGGATACACAATCATTACAGAACAGAAGCACATTGGCTCGGTGTGCAGTACGACAGTTTTTCTTTTTAATGAGGTGGTGGGAACAAAGAGTCTTGTGCAGGGCTAGTTTTAAAATATATATATTTAAAAGAAATCCCCCTTCTCAGGGACCCGCTTCGAGGCGTTGGGCCCCAGGGAAATTTCCCTATCCTCTCGGTGGGCCTGTTCATACCAGGTGGTTCCCGGTTCAAATCCCAACTCGCACTGTGTGTGACCCAGAGCAAACCACTTTGTCTCCTTATGCTCCGTCCTTCAGACGTAAAACCGAGGTCCTATTGGAGGTGACTGTGATGCATGGTTTACCCCCAGTCTCTGGAAGTCGCTTTGGATAGAAGCGTCTGCTAAAATGACTAAATAATAATAATAATAAATAATAATAATAATAATTATTAAAGAGGCAAAACTGCTTGATGCAGGAACTCCAGACCGCACCCAAATTCCCATTGAGAACGGGTAATAACCATTTGTTTTGACTGCTATGGCTTAATATTGTTTGGTACTGTACTGGAAGTTAAATAAAGGTTTTGTTGATTGATGGGCTACACTTGCATCAAGTGTCTGATTTATTACTAACACCTTCCAGGAATATTCTAAAACATTCGTGAGGTTTAAAAATCTTACACTCTTGAAAAAGTATTCCAAGAAACCGTATTTCAGGGGTTCCAAATAGTATACAAAAAACCTTTTTAAACAGCAGGCTAATCAACCATAAATAAACGTTGGAATCTAGAAGGATTAATAAGAAACCCTAAAACACCCAAAGAACCCGCAGGGGTTCTGATCTATAGAGCCTTCTAATACTAAAAAAGCCATGCAAATTGATTAAAAAGCACAGATTTTGTGTATGGCTCCACATTTGAAAGCCAAATATTCAATTAGACTTCAGCAGTAAATACCGCGTTGGTGACTAAACATTCCGCTACTTATTAGCAATAAAGGTCACACTGTAGCGAGGGCTAAACTGAGTTTAAAATATAATTTATGGTAGCCGCCTATGCCACTGAAGGCACTACCTTAAAATTAAGTTAAATATTTTAGGTTGTTATCACCAGGTTATTTTATTTGGGCCAGGGGATAAGGTCTTGACCAAATACAACACAAACACAATAAAAATGGCAGGGATGTAAAATAGTCAAATCTATTTAAAACACAATTTCGTTTCAATTCTCATATTGCACAAACTAGTGCTGTCTGTTAGTTACAGCCAAATACTTCAATTCGATACATTGTTTCAGGGGTTCAGTCATTCTCTCAGGCATTACACTGTTACATAGTTTAATATAGCAGCAACTCATTTAGAGCAAGAATACATTGTTTCATTTCTCTCTCGTATTCAGACACACACAGCACTAGACAAGACAGGAGGTTCCCAAATTAGACAAAAACGATTTATGAAAATGTTTGTGTTTATTTTATTTATGCATATGACACACAATGTAAAAATGAATTCATTTTTTGAAAATGGGAAATCCATCAAGGTTTCTGTATTTGAAGTCACCCTGCATAACATTAAAATCTAAACTGTTTTTCTTTGTTTGCTCGTTTTTCCTTACATGTTGTAAACTACTTAATTGTGTGTTTGCTTGCCTTTGCACTGAAATTGCATTGTATCCATTTTGTATGAAATATACTGTATGTATATATGAAATTGTTAAATACATTTAAACTTTATCATTGTAAGCAAGAACAAAAAAGTTGTGAAACTGTTGCAGCTATATATACGTGTTATTTCTTAAATCACATATATACTAACTGTTACAGTTAGGGGCTACCAGCAATTCTAGACCTTTGCAATGGTTCTACTTGTGCAAATACTGTTACTTTATCACCTCCTTCCCTGCAAAAGTAGAAAGAAGGCCGCACTATATTCCACTATAAAGAAAAAGAAAAACTATGTTAATCAATATGGTGCTGCCAGGGTTTCCCCTGGGTTCTAGATTTTTGTAGTCACTAGTGACTAATACTTTCTAAAACCATTAGTCACTCCAGATATTCAGTAGTCACTACTGGCGCACAGCTCAAGTCTTCAAGGGTGTTATGAATCCTGTTTTTTTATGTTATACCTTAAAACACTGTATTGACCAAAACAATTATTTAATTAAACCGTTTTAATAATGCTCTACAGTTTAAATAAATTGGTAATTTACAGCTGTAAAGTTTTAGAACATTAAAACTCAAGAACCAGATTTTTTTGCCCTGAAAAGCTACATACAGACACAGAATGCATTATGAATTACTTATACCATGTATGTCTTTTTACAATAAAAAAAAAAAAAAAACCTCGTCAGAATATTATATACAACCCATGGAAACAGAGTTTTGCAATAAGGCTGAAACTTTGCTGCTTGTTTTCTTTTTCTTTTATCTGACGCATGTGAGCTTAGTTTGTTCTTTTTTTTCTGCTGTTCCGAATCCAAGTCTTCATTTTCTACAACTTCTTGTTCTGTTTGTTCTATTTCACTCGTGCTGAAAAAACGAGTGGATTTTCTTCTGCGACATTTTACAGTATTGGCTAATTCGCGCGCACAAGTTTACCGCAATCATGTATTTATATTGATGATAAAGTTATAGAAAAGAAGGCAAAGAAAAGTTCACTATCCACGCATCTCTACAGCTGACCTCAATACGAAAACATATTACTGGCATTTTTAAATTATTGGTGACTAAAACGTACAGTACTGATGCTAATTAAAAAAATAATAATAAAATGCTTACCTAGTATCAGTGTAATGGATGTCCCTGCTTGTTACCACACAAATCACTGATGACAGGGAAATTGGAGAGAGCTTCAGTCGCAAGACATTTTTGGCGTTTTTAATCTTTGATGGTATTTCGTCTTGATCGCCCTTTGCTAGTAATGTACTGGTATTGAGCAAACAATCCACATTTTTTCACTGGATTGAAAGCTAAAAACTCTTACTACGCTCACACCAGACGTAACGGCATGTCAAACTAGACGGTTTCTGACTGGCCATACATTCTGTATTTTGAAATGAACCAATAATACTTAAGTTACAATAAACTTTAATCGAGTCATTGAAACAAATAAGTATCGACTTGCAGGCATGAACGCACACAGGAAATAAAATGAGTTAAAGACTAGGCTTTTAGTTTAAATCCCAGACAGACTGCAGTAACCGCCCAACTGTTTATATTACATTTAAACAACAGGGCTTATTTAAAATGTACACATTTACTATGTAAATTAGTCGTGTGTGCACTGAACGCTCTGTCACAGCACATCAGTCTGGTGTTAGCGATTAAACGTTGATTGATATTTTTCATTCTTGGCCACCAAGTAAATATTTTGGACAGTTTTCAAAACAATTGTTGCTTTATTTTTACAGCACACATTGGTGTTGTTGATAATATGATAAACGCGTATATCTGCTTCAGGTTAAACGATAGGCGTGTTACACAGAACACTACAAATAAAATCAAATATACACTATTTCAAGATGAAGAGCAATATTGTTTAAAAGGCATGTCGTGTGAATTTAAATCAAAGAAGACCACGCTACAAATGAAAAACATTCATATTTCGTTGGTTTTGTGGATTTGCTATGTTTTTAAATTATTTTAATACTGCACATAATGATATAGTTTAGAAAATGCTACTTACCAAAACCATGCTGCACGTGAACTGTATTACATAATAATTTCCTTTATTCCGATTCCAGTGGTGTTTTCGCAATGCAAGATGTATTGTAGGCATATATACAGTGCCGTTTTATCATGCTCGATAGGCCTACTGGCGAAATGGTCAAGAGGCAGTTGGTGCTTAACACATACGGAATAATTTTGGCTCTGAATTTTAGCATTTTTGGTCATAGAAAAGATACATTTCACATATTTTATAACTTTACCGTCGGCTTTTTTTTTTTTTTTTTAAGTTAATGATGCTTTTCGGTTCACAAATCTTCTGCACACAGTATTTTTAAGCACAACTATAATAACCTATATTTCAGCAGTCACTGCCGAAGCTTATTACTTATTCTCCATTCTCCCAGAAGTAATGGTCGGGTGTAACAGGGATACGAGGTTATATTTGCGCCGGGCTATGTTATTATTAATAAGCCTGATGTTGTCGTCCAAGCTTTACTATGAAACTGCCTGTAACCAGGGAGGGTGTGAGCGCATTCTACTGGACCGGAGAATAAAACACAGGAGTTTAATTATGAAAACGCAAGTGTAAACAAACAAGTAAAAAAGATTAGCCTGTCGTCAGACATGTCATGGTAATACAAAATGCATTCATATACTGCGTATGGGTATTGATTGCGTCTGGTCCGGGAAGGGGGACACACGGGCGCGTTAAGAGAATTTCAGCGGGACATTTTTTATTTCAGCGGGGCAATGGCGCGAACACTGCGGATGCAAAGGTTTGAGCAGAACTCTCTGTAATCGTGAAAGCGCAGCAGCAGAAGCTGTCAGGTTGCAAAGAATCATGTGAGGCTGAAAGCTACAGCACCTAGTACAGCCTCATAAAGCGGTCTGGGTTACCATGGTAACTGACACGCAACATTAAACTGAGGCGCTGATTGGCTGACTGCATTACGTCGTCTACCACGGGATGAGAACGTTGCAGAGTCAATGAATCGAGAGGCTGAGGCGCTGATGGATAAGCGATCCTTTCTTTTGAAGAAAGAGACGTTGTGTGTGACTTTAACAAAAGGGATTTTTGTTATAGTACAAACAGAAACGATCGTCACTAGTGACGATTCCACAATTTTTTTTGTCGTCACTTTCAAAAAACATTCGCAAATTACGAGAGTGACGAGCGACAGCGAAACCCCTGGGTGCTGCTAAAATAATATTAAATAGATAGATAATATAAAAACAAAATAAATAGTTTTATTACCCAGAATGGGCAGTTAAAGGTGTGTTCTTTCAATAGTGTTATGTTGTTCTCACTTAGTTGTATTGTGTGTATCATTTTCATTCTCTTTGCAGCTTTAGAACCCCGTGCTCAGGACGGTTTTGTCTATACAGCTGTTTATTGCACGGAATGAGCATTTTAAGGGTTGGTTCGGTGGGTTTTTTCAATAATGTTATGTTGTTCCCACTTAGTTGTATTGTGTGTGTAATTTTCGTCGTCTTTGCATGTTCGGAACCCAGTGTTACGGGAGCTTTTTGGCGATAAAAAGGGTTCTGGCCCAGAACAGGTTAATGACAGTGCGTTATTAATCGGTTCTGATTGTTAAAATATTCTCCCCATATGTCTAACTTTTTATGCTGTTTTTAAAAGCAATTGAATTCATTAAAGTTCTGTTCCGGCTTTTACCCCATCCCCAGTATTAGACTTGAGTTGAAAACAAAATAATCGGTTATAAATGACAGTTAATTGTACTATCATTTTCCACGAACGACCAGCTTACATTTTCGTCCTCACTGTCAGATTGAAGATCTTGTAAAATATTAACAAAGGTGTTTTCAAATCATTGTGTTTCTCTCTGACGACTTCCATTTTCAAACCATTTTAGGTCATTGAAAAACTAAAAAAAAAAAAAAATGCTCTGAAGCACCCAAGAAGATTCCTCAGACGCTCTTTCAGTGTCAGATTGAGTTTATGAACACACCCTATATCTTTCTAGAAAATTTGAATCAAAGGATTCTTTTCCTTTTTGGGAAAATAATTCTGTAAACGTGCCTGAGAAGTAATTAGGCTATTTGTATTTAGCTGTATCAATTTACTGTAATGAATTACAATTGACCTATAAAAGAACTGCTTCATTGACACTTCAATACAAAAAGCGGGCATTCCAGGTTTCCCAGGTTGCTTGGAACACATTAATGTGATCTGGCAACAAATTCAATCGGCTAAAAAGGAGAGGAAGGAGCTCAATGTGACATTCCTGGATTTGGCTAATGCACCATTTCGCCACTGGCTTTTACCATGGCAATGGAAGTAATCATTAGGGCATCAAACTGGGTAAAGGTGAGGCAATACCAACAATGTCTGAGAAGCCAGTGAAGAGTCTTGGGAGATAGTACGACGGGGATCTAAAGGACACAGTTTGTGTGGGAGAAGTTAGACAACAAGCAGTGGAAGGGTTGAAGAGCATATACAGCAGTGCTTTACCAGGCAAACTTCAGTGCTTTCAGTTTGGTCTACTGCCGAGGTTGCTGTGGCCACTGACTGTGTATGAGGTTTCTTTGACAACAATAGAGAAGCTGGAAGCTTTAATCAGTTCATACATCAGGAAATGGTTGGGAGTTCCACGCTGCCTCAGCAGAGTGGGACTTTATGGTAAAAGAATACTGCAGCTACCAGTCTCCGCTCTAACCGAGGAGTTTAAGTGCGCTTAGGTCAGACTGAAAATGACATTAGTAGAGTCACGCGACAAATGTATAAGGGAGGCAGCACCTGTGTTGAAAACTGGAAGAAAGTGGACGGCAAAGAAAGCTGTGGAGGATGTAAAGGCTGCCCTTCGAATTGGTGATATCATGGGGCAAGTTCAGCATGGAAGAGGGGGTCTTGGTCTCAGTTCAGCTCCTTGGCCAAGAGTTGCGTCGCACAGTGAAGAACTTATCTGAAGTTATCTGACTGGCTGTGGTTGAGACGGAAAGATTCTGGCTGGGGATCTCAAGCACAATAGAAAAGAAAGAAACGCTGATGTACGGGTAAGTAAGCTGGGCTGAGTTGAGTGGGGGACGGAGTGGGCTGATGCTGGGACACCAGAATCACCATTGACACCTTGAGGTATCGTGGGCTAGTCGACGAAGCACAGAGGATGGAAGGTGCCCACTTGAAGACCCCAGAGATGTACCCTACTTAGCTCAATCCAGACGGTTGTCGTCATGCTGATGCGCTGGGGAGACCGCACTGCGGTTGATCCCCGGAGCCAGCATCGCAGCCGTTGTGTGTGCTGATGAGCTAGGGAGGCAATAAGCCGATCCCTGGAGCCAGCATTACACTTCAGCCATAAACACCAGACAGAAGGATATCTACATCATCATATGGAAGGAAGCGCAAATGGATGGAGACACAGATGGATCACATTAGTTTACTGTAAAGCTGCGTCTTAGTTGGTGCTTATCTTGGCAAGAGCCGAGTTCAAATCAGCATGAAGTTTTAACATCTACTCTCGTGTAATGGAAATCATGTGTTCAAGGAACCTTTTAAAATTGACGTGTTGCAACCATTAAAAAGGTAAAGTTGCTTATCTGAAAACCGTTTTTATTTCTGCTTTGAACACGCCTTTTTAATAATGAATTTCAAATCAAAACATTTTGATGGCAGAGGCGCTTAACATAAAGTTAAAAGTATCAATAAAACTGCACGAGCCATAAAAACAGCAGAACAGTAAGAGTCACATAAGAATGGAAACGATAGCTCATAAATTCATTTTCATTCTTGACAAATTGTAACAGGTGAGGCCCCCAATAGAGCGTTCCACAGTACAAGGGCCCTAGAACTGAACGCTGTACCTGTGTTTTACTTCAGAGCCCTTGGGATCGTAAGGGCCCTTCAGGGCTTCATAGGTTAGCAGCAGGACCTTAAAACCCACTCGTAGACCGCACCAGGAACCCATTTAGGGCTGCTAGCACAGGGTAGATATGTTCACGTGTTTTTGTTCTGTTGGAACCCTGGCCGCAACTAAATAAACATGGATATTAACTTGTGATATGGTTGGTAGAGTAATTAACAAAACAGAGTTATTTTTTTAAAAAAGGTCTGGTTCTCTATGTTATTCAACATAGCAAAATCTGATGCATTTAAATCATTTGTTTCAGATATGGGATAGTTTACAGAGTGTCTCGGATTGAAGTTTTTTTTAACAAGTTGTTACTACCTAGGCAACTGCCTAAACTTGTGCAAAACTACAATTGGGGTAAAGAAATGGCAATAGTGGCCAATCTGGGGGAAACAAGCAAACACAAAATCAGTATAAATATACACTATCAAAACCAAACACAAATGAAACACAGCCACATTATCAACACCAAGCAAATCAAATTATATTGTAACAAGAAACCACAAGCAGCATGCAACAAACATATTCCTTAATCTAATTCATAGCACACAGTTTTAAAAAGATTTAAAACCTTTTCAAACAGTTAAAGCACATGGCTTACCTGAGGTATCCTTCCAAACAAAGCTGCCCCAATGCCACAGGTGTTCTCAGTTTATACAAATAAAATCCAGGGTGCGTCCACCAGAGGGAACTTTAACTTAACCCATTTTCTGCCAAACTGGCCACATAAGTTTGAACTTTTAGTTCCCTTTTTGGATTCTTGGCTCACCTCTTATTCTCATTTGTTTCATTTCATTTTTTATAATGATCAAAAAGATGACATACCAAAATGTTATAGTGTCTTATGAACACCTCCTGTGTCTGCTGGCTTTCATTCCAGCTTAACTCCCAGTTAACTAGACCCTTCATTTCACGGATCATTTTTAATAGCCAATTTAACTAGACCCTTCATTTCACGGATCATTTTTAATAGCCAGTTTAACAGACCCTTCATTTCACGGATCATTTTTAATAGCCATTTTAACAGACCCTTCATTTCACTGATCTTTTTAATAGCCAGTTTAACAGGCCCTTCATTTCACAGATCATTTTTAATTGCCAGTTTATACTTGTTTTCAGCTTTAAAGTTGGAGATTTCAAGTTAGCTATAACATTTTATCAGTCCACTAACTTGAACTCTGCAACTGTTTAGAGCTGAAAAACAATTAAAGGGTCTAATTAAGCCAATTATCAGTTCAATTGTTAATATTAAAGCTTTTCTGACCGTTGGGGATCGCTTTTGTGGCGGGATTTTTTTGACTTGTTCCGAGCAAAAATCAGAAATGTTCAGGAAGGATGAGAGCAGTTGTAAAACCCTGATTCAGACAATATGAAGGATGTTATGCAAATTAAGCGGGTACCTAATTAATATTCGCTCTCAAATGTAATTTACAGTTTATCTTCTCTTGTTTGATTTTGCTCTTACTACTAACTTTATTGTAATTTTAACTGCTTTTATATGTAATGTGATATTTTGTAACAACTGTAAGTCGCCCTGGCTAAGGGCATCTAAGAAATACATTTAAAAAAAAAAGGCTACAGTAAAATAGGAGCTCTCTAAAAATTAACTTTTTTTCCTCTTTGTCCTGATGTACTTGCTTTATTATTGTGTTCTATTAAATGTCTCCTCTCTGCATCTCCTGAAACACGCGTCTGTTTTATTTTTCTCCGCCTTTATTATTATTATGATTTATTTCTTAGCAAACGCCCTTAAGGCACTGACGAGATGGGAGGCATGCCTTGATTTAGTCTTTTCAAATAATGAAGACAGAATAACTAAAACAGAGGTCAGAGAGCCATTGGCAAACTCAGACCACAACATGGTCTCATTTGAAGTGTTTAAGGTCAGAGAGCCATTGGCAAACTCAGACCACAACATGGTCTAATTTGAAATGTTTTTTAAAACCCCAAAAGTAATGACTAAAGTGAAGGTTTACAATTTTAGAAAACCAAACTATGAAGGTATGAAACAGAGACTACCAGACGTAGATTGGAGTAAAATAGAGAAAACATCCACAGAAAAAGGATGGCTGTATTTTAAAAATGTAGTACTAGAGGCGCAAAACAATTACATCCCAAAAGTAGACAAATCTAAATCTAAAACAAAATGGTCAAAATGGTTTAATAGATCAATTAAAAAAAATATTCAGCGAGAAAAGATACTTTACAGAGCGTTTAAAAGGGACCAAAAACAAAGTACACAGAAAGAGTACTTGGAACTGCAAACGCAAGTCAAAAAGGAAGTTAGAAAGGCCAAGAGAGAGATAGAAATCAATATTGCTAAAGGGGCTAAAACCAATTCCAAAATGTTTTTCCAATATTATAACAGCAAGAGAACATTTAAAGACGAGGTTAAATGTCAAAGTGACACAAATGGTAAAATTATAGACGAAAAAAAAAAAAAAAACAGCAAATATATTAAATGATTACTTTTCACTGGTTTTTACAAAGGAGGACACGGACAACATGCCCCATATTTCAACCTGTTCCTATCCAGTTTTAAATAACTTTAGCATAACAGAGGCTGAAGTGTTAAAGGGACTAAGAGCTCTTAAAATAAACAAATCCCCTGGGCCGGATGAGATCCTCCCAATAGTACTCAAAGAAATGAAAGAAGTTATTTACAAACCGCTAACCAAGATCATGCAACACAGTCTCTTGACATAGAGGTTGTACTGACAGACTGGAAAATTGCAAATGTAATACCGATCCACAAAAAGGGAGAGAAAACCGTGCCAGGTAACTACAGACCAATAAGCCTGACTTCTATTATATGTAAACTTATGGAAACTATAATAAGATCCAAAATGGAAAATTACCTTTATGGTAACAATATCCTGGGAGATAGTCAGCGTGGTTTTAGGAAAAGGAGATCATGTCTAGCTAACCTGCTTGATTTTTTTGAGGATGCAACATCGACAATGGATAATTGCAAAGCATACAACATGGTTTATTTAGATTTCCAGAAAGCTTTTGACAAAGTCCCGCATAAAAGATTAATTCTCAAACTGAACACAGCAGGGATTCAAGGAAATGCATGCACATGGATTAGGGAGTGGTTAACATGTAGAAAACAGAAAGTACTGATTAGAGGAGAAACCTCAAAATGGAGCGAGGTAACCAGTGGTGTACAACAGGGATCAGTATTAGGTCCTCTGCTATTCCTAATCTACATTAATGATTTAGATTCTGGTATAGTAAGCAAACACTGTTGCAGCAGCAAAGGTCATTCAAAATGATCTAGACAGCATTCAGAACTGGGCAGACACATGGCAAATTTAATAGAGAAAAATGTAAAATATTGCATGCAGGCAATAAAAATGTGCATATGGGAGATACTGAAATTAAAGACGGGAACTATGAAAAAGACTTAGGAGTTTATGTTGACTCAGAAATGTCTTCATCTAGACAATGTGGGGAAGCTATAAAAAAGGCCAACAAGATGCTCGGATATATTGTGAGGAGTGTTGAATTTAAATCAAGGGAAGTAATGTTAAAACTTTACAATGCATTAGTAAGACCTCACCTAAAATTTGAAGAAGGTATCTATGAAAAGAACTAGGAGTTTATGTTGACTCGAAATGTCTTCATCTAGACAATGTGGGGAAGCTATAAAAAAAAAGGCCAACAAGATGCTTGGATATATTGTGAAAAGTGTTGAATTTAAATCAAATATTGTGTTCAGTTCTGGTCACTTTGTTACAAAAAGGATATTGCTGCTCTAGAAAGAGTGCAAAGAAGAGCAACCAGAATTATCCTGGGTTTAAAAGGCATGTCATATGCAGACAGGCTAAAAGAACTGAATCTATTCAGTCTTGAACAAAGAAGACTACGCAGCGATCTGATTCAAACATTCAAAATCCTAAAAGGTATAGACAATGTCAACCCAGGGGACTTCTTTGACCTGAAAAAAAGAAACAAGGACCAGGTGTCACAAATGGAGATTAGATAAAGGGGCATTCAGAACAGAAAATAAGAGGCACTTTTTTACACGGAGAATTGTGAGGGTCTGGAACCAACTCCCCAGTAATGTTGTTGAAGCTGACACCCTGGGATCCTTCAAGAAGCTGCTTGATGAGATTCTGGGATCAATAAGCTACTAACAACCAAACGAGCCAGATGGGCTGAATGGCCTCCTCTCGTTTGTAAACTTTCTTATGTTCTTTTGTTCTAATACGTATCATTTTGATTGATGATCGCTTGTTGTCAAACGTTATGTTATGCAATAATATTTAACTTAAATGCATTAGTTAGCATCTTCTGAAGGCAGTGGGAAAAGGGTATGAAAGTAAATAAATTGACTTATAGCCTGATCCAGTTTTTTCTCGAAGAAATGGGAAATGTATTACTTATGGGACGGGTACCCTTTAATAATTCAACATGATTAATATACACAAACATTTATGTTGTAATCTAGAAAATATTATAGCGGCCCAGTCAAAAGACAGAGACTTTGGATATTTATAATTGTAAACAGTTGCCTATATGTTTGTGTAGAACAGTCTATGTCTGTGTGTTGGAACTGTGTTAGAGACTGGTTCTGACTTTAGTCCAATCATCAGCGTGCATTGCAGGTTGAGGTTTGGGGCTTGCAGATGTGTGGCGATGGTTGGTCGCCTGGTGTGGGAAAAGTGCGTTCTGCAGGGATTGGAGTGTGTTTGTCGCTCTCACATGTTATTGTGGGGTGTTGGTTGGCTGTGTGGGAGGGCGAAAGAGGGTGGATAAAAGTAACTGCAAAAGCTCTATTCTTTTGGGTCCGGGATTTAAACTTACATTGTGAAGGAACTGAGGTGGTCAAACAGCACTTGCAGCAAGGCTGTTTATCTTTGTCCTTTTTGCAGATTTAAGTTAATCATGCTGATTTTGCAGGGCTGTCCTCATCATAGGTGGAAACATGGGCAAAGCTCCTACAACTCCAGGATTTTCATGTACCTCGTGTAGAGGTGCATGCAAGACTCTGAAAAAAGAATAAATAATGGAGTCACAAATTTTATAAATGTATAATAACTAAAGCATTTAAAATGTGTTAGAAATGTGATTGATTACATTGTACATTGTTTCAAAGTCACACTTAAAATGTGTACCACAACAAAATGCATAGGTTTACAATAAATTGTAACGGTAAATTGTTAAAAAGGAGAGGAAAAAGTCGTCGAAAACCAAAAGCACCAATTAAAATGTATTTACAGGTCAATGTGTGACGCGTTTGGCTTTTAACTTATTTTAATTAGCGGTTCTCATAACGGGGGGCACGGAATGTAGGCTATGGGGGGACGTGAAAACCTTCAGGAAAAAATAGTTACGTCAAACGTATTATGTACTGTAACTGTATATTTGAATGGCTGTGTTTGAATAAAATCTTTACAGTTCTTATTTAAGGAGTTTAACGTAGTTTTTGGTACTTGGGGGTGGGTGTTGTGACGTAATTACCCAGACACCATAAATTGAGTCCCGCCCAAATATCCTTCCCTCTTTGCAGTCACCCTCCTTTCAAAAGCACATTCTGTCGCTCTCCACTCCAGAGCTGCGGACTCCGTCCACTTGTGACCCGTTGGCGCCTCAATCTCCATTATGTGGGTGACGTCACTCGCACACAGACACTCACGCAGGCAGGCAGGCAAGTCTGCCAGTGAAACAGACATTCATTCACGCACGCAGCAGTACACGAAACAGGTACGCTTTATATGGTGTCAGACACGCCTAACTTACTGTTTCATTTCATGCAGTCAGATTATATATATATATATATATATATATATATATATATATATATATATATATATATATATATAAATGTATATAATATTGTTTTTGCTCACATAATCAATTACTAAATCCTGCAAACACTTGTACCTGCCTCATAGGCAGTAACCGGATGTTATGGAGTTTCGTATTAACTTGAAGGGAGGGAAGGCGGTCAGAATTCTCAATTTGAAAATCACAACATTCTTCTCAGACGCCGCTTGATTTTCTTGGCCCGCTAAACTCCACCTATGACGTTTTTTCGATTTTTTCATCTGCGCTTTAGGGCTTTGGCAACTTTTAGTGTCAATCTTACCTTTTCTGATTTGAGTGAACTATTTACACTTATTTAATTTAAATGTATTTGCTAGCAATTCTTTCGAATATACAATATTCAATTTTTGTTTTTATATAGCGGCTAAACATTAAAAGTTTCCTCAAAGCGCGGTTCAGGAGAAAAATAAATACAAATAAAACAGAATCTTAATTCTTAAAAGTAACACAAGAAATGAATACATTGGTATAAATACATTAGTAAAGAGCAGTAAAAACTTAGGCTAACAACAATAGGTAGCGTTATTATTTCTACCAGCAAATTAAAATATTGGCTATATATATAAGAACATAAGAACATAAGAAAGTTTACATATATAAAGTGTAAAGGGATTTAATTACCACCCGCTTTCCTCCAAGTCTGGAACGCCTCTGACAATTATACTGAGATTTTCTCGAGGCAGAGACGCACGAGACATGTTGAACTGCCTATTTTAAAATGGTTCTTTAAAAGAACCCTTTGACTTGAGAATGAAAACGGTTCTATATGAAACCACTGAATGCTGTAAAGAAACCTTAAAGGGTGCAAAGAACCATTTTCTCTCTGGTGTAGCTACGCCCCTGGACTGATGGTATTCTGCCGACGCAAAAAAAACACACACACCACACCTGAAGAGAAGCAGTCTTAATTACAGTAATACAGTATTAGGGGATGGGGTAAAAGCCGGAACGAGACTGAACGGTACTTTAATGAATTCCATTGCTTAAAAAACAGCATAAAACGTTAGACATATGAGGAGAATATTTTAACAAATCAGACATCTTTCATTTCCCATTGCGTGCAATAAACAGCTTGATTAATAAAGCTGCCCAGAAGACGAAAAATAAGATACACATAATACAGTGAGTAACATACTTACAAAAACTGTCTGAAGTGTTAACCGACCTTTAATTGCCGCTTCACTGTATGAAATGGGTTAATATGAATTGATCTACTGCACATTCAAATAATAGGTATTCAGCGAAAAATGGCACTTTACAGAGCGTTTAAAATGGACCAAAAACAAAGTACACAGAAAGAATACTTGGAACTGCAAACACAAGTCAAAAAGGAAGTTAGAAAGGCCAAGAGAGAGATAGAAATCAATATTGCTAAGGGGCTAAAACCAATTCCAAAATGTTTTCCAATATTATAACAGCAAGAGAACATTCAAAGAGGGGGTTAAATGTCTAAGAGACACACATGGCAAAATCATAGATGAAGAAAAAAATAGCAAATATATTAAATGATTACTTTTCACCCATTTTTACAAAGGAGGACACGGACAACATGCCCGACATGTCGACCTGTTCCTATCCAATTTTAAATAACTTTAGCATAATAGAGGTAGAAGTGTTAAAGGGACTAAGAGCTCTTAAAATAAACAAATCCCCTAGGCCTGATGAGATCCTCCCAATAGTACTCAAAGAAATGAAAGAAGTTATTTACAAACCGCTAACCAAGATCAAGCAACAGTCTCTTGACACGGTTGTACCGACAGACTGGAAAATAGCAAACGTAATACCGATCCACAAAAAGGGAGACAAAACCAAACCAGGTAACTATAGACCAATAAGCCTGACTTCTATGATATGTAAACTTATGGAAACTATAATAAGATTCAAAATGGAACATTACCTGTATGGTAACAATATCCTGGGAGACAGTCAGCATGGTTTTAGGAAAGGGAGATTGTGTCTAACTAACCTACTTGACTTTTTTGAGGATGCAACATTGAAAATGGATAATTGCAAAGCATACAACGTGGTTTATTTAGATTTCCAGAAAGCTTTTGACAAAGTCCCACATAAAAGATTAATTCTCAAACTGAACGCAGTAGGGATTCAAGGAAATGCATGTACATGGATTAGGGAGTGGTTAACAAGTAGAAAACAGAAAGTATTGATTAGAGGAGAAACCTCAAAATGGAGTGAGGTAACCAGTGGTGTACCACAGGGATCAGTATTAGGTCCTCTACTATTCCTAATCTACATTAATGATTTCGATTCTGGTATAGCAAGCAAACTTGTTAAATTTGCAGACGACACAAAAATAGAAGGAGTGGCAAACACTGTTACAGCAGCAAAGGTCATTCAAAATGATCTAGAAGCGTGTGCTAAAATGACTATAGAAGCGTGTGCTAAAATGACTAATTAATAATAATGAATTATTAAGAGGCAGAACTGCTTGATGCAGAAACTCCAGACCGCACCCAAATTCCCATTGAGAACGGGTAATAACCATTCGTTTTGACTGCTATGGCTTAATATTGTTTGGTACTGTACTGGAAGTTAAATAAAGGTTTTGTTGATTGATGGGCTACACTTGCATCAAGTGTCTGATTTATTACTAACACCTTCCAGGAATATTCTAAAACATTTGTGAGGTTTAAAAATCTTACACTCTTGAAAGGTATTCCAAGAAACCGTATTTCAGGGTTCCAAATAGTATACAGCTCGCCAAATAATCCGGGCACCTCCTCAGCACGCGTACTGGGACCAGCGACCCTTCGCGGGGTCCCAGCTGCACGCCAAATGTCCCTGGCACCTCCCCACCACGCGAACGGGGCCCAGGGACCCCGGGAGGGGCCCCATCGGCTTCCCAAAGGGTCCCTGGCAACTCCCCAGCACGCGCAGGGGTCCCAGCGGCTTGCCAAATAGTCTGTGACCCCTCCCCAGCATGCGCACAGGCCCCTGATACCCTGCACGGGGTCCAAGCGGTTCACCAAATGGTCCCTGGCACCTACACAGTGCGCTCACGGGGGGGGCCCAGCAACCCCGCTCGGGGTCCCAGCTGCTCGCCAGAGAGTCCCTGGCACCTCACCAGCATGCGCACGGGCCCCAACGACCCCGCGTAGGGTCCCAGTGGCTCCCCAAATGGTCCCTGGCACCTCCCCAGCACAGGCACGGGCCCCAGCAACCCCGCGCCGGGTCCCAGCAGCTTGCCAAATGGTCCCTGGCACCTCCCCAGCACGCGCACTGGGACCCGCGACCCTGCGCTGGGTCCCAGCTGCAAGCCAAATGGTCCCTGGCACCTCCCCAGCACGTAAACGGGGCCCAGGGACCCCGGGGAGGGGCCCCAGCGGCTTCCCAAAGTGTCCCTGGCAACTCCCCAGTACACGCAGGGGTCCCAGCATCGCCAAAGAGTCCCTGGCACCTCACCAGCATGCGCACTGGCCCCAACGACACCGCGTAGGGTCCCAGCGGCTCGCCAAATGGTCCCTGGCACCTCCCCAGCGCACGCACATGTACCAGCTACCCCATGCGGGGTCCCAACAGCTCGCCTAACCGTCCCTGGCGCCTCCCCAGCACGCGCACAGGCCCCAGTGACTCCGCACTGGGTCCCAGCTGCTCGCCAAATGGACCTGGCACCTCACCAGCACGCACACGGGCACCAGCGAGCCCGCGCGGTGTCCCAGCTGCACACCAAATGGTCCTTGGCACCACCCCAGCACGCGAACAGGGCCCAAGGACCCCGGGGGGGGGCCCAGAGGCTTCCCAAAGGGTCCCTTGCACCTCCCCAGCACGTGCACGGGTCCCAGCGACTTCGCACAGGGTCCCAGCGGCTTGCCAAATAGTCCGTGGCCCCTCCCCAGCGTGCTCACGGGGCCCAGTGACCCTGCACGGGGGTCCCAAATACTCGCCAAAGAGACTCTGGCACCTCACCAGAACGCGCATGTGCCCCAATGGCCCCGTGTAGGGTCCCAGCGACAAGCCCAGCGACCCCGTACGGCGTCCAAGCTGCTCGCGAAATGATCCCTGGCACCTCCCGAGCACGCGCATGGGCCCCAGTGACCCCGTGCGGAGTCCAAGCGGCTCGCCAAATGCTCCCTGGCACCTACACAGCGCACTCACAGGGCCCAGCGACCCCGCTCTGGGTCCCAGCGGCTCGCCAAATGGTCTGTGGCGCCTCCCCAGCGCTCGCAAGGGCCCCAGAGACCCTGTGCAGGATTCGTGCGGCTCGCCAATCGGTCCCTGGCACCTCCCCAGCACATGCACGGGCCCCAGTGACTTCGCGTTGGGTCCCAGCGGCTTGCCAAATGTACACCGGCACATCCCCTGCGCGCGCACGGGCCCCAGCGACTTCGCGTGGTGTCCCAGCTGCACGCCAAATGGTCCCTGGCACCTCCCCAGCACGCGAACGGGGCCCAAGGACCCCGGGAGGGGCCCCAGAGGCTTCCCAAAGGGTCCCTTGCACCTCCCCAGCACACGCACGTGTCCCAGCGACTTCGCACAGGGTCCCAGCGGCTTGCCAAATAGTCCGTGGCCCCTCCCCTGTGCGCGCACAGGCCCCTGAGACCCTGTGGTTCAGGGTTCCCCTGGCACCTGGCTCACGCACGGGCCCCAGCGACGGTCCCTGGCACCTCCCAGTGAGCAAAGGGATTCCACCTAGCCTTGGGGCCCCAGCGACCAAATGGGGTCCCAGTGGCTGGCCCCAAATGGGTCCCAGCGGCTGGCCAAATGGCCCCTCCCCCAGTGAGCAAAGGGATTCCAGTAACCTAGCGACTTGGTGTGGGGTCCCAGCAGCTCGCCAAAGAGTCCTTGGCACCTCCCCAGCACGCGCACGGACCCCAACGACCCCGTGCGGAGTCCCAACTGCTCGCCAAATGATCCCTGGCACCTCCCCAGTGCGTGCACAGGGCCCAGCAACCCAGCTTGGGGTCCCAGCGGCTCGCCAAACGGTCCCTGGCACCTCCCCAGCACGCGCACAGTCCCTAGCGACCCCGTGCGAAGTTCCTGCGGCTCGTCAAATGGTCCCTGGCACATCCCCAGCGAACGCACGGTCTCCCGCGACCTAGCGCAGGGTCCCAGCGGCTGCCAAATGGTCGCTGGCACCTCCCCAGCCCGCGCACAGGCCCCAGCGACCCCCAGCGGGGTGTCCGTGGCTTGCCAAATGGTCCACGGCACCTCCCCAGCACACGCACGGGCCCCAGCGACCCCGCGCGTGGTCCCAGTCGATCGCCAAATGGTCCCTGGCACCTCCCCAGCATGAGCACAGGGCCCAGTGACCCCGCGCGCGGTACCAGCGACATGCCAAACGGTCCCAGGCACCTCCCCAGCATGTGCACGTGGCCCAGCGACCCCGTGCGGGGTCCCAGTGGCTCGTCAAATGGTCCCTGGCCCCTACCCGGCACGCGCACAGGGCCCAGCTACTCCGCAAGGGGTCTGAGTGGCTCACCAAATGGCCCCTGGCCCCGCCCCAGCACGCACACAGAGCCCAGCGTCCCCGCACGGGGTCCCAGTAGCACGCCAAACGGTCCCTGGCACCTCCCCAGCACGCACATCGGGCCCAGCGTCACTGCGCGGGGTCCCAGCAGCTCACCAAATGGTCCCTGTCACCTCCCCAGCACGCAGACGGGCAACAGCGACTTCATTCGGGGTCCCAGGGGCTCACCAAATGGTCCCTGGCCCATCTCCAGCACGCTCACCAAATGGCCCAGTGACTGCGGGCAACAGCGACTTCATGGGGTCCCAGCGGCACACCAAACGGTCACTGGCATCTTCCACAGCACGCTTCACAGGTCCCAGGGTCCCAGGGTCCCAGCCAATCTCTGGCTCTTGACGCCAAATGGTCCCTGGAACCTCCCCAGCGCGTGCACAGGGCCCAGCGACCCTGCACGGGGGTCCCAAATACTCGCCAAAGAGACTCTGGCACCTCACCAGAACGCGCATGTGCCCCAATGGCCCCGTGTAGGGTCCCAGCGACAAGCTCAGCGACCCCGTACGGCGTCCAAGCTGTTCGCGAAATGATCCCTGGCACCTCCCGAGCACGCGCATTGGCCCCAGCGACCCCATGCGGAGTCCAAGCGGCTCGCCAAATGCTCCCTGGCACCTACACAGCGCGCTCACAGGGCCCAGCGACCCCGCTCTGGGTCCCAGCTGACTCGCCAAATGGTCTGTTAAGCCTCCCAGGCGCTGTAAAGAACTAGCGACTTTGTCTGGGGTCCAGCGGCTGGCCAAATAATACCTGGCCCCTCCCAGTGAGCAAAGGCATTCCAATAACCAGCGGGTTCCCAGCGGCATGCTGGCCAAATGATACCTGGCCCTTCCCCAGTGAGCAAAGGCATTCCAGCAACCCCGCGCGGTTCCCAGCGGCATGCTAAACGGTCCCTGGCACCTACACAGCACAGGCCCAGCGGACCCCCGCCAAAGACCCGATCCCCAGCGGCGGACCCCACCCCGTGCTGCTCGCCTATTGGATCCTTGGCACCTCCCAGTGCGTGCAGGGGCCCCAACAACCCAGCGGCAGGCGGTCCCTGGCACCTCCCAACAGTCCTAAGGCCCGTCCCTGGCACCTCCCAACCAAATGGTCCCTGGCAACCCAGCTGACATTCGGTCTCCGCACCTCCGACCTGGCGCAGGGTCCCAGCGGCGCGGGTTCCGGCTCGGGTCAAATGGTCCTAGCACATCCCAGCCGAACGCATCGTCTCCCCGCGACCCCCGCAGGGTCCCCAGCGGCTGCCAAATGGTCGCTGGCACCCCCAGCGACCCCAGCGACCCCCCAGCGGGTGTCCGTGTGCCAAATGGTCCACGGCACCTCCCAGCACACGCACGGGCTGGCGACCCCAGCGTGGTCCCAGTCGATCGCCAAATGGTCCCTGGCACCTCCCCAGCATGAGCACAGGGCCCAGTGACCCCGCGCGCGGTACCAGCGACATGCCAAACGGTCCCAGGCACCTCCCCAGCATGTGCCACGCGTGGCCCAGCGACTCACCAAATGGTCCCTAGTCCCAGGTGGCGGAAGTGTCCGTCAAAAATGGTCCCTGGCCCCTACCCGCACGCGCACAGGGCCCAGCTACTCCGACCCAGCAGCAAAGGGGTCTGAGTGGCTCACCAAATGGCCCCTGGCCCCGCCCCAGCACGCACACAGAGCCCAGCGTCCCCGCACGGGGTCCCAGTAGCACGCCAAACGGTCCCTGGCACCTCCCCAGCACGCACATCGGGCCCAGCGTCACTGCGCGGGGTCCCAGCAGCTCACCAAATGGTCCCTGTCACCTCCCCAGCACGCAGACGGGCAACAGCGACTTCATTCGGGGTCCCAGGGGCTCACCAAATGGTCCCTGGCCCATCTCCAGCACGCGCTCGGGGCCCAGTGACTGCGGGTGGGGTCCCAGCGGCACGCCAAACGGTCACTGGCATCTTCACAGCACGCGCACGGGTCCCAGCGACCCAGCGCGGGGTCTCTGCGGCTCGCCAAATGGTCCCTGGAACCTCCCCAGCGCGTGCACAGGGCCCAGCGACCCTGCACGGGGGTCCCAAATACTCGCCAAAGAGACTCTGGCACCTCACCAGAACGCGCATGTGCCCCAATGGCCCCGTGTAGGGTCCCAGCGACAAGCTCAGCGACCCCGTACGGCGTCCAAGCTGTTCGCGAAATGATCCCTGGCACCTCCCGAAACATCGCCAAGAGGCCCCAGTGACCCCGTGCGGAGTCCAAGCGGCTCGCCAAATGCTCCCTGGCACCTACACAGCGCACTCACAGGGCCCAGCGACCCCGCTCTGGGTCCCAGCGGCTCGCCAAATGGTCTGTGGCGCCTCCCCAGCGCTCGCAAGGGCCCCAGGGAGTGGTTAACATGTAGAAAACAGAAAGTACTGATTAGAGGAGAAACCTCAAAATGGGCGGGTAACCAGTGGTGTACAACAGGGATCAGTATTAGGTCCTCTGCTATTCCTAATCTACATTAATGATTTAGATTCTGGTATAGTAAGCAAACACTGTTGCAGCAGCAAAGGTCATTCAAAATGATCTAGACAGCATTCAGAACTGGGCAGACACATGGCAAATTTAATAGAGAAAAATGTAAAATATTGCATGCAGGCAATAAAAATGTGCATATGGGAGATACTGAAATTAAAGACGGGAACTATGAAAAAGACTTAGGAGTTTATGTTGACTCAGAAATGTCTTCATCTAGACAATGTGGGGAAGCTATAAAAAAGGCCAACAAGATGCTCGGATATATTGTGAGGAGTGTTGAATTTAAATCAAGGGAAGTAATGTTAAAACTTTACAATGCATTAGTAAGACCTCACCTAAAATTTGAAGAAGGTATCTATGAAAAAGAACTAGGAGTTTATGTTGACTCGGAAATGTCTTCATCTAGACAATGTGGGGAAGCTATAAAAAAAAAGGCCAACAAGATGCTTGGATATATTGTGAAAAGTGTTGAATTTAAATCAAATATTGTGTTCAGTTCTGGTCACTTTGTTACAAAAAGGATATTGCTGCTCTAGAAAGAGTGCAAAGAAGAGCAACCAGAATTATCCTGGGTTTAAAAGGCATGTCATATGCAGACAGGCTAAAAGAACTGAATCTATTCAGTCTTGAACAAAGAAGACTACGCAGCGATCTGATTCAAACATTCAAAATCCTAAAAGGTATAGACAATGTCAACCCAGGGGACTTCTTTGACCTGAAAAAAAGAAACAAGGACCAGGTGTCACAAATGGAGATTAGATAAAGGGGCATTCAGAACAGAAAATAAGAGGCACTTTTTACACGGAGAATTGTGAGGGTCTGGAACCAACTCCCAGTAATGTTGTTGAAGCTGACACCCTGGGATCCTTCAAGAAGCTGCTTGATGAGATTCTGGGATCAATAAGCTACTAACAACCAAACGAGCCAGATGGGCTGAATGGCCTCCTCTCGTTTGTAAACTTTCTTATGTTCTTTTGTTCTAATACGTATCATTTTGATTGATGATCGCTTGTTGTCAAACGTTATGTTATGCAATAATATTTAACTTAAATGCATTAGTTAGCATCTTCTGAAGGCAGTGGGAAAAGGGTATGAAAGTAAATAAATTGACTTATAGCCTGATCCAGTTTTTTCTCGAAGAAATGGGAAATGTATTACTTATGGGACGGTACCCTTTAATAATTCAACATGATTAATATACACAAACATTTATGTTGTAATCTAGAAAATATTATAGCGGCCCAGTCAAAAGACAGAGACTTTGGATATTTATAATTGTAAACAGTTGCCTATGTGTTTGTGTAGAACAGTCTATGTCTGTGTGTTAGTCCAATCATCAGCGTGCATTGCAGGTTGAGGTTTGGGGCTTGCAGATGTGTGGCGATGGTTGGTCGCCTGGTGTGGGAAAAGTGCGTTCTGCAGGGATTGGAGTGTGTTTGTCGCTCTCACATGTTATTGTGGGGTGTTGGTTGGCTGTGTGGGAAGGCGAAAGAGGGTGGATAAAAGTAACTGCAAAAGCTCTATTCTTTTGGGTCCGGGATTTAAACTTACATTGTGAAGGAACTGAGGTGGTCAAACAGCACTTGCAGCAAGGCTGTTTATCTTTGTCCTTTTTGCAGATTTAAGTTAATCATGCTGATTTTGCAGGGCTGTCCTCATCATAGGTGGAAACATGGGCAAAGCTCCTACAACTCCAGGATTTTCATGTACCTCGTGTAGAGGTGCATGCAAGACTCTGAAAAAAGAATAAATAATGGAGTCACAAATTTTATAAATGTATAATAACTAAAGCATTTAAAATGTGTTAGAAATGTGATTGATTACATTGTACATTGTTTCAAAGTCACACTTAAAATGTGTACCACAACAAAATGCATAGGTTTACAATAAATTGTAACGGTAAATTGTTAAAAAGGAGAGGAAAAAGTCGTCGAAAACCAAAAGCACCAATTAAAATGTATTTACAGGTCAATGTGTGACGCGTTTGGCTTTTAACTTATTTTAATTAGCGGTTCTCATAACGGGGGGCACGGAATGTAGGCTATGGGGGGACGTGAAAACCTTCAGGAAAAAATAGTTACGTCAAACGTATTATGTACTGTAACTGTATATTTGAATGGCTGTGTTTGAATAAAATCTTTACAGTTCTTATTTAAGGAGTTTAACGTAGTTTTTGGTACTTGGGGGTGGGTGTTGTGACGTAATTACCCAGACACCATAAATTGAGTCCCGCCCAAATATCCTTCCCTCTTTGCAGTCACCCTCCTTTCAAAAGCACATTCTGTCGCTCTCCACTCCAGAGCTGCGGACTCCGTCCACTTGTGACCCGTTGGCGCCTCAATCTCCATTATGTGGGTGACGTCACTCGCACACAGACACTCACGCAGGCAGGCAGGCAAGTCTGCCAGTGAAACAGACATTCATTCACGCACGCAGCAGTACACGAAACAGGTACGCTTTATATGGTGTCAGACACGCCTAACTTACTGTTTCATTTCATGCAGTCAGATTATATATATATATATATATATATATATATATATATATATATATATATATATATAAAATGTATAATGTTTTTTGCTCACATAATCAATTACTAAATCCTGCAAACACTTGTACCTGCCTCATAGGCAGTAACCGGATGTTATGGAGTTTCAGATTAACTTGAAGGGAGGAAGGCGGTCAGAATTCTCAATTTGAAAATCACAACATTCTTCTCAGACGCCGCTTGATTTTCTTGGCCCGCTAAACTCCACCTATGACGTTTTTTCGATTTTTTCATCTGCGCTTTAGGGCTTTGGCAACTTTTAGTGTCAATCTTACCTTTTCTGATTTGAGTGAACTATTTACACTTATTTAATTTAAATGTATTTGCTAGCAATTCTTTCGAATATACAATATTCAATTTTTGTTTTTATATAGCGGCTAAACATTAAAAGTTTCCTCAAAGCGCGGTTCAGGAGAAAAATAAATACAAATAAAACAGAATCTTAATTCTTAAAAGTAACACAAGAAATGAATACATTGGTATAAATACATTAGTAAAGAGCAGTAAAAAACTTAGGCTAACAACAATAGGTAGCGTTATTATTTCTACCAGCAAATTAAAATATTGGCTATATATATAAGAACATAAGAACATAAGAAAGTTTACATATATAAAGTGTAAAGGGATTTAATTACCACCCGCTTTCCTCCAAGTCTGGAACGCCTCTGACAATTATACTGAGATTTTCTCGAGGCAGAGACGCACGAGACATGTTGAACTGCCTATTTTAAAATGGTTCTTTAAAAGAACCTTTGACTTGAGAATGAAAACGGTTCTATATGAAACCACTGAATGCTGTAAAGAAACCTTAAAGGGTGCAAAGAACCATTTTCTCTCTGGTGTAGCTACGCCCCTGGACTGATGGTATTCTGCCGACGCAAAAAAAACACACACACCACACCTGAAGAGAAGCAGTCTTAATTACAGTAATACAGTATTAGGGGATGGGGTAAAAGCCGGAACGAGACTGAACGGTACTTTAATGAATTCCATTGCTTAAAAAACAGCATAAAACGTTAGACATATGAGGAGAATATTTTAACAAATCAGACATCTTTCATTTCCCATTGCGTGCAATAAACAGCTTGATTAATAAAGCTGCCCAGAAGACGAAAAATAAGATACACATAATACAGTGAGTAACATACTTACAAAAACTGTCTGAAGTGTTAACCGACCTTTAATTGCCGCTTCACTGTATGAAATGGGTTAATATGAATTGATCTACTGCACATTCAAATAATAGGTATTCAGCGAAAAATGGCACTTTACAGAGCGTTTAAAATGGACCAAAAACAAAGTACACAGAAAGAATACTTGGAACTGCAAACACAAGTCAAAAAGGAAGTTAGAAAGGCCAAGAGAGAGATAGAAATCAATATTGCTAAGGGGGCTAAAACCAATTCCAAAATGTTTTTCCAATATTATAACAGCAAGAGAACATTCAAAGAGGGGGTTAAATGTCTAAGAGACACACATGGCAAAATCATAGATGAAGAAAAAAATAGCAAATATATTAAATGATTACTTTTCACCCATTTTTACAAAGGAGGACACGGACAACATGCCCGACATGTCGACCTGTTCCTATCCAATTTTAAATAACTTTAGCATAATAGAGGTAGAAGTGTTAAAGGGACTAAGAGCTCTTAAAATAAACAAATCCCCTAGGCCTGATGAGATCCTCCCAATAGTACTCAAAGAAATGAAAGAAGTTATTTACAAACCGCAACCAAGATCAAGCAACAGTCTCTTGACACGGTTGTACCGACAGACTGGAAAATAGCAAACGTAATACCGATCCACAAAAAGGGAGACAAAACCAAACCAGGTAACTATAGACCAATAAGCCTGACTTCTATGATATGTAAACTTATGGAAACTATAATAAGATTCAAAATGGAACATTACCTGTATGGTAACAATATCCTGGGAGACAGTCAGCATGGTTTTAGGAAAGGAGATTTGTCTAACTAACCTACTTGACTTTTTTGAGGATGCAACATTGAAAATGGATAATTGCAAAGCATACAACGTGGTTTATTTAGATTTCCAGAAAGCTTTTGACAAAGTCCCACATAAAAGATTAATTCTCAAACTGAACGCAGTAGGGATTCAAGGAAATGCATGTACATGGATTAGGGAGTGGTTAACAAGTAGAAAACAGAAAGTATTGATTAGAGGAGAAACCTCAAAATGGAGTGAGGTAACCAGTGGTGTACCACAGGGATCAGTATTAGGTCCTCTACTATTCCTAATCTACATTAATGATGTCGATTCTGGTATAGCAAGCAAACTTGTTAAATTTGCAGACGACACAAAAATAGAAGGAGTGGCAAACACTGTTACAGCAGCAAAGGTCATTCAAAATGATCTAGAAGCGTGTGCTAAAATGACTATAGAAGCGTGTGCTAAAATGACTAATTAATAATAATGAATTATTAAGAGGCAGAACTGCTTGATGCAGAAACTCCAGACCGCACCCAAATTCCCATTGAGAACGGGTAATAACCATTCGTTTTGACTGCTATGGCTTAATATTGTTTGGTACTGTACTGGAAGTTAAATAAAGGTTTTGTTGATTGATGGGCTACACTTGCATCAAGTGTCTGATTTATTACTAACACCTTCCAGGAATATTCTAAAACATTTGTGAGGTTTAAAAATCTTACACTCTTGAAAGGTATTCCAAGAAACCGTATTTCAGGGGTTCCAAATAGTATACAGCTCGCCAAATAATCCCGGGCACCTCCTCAGCACGCGTACTGGGACCAGCGACCCTTCGCGGGGTCCCAGCTGCACGCCAAATGTCCCTGGCACCTCCCCACCACGCGAACGGGGCCCAGGGACCCCGGGAGGGGCCCCATCGGCTTCCCAAAGGGTCCCTGGCAACTCCCCAGCACGCGCAGGGGTCCCAGCGGCTTGCCAAATAGTCTGTGACCCCTCCCCAGCATGCGCACAGGCCCCTGATACCCTGCACGGGGTCCAAGCGGTTCACCAAATGGTCCCTGGCACCTACACAGTGCGCTCACGGGGGCCCAGCAACCCCGCTCGGGGTCCCAGCTGCTCGCCAGAGAGTCCCTGGCACCTCACCAGCATGCGCACGGGCACCAACGACCCCGCGTGGGGTCCCAGTGGCTCCCCAAATGGTCCCTGGCACCTCCCCAGCACAGGCACGGGCCCCAGCAACCCCAGCCGGGTCCCAGCAGCTTGCCAAATGGTCCCTGGCACCTCCCAGCACGCCGCACTGGGACCCAGCGACCCTGCGCTTGGGTCCCAGCTGCAAACCAAATGGTCCCTGGCACCTCCCCAGCACGTAACGGGGCCCAGGGACCCCGGGGGGGCCCCAGCGGCTTCCAAAGTGTCCTGGCAACTCCCAGAACGCAGGGGTCCCAGCATCGCCAAAGAGTCCCTGGCACCACCAGCATGCCCACTGGCCCCAACGACACCGCACCAGGGGGTCCCAGCGCTCGCCAAATGGTCCCTGGCACCTCCCCCAGCGCGCGCACATGGGGCCCCAGCTACCCCCAAATGGGTCCCAACAGCTCGCACCCGCCCCTGGCGCCCCCCAGCACGCACCAGGCCCCAGTGACCATGACTGGGTCCCAGCTGCTCGCCAAATGGACCTGGCACCTCACCAGCACGCACACGGGCACCAGCGAGCCTGCCAGGTCCCAGCTGCTGCACCAAATGGTCCTTGGCACCACCAGCACGCAGAACGGGGCCCAGTGACCCTGCAATAGGGGGCCCAGAGGGTCCCTTTCCCAGCACCTCCCCAGCACGGCATCGGGTCCCAGCGACTTCAAGACAGGGTCCCAGCGGCTTGTCAAATGGTCCGTGGCACCTCCCCAGCGTGCTGCACGGGCCCAGTGACCCCAAGGGGTCCCAAATACCGCCAAAAGAGACTCTGGCACCTTGAACGCCCCAGCAATGGCCCTGCAGTAGGGGTCAGCGACAGCCCCAGGGCCCCCAGACGTCCTGGGCGGCAGCTGCTCAAGGAATGATCCCTGGCACCTCCCGAACATGCACGCCCCAGTGACAGGCCCCAGTGACCCCGTGGGGTCCAAGCGGCTGGCCAAATGTCCCTGGCACCTCCCACAGCACACTCACGGGGCCCAGCGGCCCGCTCTGGGTCCCAGTGGCTGGCCAAATGGTCCTGGCCCCTCCCCAGTGAGCAAGGGCCCCAGAGACCCTGTGCAGGGTCCCAGCAGCTCGCCAAATGGTCCCTGGCACCTCCCAGCACATGCACGGGCCCCAGTGACTTTGTTGGGTCCCAGCGGCTTGCCAAATGTACCTGGCACCTCCCCAGTGAGCAAGGCATTCCAGCAACCCCGCCCAGCTCGTGTCCCAGCTGCATGCCAAATGGTCCCTGGCACCTCCCCAGCACGCGAACGGGCCCAGGACCCGGGAGGGCCCCAGAGGCTTCCCAAAGGGTCCCTTGGCACCTCCCCAGCACACGCACGGACCCCAACGACCCCCAACAGGGTCCCAACTGCTCGCCAAATGATCCCTGGCACCTCCCCAGTCTTGTGCACAGGGCCCAGACCCTGTGCGGGTCCCAGTGGCTCGCCAAACGGTCCCTGGCACCTCCCCAGCACACGCACGGGCCCCAGCGACTTCGTATGGGGTCCCAGTGGCTGGCCAAATGATACCTGGCCCCTCCCCAGTGAGCAAAGGGATTCCACCTAGCGACGGTGCAGGGTCCCAGCAGCTAAACCAAATGTTCCCTGGCACCCCCCAGCACGCCACAGGCCCCAGCGACTTTGCAGGGGTCCCAGCTGGCTGGCCAAATGGTCCCTGGCCCCTCCCAGCACACACGGGCCCCAGCAACCCCGCTGTTCCCAGTCGGCATGCCAAATGGTCCCTGGCACCTCCCAGCATGAGCACGGGGCCCAGTGACCCGCACGGCGTCCAGCGACTGCCAAAGAGTCCTTGGCACCTCCCCAGCACGCGCATACGGACCCAACGACCCGTCGCGGGGTCCCAACTGCTCGCCAAATGATCCCTGGCACCTCCCGCACGCCGTGCACAGGGCCCAGCTACTCAGCAAGGGGTCCCAGTGGCTCACCAAATGGCCCCTGGCCCCTCCCCAGCACGCACAGTCCCCAGCGACCCGTGCGGGGTTCCTGCACGCCAAATGGTCCCTGGCACATCCCCAGCACGCACGGGTCTCCCAGCGACCCAGCGCAGGGTCCCAGCAGCTGCCAAATGGTCCCTGGCACCTCCCAGCACGCAGACAGGCCCCAGCGACCCCATTCGGGGTCCGTGGCTCACCAAATGGTCCACGGCCCCTCCCCAGCACGCCGGGGCCCAGTGACCCCGGGGTGGGTCCCAGTCGCACGCCAAATGGTCCCTGGCACCTCCCAGCATGAGCACAGGTCCCAGTGACCCAGCTGGGTCAGCGACATGCCAAACGGTCCCAGGCACCTCCCCAGCATGCACAGGGCCCAGCGACCACGGGGGTCCCAAAATACCGCCAAAAGGGTCCCTGGCACCACCAGAACAAATGGTCCCTGGCCCAGCGACCCGCACGCCCCAGCTACACAGGGCCATTCTCCCAAGGGGTCTGAGTGGCTCACCAAATGGCCCCTGGCACCTCCCCAGCACGCACATTGGCCCCAGCGACCCACGCGGGTCCCAGCAGCTCGCCAAATGTGTCCCTGGCACCTCCCAGCACTCACATCGGGCCCAGCCGACCCGGTCTGGGGTCCCAGCAGCTCACCAAATGGTCCCTGTCACCTCCCCAGCACGCAAGGGCCCCAGCGACTTCATTCGGGGTCCCAGGGGCTCACCAAATGGTCCCTGGCCCATCTCCAGTGAGCAAAGGGCCCAGCAACTGCGGGTGGGGTCCCAGCGGCATGCTAAATGGTCCCTGGCACCTTCACACGCGCACGGGGCCCAGCGACCCAGCCCGGGGTCCCCTTCTCGCCAAATGGTCCCTGGCACCTCCCCAGCACGCGTGCACAGGACCCCAACGACCCCGCGGGGTCCCAACTGCTCGCCAAAAGAGACCTGGCACCTCCCCAGGAACGCCAAAGGGGCACCAATGGCAACCCAGCGCTGGGATCCCAGTGCTGCTCGCCAAATGATCCCTGGCACCTCCCCAGCACGCGACACTCCCCAGCGACCCCGTCGCGGTTCCAGCGGCTCGCCAAATGGTCCCCTGGCACCTCCACAGCGCGCTCGACGGGCCCCAGACCCCGCTCAGGGTCCCAGCGGGCTCAAATGGTCGCTGGCACCTCCCCAGCCCTTCGCACAGGCCCCAGCGACCCAGCAGCGGGTGTCCGTGGCTCGCCAAATGGTCCCTAGCACCTCCCCAGCACATGCCCAGGGCCCCAGTGACTTTATGTTGGTCCCAGTCGATCGCCAAATGGTCCCTGGCACCTCCCCAGCATGAGCACAGGGCCCAGTGACTTCACCCAGCGGTGTCCCAGCGACATGCCAAATGGTCCCAGGCACCTCCCCAGCATGTGCACGGGGCCCAGCGACCCGGAGGGTCCCAGAGGCTCACAAAGGGTCCCTGGCACCTCCCAGCACGCGCCGTAGGGCCCAGCGACCCGTCGCAAGGGGTCCCAGTGGCTCACCAAATGGTCCCTGGCCCCTCCCAGCACGCACACAGAGCCCAGCGCCCCGTGGGGTCCCAGTAGCACGCCAAACGGTCCCTGGCACCTCCCAGCACGCATCGGGCCCAGCGACCCCGCTGGGTCCCAGCAGCTCACCAAATGGTCCCTGGCACCTCCCCAGCACGCAGACGGGCCCCAGCGACTTCATTGGGGTCCCAGGGGGCTCGCAAATGGTCCCTGGCCCATCCCCAGCACGCCGGGGCCCAGTGACTGCGGGTGGGGTCCCAGCGCACGCCCAAACGGTCACCTGGCATCTTTCACAGCACGCCACGGGTCCCAGCGACCCAGCCGGGGTCCCTTGGCTCGCCAAATGGTCCCTGGAACCTCCCCAGCCCAACACAGGGCCCAGCGACCTGCACGGGGTCCCAAATACTTTCGCCAAAGAGACTCTGGCACCTCACCAGAACGCAGCGACGCCCCAATGGACTTCCGATAGGGTCCCAGCGACAAGCTCAAACCCCGTCTGGCGTCAAGCTGTTCAGCAAATGGATCCCTGGCACCTCCCGAGGTGCACGGACAAGCATGGTCCAACGCACCCCACCCCATCTGAGGGGCCAGTCCAAGACGCCAAATGTTCCTGGCACCTACACAGCCTCACAGGGACAGCGACCCGCTCTGGGTCCCAGCGGCTCGCCAAATGGTCTGTAACGCCTCCCCAGCGCTCGCAAGGGCCCCAGCGACTTTGTACGGGGTCCCAGCGGCTGGCCAAATGATACCTGGCCCCTCCCCAGTGAGCAAAGGCATTCCAGCAACCCCGCGCGGTTCCCAGCGGCATGCTAAACGGTCCCTGGCACCTACACAGCACGCCCACGGGCCCAGCAACCATGGCGTCCCAGAGGCTCGCAAAGGTCCCTGGCACCTCTCAGCACGCGGCACGGACCCCAACGACCCCAGGTGACCAGGGTCCCAGCTGCTCGCCAAATGATCCCTGGCACCTCCCCAGTCGTGCACAGGGCCCAGCAACCCAGCTTGGGGTCCCAGTGGCTTGCCAAACGGTCCCTGGCACCTCCCCAGCAGACAGTCCCCAGCGACCCTGTGCGAAGTTCCAGACGAGCTCGTCAAATGGTCCCTGGCACATCCCCAGCGAACGCACGGGTCTCCAGCGACCTCCCGCGGGGTCCCAGCGGCTGCCAAATGGTCCCTGGCACCTCCCCAGCCTGCGCACAGGCCCCAGCGACCCCCCAGCGGGTCCTACTGGCTTGCCAAATGGTCCACGGCACCTCCCCAGCACACCATCCCCTGGCTGGCCCAGCGACCCCAGCGCGCGTGGTCCCAGTCGATCGCCAAATGGTCCCTGGCACCTCCCCCAGCATGAGCACAGGGCCCAGTGACCCCGCCCTTGTACCAGCGACATGCCAAAACGGTCCCAGGCACCTCCCCAGCATGTGCATCAGAGGTCCCAGCGACCCGTCGGGGTCCCAGTGGCTACCCCAAATGGTCCCTGGCCCCTACCCGCACGCTGTTTACAGGGCCCAGCTACTCACCACATGGCTGCCCAGGGGTCTGAGTCCCAGCTCACCAAATGGTCCCCTGGCCCCGCCCCAGCACGCCCACAGAGCCCAGCGCCCCGCACGGGGTCCCAGTAGCACGCCAAATGTCCCTGGCACCTCCCCAGCACGCACACGGGCCCCCGTCACCCCGGGGGTCCCAGCAGGCTCACCAAATGGTCCCTTGCACCTCCCCAGCACGCAGACCCCACAACAGCGAGGTCTGGGGTCCCAGGGGCTCACCAAATGGTCCCTGGCCCATCTCCAGCACGCACGGGGCCCAGTGACCCTGGGTGGGGTCCCAGCGGCACGCCAAACGGTCCCTGGCATCTTCACAGCACGCCAAGGGGGTCCCAGCGACCCAGCGGGGTCTCCCAGCTGAAAATGGTCCCTGGAACCTCCCCAGCACGTGCACAGGGCCCAGCGACCCTGCAGGGGTCCCAAATACTAAATGGTTCTGGCACCTCACCAGAACGCGCATGTGCCCCAATGGCCCCTGATAGGGTCCCAGCGACCCTGGCCCAGCGACCCGTCCGGGACCCAGCGACCCAAGCTGTCCCAGAGGCTCACCAAATGGTCCCTGGCACCTCCCGAGCACGCGCACGGGCCCCAGCGACCCCGCGTGGGTCCCAGACTCGGCAAATGGTCCCTGGCACCTCCCAGCTCACAGGGCCCAGCGACCCATCTGGGTCCCAGAGGATCGCCAAATGGTCCCTGGCACTCACCAGCTCGCAAATGGTCCCAGAGACCCGACGTCCCAGGATCCAGGGTTAGCTCGTAAATCGGTCCCTGGCACCTCCCCAGCACATGCAGGCCCCAGCGACCAGGTGTTGGGTCCCAGCGGCTCGCCAAATGTCCCTGGCACATCCCCAGCACGCCCGACAGGGCCCAGCGACTCATAAGGGTCTCCCAGGCTGCACCAAATGGTCCCTGGCACCTCCCCAGCACGCGACACAGGCCCCAGCGGACCCCAAAAGGGGTCCTGGTAACCCCAAATGGTCCCTGGCACCTCCCCAGCACACGCATGGGCCCCAGCGTCTTGGGGTCCCAGCGGCTTGCCAAATTGTCCTGGCACCTCCCCAGCGCGCCCGACGGGCCCAGACCCAGGGGTTCAGGCTCACCAAATGGTCCCTGGCACCTCTCCAGCCCTCATGGGGCCCAGCGACCCCGCGGGTCCCCAGCTGGCTTGCCAAACTGTCCCTGGCACCTCACCAGCACGCGCAGGGGCCCCAGCGACCCATCAGCGGGGTCCCAGTGGCTCGCCAAATGGTCCCTGGCACCTCCCAGCACGCGCACTGGCCCCAGAGACCAAGCGGGTCCCAGCGGCTTGCAAATGGTCCCTGGCACCTCCCCAGCGGGCGCAAGACGGGCCCCAGCGACCAGCGTGGTCCCAGCGACTTCCCAATGGTCCCTGGCCCTCCCAAGCGTGCACAGGGGCCCAGCGACTGGCGGGTTCCCAGCTGCTCGCCAAATGGTCCCTGGCACATCCCCAGCACGCGCATGGGCCCCCAGCGACTTCGTGGGGTCCCAGAGCCTCGCCAAATGGTCCCTGGCACATTCACAGCACGCGCACGGGCCCCAGTGACTTTGATCGGGTCCCAGCGGCTTGCCAAATGTTCCCTGGCCACCCCAGCAGCACGAACAGGGCCCAGCGACCCCACGGGGTCCCAGAGGCTCACCAAATGGTCCCTGGCACCTCCCAGCGCATTCAGGGGCCCAGTGACTCCGCACGTGGTCCCATTGGCTGGCCAGATGGTCCCTGGCACCTCCCAGCGACTTCAGGCCCAGCCTAGGGTCACGCAGCTCCAGCTGCAAAATGGTCCCTAACACATCCCCAGCACGCACAACTGGCCCCAGCGACTTTCCGTGGTGTCCCAGAGGCTCGCCAAATGGTCCCTGGCTCCCACATAGCACGCCACGTAGAGCCCAGCAACCATGCACGGGGTCCCAGTAGCTGCCAAATGGTCCCTGGCACCTCCCAGCAGTCGCACACGGGCCCCAGCGACCCGTGTTGGGTTCCAGCGGCTCGCCAAATGGTCCCTGGCACCTCCCCAGCGCCGCCACGGGCCCCAGTGAATTCACATGGGGTCCCAGCAACTCAGAAAGGTCCCTGGCACCTCCCAGCACGCGCACGGACCCCAGCGACCAGGCGTGGGGTCCCAGCGGCTCACCAAATGGTCCCTGGCACCTTCCCCAGCACGGGCCCAGCTAGCAGATTCCGTGGTGGTCCCTGGCACCTCCCAAATGGTCCCCAGCACCCCCAAAGCCTAGCGGCTTCCCCAATTGACCTTGGTCCCCAGCACATCCAAATGTTCCTAGCTCAGTAGCACCCAAATGGTCCCTGGAACCTTTCCAGCGGGGTCCCAGCGACTTCGCCCAAATGGTCCTCTTGCCAAACTATCCTCTGGGCCCTGTCCAGCACACAGGGCCCCAGCGACCACATGGGGGTCCCAGCGGCTTGCCAAAGGTCCCTGGCACCTCCCCCAGCGTGCGCAGGGGCCCCAGCGGTCCCTGATGTGAGGGACTGGTTCAGGGGCCCCAGCGTGGGTCCCAGACGGCTGCCTGATGGTCCCTGGCACATTCACCATGCGGGCGCACGGCCTCAGCGACCCTGATCGGGGTCCCAGCGGCTCGCCAAATGGTCCCTGGCCCCTCCCAGCGCATGTGATCGGGCCCCAGCGACCCCGCGGGGTCCCAGAGGCTCCAAATGGTCCCTGGCACCTCCCCAGCACACGGTCCCAAGCGACCCCACAGTGGTCCCAGCGGCTCGCCAAATGGTCCCTGGCACCTCCCCAGCATGCGTAGGGGGCCCAGCACCCAAAGCGGGTCCCGATTGGCTGGCCAGATGGTCCCCAGCACCTCAGGTGACCAGGCGTGAGTCCCAGCGGCCTGCCTGAATGGTCCCTGACACCTCACCATCGTGCGCATGGGGCCTCAGCGACCCTCCAGCGTGGTCCAGGCGGCTTGCCAAACTGTCCCTGGCACCTCACCAGCATGGCAGGGGCTCCAGCGACCATGCTGTGGTGTCCCAGCGGCTGCCAAATGGTCCCTGGCACCTCACCAGCAGCGCAGGGGCCCCAGCGACATCGCGTGGTATCCCAGCGGCTCGGCAAATGGTCCTGGCACCTCCCCAGCACGCCGAGGGGGCCCCAGCGACCTCGCTGGGTCCCAGAGGATCGCCAAATGGTCCTGGCACCTCACCAGCACCCATGACAGGGCCCAGCAACCCCGCGCGGGTCCCAGCAGCTCACAAATGGTCCCTGGCACCTCCCAAGCGCCGCGGGTCTCAGCGACCAGGTGTGGGGTCCCAGCGGATCGCCAAATGGTCCCTGGCACCTCCCCAGCGAGGGCATGGGGCCCAGCGAACCAGCGTGGGTCCCAGCGGCTGGCAAATGGTCCCTGGCACCTCCCAGGGTGCCAAGTGGGCCCAGCGACCCAGCGCACCAGGTCCCAGGGTCCATCTGATCCCTGGCACTCCCAGCACAGTCCTGAACCCCAGCGCCGCAGGCTCCAGCGGCTTCCCAAATTGTACCTGGCACCACCAGCGGAGCCACGGGCCCAGAACATCCGCTGGGGTCCCAGCATCACACCAAATGGTCCCTGGAACCTCCCCAGCACGCCAGGAACCCCAGCGACTTCGCACGGGTGGGCCAGTGGCTGCCAAACCCGATCCCAGCACACCTGCTCCAGCACACAAGGGGCCCCAGCGACAGCACGGGTCCCAGCTTCGCCAAATGGTCCCTGGCACCTACAGCATGCGCTGACCCCAGCAACCATGTGTGGGTCCCAGCGTAGGCCTAAATGGTCCCTGGCACCTCCCAGGGCCCCACGGGCTGCGACCTTGATCGGTGGTCCAGGCGACTCGCCAAACTGTCCCTGGCACCTCCCAAGCGTGGGGCCCCAGTGACCCTGCGTGGGGTCCCAGCCCAGCTCGCCAAATGGTCCCTGGCCCCTCCCAGCACGCCAGCGAGCAGGGTCCCAGCGACCCCAGCGTGGGGTCCCAGAGGCTCACCAAATGGTCCCTTGCACCTCCCAGTGCGTGCACAGGGCCCCAGTGACTTTGATCCCAGCCCAGCTCGCCAAAGGTCCCTGGCACCTCCCCAGCGCAGCGTGCGGGGGCCCAGTGACTCCACGCGTGGTCCCATTGGCTGGCCAGATGGTCCCTGGCACCTCCAGGCGACCAGGCGTGGAGTACCAGCAGCCTGCCTAAAGGTCCCTGACACCTCACCATCGTGCGCACGGGGCCTAGCGACCCTGCGCGTGGTCCAGGCGAATTGCCAAACTGTCCCTGGTACCTCACCAGAACATGCAGGGGCCCCAGCGACATCGTGTGGTATGCCAGCGGCTCGCCAAATGGTCCCTGGCACCTCCCCAGCGAGCGCAGGTGATCCAGCGAGATCGCAAGGTCCCAGCGGCTCATTGAATAGTCCCTGGCACCTCACCAGCACGCGCAAAGGGCCCCAGCGACCCGTGCGGTGTCCCAGCGGCTCGCCAAATGGTCCCTGGCTCCTACCCAGCACGCGCACAGGAGTCCAGCAACCAGGCGGCGGGTCCTAGCAGCTCGCCAAATGGTCCCTGGCACCTCCCAGCACGCGCACTGGCCCCAGCGACTTCAAGCGGTGTCCTAGCGGCTTGCAAATGGTCCCTGGCACATCCCAAGCGCTCACAAGGGCCCCAGCGACTTTCCGTGGGGTCCCAGCGGCTTCCCAAATGGTCCCTGGCCCATCCCAAGCGTGAGCACGGGGCCCAGCGACTTCACCCGGGGTCCCAGAGGCTCGCCAAATGTTCCCTGGCACCTTCCCAGCACGCGCACTGGCCCCAGAGACTTCAAGCGGGGTCCTAGCGGCTTGCAAATGGTCCCTGGCACATCCCCAGCGCGCCAGGGCCCCAGCGACTTTCCGAGGTCCCAGCCACTTCCCAAATGGTCCCTGGCCCCTCCCAAGCGTGCACACGGGGCCCAGCGACTTCGCAGGGGTTCCCAGCGGCTCGCCAAACAGTCCCTGGCACATCCCCAGCACGCGCATGGGCCCCTGCGACTTCGCGTGGGGTCCCAGAGCCTCGCCAAATGGTCCCTGGCACATTCACAGCAGGCGCACGGGCCACAGTGACTTCGATCGGGGTCCCAGCGGCTTGCCAAATGTTCCCTGGCCCCTCCCCAGCGCGTGAACAGGGCCCAGCGACCCCACGTGGGGTCCCAGAGGCTCACCAAATGGTCCCTGGCACCTCCGCAGCGTGCGTACGGGGCCCAGTGACTCCGCGCGTGGTCTGATTGGCTGGCCAGATGGTCCCTGGCACCTCCCCAGCACGCGCACGGGCCCCAGAGACTTCAAGTGGGGTCCTAGCGGCTCGCAAATGGTCCCAGGCACATCCCCAGCGGACGCATGGGCCACAGCGACTTCGCGCGGGGTCCCAGCGGCTCGCAACTGGTGCCTATCACATCCCCAGCGCCCGCACGGGCCCCAGCAACCAGGCGTGGAGTCCCTAAAGGTCCCTGACACCTCACCAGTGTGCGCACGGGGCCTGGTGAACCCACGCGTGCTCCAGGTGGCTTGCCAAACTGTCCCTGGCACTTCACCAGCACCGCGCGGGGCCCCAGCAACATCCGTGGGTCCCAGTGGCTCGCCAAATGGTCCCTGGCACCTCCCCAGCAAGGCAGAGACCACAGCGACCAAACAGGGTCCCAGACAGCTTGACAAACTATCCCTGGCTCCTCACCAGCACGCGCAGGGGCCCCAGCGACATCGCGTGGTATCCCAGCGGCTCGCCAAATGGTCCCTGGCTCATACCCAGCACGCGCACAGAGCCCAGCAACCACGCGCGGGGTCCTACTAGCTCACAAATGGTCCCTGGCACCTCCCCAGCACGCGCACCGGTCCCAGCGACTTCGTGTGGGGTTCCAGCGGCTCGCCAAATGGTCCCTGGCACTTCCCAAGCGATCGCACGGGCCCCAGTGAAGTCGCGCCGGGTCCCAGCCGCTCGTCGAATACTCCCTGGCACCTCATCAGCACGCGCACGGGCCCCAGCGACCCCATGCGGGGTCCCAGTGCCTCGCCAAATGGTCCCTGGCACCTCCGCAGCGTGCGTACGGGGCCCAGTGACTCCGCGCGTGGTCCGATTGGCTGGCCAGATGGTCCCTGGCACCTCCCCAGCGACTTCGCGCGGGGTCAAAGTGGCTCGCAAACGGTGCCTAACACATCCCCAGCGCCCGCACGGGCCCCAGCGACTTTCCGTGGCGTCCCAGCGGCTTCCCAAATGGTCCCTGGCTCCTACAGAGCACGCGCACAGAGCCCAGCAACCATGCACGGGTCCTAGTAGCTGCACAAATGGTCCCTGGCACCTCCCCAGCGTTCACACGGCCCCAGCGACTTCAAGTGTTGGGTCCCAGCAGGCTTGCAAATGGTCCCTGGCACCTCCCAAAAAGATCGCCACGGGCCTCAATGAATTCACATGGGGTCCTAGCCTTCGCAAATGGTCCCTGGCACATCCCAGCAGCGCGCATGGACCCCAGCGACCAGGCGTGGTTCCCAGCGGCCTGCCAAACTGTCACTGGCACTTCACCAGCATTTCAGGAGCCCCAGCGACATTCCGTGGTGTCCCAGCGGCTCGCCAAATGGTCCCTGGCACCTCCCAAAGCGTCGCGGCAGGGCCCTGATGACTTTGATCGGGGTCCCAGCGGCGTGCCAAATGTTCCCTGGCCCCTCCCAAGCGCACGAACGGGACCCAGCGACCCACGCGGGGTCCCAGAGGCTCACCAAATGGTCCCTTGCACCTCCCCAGTGCGTGCACAGGGCCCAGCGACCCCACGTGGAGTCCCAGCGGCTTGCCAAAAGGTCCCTGGCACCTCCGCAGCGTGCGTACGGGGCCCAGTGACTCCACGCGTGGTCCGATTGGCTGGCCAGATGGTCCCTGGCACCTCCAGGCGACCAGGCGTGGAGTACCAGCGGCCTGCCTGAAGGTCCCTGACACCTCACCATCGTGCGCACGGGGCCTAGCGACCCTGCGCGTGGTCCAGGCGGCTTGCCAAACTGTCCCTGGCACCTCCCCAGCAAGGCAGGGGCTCCAGCGACCTTGCGCGTCGTCCAGGCGAATTGCCAAACTGTCCCTGGCACCTCACCAGCACGCGCAGGGGCCCCAGCGACATCGCGTGGTATCCCAGCGGCTCGGCAAATGGTCCTTGGCACCTCCCCAGCGAGCGTAGGTGATCAAGCGACCTCGCGCAACGTCCCAGAGGATCGTCGAATAGTCCCTGGCACCTCACCAGCACCCGCACGGGCCCCAGTGACTTCACGCGGAGTCCCAGCAGCTCGTAAATGGTCCCTGGCACATCCCCAGCGCGCGCACGGATCTCAGCGACCAGGTGTTGAGTCCCAGCGGATCGCCAAATGGTCCCTGGCACGGCACCAACACGGGCATGCGCCCCAGCGAACCCGCGTGGAGTCCCAGTGGCTCGCCAAAAGGTCGCTGGCACCTCCCCAGCGTGCGCACGGGGCCCAGCGACCCCGCGCGGTGTTCGAGCGTCACACCAAATGATCCCTGGCACCTCCCCAGCACACGCACGAACCCCAGCGCGGGCTCCAAGTGGCTTCCCAAATTGTACCTGGCACCTCACCAGCGTGCGCGCGGGCCCAGTGACAACCCAGGGGTCACATCACCAAATGGTCCCTGGCACCTCCCAGCAGCGCCGCGAACCCCAGCGACTTCGCGCGTGGGCCAAGTGGCTTGCCAAACGATCCCTCGCACCTCTCCAGCACCAACGCAGGGGCCCAGCGACAGCGCGGTGTCCCAGCGCTCGCCAAATGGTCCCTGGCACCTCCCCAGTGAGCGCAGGGGCTCCAGCGACCTTGTGCTGGGTCCCAGACGCTCGCCAAATGGTCCCTGGCACATCCCAAGTGCGCGTACAGGCACCAGCGACATCGCGCGGGGTCCCAGCGGCTCACAAATGGTCCCTGGCACATCCCCAGCGTGTGCACGAGCCACAGAGACCGCGCGCGAGGGTCCCAGCGGCTTGCAAATGGTACCTGGCACCTCACCAGCACACGCACAGTCCCCAGCGACTTCAAGTGGTGTCCTAGAGGCTCGCAAATGGTCCCTAGCACATCCCCAGCACTCACAAGGGCCCCAGCGACTTTCCGCGGGGTCCCAGCGGCTTCCCAAATGGTCCCTGGCTCCTACACAGCACGCGCACAGAGCCCAGCAACCATGCGCGGGGTCCTAGTAGGTCGCAAATGGTCCCTGGCACCTCCCCAGCATGCGCACGGGTCCCAGCGACTTCGTGTGGGGTTCCAGCGGCTCGCCAAATGGTCCCTGGCACCTCCCAAGCGTCGGGCCCGCAGACCCCAGTGACGTCCCAGCGCGCCTGTTCCCAGCTGCTCGTCAGCTCCCTGGCACCTCATCAGCACCTTGCATCAGCGGCCCCAGCGACCCAGCGGGTCCCAGTGCCTCGCCAAATGGTCCCTGGCACCTCCGCAGCGTGCGTACGGGGCCCAGTGACTCCGCGCGTGGTCCGATTGGCTGGCCAGATGGTCCCTGGCACCTCCCCAGCACGCGCATGGGCCACAGCGACTTCGCGGGGGTCAGCGGCTCGCAAACGGTGCCTAACACATCCCCAGCGCCCGCACGGGCCCCAGCGACTTTCCGTGGCGTCCCAGCGGCTTCCCAAATGGTCCCTGGCTCCTACAGAGCACGCACAGAGCCCAGCAACCATGCACGGGGTCCTAGTAGCTCGCAAATGGTCCCTGGCACCTCCCCAGCGTTCACACGGACCCCAGCGACTTCGTGTTGGGTTCCAGCGGCTTGCCAAACGGTCCCTGGCACCTCCCAAGCGATCGCACGGGCCTCAATGAATTCACATGGGGTCCTAGCAACTCGCAAATGGTCCCTGGCACATCCCCAGCACGCGCACGGACCCCAGCGACCAGGCGTGGAGTCCCAGCGGCCTGCCAAACTGTCACTGGCACTTCACCAGCACGCGCAGGGGCCCCAGCGACATTCCGTGGTGTCCCAGCGGCTCGCCAAATGGTCCCTGGCCCCTCCCAAGCGCACACAGGACCCAGCGACCCCATCGGGGTCCCAGAGGCTTCCCAAATGGTCCCTTGCACCTCCCAAGCGTGCACAGGGGCCCAGCGACCCACGGGGTCCCAGAGGCTCACCAAATGGTCCCTGGCACCTCCCCAGGCGTGCACACACCAAATGGCCCAGTGACTCAGCGCGGGGTCCCAGCGGCTGGCCAAATGGTCCCTGGCACCTCCCCAGCAGCGCCTACGGGCCCAGAGACTTCAGCGGGGTCCCTAGCAGCTCCAAAATGGTCCCAGGCACATCCCAGCAGACGCATGGGCCCCAGCGACTTCGTCTTGGTCCCAGCAGCTCGCAAACAGTCCTAACACATCCCCAGCGCCCGCACGGGCCCCAGCGACTTGGAGTCCCAGCGGCTCGCCAAAGGTCCCTGGCACATCCCCAGCGCCCTGCATCGGCCCACAGTGTCTTCCACGCGGGGTCCCAGCAGCTCGCCAATGGTCCCTGGCACCTCCCCAGCACGCGCACGGGCCTCAGCGACCAGGTGTTGAGTCCCAGCGGCTCGCCAATGGTCCCTGGCACCTCCCCAGCGTGCGCATGGGGCCCACTCGACCAAAGTCTGAGGTGTTCGGCGTCCCACCAGATGGTCCCTGGCACCTCCCCAGCGACTTCAATGGGGTCCTAGCGGCTTCATAAGCGGTCCCTAACACATCCCAAGCGCGCACCATCCCAGCTTTCCGTGTTGCGTCCCAGCGGCTTCCCAAATGGTCCCTGGCACCTCCCAAGCACCCGCACAGGGGCCCAGCAACCATACAGGGGTCCCAGTCTCGCAAATGGTCCCTGGCACCTCCCCAGCGTTCACACGGGCCCCAGCGACTTAGTGTTGGGTTCTCAGCGGGCTTGCCAAACGGTCCCTGGCACCTCCCCAGCACGCGCAGGCCCCAATGAATTCCATGGGGTCCCAGCAACTCGCCAAATGGTCCCTGGCACATCCCAGCAGCACACCAAATGGACCCCAGCGACCAGCGCGTGGTCCCAGCGGCCTGCCAAACTGTCTACTTCCCCAACCGCCCAGCACGCGCACCCAGCGACTTTCGGTGGCGTCCCAGCGGCTCGCCAAATGGTCCCTGGCACCTCCAGAGCACGCGCAGGGGCCCCAGCAACCATTGCACGGGTCCCAGCCGCTCCAAATGGTCCCTGGCACCTCCCCAGCGTTCACACGGACCCCAGCGACCCACCGTGTTGGGTTCCCAGTGGCTTGCCAAATGGTCCCTGGCACATCCCCAGCGTCGCCGCAGGGCCTCAATGAATTCACATGGGGTCCCGTGCAACCCAGTGCCCCATGGTCCCTGGCACATCCCCAGCCTGCACGGACCCCAGCGACCAGGCGTGGGTCCCAGCGGCCTGCCAAACTGTCACTGGCACTTCACCAGCATCGCGCGCAGGGGCCTGGCGACATTCCACGGTCCCAGCGGCTGGCCAAATGTTCCCTGGCCCCTCCCAGCACACAGGGGCCCAGCGACCACGCGGGTCCCAGGCGGCTGGCCAAATGGTCCCTGGCACCTCCCCAGCGTGCACAGGGTCCCAGCGACATCGTCGTGGAGTCCCAGGCCATGCTGCCAAAGGTCCCTGGCACCTCCGCAGCACGTGTGCTCACCAGCACTAGCGACTCCGTGTGACTCCGATTGGCTGGCAAATGGTCCTGGCACCTCCCCAGCAGCGCCGCGGATCCCAGAGACTTCAAGTGGGGTCCCAGCGGCTCGCCAAATGGTCCCAGGCACATCCCCAGCAGGCGCATGGGCCCCCAGCGACCAGCGTGGGGTCCCAGCAGCTCGTAAACGGTCCCTAACACATCCCCAGCGCCCGCCCATTCCGGAATAGCGTTTCGACCAAATGCCCTGGCACCTCCCAAAGCGTTTGCTCGCCAAAAAAGGTCCCTGGAACATCCCAAGCGCCGCCTGGCACCCCCAGTGTCTTCGGCCCAACAACCCAGCAGCCCAGCATCAAATGGTCCCTGGCACATCCCCAGCGCGCACACGGATCTCAGCGACCAGGTGTTGAGTCCCAGCGGCTTGCCCAAAAGATCCCTGGCACCTCCCAAGCGTGCGCATGGGGCCCAGCGACCCAGCAAGCGGTGTCCCAGCGGCACGCCAAATGGTCCCTGGCACCTCCCAGTGGCGCACTCCAGCGACCCTGGTGGGTCGGCTCCCAAACGGTGCCTAACACATCCCCAGCGCCTTGCCGTCCTAGCCCCAGCGACATTCCGGGTCCCAGCGGCTTCCCAAATGGTCCCTGGCTCCACCAGCATGCGCGGAGCCCTCCAGCAACCATGCACGGGGTCCCAGTAGCTTCGCAAATGGTCCCCAGCACCTCCCCAGCGTGCGCAGACCCCCAGCGACCAAAGTTGGGTCCCAGCGGCTTGCCAATGGTCCCTGGCACCTCCCCAGCGTCCGCACAGGGCCCCAGCGACGCCGCTCTGGGTCCCAGCGGTCGCCAAATGGTCCCTGGCACATCACCAGCACGCCGCATGGACCCAGCGACCAGGCGGGGGTCCCAGTGGCTCGCCAAATGGTCACTGGCACCTCCCCCAGCACGCCAAGACGGGCCCCAGCGACATTCCGTGGTGTCCCAGCGGCTCGCCAAATGGTCCCTGGCACCTCCCAAGCGTGCGAACGGGCCCCAGTGACTTTGATCGGGGTCCCAGCGGCGTGCCAAATGGTCCCTGGCCCCTCCCAAGCACGCACGATGGGACCCAGCGACCCACCGTCCTCCCAGAGGCCCAAATGGTCCCTGCACCTCCCCAGCGCGTGCACAGGGCCCCAGCGACCCCACGTGGAGTCCCAGCGGCTTGCCAAAAGGTCCCTGGCACCTCCCCAGCGTGCGTCATGGGCCCAGTGACTCCGCAGCGTGGTCCCAGCGCTGGCCAGATGGTCCCTGGCACCTCCAGGCAACCAGGCGTGGAGTACCAGCGCCTGCCTGAAGGTCCCCTGACACCTCACCATCGTGCGCCGCGGGCCCAGCAGACCCCGCAGGCGTGGTCCAGGCGGCTTGCCAAACTGTCCCTGGCACCTCCCCAGCAAGGCAGGGGCTCCAGCGACCTTGCGCGTGGTCCAGGCGCCCATTGCCAAACTGTCCCTGGCACCTCAGCACATGCGGGGCCCCAGCGGCATCGTGGTATCCCAGCGGCTCGGCAAATGGTCCTTGGCACCTCCCAGCGAGGCGCCATCAAGCGCCCCGCGCAACGTCCCAGAGGATCCCAGGTCCCAAATGGTCCCTGCCACCTCCCCAGCACCCGCACAGGCCCCAGTGACTTCAATGCGGAGTCCCAGCAGCTCGTAAATGGTCCCTGGCACATCCCCAGCGCCCGCACGGATCCCAGCGACCAGGTGTTGAGTCCCAGCGGATCGCCAAATGGTCCCTGGCACCCAACCAACGCCCCAGGCATGGGCCCCAGCGAACCCTCACCTGGAGTCCCAGTGGCTTCGCCAAAGGTCGCTGGCACCTCCCAGCGTGGCGCACGGGGCCCAGCGACCCGCCAGCGGTGTTCCCAGAGGTCACACCAAATGATCCCTGGCACCTCCCAGCACACGCCTGGCCCCAGCGCGGCTCCAAGCGGCTTCCCAAATTGTACCTGGCACCTCACCAGCGTGCCCATCGGGCCCAGCAACCCAGCGAGGTCCCAGCATCACACCAAATGGTCCCTGGAACCTCCCCAGCGCGCGCATGAACCCCAGCGACTTCACGTGGGTTCCAAGTGGCTTGCCAAATGATCCTGGCACCTCCCCAGCACACAGGGGCCCCAGCGACCAGGTGGGTGTCCCAGCGGCTCGCCAAATGGTCCCTGGCACCTCCCCCAGTGGCGCACGGGCTCCATGAATTCACATTGTGCTGGGTCCCAGGCCTTCAAATGGTCCCTGGCACATCCCCAGTGCGCGCGACAGGCACCAGCGACATCGCTGCGGGGTCCCAGCGGCTCACCAAATGGTCCCTGGCACCTCCCCAGCACGCACGGGCCCAGAGACCCCGTGCGGGTCCCAGCGGCTTGCAAATGGTACCTGGCACCTCCCAGCACACGCACAGTCCCCAGCGACTTCAAGTGGTGTCCTAGAGGCTCGCAAATGGTCCCTAGCACATCCCAGCAGCACTCCACAAGGGCCCCAGCGACTTTCCACGGGGTCCCAGCGGCTTCCCCAAATGGTCCCTGGCACCTCCCAGCGCACGCCAAGACAGAGCCCAGCAACCATCCTGGGGGGTCCCAGTAGGTCGCAAATGGTCCCTGGCACCCCCCAGCATGCGCAAATGGGTCCCAGCGACTCCCATGTGGGGTTCCAGCGGCTCCCAGCAGCCAAATGGTCCCTGGCACCTCCCCAGCGACGCGCGGGCCCCAGTGACGCGTCGGTGGTGTTCCCAGCCGCTCGCCAAATGGTCCCTGGCACCTCAGCAGCGCCTGACGGGGGCCCCAGCAACCCACGCATGGTCCCAGTGCTTACCAAATGGTCCCTGGCACCTCCCCAGCGTCGTGCAGGGCCCAGTGACCAGCGGTCCGGTTGGCTGGCCAGATGGTCCCTGGCACCTCCCCAGCACGCGCATGGGCCCCAGCGACTCACCGTGGGTCCCAAAGCGGCTCGCCAATGGTCCCTAACACATCCCCAGCGCCCGCACGGGCCCCCAGCGACATTCCGTGGGTCCAGCGGCTTCCCAAATGGTCCCTGGCACCTCCCAAGCGTGCGAGGGGCCCCAGTGACTTTGATCGGGGTCCCAGCGGCGCGCCCAAATGTTCCCTGGCCCCTCCCAAGCCCAGCAAGCGACCCAATGCACGGGTCCCAGAGGCTCACCAAATGGTCCCTTGCACCTCCCAGCTGCTCACACGGGCCCCAGCGACCCGTGGAGTCCCAGCGGCTCGCCAAACGGTCCCTGGCACCTCCCAAGCGTGCGTCGCACAGGCCCAATGACTCCACATGGGTCCTAGCAACTGGCCAGATGGTCCCTGGCACCTCCCCAGCACGCGCACGGGGCCCCAGAGACTTCAAGGGTCCCAGCAGCTCGCAAATGGTCCCAGGCACATCCCCAGCAGACGCACAGGCCCCAGCTGGCGACTTCCCAAATGGTCCCTGGTCCCAGCAGCAGCGGTGCCCAGCAACCATAGTCGGGTCCCAGGGCCAAATGGTCCTGGCACCTCCCAAGCGCTCACATCGGGCCCAGCGACCCACGTGGAGTCCCAGCGGCTCGCCAAAAGGTCCCTGGCACATCCCCAGCGCCACACGGGCCCCAGTGTCTTCACGTGGGGTCCAAGGCTCGCCAAATGTCCCTGGCACATCCCAGCGCCGCAAGCCCAGATCTCAGCGACCAGGTGTTGAGTCCCAGCGGCCTGCCAGAAGGTCACTGGCACCTCCCCAGCGTCGCATGGGGCCCCAGCGACCCTGCGGGGGTCCAAGCAGGCCACACCAAATGGTCCCTGGCACCTCCCAGCACAGGGCTCCAGCGACCCCAGCGTGTCCAAGCGGGTTCCCCAAATTGTACCTGGCACCTCACCAGAACATGCACGGGGCCCCAGCGACCCCGGCGTGGTCCCAGCATCACACAAATGGTCCCTGGAACCTCCCCAGCGCCCGCATGAACCCCAGCCAAGGTCCCAGCACCCGTGGTCCAAGCAGGCTTGCCAAACCCCTAGCACCTCTCCAGCACACGCGGGTCCCCAGCGACAGCAGGTGTGGTGTCCCAGCGGCTGTAAATGGTCCCTGGCACCTCCCCAGAGCGCAGGGGCTCCAGCGACCTCGCTGGGACCCAGATGCTCGCCAAATGGTCCCTGGCACATCCCAATGGTCACAGGCACCAGCGACACATGTCCCAGCGGCTTCTAAATGGGGCACATCCCAGCGTGCTCAGAGCAGGGGGTCCCAATGGTACCTGACACATCCCTAGCACATCCCCAGCGACTTGGCAGGGTCCCACCGACTTTCCAAATGATCCCTGGCACCTCCCAGCACACACACCCCCAATGACCCCTGGTCCCATTGGCTGGCCAGATGGTCCCTGGCACCTCCAGGTGACCAGGCGGGGTCCCAGCAGCCTGCCTAAGGTCCCTGACACCTCCCAGCGTGCGCACAGGGCCCCAGCGACTTCGCGTGGTCCAGGCGGCTTGCCAAACTGTCCCTGGCACCTCACCAGCATGCACAGGGCCCAGGGACATCCTGTGGTGTCCCAGCGGCTCGCCAGATGGTCCCTGGCCCTCCCAGCAAGGCAGGGGATCCCAGCGACCAAACACGGGGTCCAGGCGGCTTGCCAAACTGTCCCTGGCACCTCACCAGCACGCATGGGGCCCCAGCGACATCGTGTGGTGTCCCAGCGGCTCGCCAAATGGTCTCCTGGCACCTCCCCAGCGCCCGCACGGGCCCCAGCAACCTTTGCGCCCAAGGTCCCAGCGGCCTGCCAAATAGTCCCTGACACCTCACCAGCACCGCGCAGGGGCCCAGCGACCCACGCAAGGGGTCCCAGCGGCTCACGCCAAATGGTCCCTGGCTCCACCAGCACGCGCACAGGCCCAACCCATCCGGGGTCCCAGCAGCTCGCCAAATGGTCCCTGGCACCTCCCAGCACTCAGAGGGCTCCAGCGACTTTCATGGGTCCCAACAGCTTGACAAATGGTCCCTGGCTCCTCACCAGCACCTGCCAGGCCACCAGCGACATCGCGGGGTCCCAGCAGCTCGCCAAATGGTCCCTGGCCATCCCAGCATCGCGCACGGGTCCCAGCGACTTCGTGTGGTTCCAGCGGCTCGCCAAATGGTCCCTGGCACCTCCCCCAGCAAGGCAGCGGGCCCCAGTGACTTCGCTCGGGGCCCAGCCGGCTGCCAAAATACTCCCTGGCACCTCACCAGCACGCGCAGGGGACCCAGCGACCATCGCGGGGTCCCAGAGGCTCGGCAAATGGTCCCTGGCACCTCCCAGCGCACTTACGGGCCCAAGCGACCCCGTGTTGGGTCCCAGAGGCTCGCCAAACTGTCCCTGGCACCTCCCAGCGCCCTTGGTATCTAGGGCCCCAGTGACTTGGCATCCCAGGGTCCCAGCGGCTTTTTGCCAAATGGTCCCTGGCACTCCCAAGCGTGCAAGCACGGAACCAGCGACCAGGTGTGGGGTCCCAGCGGCTCACCAAATGGTCCCTGGCACGGCCCAGCTTTGTGCACGGGCCCAGCGACCCCGTGGAGTCCCAGCGGCTCGCCAAAAGGTCCCTGGCACCTCCCCAGCGTCGCGTCTGGATCCCAGTGACTCAGGTGTTGAGTCCCAGCGGCTGGCCAAATGGTCCCTGGCACCTCCCAACATGGGCAGGCGACCAGGCGTGGAGTCCCAGTGGCCTGCCTGAAGGTCCCTGGCACCTCCCAGCGTGCGCGCGGGCCCAGCGACCCCGCGCACGTGGTCCCAGCGGTTGAAAATGTCCCTGGCACCTCCCCAGCAAGGCAGGGCCCAACCCCTTATTCGTGCTCCCAAGTGGCTTGCCAAACTGTCCCTGGCACCTCACCAGCACATGCAGGGACAGCGACCCCGCATGTGGGTATGCCAGCATCACACCAAATGGTCCCTGGCACCTCCCAGCAGGCGCAGTGATCCACTTGTACCTGGGGCCAAGGGATCCCCAGCACCTCAGCACCCCTGTCCCCAGCGACAGCGCCAGGTGTCCCAGCAGCTCGCCAAATGGTCCCTGGCTCCCCAGTGAGCGCAGGGCTCCAGCGACTTTGTGCTGGGTCCCAGACCTCGCCAAATGGTCCCTGGCACATCCAGCGGGGTTCAGGCACCAGCGACATCGCTGCCAAATGGTCCCAGCGGCTCAAAATGGTCCCCGCACATCCCCAGCGTGTCCAGCCACAGAGACCCGGCAGCGGGTCCCAGCGGCTTGCAAATGGTACCTGGCACCTCACCAGCACCACACAGTCCCCAGCGACTTTCCGTGGTGTCCCAGAGGCTTGCAAATGGTCCCTGGCACATCCCCAGCACTGAGCAAGGGGCCCCAGCGACTTTCATGGGGTCCCAGCGGCTTCCAAATGTTCCCTGGCACCTCCCAGCACGCGCACAGAGCCCCCAGCAACCATCTTGCGGGGTCCTAGTGGCTCGCAAATGGTCCCTGGCACCTCCCAGCATGCCGCACGGGTCCCAGCGACTTTGTGGGGGTCCCAGCCACTCCCCAAATGGTCCCTGGCCCCTCCCAAAGCGTGCACACGGGCCCCAGTGACGTCGCGCCTGTTCCCCAGCCGGCACATCTCGGTCACTCCCTGGCACCTCATCAGCACGCCATATGGTGCCACATCCCCAGCATCCCATCCATGGGGGTCCCAGTGGCCTGCCAAATGGTCCCTGGCACCTCCCAGCAAGACAGGGGGGCCCAGTGACCACCACGTGGTCCAGACAGGCTGACAAATGGTCCCTGGCACCTCCCAGCACGCGCATGGGCCACAGCGACATCGTGGTATCCCAAGCGGCTCGCAAACGGTCCCTGGCTCATCCCCAGCGCCCGCACTGGTCCCAGCGACCCGTGGGGTTCCAGCGGCTGCCAAATGGTCCTGGCACCTCCCAAAGCGTGCGAACGGGCCCCAGTGACTTTGATCGGGTCCCAGCGGCGTGCCAATGTTCCCTGGCCCCTCCCAAGCGCACGAACGGGACCCAGCGACCCACGCGGGGTCCCAGAGGCTCACCAAATGGTCCCTTGCACCTCCCCAGCACGTGCACAAGGGCCCAGCGACCCCACGTGGAGTCCCAGCGGCTCGCCAAAGGTCCCTGGCACCTCCATGGCGTCGTCTCACGGGCCCAGTGACTCCAGCGTGGTCGATTGGCTGGCCAGATGGTCCCTGGCACCTCCCCAGCACGCGCACGGGCCCCAGAGACTTCAAGCGGGGTCCTAGCAGCTCGCAAATGGTCCCAGGCACATCCCCAGCAGACGATGAGCCTAGCGACTTCGTGCGGGTCCCAGCAGCTCGCAAAGCGGTGCCTAACACATCCCAAGCGCCATACGGGCTCCCAGCGACCAGGCGTGGAGTCCCAGCGGCTCGCCAAAAGGTCCCTGGAACATCCCAAGCGCCGCCGGGCCCCAGTGTCTTCCGCGGGGTCCAAGCAGCTCGTAAATGGTCCCTGGCACATCCCCAGCGCGCGCACGGATCTCAGCGACCAGGTGTTGAGTCCCAGCTGGCTCGCCAAAGGTCACTGGCACCTCCCAGCGTGCGCATGGGGCCCAGCGACCAGCCGCGGTGTTCGGCGTCCACACCAAATGGTCCCTGGCACCTCCCAGCACGCCTGAACCCCAGCGCGTGCTCCAAGCGGCTTCCCAAATTGTACCTGGCACCTCACCAGCGTGCGCATGAACTATAACCCCGCGAGGTCCCAGCATCACACCAAATGGTCCCTGGAACCTCCCAAGCGCATGAACCCCAGCGACGTCGCGCGTGGTGGTCCAAGTGGTTGCCAAACTATCCCTAGCACCTCTCCAGCACACGGAGGGCCCAGCGACAGCGCGCGGGTGTCCCAGCTAACCGCCCCAATGGTCCCTGGCACGACCTCCCAGTGACCCAGCGCTGACCTGGTCCCTGGCTGGGACCCAGACGCTCGCCAAATGGTCCCTGGCACATCCCAAGTGCGCGCACAGGCACCAGCGACATCGCGCGGGGTCCCAGCGGCTCGCAAATGGTACCTGACACATCCCTAGCACGCACGGTCCCCAGCGACTTCGCGCAGGGTCCCACCGGCTCGCCAAATGATCCCTGGCACCTCCCCAGCACACACACGGGCCCCAGAGACCCCGCGCATGGTCCCATTGGCTGGCCAGATGGTCCCTGGCACCTCCAGGTGACCAGGCGTGGAGTCCCAGCAGCCTGCCTAAAGGTCCCTGACACCGCACCAGCGTGCGCACAGGGTCTAGCGACCCCGCGCGTGGTCCAGGCGGCTTGCCAAACTGTCCCTGGCACTTCACCAGCATGCACAGGGGCCCCAGGGACATCCTGTGGTGTCCCAGCGGCTCGCCAAATGGTCCCTAGCCCCTCCCCAGCAAGGCAGGGGATCCAGCGACCAAACACGTGGTCCAGGCGGCTTGCCAAACTGTCCCTGGCACCTTACCAGCACGCGCAGGGGCCCCAGCGACATCGCGTGGTATCCCAGCGGCTCGCCAAATGGTCTCTGACACCTCCCCAGCGAGCGCAGGTGCTCCAGCGACCTCGCGCAAGGTCCCAGAGGCTCGTTGAATAGTCCCTGGCACCTCACCAGCACACACAGTCCCCAGCGACCCCGTCAGGGGGTCCCAGCGTCTTCGCCAAATGGTCCCTGGCTCCTACACAGCAAGTGCACAGAGCCCAGCAACCACATCGGGTCCTAGCAGCTCGTAAATGGTCCCTGGCACATCCCCAGCACTCACAAGGCCCCAGCGACTTCAAGTGGGGTCCCAGCGGTTCCCAAATGGTCCCTGGCTCCTACCCCAAGCGCACTCACAGAGCCCAGCAACCATGCGCGGGGTCCTAGTAGGTCGCAAATGGTCCCTGGCACCTCCCCAGCATGCGCACGGGTCCCAGCGACTTCGTGTGGGGTTCCAGCGGCTCGCCAAATGGTCCCTGGCACCTCCCAAGCGATCGCACGGGCCCCAGTGACGTCGCGCCGGTTCCCAGCCGCTCGTCGAATACTCCCTGGCACCTCACCAGCACGCGCACAGAACCCAGCGACCCCATGCGGGGTCCCAGTGGATCGCCAAATGGTCCCTGGCACCTCCCCAGCACGCGCAACAGAGCCAGCGACATCGTGTTGGGTCCCAGCGGCTCGCCAAACTGTCCCTGGCACCGCCCAAGCGACGGGCCCCAGTGACTTCGATCAGGGGTCCCAGCGGCTTGCCAAATGGTCCCTGGCCCCTCCCAAGCGCGCGAACGGGAACCAGCGACCCCACGTGGGGTCCCAGAGGCTCACCAAATGGTCCCTTGCACATCCCCACGCAGACAGGGGCTCCAGCGACCCAGCGGCCTCCCAGCCTGTAAAAGGTCCCTGGCACCTCTCAAGCGGCGATGGGGCCCAGTGACTCCGCGTGGGGTCCCATTGGCTGGCCAGATGGTCCCTGGCACCTCCAGGCGACCAGGCCAGCGGCCTGCCTGAGGTCCCCCCGACACACCTCCACCATCGTGCGGGGGCCCAGCGACCCCTGCCGGCTTGCCAAAAATGTCCCTGGCACCTCCCCAGCATGAACAGGGCCCAGCGACCTTGCTGGTCATCCAGGGCTTCATTGCCAAACTGTCCCAGCCTCACCAGAACATGCAGGGACCCCAGCGACATCGTGTGGTATGCCAGCCCTGTCACCTCCCAGGTGCCTGGCACCTCCCATCCAGCCCCAGCCGCCAAGCACACCAGCCCAGCAGACTCCCAAGTGGGGTCCCAGCAGCTCACCAAATGGTCCCTGGCTCCTCCCAGCACGCCGCACAGAGTCCAGCAACCACGCGGGGTCCCAGCAGCTCGCCAAATGGTCCCTGGCACCTCCCCAGCACGTGCACGGGCTCCAGCGACTTCAAGCGGTGTCCCAGCGGCCTGCAAATGGTCCCTGGCACATCCCCAGCACTCACAAGGGCCCCAGCGACTCCTCCGTGTGGTCCAGGTGGCTTGCCAAATGGTCCCTGGCACTTCACCAGCACGAGCAGGCCCAGCAACATCCCTGGTGTCCCAGAGGCTCGCCAAATGGTCCCTGGCACCTCCCCAGCAAGGCAAACTGGCCCCAGAGACTTCAAGCGGGGTCCCAGGCGGCTTGCAAATGGTCCCTGGCACATCCCCAGCAGCGCACGGGCCCCAGCGACATCAAAGCGTGGTCCCAGCCACTTCCCAAATGTTCCCTGGCCCCTCAACCCACGTGAACAGGGCCCAGCGACATCGCGTGGGGTCCCAGAGGCTCACCAAATGGTCCCTGGCACCTCCCAGCGCACGCGGGGGCCCAGTGACTCCAAGCGTGGTCCCAGCGGCTGGCATTGGTCCCTGCCACTGTCACCCCAGCACGCCAACACGGCCCCAGAGACTCCAAGTGGGGTCCCAGCCACTCACCAAATGGTCCCAGGCACCTCCCAGCGGACGGGCCCAGCGACTTCAAGCGGGGGTCCCAGCGGCTCGCAAATGGTGCCTATCACATCCCCAGCAGCCCGCAGAGCAACCAGGCGACTCCCAGCGGCCTGCCTAAAGGTCCCTGACACCTCACCAGTTCTCATCCCCAGGAACCCTCCCCTTCAGGTGGGGGCCAAACTGTCCCTGGCACTTCACCAGCACACCAGGGGCCCCAGCAACATCCCTGTTCCCAGCCAAATGGTCCCTGGCACTCCCCAGCAAGACAGAGGCTCCAGCGACCACACGCGTGGGTCCAGACAGCTTGACAAAACCATCCCGGCTCCTCTCCAGCACGCCGCAGGGGTCCCAGCGACTCGCGGTATCCCAGCAGCTGCCAAATGGTCCCTGGCTCATACCCAGCACGCGCACGGGTCCCAGCGACCAGTGTGTGGGTTCCAGCGGCCTGCCAAATGGTCCCTGGCACCTCCCATCAGGCGAACGGCCCCAGTGACTTTGATCGGGGTCCCAGCGCGTACAAATGTTCCCTGGCCCTTCCCCAGCGCACGAACAGGACCCAGCGACCCACGCGTGGTCCCAGGCTCAACAAATGGTCCCTTGCACCTCCCAGCACGCAGCACAAGGCCCAGCGACCGTGTGGAGTCCCAGCTGCTCGCCAAAGGTCCCTGGCACCTCCCAAGCGTCGCGAACGGGCCCAGTGACTTTGCGGGGTCCCATTGGTTGGCCAGATGGTCCCTGGCACCTCCCCAGCACGCCGCACGGGCCCCAGAGACTTTAAAAGGGTCCTAGCAGCTCGCTCAATGGTCCCAGGCACATCCCAGCGGACGCGCACACAGCCCTTCAGCGGGGTCCCAGCAGCTCGCAAAGCGGTGCCAAACACATCCCCAGCGCCCACGGGCCCCAGCGACCAGGCGTGGAGTCCCAGCGGCTCGCCAAAAGGTCCCTGGAACATCCCCAGCGCCCGCACGGGCCCCAGTGTCTTCACAGGGGTCCAAGCAGCTCGTAAATGGTCCCTGGCACATCCCCAGCGCCCAAGACGGATCTCAGCGACCAGGTGTTGAGTCCCAGCGGCTGCCAAAAGGTCACTGGCACCTCCCCAGCGTGCGATGGGGCCCAGCGACCAAAGCGCGGTGTTCGAAGGTCACCAAATGGTCCCTGGCACCTCCCCCAGCACGAACCCCACCCCAGCGCCTCCCAAGCGGCTTCCCAAATGGTACCTGGCACCTCACCAGCGTGCGCACGGGGCCCAGCAACCCCGCGCGAGGTCCCAGCATCACACCAAATGGTCCCTGGAACCTCCCCAGCGCGCGCATGAACCCCAGCGACGTCGCGCGTGGTCCAAGCGGCTTGCCAAACTATCCCTAGCACCTCTCCAGCACACGCAGGGGCCCCAGCGACAGCGCGTGGTGTCCCAGCGGCTCGCCAAATGGTCCCTGGCACCTCCCCAGTGAGCGGGGCGCAGGGGGCTGGGACCAGAGACGCCAAATGGTCCCTGGGACCCAAGGCGGCTTTGCAAATGGTCCCTGGCACATCCCACATCCCCAAAGTGCACGAGCCACAGGACCGCACCAACGGCTTGCAAATGGTACCTGACACATCCCCTAGCGGGGTCCCCAGGGTCCCAGTCGACCGGCTCGCCAAATGATCTCTGGCACCTCCCCAGCACACACACGGGCCCCAGAGACCCCGCGCATGGTCCGATTGGCTGGCCAGATGGTCCCTGGCACCTCCAGGCGACCCCGCGCGTGGTCCAGGCGGCTTGCCAAACTGTCCCTGGCACTTCACCAGCATGCACAGGGGCCCCAGGGACATCCTGTGGTGTCCCAGCGGCTCGCCAAATGGTCCCTGGCCCCTCCCCAGCAAGGCAGGGGATCCAGCGACCAAACACGTGGTCCAGGCGGCTTGCCAAACTGTCCCTGGCACCTTACCAGCACGCGCAGGGGCCCCAGCGACATCGCGTGGTATCCCAGCGGCTCGCCAAATGGTCTCTGACACCTCCCCAGCGAGCGCAGGTGCTCCAGCGACCTCGCGCAAGGTCCCAGAGGCTCGTTGAATAGTCCCTGGCACCTCACCAGCACACGCACAGTCCCCAGCGACCCCGTGCGGGGTCCCAGCGGCTCGCCAAATGGTCCCTGGCTCCTACCCAGCAAGTGCACAGAGCACAGCAACCACGCGGGGTCCTAGCAGCTCGTAAATGGTCCCTGGCACCTCCCCAGCACGTGCACGGGCCCCAGCGACTTCAAGTGGTGTCCTAGCGGTTCGCAAATGGTCCCTGGCACATCCCCAGCACTCACAAGGGCCCCAGCGACTGTCCGCGGGGTCCCAGCGGCTTCCCCAAATGGTCCCTGGCTCCTACACAGCACGCACACAGCCCCAGCAACCACGCTGCTGGGTCCTAGTAGCTTCAAAATGGTCCCTGGCACCTCCCCAGCACGCGCACGGGTCCCAGCGACTTCGTGTGGGGTTCCAGCGTCTCGCCAAATGGTCCCTGGCTCCTACCCAGCACGCGCACAGAGCCCAGCAACCACGCGCGGGGTCCTAGCAGCTCGCAAATGGTCCCTGGCACCTCCCCAGCACGTGTACGGGCCCCAGCGACTTCAAGCGGTATCCTAGTGGCTCGCAAATGGTCCCTGGCACATCCCCAGCGCTCACACGGGCCCCAGCGACTTTTCGCGGGGTCCCAGCCACTTCCCAAATGGTCCCTGGCCACTCCCAAGCGTGCACACGGGGCCCAGCGACTTCGCAGGGGTTCCCAGCGGCTCGCAAAACAGTCCCTGGCACATCCCCAGCACGCACACTGATCCCAGAGACCCCTCGTGTGGTCCCAGAGGCTCGCCAAATGCTCCCTGGCACATCTCCAGCGCGCGCATGGGCCCCTGCGACTTCGCGTGGGGTCCCAGAGCCTCGCCAAATGGTCCCTGGCACATTCACAGCACGCGCACGGGCCACAGTGACTTCGATCGGGGTCCCAGCGGCTTGAAAAATGTTCCCTGGCCCCTCCCCAGCGCATGAACAGGGCCCAGCGACCCCACGTGGGGTCCCAGAGGCTCACCAAATGGTCCCTGGCACCTCCGCAGCGTGCGTACGGGGCCCAGTGACTCCGCGCGTGGTCCGATTGGCTGGCCAGATGGTCCCTGGTACCTCCCCAGCACGCGCATCGGCCCCAGAGACTTCAAGTGGGGTCCTAGCAGCTCGCAAATGGTCCCAGGCACATCCCAGTGGACGCATGGGCCTGGCGACTTCAGCGGGGGTCCCAGCGGCTCCAGGTGGCGCCAAACGGTGCCTAACACATCCCAAGCGCCCCAGCAACGCCCAGGGTGCCCCAGCGACCACGCGTGGAGTCCCAGCGGCCTGCCTAAAGGTCCCTGACACCTCACCAGCATGCGCACGGGGCCTGGTGACTCCACGCGTGGTCCAGGTGGCTTGCCAAACTGTCCCTGGCACTTCACCAGCACACGCAGGGGCCCCAGCAACATCCCGTGGTGTCCCAGTGGCTCGCCAAATGGTCCCTGGCACCTCCCCAGCAAGGCAGAGGCTCCAGTGACCTCGCGCGTGGTCCAGGCAGCTTGACAAACTGTCCCTGGCACCTCACCAGCACGCGCAGGGGCCCCAGCGACATCAAGCGTGGTCCAGGCGGCTTGCCAAACTGTCCCTGGTACCTCAACAGAACGCGCAGGGGCCCCAGCGACATCGCGTGGTATCACAGCGGCTCGCCAAATGGTCACTGGCACCTCCCCAGCGGGCGCAGGTGATCCAGCTTCCTCGCGCAAGGTCCCAGCGGCTCATTGAATAGTCTCTGTCACCTCACCATCACGCGCAAGGGCCCCAGCGACTTCGCCCGGGGCCCCAGAGGCTCGCCAAATGTTCCCTGGCACCTCCCCAGCACGCGCACGGGCCCCAGAGACTTCAAGCGGGGTCCTAGCGCGTCGCAGAAGGTCCCAGGCACATCCCCAGCAGATGCACGGGCCCCAGCGACTTCGCGCGGGATCCCTGCAGCTTCTCAATTGGTCCCTGGCCCCTCCCCAGCGCGCACGGGGCTCAGCGACTTCGCACTGGGTCCCACCGGTTCGCCAATAAGTCCCTGGCACATCCCCAGCACGCACACTGGCCCCAGAGATCCAGCGCGTGGTCCTAGAGGCTCGCCAAATCCTCCCTGGCACATCTCCAGCGCGCGCATGGGCCCCAGCGACTTTGAGCGTGGTCCCAGCGGCTCGCATATGGTGCCTGGCACATCCCCAGCATGCGCACGGACCCCAGCGACCAGGTGTGGAGTCCCAGCGGCCTGCCTAAAGGTCCCTGACACCTCATCAGCGTGCGCACGGGGCCTGCTGACCCCACGCGTGGTCCAGGCGACTTGCGAAACTGTCCCTGGCACTTCACCAGCACGTGCAGGGGCCCCAGCGACATCGCGTGGTATCCCAGCAGCTCGCCAAATGGTCCCTGGCTCATACCCAGCACGCGCACTGGTCCCAGCGACTTCGTGTGGGGTTCCAGCGGCTCGCCAAATGGTCCCTGGCACCTCCCAAGCGTGCGAACGGGCCCCAGTGACTTTGATCGGGGTCCCAGCGGCGTGCCAAATGTTCCCTGGCCCCTCCCAAGCGCACGAACGGGACCCAGCGACCCACGCGGGGTCCCAGAGGCTCACCAAATGGTCCCTTGCACCTCCCCAGCACGTGCACAAGGCCCAGCGACCCCACGTGGAGTCCCAGCGGCTCGCCAAAAGGTCCCTGGCACCTCCGCAGCGTCATGTCTCGGGGCCAGTGACTCCACCGCGGGTCCGATTAGCTGGCCAGATGGTCCCTGGCACCTCCCAGCACGCCGCACGGGCCCCAGAGACTTCAAGCGGGGTCCCAGCAGCTGCAAATGGTCCCAAACTCATCCCCAGCGGACGATCCCAGCGACTTAGTGGGGTCCAGCAGCAGCTCGCCGGTGCCTAACATTTCCCCCAGGCCCCAGCGACCAGGCGTGGGAGTCCCAGGGCCCCAAAAGGTCCCCTGAACATCCCCAGCGCCCGCCACGGGGTCCTCCCAGTGGGTCCAAGCAGCTCGTAAATGGTCCCTGGCACATCCCCAGCCAAGACGGATCTCAGCGACCAGGTGTTGAGTCCCAGCGGCTCGCCAAAGGTCACTGGCACCTCCCAGCGTCGCGCATGGGGCCCAGCGACCAAGCCGCGGTGTTCGAGCGCCACACCAAATGGTCCCTGGCACCTCCCAGCACACGCACGAACCCCAGCTGCTCCAAGCGGCTTCCCAAATTGTACCTGGCACCTCACCAAAGGCGCCACGGGCCCAGCAACCCCGCTGAGGTCCCAGCATCACACCAAATGGTCCCTGAACCTCCCAGCTGCCGCGCCATGAACCCCAGCGTGTCACAAGGTGGTCCAAGCGGCTTGCCAAACTATCCCTAGCACCTCTCCAGCACACGCAGGGGCCCCAGCGACAGCGCGTGGTGTCCCAGCGGCTCGCCAAATGGTCCCTGGCAACTCCCCAGTGAGCGCAGGGGCTCCAGCGACCCCGCTGGGACCCAGACGCTTTCGCCAAATGGTCCCTGGCACCCAGACGCCAGGCACAGGCACCAGCGACATGGGGTCCCAGCCCAGCTCGCAAATGGTCCCTAAGCACATCCCCAGTGTGTGCACGAGCCACAGAGACAGCAGGGGTCCCAACGGCTTGCAAATGGTACCTGACACATCCCTAGCACGCACGGTCCCCAGCGACTTCACGCAGGGTCCCACCGGCTCGCCAAATGATCCCTGGCACCTCCCAGCACACACGGGCCCCCAGAGACCCAGCGCATGGTCCGATTGGCTGGCCAGATGGTCCCTGGCACCTCCAGGCGACCAGGCGTGGAGTCCATGCCTGGCCTGCCTAAGGTCCTGACACCGCACCAGCGTGCGCACTGGGGCCTCCCCCGCGTGGGTCCAGGCGGCTTGCCAAACTGTCCCTGGCACTTCACCAGCATGCACAGGGGCCCCAGGGACATCCTGTGGTGTCCCAGCGGCTCGCCAAATGGTCCCTGGCCCCTCCCCAGCAAGGCAGGGGATCCAGCGACCAAACACATGGTCCAGGCGGCTTGCCAAACTGTCCCTGGCACCCCTTACCAGCACGCGCAGGGCCCCAGCGACATCGCCAAGTGGTATCCCAGCGGCTCGCCAAATGGTCTCTGACACCTCCCCAGCGAGCGCAGGTGCTCCAGCGACCTCGCGCAAGGTCCCAGAGGCTCGTTGAATAGTCCCTGGCACCTCACCAGCACACGCACAGTCCCCAGCGACCCGTCTGCGGGTCCCAGCTGTCGCCAAATGGTCCCTGGCTCCTACCCAGCAAGTGCACAGAGCACAGCAACCACGCGGGGTCCTAGCAGCTCGTAAATGGTCCCTGGCACCTCCCAGCACGTGCACGGGCCCCAGCGACTTCAAGTGGTGTCCCTAGCCGGTTCAAGAAATGGTCCCTGGCACATCCCCAGCACTCACAAGGGCCCCAGCGACTGTCCGCGGGGTCCCAGCAGCTTCCCAAATGGTCCCTGGCTCCTACACAGCACGCGCACAGAGCCCAGCAACCACACGCGGAGTCCTAGTAGCTCGCAAATGGTCCCTGGCACCTCCCCAGCACGCGCACGGGTCCCAGCGACTTCGTGTGGGGTTCCAGCGTCTCGCCAAATGGTTCCTGGCACCTCCCAAGCGATCGCACAGGCCCCAGTGACGTCGCGCCGGGTCCCAGCCGCTCGCTCCCTGTCACCAGCTCCCTGGGCCCCAGCGACCCACTTCCACGCGCCAAATGGTCCCTGGCTCCTACCCAGCAGCGCACCCCCAGCAACCCAGCGGGGTCCTAGCAGCTCGCAAATGGTCCCTGGCACCTCCCCAGCACTCACAGACTAGCGATGACAGAGCCCAGCAACCCTGGCCTCCCAAGGTCCAGGGCCCAGCGACTTCAAATGGTCCCTGGCACATCCCCAAATGGTCCATCGGCACATCCCAAGCTCACAGCAGCTTTTCTTTTCGCGGGTCCCAGCGACTTCCCAAATGGTCCCTGGCCACTCCCAAGCGTGCACACGGGGCCCAGCGACTTCGCAGGGGTTCCCAGCGGCTCGCCAAACAGTCCCTGGCACATCCCCAGCACGCACACTGATCCCAGAGACCCCTCGTGTCCCAGAGGCTTGCCAAATGGTCCCTGGCACATCTCCAGCGCGCGCATGGGCCCCTGCGACTTCGCGTGGGGTCCCAGAGTCTCGCCAAATGGTCCCTGGCACATTCACAGCACGCGCACGGGCCACAGTGACTTCGATCGGGGTCCCAGCGGCTTGAAAAATGTTCCCTGGCCCCTCCCCAGCGCGTGAACAGGGCCCAGCGACCCCACGTGGGGTCCCAGAGGCTCACCAAATGGTCCCTGGCACCTCCATGGCGTCTTTGTCGGGGCCCAGTGACTCCGCGCGTGGTCCGATTGGCTGGCCAGATGGTCCCTGGTACCTCCCCAGCACGCGCACGGGCCCCAGAGACTTCAAGTGGGGTCCTAGCAGCTCGCAAATGGTCCCAGGCACATCCCCAGTGGACGCATGGGCCACAGCGACTTCGCGCGGGGTCCCAGCGGCTCGCAAACGGTGCCTAACACATCCCCAGCGCCCGCACGGGCCCCAGCGACCACGCGTGGAGTCCCAGCGGCCTGCCTAAAGGTCCCTGACACCTCACCAGCATGCGCACGGGGCCTGGTGACTCCACGCGTGGTCCAGGTGGCTTGCCAAACTGTCCCTGGCACTTCACCAGCACACGCAGGGGCCCCAGCAACATCCCGTGGTGTCCCAGTGGCTCGCCAAATGGTCCCTGGCACCTCCCCAGCAAGGCAGAGGCTCCAGTGACCTCGCGCGTGGTCCAGGCAGCTTGACAAACTGTCCCTGGCACCTCCCCAGCACGCGCAGGGGCCCCAGCGACATCAAGCGTGGTCCAGGCGGCTTGCCAAACTGTCCCTGGTACCTCAACAGAACGCGCAGGGGCCCCAGCGACATCGCGTGGTATCACAGCGGCTCGCCAAATGGTCACTGGCACCTCCCCAGCGGGCGCAGGTGATCCAGCTTCCTCGCGCAAGGTCCCAGCTGCTCATTGAATAGGTCTCTGTCACCTCACCATCACGCGCAGCGCCCCAGGCAGACTTCGCCCGGGGCCCCAGAGGCTCGCCAAATGTTCCCTGGCACCTCCCCAGCACGCGCACGGGCCCCAGAGACTTCAAGCGGGGTCCTAGCGCGTCGCAGAAGGTCCCAGGCACATCCCCAGCAGATGCACAGGCCCCAGCGACCCTAAGCGGGATCCTAGCTTCTCAGTGGGTCCCTGGCCCTCCCAAGCGCGCCAGGGGCTCAGCGACTTCAAGACTGGGTCCCACCCGCTCGCCAATAAGTCCCTGGCACATCCCAGCACGCACACTGGCCCCAGAGATCCAGCGTGGTCCCAGAGGCTCAAATCCTCCCTGGCACATCTCCAGCGCGCATGGGCCCCAGCGACTTTGAGCGTGGTCCCAGCCGGCTCGCCAAATGGTGCCTGGCACATCCCCAGCATGCGCACGACCCCAGCGACCAGGTGTGGGAGTCCCAGCGGCCTGCCTAAAGGTCCCTGACACCTCATCAGCGTGCGCCGGGGCCTGCTGACCCCACGGGGTCCCAGGCTCACCAAACTGTCCCTGGCACTTCACCAGCACGTGCAGGGGGCCCAGCGACATCGCGTGGTATCCCAGCAGCTTCGCCAAATGGTCCCTGGCTCATCCCAGCACGCGCACTGGTCCCAGCGACTTCAGTGTGGGGTTCCAGCAGCTCGCCAATGGTCCCTGGCACCTCCCAAACGCATGGAACAGCCCCAGTGACTTGGGGTCCCAGCGGCTCACAAATGGTGCCTGGCCCCCCTCCCAAGCGCCCGAGAAGGGACCCACCCCACGCGGGGTCCCAGAGGCTCACCAAATGGTCCCTGACACCTCCCCAGCATGTGCACAAGGCCCAGCGACCCCACGTCCCAGGTGGCTCACCAAATGATCCCTGGCACCTCACCAGCAAGCGCACAGGCTCCAGCGACATCGCGCCCCGGTCCCAGCTGCTCGCCAAATGGTCCCTGGCACCTCCCAGCACGCGCAGAGCCCCAGCTTCCTCACCTCCCAAGGTCCCAGCGGCTCATTGAATAGTCCCTGTCACCTCACCATCAGCATGGGCCCCAGCGACTTAAGCCGGGGTCCCAGCAGGCTCGCCAAATGTTCCCTGGCACCTCCCAGCACGCGCACGGGCCCCAGCGACTTCAAGCGGGGTCCCAGCAGGCTCCTTGAATGGTCCCAGGCACATCCCCAGCAGATGCACAGGGGCCCCAGCGACTTCAGGTGGGGTCCCTGCAGCTTCTCAAAAGGTCCCTGGCCCTCCCCAGCGCGCCGCTGGGGCTCAGCGACTTCGCACTGGGTCCCACCGGCTTGTAATAAGTCCCTGGCACATCCCCAGCACGCACACTGGCCCCAGAGACCCAGCGGTGGTCCCAGAGCTCAAATCCTCCCTGGCACATCTCCAGCACGCCACATGGGCCCCAGCGACTTTGAGGGGTCCCAGCGGCCTTGCAAATGGTGCCTGGCACATCCCCAACATGCACCGCGGACCCCAGCGACCAGGTGTGGATCCCAGCGGCCTGCCTAAAGGTCCCTGACACCTCATCAGCGTGCGCACGGGGCCTGCTGACCCCGCAGCGTGGTCCAGGCGGCTGCGAAACTGTCCCTGGCACTTCACCAGCACGCAGGGGCCCCAGCGACTTTTTAGCGTGGTATCCCCAGCTCGCCAAATGGTCCCTGGCTCATCCCCAAGCACGCACACTGATCCCAGCGACCCCTCGGGGGTCCCAGCGGGGCTCGCCAAATGGTCCCTGGCACATCCCCAAGCGTCCACCCCTGCAGGCCCCAGTGACTTTCCATCGGGGTCCCAGCGGCTTGCCAAATGGTCCCTGGCATCCCAGCGCATGATGGGCCCCAGTGACCTCATCGGGGTCCCAGAACCTCAAAATGGTCCCCTGGCCCCCTCCCCAGCACGAACAGGGCCCAGCGACCTCCACGTGGGGTCCCAGAGGTTTCACCAAAATGGTCCCTGGCACCTCCCCGAAAGGAGGCGCAGGGCCCAGTGACTCCCAGCGTGGTCCTGGATTGGCTGGCCAGATGGTCCCTGGCCTCCACCAGCACGCCGTCACGGGCCCCAGAGAGACTTCAAGTGGGGTCCTAGCAGCTCGCAGAAATGGTCCCAGGCACATCCCCAGTGGACGCATGGGCCACAGCGACACGGGCCCCCAGCGGCTCGCAAATGGTTCAACACATCCCCAGCGCCCGGGGATCCCAGCGCAATGGGAGTCCCAGCGGCCTGCCCAAAAGGTCCCTGACACCCCTCACCAGCATGCACTGCGGACGCATGGGCCTGGGTGACTCCACTGCGGGTCCCAGCGGCTTGGCCAAACTGTCCCCGGCACTTCACCGTGTAGCACACCCATCCCCAGCAACATCCTGGGTGTCCCAGTGGCTCGCCAAATGGTCCCAGCGGCACCTCCCAGCAAGGCAGGGCTCCAGTGACCCCACCAGCATCGGTGCTGACAAACTGTCCTGGCACCTCCCAGCACGCGGGGGCCCCAGCTGGTCCAGGGTCCAGGCTTGCCAAACTGTCCCTGGTACTCAACAGAACGCTGCGCAGGGGCCCCAACCACATCCATTGGTATCCCAGCTGCTCGCCAAATGGTCACTGGCACCTCCCAGCAAGGCAGGCTCCAGCTTCCTCAAGCAAGGTCCCAGCGGCTCATTGAATAGTCTCTGTCACCTCACCATCACAGCAGGGCCCCAGCGACTTCAAAGCGGGGCCCCAGAGGTCGCCAAATGTGTCCCTGGCACCTCCCAGCACGCCACAGCCCCAGAGACTCAAGCCTGGTCCCAGCACGTCGCAGAAGGTCCCAGGCACATCCCCAGCAGATGCACAGGCCCCAGCGACTTCATATCAAGCTGCAGCTTCTCAATTGGTCCCTGGCCCCCCCAAGCGCGCAAGACGGGCTCAGCGACCGCACTGGGTCCCACCGTTCGCCAATAAGTCCCTGGCACATCCCCAGCACGCACTGGCCCCCCAGAGATCCAGCGCGGGGTCCTAGAGGCTCGCCAAATCCTCCTGGCACATCTCCCAGCGCTAAGGGGCCCCAGCGACTTTGAGCGTGGTCCCAGCATTGCTCGCAAATGGTGCCTGGCACATCCCCAGCATGCACGGACCCCAGCGACCAGGTGTGAGTCCCAGCGGCCTGCCTAAAGGTCCCTGACACCTCATCAGGTGCACACACGGGCCTGCTGACCCCACGCGTGGTCCAGGCGACTTCGCCAAACTGTCCCCGGCACTTCACCAGCACGTGCAGGGGCCCCAGCGACCCTCAGCGGGTATCCCAGCAGCTTCCTGCAAATGGTCCCTGGCTCATACCCAGCACGCCAGCACTGGTCCCAGCGACTTCAGTGGGGGGTTCCAGCGGCTCGCCAAATGGTCCCTGGCACCTCCCAAGCGCAGTGAACGGGCCCCAGTGACTTTGATCGGGGTCCCAGCGGCCAAATGTTACCTGGCCCTCCCCAGCGCGTGAACGGGACCCAGCGACCCCGCGGGGGGTCCCAGAGGCTCACCAAATGGTCCCTTGCACCTCCCCAGCACGTGTCACAAGGCCCAGCGACCCATCGCGGGTCCCAGCTGCTCACCAAATGATCACTGGCACCTCCCCAGCGCGCCGCAGGTGCTCCAGCTGATCTTGCCAGTTGAGGTCCCAGAGGCTCGTTGAATAGTCCCTGGCACCTCATCAGCAGTAGACGCCTGGGCCCCAGCGACATCGTCAAGTGGGGTCCCAGCGGCTCGCCAAATGGTCCCTGGCTCCTACCCAGCATGTGCACAGAGCCTAGTGCAACCACGCCACAGCGTGTCCCCCAGCGGCTCGCAAATGGTCCCTGGCACCTCCCCAGCACGCCCGCGGGGCCCCCCAGCGACTTCAAGCGGTCCTAGTGGCTCGCAAATGGTCCCTGGCACATCCCCAGCCACATCGGCCCCAGCGACTCCTCCGGGGTCCCAGCCACTTCCCAAATGGCCCTGGCCCCTCCCAAGCGCACGCACAGGGCCCAGCGACTTCACAGGGGTTCCTAGCGGCTTGCCAAACAGTCCCAGGCACATCCCCAGCACGCACACTGATCCCAGAGACCCCTCGTGTGGTCCCAGAGGCTCGCCAAATGCTCCCCTGGCACATATCCAGCTGCCACAAGATGGGCCCCTTGGAGACTTCAAGTGGGGGTCCCAGAGCCTGCCAAATGGTCCCTGGCACATTCACAGCACGCGACGGGCCACAGTGACTGATCCCCAGCGGCTTCTCAAATGGTCCCTGGCCCCTCCCTAAGCTTGCACACGGGCCCAGCGGACTTCCAAGCTGTATCCTAGTGGCTCGCAAATGGTCCCTGGCACATCCCTCCTCAGCACTCACACAGGCCCCAGCGACTTCGCCTGGGTCCCCAGCCAGGCTCCCAAATGGTCCCTGGCACCCCCAGCCGCAGCATCGGGCCCAGCGACTGGAGGGGTCCCCAGCTGCTCGCCAAACAGTCCCCTGGCACATCCCCAGCATGCGCACTGGGATCCCAGAGACCCTGTAGGTCCCAGAGGCCACCGCCAAATGCTCCCCTGGCACATCTCCAAGGGTCGCAAGATACCTGAGACCTGCGTGGTCCCAGAGCTTAAATGGTCCCTGGCACATCCCCAGCACGCGTGCACGGGCCCCAGTGACTCCAGATCGGGGTCCCAGCTGCTTGAAAATGTTCCCTGGCCCTCCCATGCCAGCAGAACAGGGGCCCAGCGACCCCACGGGGGGTCCCAGAGGCTCACCAAATGGTCCCTGGCACCTCCAAGCGTCGCGAGCACGGGGCCCAGTGACTCAGGGGGTCCCCATTGGCTGGCCAGATGGTCCCTGGTACCTCCCCAGCACGACCAAGACGGGCCCCAGAGACTTCAAGTGGGGTCCTGCAGGCTCGCAAATGGTCCCAGGCACATCCCCAGTGGACGCAGGGGCCAAAGCGACCTGCCATGGTCCCAGCGGCTCGCAAACGGTGCCTGTTGAACATCCCCAGCACCCCGCCACTGGCCCCAGCGACCACGCCGGAGTCCCAGCGGCCTGCCTAAAGGTCCCTGACACCTCACCAGCATGCGACGGGCCTGGTGACTTCACGCTGGGGTCCAGGTGGCTTGCCAAACTGTCCCTGGCACTTCCCCAGCACACAGGGGCCCCAGCAACATCCCGTGGTGTCCCAGTGGCTCGCCAAATGGTCCCCTGGCACCTCCCAGCAAGGCAGAGGCTCCAGTGACCCCATCGTGGTCCCAGGCAGCTTGACAAACTGTCCCTGGCACCTCCCAGCATGCGCCAGGCCCCAGTGACATCAAGCGCGTCCAGGCTGCTTGCCAAACTGTCCCTGGTACCTCAACAGAACGCCAGGGGGCCCCAGCGACATCGCTAGGGTATCACAGCGGGCTCCAAATGGTCACTGGCACCTCCCCAGCTGGCGAGGTGATCCAGCTTCCTCGCCAAGGGTCCCAGCGGCTCATTGAATAGTCTCTGTCACCACCATCCGCACGCAAGGGCCCCAGCGACTTCGCCCGGGCCCCAGAGGGCTCTTAAAAATGTTCCCTGGCACCTCCCCAGCACGCCAAGACAGGCCCCAGAGACTTCAAGCGGGGTCCCAGCGGCGTGCAGAAGGTCCCAGGCACATCCCCAGCAGATGCACGGGCCCCAGCGACGACTTCGGGATCCCTGTAGCCAATTGGTCCCTGGCCCCTCCCCTCCCCAGCAGGGCTCCAGCGACTTAGCACTGGGTCCCACCGGTTGCCAATAAGTCCCTGGCACATCCCCAGCACGCACACTGGCCCCAGAGATCCAGCGCTGGGGTCCTAGAGGCTGCCAAATCCTCCCGGCATGGCATCTCCAGCGCCGCATGGGCCCCAGCGACTTTGGAGCGTGGTCCCAGCGGCTTGATATGGTGCCTGGCACATCCCCCAGCATGCGACGACCCCAGCCACCAGGTGTGGAGTCCCAGCGGCCTGCCTAAAGGTCCCTGACACCTCATCAGCGGTGCGCACGGGGCCTGCTGACCCCACGCCGTGGTCCAGGCGACTTGCGAACTGTCCCTGGCACTCACCAGCACGCAGGGGCCCCAGCGACATCGCGTGGTATCCCAGCAGCTCGCCAAATGGTCCCTGGCTCATACCCAGCACGCGCACTGGTCCCAGCGACTTCGCAGGGGTTCCAGCGGCCGCCAAATGGTCCCTGGCACCTCCCAAAGCGTCGAACGGGTCCCCAGTGACTTTGATCGGGGTCCCAGCGGCGCCAAATGTTCCCTGGCCCTCCCCAAGCATTTAACGGGACCCAGCGACCCACGCTGGGTCCCAGAGGCTCACCAAATGGTCCCTTGCACCTCCCCAGCATTACAGGGCCCAGCGACCCCACGTGGAGTCCCAGCGGCTCACCAAATGATCACCGGCACCTCCCCCAGCGGCGCCAGGTGCTCCAGCTGACCTTTGCCAAGGTCCCAGAGGCTCGTTGAATAGTCCCTGGCACCTCATCAGCACGCGCAAGGGCCCCAGCGACCGCGTGCGGGGTCCCAGCGGCTCGCCAAATGGTCCCTGGCTCCTACCCAGCATGTGCACAGAGCCCAGCAACCACGCGCGGGGTCCTAGCAGCTCAATGGTCCCTGGCACCTCCCCAGCACGCAGTATCGGCCCCAGCGACTTCAAGCGGTGTCCTAGTGGCTCGCAAATGGTCCCTGGCACATCCCCAGCGCTCACACGGGCCCCAGCGACTTTCCGCGGGGTCCCAGCCACTTCCCAAATGGCCCCTGGCCCCTCCCAAGCAAAGACGGGGCCCCAGCTGACTTCACAGGGGTTCCTAGCGGCTTGCCAAACAGTCCCAGGCACATCCCCAGCACGCACACACTGATCCCAGAGACCCCTGCGGTGGTCCCAGAGGCTCGCCAAATGCTCCCTGGCACATATCCAGCCAAAGATGGGCCCTCAGACTTCCATGGGGGTCCCAGAGCCTCGCCAAATGGTCCCTGGCACATTCACAGCACGCCGACGGGCCACAGTGACTTCGATCGGGGTCCCAGCTGCTTGCCATAAATGTTCCCTGGCCCCTCCCCAGCGCAAGTAATGGGGCCCAGCGACCCCATGTGGGGTCCCAGAGGCTCAAATGGTCCCTTGCACCTCCCCAGCTGCCACACAGAGCCCAGCGACCCCTGTGGAGTCCCAGCTGCTCGCCAAAAGGTCCCTGGCCTCCTCAAGAAGGTGTGCGTACGGGGTCAGTGACTCGGCCAAGGTGGTCCCATTGGCTGGCCAGATGGTCCCTGGCACCTTCAGACGACCAGGCGTTGAGTCAAAGCGCCTGCCTAAAGGTCCCTGACACCACCATCGTCGCGACGGGCCTAGCGACCCTGAGCGTGGTCCAGGCGGCTTGCCAAACTGTCCCTGGCACCTCCCCAGCAATGCAGGGGCTCCAGCGACCTCGCGCCGGGTCCCAGCCGCTCGCCAAATGGTCCCTGGCACCTCCTCAGAGGCGTATAGCCCAGCGTCCCCGCCACAGGTCCGATTGGTTTGCTAAACTGTCCCTGGCACCTCCCTGCGATCGCTTTTGAGGCCCTGTGACCTCGCAAGGCCGGGTCCCAGCCGCCGCCACATGGTCCCTGACTCCTTCCCAGCAAGCCACAGAGCCCAGCAACCACGCCAAGCAGGGTCCCAGCGATCACAATGGTGCCTGGCACATCCTCAGCACTGCGACGTGGCCCCAGTGAATTGGCACGGGTCCCAGCAACTAAAATTGTCCCTGGCACATCCCCTTACCACAAGACGGACCCCAGCGACCAGGCGGAGTCCCAACGCCTGCCTAAAGGTCCCTGACACTCACCAGCCGCGGCGACGGGGCATAGCCCCCCTGGTCCAGGCGGCTTGCCAAACTATCCCTGGCACTTCAAAAGCAGCACGAGAGGTCCCCAGCGACATCCCGCGTGGTGTCCCAGCTCGCCAAATGGTCCCTGGCACCTCCCCAGCAAGGGCAGGGTCAGCCACCGCAAGCGGGTTCCAGCTGCCTGCTGAATAGTCCCCGTCACCTCTCCAGCATGCGCAGGGGTTCTAGTGACCCCTGCAGGGTCCTCCCAGCGGCTCACAAATGGTCCCTGGCTCCTACACAGCACGCAGAGCCCAGCAGCCTCGCTGGGTCCCAGCAGCTCGCAATGGTCCCTGGCACCTCCCCAGCACGCACGGGCCCAGCGACTTCAAGAGGTGTCCCAACGGCTCCAAATGGTCCCTGGCCCCTCCCAAGCATGTGCACAGGGCCCAGCGACTTTGCATTGGGCCCAGGGGGCTCGCCAAATGTTCCCTGGCACCTCCCCAGCACGCCAAGACAGGCCCCAGCAACTTCCACAAGGATCCCAGCGCTTCCCCAAATGGTCCCTGGCCCCCAGCGCCCGGGGAACAGCGACTTCACATCGGGTCAGAGCGGCTTGCCAAATGGACCCCTGACAGCCTTACAGAGCTGGGCCCAGCGACCCGCCTGGGTCCCAGTGGCTTGCCAAATGGTCCTTGCTCCTCCCCAGCACGCACACGGGTCTCAGCTGATTTCTCGGGGGTTCCAGTGGCCTCCAAACAGTCCCCACACCTCCCCAGCGATCGCACGAGCCCCACCGACCTCGCGCACAGTCCCAGAGGTTCGCCAAATGATCTGTGGCACATCCCCAGCACGCATAGGGGCCCCAGCGACAGCGCGGTGTGTCCCAACAGCTCGCAAATGGTCCCTGGCACATCCTCAGCACATGACGTGGCCCCAGCGACTAAGGGGGTGTGCGGGTTGCCAAATGGTCTCTGGCACATCCCCAGCGCACGCACGGGGCCCAGCGACCCCACGAGGGGTCCCAGCGGCTCGCCAAACTGTCCCTGGCACTTCCCCCAGCGCACGATTGGGCCCAGCGACCAGCGACCCAAAGCAGCTCGCCAATGTTCCCTGTCACCTCCCCAGCACGCGCACGGGCCCCAGCGACTTCGCGTGGGGTTCCAGCGGTCCGCCAAATGGTTCCTGACACCTCCCCAGCGATCGCACGAGCCCCAATGACCTCTTGCAGGGTCCCAGAGGCTCGCCAAATGGTCCCTGCTCCCTCCCCAGCGCACACTGGGCCCCAGCGACATCACAAGGGTCCTAACTGCTCACAAATGGTCCCCTGGCACGTCCCATAGGTACAGGCCCCAGCAACTGCGCTGGGTCCCCAGTGGCTCATAAATGGTCCCTGACACATCCCCAGCGTAGTGTACCGACCCCCGTGAATTTAAGTGAGAGGGGTCCCCGCATCTTCCCAAATGGTCCTGGTTTTCCTGCGCTTTCCCTGGTCCCAGGGACTCCCCAGCTGCTTCTGCCAAATGATCCCTCAGGAATGCCCCTAGAAGAGTGCATCGGGCCCGACCCCGGGTCCCAGAAGCTGCCAAGGTCCTCGCACCTCCCCCAAAACACGAATGGAGCCAAGCCACCCGAGCAGGGTCACGACCTGCTCATCAAAATGGTCCCTGGCACCTCACCAGCATGGCGACGGGGGCCCAGCGACCAGGCTGGATGCTGGGGCTGCTGGGTCACACTGCCCCAGAGACCCGTACGGGGCAAGAGCTGTTCGCGAAATGGTCCTGGAACCTACCAAGCACACGCCAGGCTCCCCAGCGACCAGCATGGGGTTCCAGCGGCCCGCCAAATGGTCCCTGACCTCCCCAGCGACGCCTGAGCCCCCCACCTCGCCGCAGGGTCCCAGAGGTCTTCAAATGGTCCCTGGAACATCCCCAGCACGCACACGGGCCCCAGCGACATCGCGTGTGGTCCCAACTGCTCGCAAATGGTCCCTGACACCTCCACAGCTCGGGCAAGACGGTGCCCAGGGACCCAGCAGGGGCACCTCCTCCAGCAGCGCCCCGGGCCCCAGAACCCCTGGCACCTCCCCAGCGCGTGCACGGGGCCCAGAGACCCCCCGCGGGGACAGAGCGGCTCGCAAAATGGTCCCTGGCACCACCCCAGCACACGCACGGGCCCCAGCGACTTCGTGTTGCAGGGGTTCCAGCGGCCCACCAAACGGTCCCTGACATCTCCCCAGCGATCGCACAAGCCCCAGCGACCTCGGGCAGGGTCCCAGAGGCTCGCCAAATGGTCCCTGGTCCCCCCCCAGCGCAAGCACGGGTCCCCAGTGACAACTCACGGGGGCCCCAACGGCTCGCAAATGGTCCGTGACACATGCCCAGCGCAGGCACGGACCCCCGCGACTTCGCGTGGGGTCAAAGTGGCTTGCCAAATGGTCCCTGGCAACACCCCAGCGCGTGCACGGGCCCCAGCGACTTCGCATGGGGTTCCAGCGGCCCACCAAACGGTCCCAGACACCCCCCAGTGATCGCACGAGCCGCAGCAACCTCGTGCAGAGTCCCAGAGGTTCGCCAAATGATCCCTGGCACATCCCCAGCATGCACACGGTCCCCAGCGACATCGCGCGGTGTCCCAACAGATCGCAAATGGTCCCTGGCACATCCGCAGCGCACGCACGGGCCCCAGCGACATCGCGCAGGGTCAAAGCGGCTTGCCAAATGGTCCCTGGCATCACCCCAGCGCGCGCATGGGGCCCAGCGACTCGTCAAATGGTCCCTGGCACCTCCCCAGCACGCACACGGGCATGGGGTTTCCAGCGGCTCGCCAAACTGTCCCTTGCACTTCCCCGTTCGCCGTTCAAAACTGCATTTTAACATTTATATGCGCAAAATGATACCAAAAATGAATGGCCTGCGCAATCCTGAACACAGCTGCGCATGCGCAGCAACTCGGCTAAAACTACACAGCTGCGCATGCACAGAAACTCGGCTAAAACTACCCAGCTGTGCATGCGTATGCGTTCGCCATTCAAAACTGCATTTTACCTTTCATATGCGCAAAACGTCACCAAATATGAAAGGCCTGCGCAGTCCTGAACGCAGCTGCGCATGCGCAGCACCTCGGTTAAGACTACGCAGCTGCGTATGCGCAGCACCTCTGCTAAAACTACGCAGCTGCGCATGCATATGCGTTCGCCGTTCAAAACTGCATTTTAACATTTATATGCGCAAAACAACACCAAAAATGAAAGGTCTGTGCAGTCCTGAACGCAGCTGCACATGCGCAGTAACTTGGCTAAAACTACACAGCTGCGCATGCGCAGAAACTCGGCTAAAACTACCCAGCTGCGCATGCGTACGCTTTCGCCTTTCAAAACTGCATTTTACCATATATATGCGCAAAACGTCACCAAATATGAAAGGCCTGTCCTGAACGCAGCTGCGCAATTCGGCTAAAACTAAACAGCTGTGCATGTGCAGCACCTCGGCTAAAACTACACAGCTGCGCATGCGCAGTAACTCGGCTAAAACTATGCAGCTGCGCATGTGTATGCGTTCGCCGTTCAAAACTGTATTTTAACATTTATATGCGCAAAACAATACCAAAAATGAATGGCCTGCGCAATCCTGAACGCAGCTGCGCATGAGCAGCAATTCGGCTAAAACTACGCAGCTGCGCATGTGTATGCGTTCGCCGTTCAAAACTGCATTTTACCATTCATATGCGCAAAACGTCACCAAATATAAAAGGGCTGCGCAGTCCTGAACGCAGCTGCGCATGTGCTGGGGAGGTGCCAGGGACTATTTGGCGAGCCGCTTGGATCCCATGTGGGGTGGCTGGGGCTTGTGCGCGCGCTGGGGAGGTGCCAGGGACAATTGGGCGAGCCGCTAGGACCACGCACGGGGTCGCTGGGGCCCGTGCACGCTGGGGAGGTGCCAGGGACCATTTGGCAAGCCGATGGGACCCCGCGCGGGGTCGCTGGCCCCGTGCACGCGCTGGGTAGGGGCCAGGGACCATCTGGTGAGCCGCTGGGACTCCGAGTGGGGTCACTGGGACGCGTGCGCGTGCTGGGGAGGGGCCAGTGACCATTTGGCTAGCCACTCTGACCCCGCACGGGGCCTCTGGGGGCACATGGCATGCTGGGAGGTGCCAGGGAGTATTTTACAGCCACTGGGACGCCGCTGTACATGTCACAGCCCAGTTTGTTCGTTGGGGAGGTGCCAGGGACCGTTTGGCGAGCCACTGGGTCCCCGCGCAGGGTCGCTGGGTCCAGGGCGCTCGCTGGGTAGGTGCCAGGGACCGTTTTTTTGTGCCGCTGGGACCCCGAGTGTGGTTGCTATGCCCCGTGCGCGTGCTGGTGAGGTCCCAGGGACCGCTTGAAGTCAGCTGGGATCCACCGCTGGCCGCCAGGTGTGGCCCGCGCCAGCTGGGAGGTGCGAGGAACCATTTGGCAAGCCTCTGGGATCCCGTGGAGGGTCGCTGGGGCCCGTGCGCCCTGGGGAGGCGCCAGGGACCGTTTGGCGAGCCACTGGGACCCCAAGCTGGGTCGCTGGGCCCTGTGCACCCGCTGGGGAGGTTCCAGGGACCATTTGGCGAGCCGCAGAGACCCCGCGCTGGGTCGCTGGGGACCCGGCGCTGCGTGCTGTGAAGATGCCAGTGACCGTTTGGCGTGCCTCTGGGACCCCACCCGCAGTCACTGGGCCCCGTGCGTGTGCTGGAGATGGGCCAGGGACAATTTGGTGAGCCCCTGGGACCCCTGAATGAAGTCGTTGTTGCCCGTCTGCGTGCTGGGGAGGTGACAGGGACCATTTGGTGAGCTGCTGGGACCCCGCGCAGTGACGCGGCACGGTGTGCGTGCTGGGGAGGTGCCAGGGACCATTTGGTGAGCCACTCAGACCCCTTGCGGAGTAGCTGGGCCCTGTGCGCGTGCCGGGTAGGGGCCTGGGACCGTTTGGCATGTCGCTGGTACCGCGTGCGGGGTCACTAGGCCCTGTGCTCATGCTGGGGAGGTGCCAGGGACCATTTGGCGATCGACTGGGACCACGTCAAGGGTCGCTGGTCTGCGTATGTGTGCTGGGGAGGTGCAGGGACCATTTACAAGCCACTGACACCCGCTGGGGTCGCTGGGGCCTGTGCGCGGGCTGGGGAGGTGCCAGCGACCATTTGGCAGCCGCTGGGACCCTGCGCTAGGTCGCGGGAGACCGTGCGTTCGCTGGGGATGTGCCAGGGACCATTTGACGAGCCGCAGGAACTTCACACGGGGTCGCTAGGGACTGTGCGCGTGCTGGGGAGGTGCCAGGGACCGTTTGGCGAGCCGCTGGGACCCCAAGCTGGGTTGCTGGGCCCTGTGCATGCACTGGGGAGGTGCCAGGGACCATTAGGTGAGCCACTGGGACCCCACACACGGGTCGCTGGGTGCCGCGGCGCTGGGGGAGGTGCCAGGGACCGCTTTGGCGTGCGCTGGTACCCGCTGGGTCACAACCCCGATGGCGCCGCATTCAGGGGTGATCCCAGGGACCATTTGGTGAGCTGCTGGGACCCCGCGTGCGGTCGCTGGGGAGGTGCCAGGGACTGTTTCGCGAGCTGCTGGGACCCCGTGCTGGGTCGCTGGGCCCCATACGCTCGCTGGGGAGGGGCCAGGGACGATTTGGCTGAGTCAGCTGGTGTCCCCGCGAGATCTTCGCTGGGCCCAGTGCGCCACTGGGATGTGCCAGGGACCATTTTGCAAGCTGCTGGGACCCGCGTGCGGTCACTGGGCCCAGTCGGGTGCGCTGTGGAGGTGCCAGGGACAGTTTGCTGTGCCGCTGGGACCCCACGCTGGGTTGCAGGGGCCTGTGCTCGCGCTGTGGAGGGGCCAGGGACTATTTGGTGAGCCGCTGGGACCCGAAGTCGTTGGGGCCTGTCTTGGCCTCGGAGGTGCCAGGGAACATTTGCTTAGGGTGGGACCCGCGGGATCGCTAGTCCGCCCGGGCCATGCTGGGATGTGCCAGGGACCATTTATGAGCCACTGGGACCCCTCGACATGGTTGCTGGGCCCCAGTCGCGCTTGGGTGGTGCCAGGGATCATTTGGCGAGCTGTTAGGACCGCGACGGGTCGCTAGGGCCTGCTGGCGTGTGGGGAGGTGCCAGTTACCATTTGACAAGCCACTGGGTTCTTGGCGGAGCGGTGGGCCCCAGTGCGTGCTGGGGAGGTGCCAGGGAACATTTGGCGCTGCTGGGACCTCGCAGACGGGTTGTTGGGACCAGTTCGCCGGCTGGGAGGTGCTGTGGACATTTTAGAAGTCATTGGGACCCCACATGGGGGTCGCCGGACCCATTCGCAAGTAGCTTGGGAGGTGCCAAAGACCGTTAGGCGTGTAGCTGGGACCCCGCCAGGTTGTTGGGGCCAGTGCCTGTGCTGGGAGGTGCAGGACCATTTGTGAAGCAGCTTGGGACCCCCCATGGGGAATTAAGCTGGGCCCATTCGGTGCCTGGGAGGTGCCAGGGACTGCCACAAGCTGTTTCAGGGACCAGCGGTTGCTGGAACCCCTGTGCGGCCGGGGAGGCCAGGTATCATTGGTGAGCAGCTGGAACCCCGGAAACTCGGGCGAACTGCCCCATGGGGAGGCGCCAGGACCCCTTTGGCGGGGTCAGCTGGGAGCCCCCCTTCCAGATCCCGGGCCCCACGCCGCGTGCTGGGGAGCCAGGGACTTGACCACTTGGACCCGCCGCAGGACGTGGGTCGCTGGGGTCCGTATGCTGCTGGTGAGGTGCCAAGGACTTCTTTTTATAAGTTGGGATGCCGTCGCGTGGGTCAGCTGGCCCCGTGGCCTGCTGTGTAGGTGCTAGGGACCATTTAGCATGCAGCCGCTGGGAACCGCGGGTTGCTGGAATGCCTTTGCTCACTGGGAGGGGCCAGGTATCATTTGGCCAGCCACTGGGACCCCACACTTAGCTCGTCGCTGGGCCCGTGGCGTGCTGGGAGGTGCCAGGGACCGTTTGGACCCATACCTAACCCCACACAGGGTTCAGGGGCTGTGCGCCAAGACAGGAGGGGCCACGACTATTTGGCAAGCCGCTGGGACCCCAGGACCCGCTGGGACACGGCGCGTGTGCTGGGGAGGTGCAGGACCCTTTGGGGTTCCTCTAGCCCCTCCCGGGGTCCTTGGGCCCTGTTCATGCTGGGAGGTGCCAGGGACCATTTGGCGGCAGCTGGGACACACGCCGGTCGCTGGGGCTGCGCGCTGCGCTGGGATGTGCCAGGACTGTTTGGCGAGCCGCTGGGAACACCCGCGGTCGCTGGGCCCCCCCGTGCATTTTTGGGAGGGGCCAGGGATTTGGGAAGTGGCTGGGACCCCGCGGAAAGTCGCTGGGGCCCGTGTGAGCGCTGGGGATGTGCCAGGGACCATTTGCAAGCCGCTAGGACCCCCGCTTTGAAGTCTCTGGGGCCAGTGCTGCTGGGAAGGTGCCAGGGAACATTTGGCCAGCCTCTGGGACCCCGGGTGAAGTTAGCTGGAGGCCCCGCGGCTCACGCTTTGGGATGGGCCAGGGACCATTTGGGAAGCCGCTGGAACCCCACGGAGAGTCGCTGGGGCCTTGTGAGTGCTTTGGGATGTGCCAGGGACCATTTGCAAGCCGCTAGGACACCGCTTGAAGTCGCTGGAGCCCGTGCACGTGCTGGGAGGTGCCAGGGACCATTTTACAGCTGCTAGGACCCCGCGCTGCGGGTTGCTGGACCCCAGCGCCGCTGGGTAGGAGCCAGGGACCATTTGGCGAGTCCGCTGGGACACCGCACGGGTCGCTGGGGCCTTTGGCGCTGCGCTGGTGAGGTGACAGGGACTATTCAATGAGCCGCTGGGACCTTGCGCCAGGTAGCTGGATCACCTGCGCCCGCTGGGGAGGTGCCAGGGACCATTTGGCGAGCCGCTGGCATACCACACGATGTCGCTGGGGCCCCTGCATGTTCTGGTGAGGTACCAGGGACAGTTTGGCACCGCTTGACCACGCCGCAGGGGTCGCTAGGCCCTTCGGGCGCACGATGGTGAGGTGTCAGGGGACTTTAGGCAGGCCGCTGGTACTCCACGCCTGGTCGCCTGGAGGTGCCAGGGACCATCTGGCCAGCCAATCGACCACGCTCAGTCACTGGGCCCCGTGCACGCTGCCATGGAGGTGCCAGGGACCTTAAGCTGAAGCCGCTGGGACTCCACGCTGGTCGCTGGGCCCTGTGCACGCTTGGGAGGTGCAAGGACCATTTGGTGAGCCTCTGGGACCCCACGTGGGTCGCTGGTTCCCCGCTCATGTGGCTTGGGAGGGGCCAGGGACCATTTGTAAGCTACTAGGACCCCTGCATGGTTGCTGGGGCCCGTCGCGCCAGGCTCTGGGAGGTGCCAGGGACCATTTGGGAAGCCGCGGACGCCACGGAAAGTCGGCACCCGTGGCGGGTGCTGGGGATGTGCCAGGCACCGCTTTATGACCAACCAGACCCCGAGCTGCGCCAAGTGGCCCAGGTCTACGCGCTGGTGAGGTGCCAGGGGACCATCTGGTCAGCCAATCGACCACTCAAGGAGTCATCTGGGGCCCGCACGACGTGCTGGGAGGTGCCAGGACCATTTGGCGAGGCACTGGGACCCCGAATAGCTGGGGCCCGTGCGCGGCTGATGAGGTGCCAGGGAGCATTTGACGAGCCGCTGGGGACCCCGCGCGACTTACTGTGGCTCGTATGCATCGGATGTGCCAGGACCATTTGGCAGCCGCTGGAACCCCACACGGTCGCGGGACCAGCGCGCTGCTGGGAGTTAAACCATTTGTGAGCTGGTAGGACCCCGGGCCCGCTGGTTGCTGGGCTCCAGCGCCGCGTTGGTATGAGCCAGGGACCATTTGGCTGAGCCGGGGGGATACCACGCGATGTCGCTAGCTCTGCGCTGCTGGTGAGGAGCCAGGATAGTTTGTCAAGCTGTTGACCATGCGCCGTAACGCTGGAGTCTCTGCCCCGCTGGGAGGTTAGAACTCATTTGGCGAGCCACCGGGACTTCACGGATGTTGCTGGGCCCCCATGTGCTGGTGAAGTGCAGGACAGTTTGGGCGCTCTCACCCTGAGCACGTAGGTTCACCAGGCCCGGCGCATACGCTGGTGAGGTGTCGTGGACCTTAGGGACCTGCACGCTTGATTGTTGGGATTGCAAGGGATGCGCTTGGGATGTGGATAGGCATTAGTTGGTGAGTCGCTGACCCCTCACGAAGTCGCTGTGGCTCCATGTGCCCGGGCTGGGATGTGCCGAGACCATTTATGCAGTCAGCTAACCCCACTTGAAGTCTCAGGCGCTGTGTTGAGGTGCCAGGACCATCTGGCCAGCCAACTAGACCCACGCCATGAGGCTCACTGGGTCTCCCCGACGCGACGCTTTCGGAAGCGCCAGGACCATTTGTGGAGCCTTGGGACCCCACGCTAGCCCTGTTCCCGTTCACGCTGGGGAGGCCATAGGAATTTTGGCAAGCCGCTGGGACCCCGACGAAGTCACGTGGGCCGCGGCGCCTGCTGTGAATGTGCCAGGGACCATTTGGCAGGGCTCTGGGACCCCACGCCGAAGTCGCAGGGGCCCGGCGTCGCGCCTGGGAGGTTAGGACTGTTTGGCGAGTCGCTGAACCGCGAGTCACTGGGCCCCGTGTGCACGCTTTGGGAGGGGCCAGGGACCTTGGGAAGCCGCTGGAACCCCGCCGAAGTCGCTAGGGCCCTTTGAGTGCTGGGAGGCTTAGGGACCATTTAAGCAGCCTCTGTGACACCACTGGTCGAGCCAGGACCGTGTTGCGCGCCGGAGGGGCCAGGTACCATTTGCAAGTCACATCCCCTGAACGTCCACTGGGCCCTGCACACGCTGGGATGTGCCAGGGACCATTTGCGAGCCGCTGGGACCCACGGAATGTCGCTGGTGCCTTGCGCCGCATTTGTGAAGTGCCAGGGACCATTTGGCGAAGGCCCTGGGACCCCGTGATCGGGTCAAGTCCGTGGGCGCTGCATGATGAGGTGCCAGGGAGTGAACAGCATCTGGGACCCGGCGCGCTATCACTCAGATCCGCATGAATGCTTGGGAAGTGCCAGGGGACATTTGGCGAGCCGCTGAACCCCACACCTAAGTCGCTGGGGACCAGTGCGCCGTGGCTGGGAGGTTAGACCATTTTATGAGAGCTGGGGTAGACCCCCGCCAGTATTGCTGGGCTCCTGCGCGGTGGGTATGAGCCAGGGACCATTTGGCGGCCGCTGGGATACCACGCGATGTCGGCGGGGCTCGCGCTGCGCTGGTGAGGAGAGACAGGGATAGTTTGTCAGTTGTTGACCATGCTGCGGTCGCTGGAGTCTCTGCCTTGCTTGGGAGGTGCTAGGGACCATTTGGCGAGCCACTGGGACTTCACGGGATGTTGCTGGGGCTCCTGCGTGTGCTGGTGAAGTGCCAGGACAGTTTGCGCTTTCACCTGAGCACGCTGCGGTTCTCACAGGCCCCGCGGCGCGACACTGGTGGAGGGGTGTCAGGGACCTTTAGGGACCCACGCCTGGTTGTTGGGTGGCGGGCGCTGGGGATGTGATAGGCACCAGTTATGCAGTCGCTGGGACCCACACGGTCGCCAGGGCCCATGCGCCCCGCTGGGATGTGCCTGGGACCATTTTGCAGCCGCTTAGGACCCCACTGAAGTCTCTGGGGCCTGCGGGCGCTGCTGGGGAGGTGCCAGGGACCATCTGGCCAGCCAATCAGACCACGCTGAGTCACTGGGCCTCCAGACGCACGCTGGTGAGGTGCTAGGGACCATTTGGTGAGCCTCTGGGACCCCACGCTGGGGGTCGCTGGGCCATGTTCACGCTGGGGAGAGGCCAGGGAACATTTGCGCCGCTGGGACCCCGATCGAAGTCACTGTGGCCCGTGCGCCTGCTGTGAATGTGCCAGGGACCATTTTACGAGGCTCTGGGACCCCAATGGCACAGGCGCAGTTAGAAGCAGAAAGGAGGAATTACACCTTTTAAATCTGAGTTGCTTTTAATCAGAAAACATTGCAGCTTAAAGTCTTGCAGCTGCGCGTATTTTTCTGATAAGCTGAAACTCGAGCAGTTGATTCAAACTCCCGCTGCTCTGGGACACGGGGGAGGAGCGAGCACGAAAGCACAAACACAACAAACAAAAAGGCAGGCAGTCTTCCCATGGCAGCAGTGGAAGACATCGGGAGAAGTACAGTCGTGGGACAAGTACAGCGCAGTTAGAAGCAGAAAGGAGGAATTACATCTTTAAATCTGAGTTGCTTTTTAATCAGAAAAACATTGCAGCTAAAGTCCTTGCAGCTGCGTGTATTTTTTCTGATAAGCTGAAACCGGAGCAGCTGATTCAACCCGCTGCTGCCTGGGACACGGGGAGGAGCGGAACGGTGCCAAAACACAACAAACAAAAGGCAGGCAGTCTTCCCAGCGACAGCGGGAAGCCACATCGGGTGGGGAGAAGTACAGTCGTGACAAGTAAGCAAAGCTAGAAGCCAGCTCTGAAAGCAGGTTGACAGCTGCAGAAAGCTGGCCACCAAACAAAAATGGTCTTCAAGCCAGTAATCTGTGACAACTGCATGATGTGGGAAATCCGAGAAAACCCAACAGAGCTCAACCAAGTCTGTGTAAAGTGCCGCACCATCCAGGACTTGCTTCCAGCGATTAAGCCTGCTAGAAAAGGAGATGGAGGAAATGAGACAGCAACAGGAGTTTGAGGAGCTGGACACACCCACAATTAAGGGAAGTCTGCACCTAGCAGACTGAAAGCCACCAGGGAGATGGAAGAGAGCCAAAACAGCTGGGTTCAAAATAGGCAGAAGCAGGGAAAAAAGAAACTGGCCAAACACAACCACCAGAAATCCAGACATCCAACACATTTGAGCCACTTCAACATTTAGATGACCAAAACCAACATCAAGAGAATGAAAGAAACAACACCCAGGACCCCGATAAAACAAAAAGGACTCAGCCAGCAAAAGAAGGGAGGTCATGATTGTTGGGGACTCCATACTGAGAAACACAGCAAGTTCAGTTCGCAGTTTGGACCCCCTTACTACAACAGTGTGCTGCCTTCCAGAGCCTCTGTCAAGCAATATCACGGAGAACGTGGACAGGCTCCTAGAACTAACTGGAGATGACCCGTAGTAGTCGGCCCGCATTGGTACAAAACATTGGAAGAGACAGGCCAAGATCCCTGCAGAACAAATTCAGAGAGCTAGAAGGAAATTAAAAGACAAGACCAAAATTGTGGTATTTTCGGATACTGCCATGCTTCTGCAAAGGACCATATGGACAGCTGGAAAATACAAAATCAAATGCATGGCTGAAATCATGGTGCACACAGGAAGGCTTCACCTTTCTTGAACATTGGAGCACTTTCACAACAAGGACTATCTATACAGGTGGGACGGACTGCACTTTAAACAGAAAAGGGAACCAATCTACTGAGAAAAGGATCCTTCAGGCGGCACAGAAGCATTTAAACTAGAAAGGAAGGGGAGAAAACAAAAAACAGAAGGAGACTACATCAAAACAAGGGCAACAACTCAGGTAAGACCACTATTAAAATGTATTTATCTTAATGCTAGAAGTCTCAGAAACAAATGTTAGAACTTGAAGCTACTGCACTAACAAGTAACTACGATGTGATAGGTGTTACAGAAACTTGTTGTCTGAGAGTGATGGGAGACGAATATAATATCAGTGGGTACACACTGTATAGGAAAGAAAGACAGGCAGGACAGAAGAGGCGGAGGGGTAGCGCCTATACACAAGTATAGAAATAGCCTTGGCCCAGGTGTTAAATCAGGACAAAGAAAACAATGGAGAATCAATATGGGTCAGAATAATGGACACAAAATTCAAAAGGGCATAATAATAGGAGCATGCTATAGACCGCCAAATTCAGACGCTGAGCAAAATAATCTGTTGTACAATGACATTAGAAAATGCGCAGAAAAGGAGAAGCCATACTAATGGGGGGATTTCAACTTCCCCTGTATAAAATGGGAAAACCCATGGGGGGCACGACGGACGAAATTGAATGGTGAAAATGACAAAATGACCGTTTCTTGAAACGAATTTTGTCAAGGCACCACTAAGAGGGAGGCATGCCTTGATTTAGTCTTTTTCAAATAATGAAGACAGAATAACTAAAACAGAGGTCAGAGAGCCATTGGCAAACTCAGACCAAACATGGTCTCATTTGAAATATTTTTTTAAACCCCAAAAGTAATGACTAAAGCTAAGGTTTACAATTTAGAAAAGCAACCATGAAGGTATGAAACAGAGACTAACAGAAGTAGATTGAGTAAAATAGAGAAAACATCCACAGAAAAAGGGTGGCTGTCTTTAAAAATGTAAAATTAGAGGCACAAAACAATTACATCCCAAAAGTAGACAAATCTAAATCTAAAACAAAAATGGCCAAAATGGTTTAATAGATCAATTAAAAAAAATATTCAGCGAAAAAGGCACTTTACAGAGCGTTTAAAAAGGACCAAAACAAAGCACGCAGAAAGAGTACTTGGAACTGCAAAACACAAGTCAAAAAGTTAGAAAGGCCAAGAGAGAGATAGAAATCAATATTGCTAAGGGGGCTAAAACCAATTCCAAAATTTTTTTTCCAATATTATAACAGCAAGAGAACATTCAAAGAGGAGGTTAAATGTCTAAGAGACACAAATGGCAAAATCATAGATGAAGAAAAAAATAGCAAATATATTAAATGATTACTTTTCACAGATTTTTTTACAAAGGAGGACACGGACAACATGCCCCACATGTCGACCTGTTCCTATCCAGTTTTAAATAACTTTAGCATAACAGAGGCAGAAGTGTTAAAGGACCAGAGCTCTTAAAATAAACAAATCCCCCAAATGGATGAGATCCTCCCAATAGTACCTTCAAAGAAATGAAAGAAGTTCTTTACAAGCCGCTAACCAAGATCATGCAACAGTCTCTGACAATAGGGTTGTACCGGCGGACTGAAAAATAGCAAACGAATACCGATCCACAAAAAGGAGACAAACTGAACCAGGTAACTACAGACCAATAAGCCTGACTTCTATTATATGTAAACTTATGGAACTATAATAAGATCCAAATGGAAAATTACCTATATGGTAACAATATCTTGGGTGACAGCCAGCATGGTTTTAGGAAAGGAGATCATGTCTAACTAACCTACTTGACTTTTTCGAGGATGCAACATTGAAAATGGACAACTGCAAAGCATAATGACATGGTCTATTTAGATTTCCAGAAAGCTTTTGACAAAGTCCCGATAAAAGATTAATTCTCAAACTGAACGCAGTAAGGATTCAAGGAAATGCATGCACATGGATTAGGGAGTGGTTAACAGGTGAAAACAGAAAGTACTGATTAGAGGAGAAACCTCAAATGGAGTGAGGTAACCAGTGGTGTACCACAGGGATCAGTATTAGGTCCTCTGCTATTCCTAATCTACATTAATGACGACTCTGATAGTAAGCAAACTCATTAAATTGCAGGCGACACAAAATAGGAGGAGTGGCAGACACTGTTGAAGCAGCAAAGGTCATTCAAATGATCTAGGACGCATTCAAAATTGGGCAGACACATGGCAAATGAAATTTAATAGAGAAAGTGTAAAGTATTGCATCGGGCAATAAAAATGTTCATTATAAATATCATATGGGGAGATAGTGAAATTGAAGAAGGAACTATGAAAAAAAAAGACCTAGGAGTTTATGTTGACTCCAAAATGTCTTCATCTAGACAATGGGGGAAGCTATAAAAAGGCTAACAAGATGCTTGGATATATTGTGAGAAGTGTTGAATTTAAATCAAGGAAGTAATGTTAAAACTCTACAATGCATTAGTAAGACCTCACCTAGAATATTGTGTTCAGTTCTGGTCACCTCATTAAAAAGGATATTGCTGCCTAGAAAGAGTGCAAAGAAGAGCAACCAGAATTATCCTGGTTTAAAAGGCATGTCGTATGCAGACAGGCTAAAAGAATTGAATCTATTCAGTCTTGAACAAAAGAAGACTACGCGTGGCGATCTGATTCAAAACATTCAAAATCCTAAAAGGTATAGACAATGTCAACCCGGGGACTTCTTTTGACTTGAAAAGAAAAAGGACCAGGGGTCATAAATGGAGATTAGATAAAGGGGCATTCAGAACAGAAAATAGGAGGCACTTTTTACACAGAATTGTGAGGGTCTGAACCAACTCCCAGTAATGTTGTTGAAGCTGACACCTGGGATCCTTCAAGAAGCTGCTTGATGAGATTCTGGGATCAATAAGTTACTAACAACCAAACGAGCAAGATGGGCTGAATGGCCTCCTCTCGCTTGTAAACTTTATGTTCTTATGTTCTTGGTCGCAGGGCCCATGCGCCGTGCTGGGGATGTGCCAGGGACTGTTTGGCGAGCCGCTGGGAACCCCTGCGGTCGCTGGGCCCGTGTGCACGCTTGGGAGGCCAGGGACCATTTGGGGAAGTGGCTGGGACCCCGGAGAAGTCGCTAGGCCCGTGAGGCTTGGGATGTGCAAGGACAATTGCAAGCCGCCAGGACCCCGCTTTGAAGTCTGGGGCCAGTCTGGCGTGCTGGGGAAGGTGCCAGGAACATTTGGCGAGCCTCTGGGACCCCGGTGAAGTCGCTGGGGCCCGTGCTCACGCTTTGGATGGGCCAGGGGACCATTTGGGAAGCTGCTGGAACCCCACGAGAGTCGCTGGGAGCCCTTGTGAGCGCTTTGTGCCAGGACCATTTGCAAGCCGCTAGGACACCGCTGAAGTCGCTGGAGCCCGTGCACGTGCTGGGGAGGTGCCAGGGACCATTTGCGACTGCCAGGACCCTGCGCCGGTTGCTGGACTCTGTGCCGCGCTGGGGGGAGCCAAGGGACCATTTGGCGAAGCCGCTGGGACACACCGCATCGGGTCGCTGGGGCCTTTGCTGCGTGCTGGTGAGGTGACAGGGACTATTCAATGAGCCGCTGGGACCTTGCGCGAGGTAGCTGGATCACCTGCGCCCGCTAGAGGTGCCAGGGACCATTTGGCGAGCCGCTGCATACCACACGATGTCGCTGGGGCCCCTGCATGTTCTGGGTGGAGGCACCAGGGACAGTTTGGCACCGCTGGACCACGCGCAGAGGGTCGCTAGGGCCCCGCGCGCATGATGGTGAGGTGTCAGGGACCTTAGGCAGGCCGTTGGTACCCACGCCTGGTCGCCTGGAGGTGCCAGGGACCATCTGGCCAGCCAATCGGACCACGCATCGAGTCACTGGGCCTCGTGACGTTATCGCCGCGGAGGTGCCAGGGACCTTTTGGCGAGCCGGGCTGGGACTCCACGCTGGGTCGCTGGGGGCCCTGTGCACGCTGGGGAGGTGCAAGGGACCATTTGGTGAGCCTCTGGGACCCCACGGGGTCGCTGGTTCCGCTCGCGCGGGCTTGGGCCAGGGACCATTTGGCAGCCGTTGGGACCCCCTCGAAGTCATCAGTCGCCCGCTCGCTGGGAGGTGCCAGGGACCGTTTTGGTAAGTCGGCTGGAACCCAACACGGTCGCTGGGGCCCGTAAACGCTTGAGGTGCCAGGACCATTTGCGAGCTACGGGGGGACCCCGCATGGTTGCTGGGCTCTGTCTTGCGTGCTCTGTAGGAGCCAGGGACCATTTGGGAAGCCGCTGGGACGCCACGAAAGTCGCTATCCCGTGCGGGGCGCTGGGGATGTGTTAGGCACCGGGCTTGCGAGCCGCTTGACCCTCGCTGGCCAAGTCGCTGTGTGGCGCGCTGCTGGTGAGGTGCCAGGGACCATCTGGCCAGCCAATCGGACCACGCCAGCGAGTCACTGGGCCCCGTGACGACGCTGCGAGGTGCCAGGGACCATTTGGCGAGCAGGGACCCCGCGATGGGGTCGCTAGTCTGCCCCGCTGGCGTGCTGATGAGGTGCCAGGGATTGACGAGCGGTTGGGACCGGGCGTGACTTCAATTGGGGCCCGCGGCGACGCTTGGAAGTGCCAGGGACCATTTGGCGAAAGCTGGAACCCCCACAAGTCGCTGGGACCAGTGCGCTGCTGGGAGGTGCAGGGACCATTTGTGAGCCAGTAGACCCCGCGTGGTTGCTGGGCTCTGTGCGCGTGCTGGGTATGAGCCAGGGACCATTTGGCGAGCCGCTGGGATACCACGCGATGTCGCTGGGGCCCCTGCGCGTGCTGGTGAGGAGCCAGGGATAGTTTGTCAAGCTGTCTGACCATGCGCTGCGGTCGCTGGAGCCTCTGCCTTGCTGGGAGGTGCCAGGGACCATTTGGCAGCCACTGGGACTTCACGGGATGTTGCTGGGGCCCTGCGTGCTGGTGAAGTGCCAGGACAGTTTGGCAAGCCACCTGGAGCACGCTGATGTTCACCAGGCCCCCTGGCGCACACTGGTGAGGTGTCAGGACCTTTAGGGACTCCACGCCTGGTTGCTGGGCCCTGCGGGCGCTTTTGGGATGTGATAGGCACCAGTTGCGAGCCGCTGGGACCCCGCTGGCCCATGCGTCCGCTGGGGATGTGCCTGGGACCACGGCGTTGACCCCACGTCTCTGGGGCCCGTGCGCTGCTGGGAGGTGCCAGGGACCATTAGGACCATTGGCGGCCCCGTCGCCGCTTTGGACCAGGGACCACCATTGAAGTCTCTGGGGCCCCATTAGGGGTCGCTGGGCCCCTGTTCTGGGAGGGGCCAGGACCATCTGGCCAGCCAATCAGACCACGCGGCTGTGAATGTCCAGGGACCATGGGCCTGGGACCCCAGCAATCGCGGATGACGCTGGGGATGTGCCAGGGACTGTTTGGTGAGCCGCTGGGAACCCCACTGGGTCACTGGGCCCTGTTCTACAGCTGGGAGGGGCCAGGGAACATTTGGGAAGCAGCTGGAACCCGGATCGAAGTCACTAGGTCCTGGGGCCCTGTGAGTGCCAGAATGTGCTAGGGGACCATTTGGCGAGCCTTCTGGGACACCACTAAGTCAAAGGGGGGCTGTGCGCCAGCTGGTGAGGGTGCCAGGGACCATTGCAAGCCAGTCTGGGACCCTCGGAAGTCTCTGTGGCCCGTGAAACGCTTGGGATGGGCCAGGACCATTTGCGAGCCGCTGGGACCCCGCTGGGAAAGCTGGGCCCTGTCTCCTGGGATGTGCCAGGGACCATTTATGAGCCTCTGGGACCCGCATGGGGTCGCTGGGGACCCGTCGGTGTGCTGATGAGGTGCCAGGTACCCACCCGGTAGCATCTGGGACCCGCGCGACTTCACTGGGGCCCGTGGATCGCTAGGAAGTGCTAGGACCATTTGGCGAGCCGCTGGAACCCCACACGATGTCGCTGGGACCAGCCTGCGGCGCGACTGGGGGAGGTGCCAGGACCATTTGTGGAGCTAGTAGGACCCAGCGTGGTTGGCGGGCCCCTGTCGCGTGGGAGGTGAGCCAGGACCATTTGGCCAGACGCTGGATACCACGGATGTCGCTGGGGCCTCTGCGCTGCGTTGGTGAGGAGCCAGGATGGTTTGTCAAGTGTCTGGACCATGCGGCCGTGGGTCGCTGGGTCTCATGCGCCGCTGGGAGGTGCCAGGGACCATTTGGTGATGCTGGGACTTCACGGATGTTGCTGGGGCCCCGCGCATGCTGGTGAAGTGCCAGGGACAGTTTGGCAAGCCACCTGGAGCACGCGTGGGTTCACCAGGCCCCGTGCGCACACTGGTGAGGTGTCAGGGACCTTTGGGACTCCGCCTGGTTGCTGGGGCCCGTCGCGGGCGCTGGGGATGGATAGGCACCGTTGCGAGCTGCTGGGACCCAGGGACCCAGGCCCACCGTCCGCTGGGGATGCCTGGGACCATTGCGAGCCGCCCCACTTGAAGTCTCTGGGGCCCGTCGGTGCTGGGAGGTGGCAGGGACCATCTGGCCAGCCAATCAGACCACGGAGTCACTGGGGTCGCTGGGTCCAGGGACCATTTGGGAGCCTCTGTCGCTTTACCCTGCACGCTGGGGAGGGGCCAGGAACATTTGGCAGCCATGGGACCCCGATCGAAGTCACTGTGGCCCCGTCGCCTGCTGTGAATGTGCCAGGGACCATTTGGCGAGGGCTCTGGGACCCCACGCGAAGTCGCGGGGGCCCATGCGCTGCTGGGATGTGCCAGGGACTGTTTGGCAGCCGCTTGGGAACCCCTGTAAGTCGCTGGGCCCCGTGTGCACGCTTTTGGAGGCCAGGACCATTTGGGATGTGGCTGGGACCCGAGTCGCTGGGGCCCGTGTGTGAGCGTAATTTGGATGTGCCAGGGACCATTTGCAAGCCTCAGGACCCGGGGCGCTGAAGTCTCTGGGCCAGTGCGCTGGGAAGGTGCCAGGGAACATTTTGGCGAGCCTCTGGGACCCCGGTGAAGTCGCTGGGCCCGTGCTCACGCTTTGGATGGGCCAGGACCATTTGGGAAGTCGCTGGAACCCCACGGAGAGTCGCTCGGGGCCCTTGTGAGTTTCTTGGGATGTGCCAGGGACCATTTGCAAGCCGCTAGGACACCGCTGAAGTCGCTGGAGCCCGTGCACGCTACAGGGAGGTGCCAGGGACCATTTTGGTGCTGCCAGGACCCCGCGCTGGGTTGCTGGGCCCTGTGCGCTGCTGCTGGGAGCCAGGGACCATTTGGCGAGCCGCTGGGACACCGCCGGGGTCGCTGGGGCCTTTGCGGGTGCTGGTGAGGTGACAGGGACTATTCAATGAGCCACTGGGGACCTTGCGCGAGGTAGCTGGATCACCTGCGCCCGCTGAGGAGGTGCCAGGACCATTTGGCGATCCGCTGGCATACCACACGATGTCGCTGGGGCCCCTGCATGTTCTGGTGAGGTACCAGGGACAGTTTGGCACCGCCTGGACCACGCGCGCTGGGTCGGGGAGGTGCCAGGGACAGTTTGGCAAGGCCCCACGCGCAGGGTCGCGGGCGCCGGCGCATGGTGAGGTGTCAGGGACCTTTAGGCAGGCCGCTGGTACCCACGCCTGGTCGCCTGAGGTGCCAGGGACCATCTGGCCAGCCAATCGGACCACGCTGGGAGTCACTGGGCCCTCAGCACGCTGGGAGGTGCCAGGGACCTTTGGGCCCTGAGCACGACTGGGACCCAACACGGGGTCGCTGGGTCCTGTCTGCGCTTGGGAGGTGCAAGGGACCATTTGGCACGCTGCTGGGACCCCATACGGTCGCGACGCTTGGGAGGTGCCAGGGACCATTTACAGCCGCTGGGACACCACGAATGGGGCCAGGGAAGTGCCATTTTACATTCCGCTGGGACCCCGATGGCTATCGCTGGGGCCCGCAAGGCGCTTGGGATGTGCCAGGGACCTTTTGGCGAGCCCCATGGGACCCAATTGAGGTCTGCAAGTCGCTGAGGTGCCAGGGCCAAGCGCTGGAACCTAACATCAAGTCGCCAGCTGGGGAGGTGCCAGGGACCATTGCGACCTACTAGGACCCCGTGCATGGTTGCTGGGCTCTGCTCGGGTGGTTTAGGACCATTTTTGGGGCCGCTTGGGAGGCCTAGGGACCATTTGGGAAGGCGCTGGAACCCCGCAAGATGGTTGCTGGGGCCCCTTGTGCTGTGGCTGGGGATAGGTGCCAGGGACCATTTGAAGCCTCGACCACACGGGACAGACCATTTGAAGCCGCTGGGGACCCCGTGCGTGTGCTGGTGAGGTGCCAGGGGACCATTTGCCTCTAGACCGCTGGGACCCCGCTGGTGAGGTGCTGACCATTTATGGTCTCTGGGACCCGCTGGCTGGTGCTCACGCTGCACTTGGGATGCCAGGGACCATTTGGCGAAGGCCTGGGACCCAGCGAGTTGTCGCTGGTGCCTGTGGGAGGCGCAGGGACCATTTACAGACGCTGGGACACCACGCACAAGACCATTTTGGAGAGGTGCCTGGGACCGCTTGGCAAAGTCGCTAGAGCCCCGTCGCTGGGGTTCATGGGCTGGGGGTGCCAGGGACCATTTGCGTGATGCTGGGACCGCTGGGTTGCTGTCGCTGGGGCCACGCTGGTGGAGGTGCCAGGTACAATTGGGAAGCCGCTTGGAGCACGCGCCAGGCTGGGTTCATGCAGCCGCTGGGAAGTTCCAAGGACCATTTGGTGTGATGGGACCTCGCTGGGGGTTGCACCTGCGGCGCGCTTGGGATGTGCCAGGGACCATTTGGGAAGCTGCTGGGAGCAATCGTCAATGGGGTTCGGCGGGTGCTGGGGAAGTGGCAGGATCATTTGGTATGGGACCTGGGACGCCACGCGAGGTCGCTTTGATCACCTGGGACGTTGCTGCTGGGAGGTGCCAAGGACCATTTGGCGAGCCCTGATACCACGCGATGCTCGCTGGGGCCCCGCGCGCGTGCTGGTGAGGTGCCAGGGACAGTTTGGCACTACCTGGACGACGCAAGGTCGCTGGAGCCCCTGCCTTGCTGGGGAGGTGCCAGGGACAGTTTGGCAAGCCGCCTGGACCACGCGCAGGGTCGCTAGGCCCCGTGCGCACGATGGTGAGGTGTCAGGGACCTTCAGGCAGGCCGCTGGTACTCCACGCCTGGTCGCCTGGAGGTGCCAGGGACCATCTGGCCAGCCAATCGACCACGCTGCGGAGTCACTGGGCCCCGTGACGCACGCCAAGCGGAGGTGCCAGGGACCTTTTGGCAAGCCGCTGGGACTCCACGTGGGGTCGCTGGGCCCTGTGCACGCACTGGGGAGGTGCAAGGGACCATTTGGTGAGCCTCTGGGACCCCGCGTGGGTCGCTGGGTCCCGTTCGTGCGCTTGGGAGGGGCCAGGGAACATTTGGCACGCCGCTGGGACCCCGATCAAAGTCACTGGGGCCCGTTCGCACGCTTGGGAGGTGCCAGGGACCATTTGGCGAGCCGCTGGGACACCACGGAATGTCGCTGGGGCCCCTGCGCGTGCTGGTGAAGTGCCAGTGACAGTTTGGTTCCGCTGGGACTCCCACGCCTGGTCGCCAGTCCGTGCGCTGCTGGGATGTGCCAGGGACCTTTTATGAAGGTTAGGACCCCATGTGAATTCATTGAGGCCCGTGCGATCGCTTGGGAGGTGCCAGGGACCGTTTGGCAAGCCGCTGGAACCCAACACGAAGTCGCTGGGGCCCGTGTGAACGCTGGGGAGGTGCCAGGGACCATTTATGAAGCTACTAGGACCCCCAGCATGGTTGCTGGGTTCTGTGCGCGTGTTCTGTAGAGCCAGGGACCATTTGGGAAGCCGCTGGGACGCCACTGGAAAGTCGCTGGGCCCGGGGCGCTGGGGATGTGTTAGGCACCGCTTCAGGCAGCCATGGACCCCGCTGGTCGCTGTGGTCCATGGACGTGCTGGGGAGGTGCCAGGGACCATCTGGCCAGCCAATCGGACCACGCGCGGAGACCATTTGGGAAGCCGCTGGAACCCCGCGGAAAGTCGCTGGGGCCCTTGTGAGTGCTCGGATGTGCTAGGGACCATTTATGAGCCTCTAGGACACCACTTTGGTCGCTGGGGACTGTGCGGTGCTGGTGAGGGGCCAGGTACCATTTGCAAGCCGCTGGGACCCCGCGCTGTCTCTGTGGCTCGCGGTACACGCTGGGGATGCTTAGGGACCATTTATGAGCCGCTGGGACCCCGCTGATGTCGCTGGTGCTCAGCGGATTTGGATGTGCCAGGGACCATTTGGCGAAGCGCCTGGGACCCCGCGTAGATTCTCGGGGATCCGCTTGCGTGCTGATGAGGTGCCAGGGAGTATTCGACGAGCATCTGGGACCCCCGCGACTTCACTGGGGCCGCGGCGATTGCTTGGGAAGTGCCAGGGACCATTTGGCGAAAGCCGCTGAACCCCACACACGGTCGCTGGGACCAGTGCGTGCTGGGAGGTGCCAGGGACCATTTGTGAGCTAGGGGGGACCCCGCTGGGTTGCTGGGCTCTGCGCTGGCGTGCTGGGTATGAGCCAGGGACCATTTGGCGAAGCGTTGGGATACCACGCCGATGTCGCTGGGGCCCCTGCGTGCTGGTGAGGAGCCAGGGATAGTTTGTCGCTTGTCTGGACCATGCGGGTCGCTGGAGTCTCTGCCTTGCTGGGAGGTGCCAGGGACCATTTGGCGAGCCACTGGGACCCTCACGGATGTTGCTGGGGCCTCGCGTGCTGGTGAAGTGCCAGGGACAGTTTGGCAAGCCACCTGGAGCACGTCGCTGTGGGTTCACCAGGCCCCGTCGCACACTGGTGAGGTGTCAGGGACCTTTAGGGGGATCCATGCCTGGTTACTGGGGCCCGTCTTGGGATGTGATAGGACCATTTGGGGATGATAGGCACCAGTTGCCTGGGACCATTTATGTTCTAGGACCCCACTTGAAGTCTCTTGGGCCTGGGGCGCGTGGGAGGAGGTGCCAGGGACCATCTGGCCCAATCAGACCACGCAAGGAGTCACTGGGCCCCTGGTGACGACGCCTGGTCGGAGGTGCCAGGGACCATTTGGTGAGCCTCTGGGACCCCACGTGGGGTCACTGGGCCCTGTTCCACGCCGGGGGGGGGCCAGGGAAGCCTTGTAGCCGCTGGGACCCCGGATCGGCGTCACTGTGGCCCGTGGCGCCTGCTGGGGAATGTGCCAGGGACCATTTATGAGGTTTTGGGACCCCACGCTGGTCGCAGGGGCCCAAGCGCGCTGCGGGATGGGATGTGGACTGTTTGGCGAGCCGCTGGGAACCCCCGAAGTCGCTGGGGCCCCTGCACGCTTTTGGGAGGGGCCAGGGACCATTTGAGTGGCTGGGACCCCGCTGAAAGTCGCTGGGGCCCGTGGTGAGCTTGGGATGTGCCAGGGGACCATTTGCAAGTACGCTGGGACCCCGCTTTGAAGTCTCTGGGGCCAGTGCGATGGGGACTGGGAAGGTGCCAGGGAACATTTGGCGAGCCCTGGGACCCCTGGTGATCGTCTGGGCCCTCGTGAGCGCTGCTTTGGGATGGGCCAGGGACCATTTGGGAAGCCGCTGGAACCCCACGGAGAGTCGCTGGGGCCCTTGTGAGCGCTTTGGGATGTGCCAGGGACCATTTGTAAGTCGCTGGACACCGCTTTGAAGTCGCTGGAGCCCGTGCACGTGCTGGGAGGTGCCAGGGACCATTTGCGAGCTGCTAGGACCCCCCGCTGGTTGCTGGACTCTGTGCTGCTCTGGGTAGGAGCCAGGGACCATTTGGCGAGCCGCTGGGACACCGCATCGGGTCGCTGGGGCCTTTGCGCTGCTGGTGAGGTGACAGGGACTATTCAATGAGCCGCTGGGACCTTGGCGCGAGGTAGCTGGATCACCTGCCTTGGCTGGGGAGGTGCCAGGGACCATTTGGCGATCCGCTGGCATACCACATGATGTCGCTAGCCCCTGCATGTTCTGGTGAGGTACCAGGGACAGTTTGGCACCGCCTGGACCACGCCGCAGGGTCGCTTGGGCCCCGCGGCGCACGATGGTGAGGTGTCAGGGACCTTAGGCAGGCCGCTGGTACTCCACGCCTGGTCGCCTGAGGTGCCAGGGACCATCTGGCCAGCCAATCGGACCCCACGCTGAGTCACTGGGCCCCGTACGCACGCTGCGGAGGTGCCAGGGACCTTTTGGCGAGCCGCTGGGACTCCACGCTGGGTCGCTGGGCCCTGTGCACGCGCTGGGGAGGTGCAAGGACCATTTGGTGAGCCTCTGGGACCCCACGTAGTCGCTGGATCCCGCTCGCGCTGCTTGGGAGGGCCAGGGACCATTTGGCAAGCCGCTGGGACCCCTCGAAGTCACTGGGGCCCGCTCGCCGCTTGGGAGGTGCCAGGGACAGTTTGGCGAGCCGCTGGAACCCAACACGATGTCGCTGGGGCCCGTCCGGCGTGCTGGGAGGTGCCAGGGACCATTTATACCTACTAGGACCCCATGATGGTTGCTGGGCTCTGTGCGGCGTGCTGGTGAGGAGCCAGGGACCTCATTTGAAGCTGGGACCCCGCTGGAGTCGCTGGGGCCTGCGTGGGAGTGCTGGGGAGGTGCAAGGGACCATTTGGTGAGCCTCTGGGACCCCACTTGAAGTCGCTGGGACCCGTCGCAGGTGCTGGGAGGTGCCAGGGACCATTTGTAAGCCGCTGGGACCCCGCGCTGAAGTTCTGTGGGGCTCGTGCACACGCTGGGATGTGCCAGGGACCATTTGGGAGCCGCTGGGACCCCGCGATGTCGCTGGGGCCCTTGCGCGTGCTGGGGATGTGCTAGGGACCATTTATGACCTACTGGGACCCACCTGAAGTCGCTGGGGCCTGTGCGCCACTGGTGAGGTGCCGGGACCATTTGGTGTGATGCTGGGACCCCACGGAAAGTCGCTGGGGCCCGTGCTGCTGCTGGGAGGTTCCAGGGACCATTTGCGAGCCTGCTGGGACCTTACTTGAAGGTCGCTGGGGTTGTGCGCACTGGTGAGGTGCCAGGTACCATTTGGCAAGCCGCTGGGACCCCGCTGGGGTTCGTCTGTGGCTCGGGGAAGTGCCAAGGGATCAGGGACCAGTTTGTGACGCCTGAACCCCTGCACGGGTCGCTAGGGCCCCGCGCGCACTGGGATGTGCCAGGGACCATTTACGAGCTGCTGGGACCCAGCGGAAGTCACTGGAGCCCCTGTCCTTGGTGCTGGGAGGTGCCAGGGACCATTTGGGAAGCCTCTGGGACCTGGGACGCTGTCGCTGGGGCCCCCACGCCGCTGGGAGGTGCCAAGGACCATTTGGCGAGCCTCTGGACACCACGCCAAGTCGCTGGGGTTCATCGGGCTGGTGAGGTTCCAGGGACCATTTTGTGATGCTGGGACCTGTCGGGGTTGGTCGCTGGGCCCCTGCCTTGCTGGGGAGGTGCCAGGGACAGCTTGGGAAGCCGCTTGGACCACGCTGGGGTTCGTGGCGGTGCCCGGGAGGTGCGCGGATCATGGTGAGGGGCCTGTCGAAGGGGACCGGCTGGGTACCCACGCCTGGTCGCCTGAGAGGTGCCAGGGACCATCTGGCCAGCCAATGGACCACGCGGGTTCGCCCCCATGCACGCCCGTTGGAGGTGCCAGGGACCATTTGGCGATCGCTGGGACTCAACACCTGGTCGCTGGATCCCTGTGCACGCACTGGGGAGGTGCCAGGGACCATTTGGTGAGCTGCTGGGACTCCACGAAGTCACTGGGGCCCGTGCGGGTGCTGGGGAGGGGGCAGGGAACATTTGGCATCCTCTGGGACCCCGTTCTAAGTCGCTGGGTCCCCTCATCACGCTTTGGGAGGTGCCAGGGACCATTTTACGAGCCGCTGGGACACCACGGAATGTCGCTGGGGCCCATGCGCATGCTGGTGAAGTGCCAGGGACAGTTTGGCATTCGCCTGGACCTACCGCCAAGGTCGCTGGGGTCCGTGCGCTTGCTGGGATGGTGCCAGGGACCTTTGGCAGCCGCCTGGACCCTGCGGGGTCGCTGAGGCCCGTGCGACGCTGGTGAGGTGCCAGGGACCGTTTTGCAAGCCGCTGGAACCCAACACTGGTCGCTGGAGGTGCCAGGGACCATCTGGGAGGTGCCAGGGACCATTTTATGGAGCTACTGGGACCCCATGCATGGTTGGTGGGGACCCTGGCGCTGGTGGGACTCCACGTGAGTTTGGGACCATTTGCCGAAGCCGGGGAGGTGACGGACCATTTGGAAAGTCGGGACCCCCCGTGCGGGGGTCGCTGGGATGTGTTAGCCAGGGACCATTTGGCGAGCCGCTGGACCCCGCGCGCAGTCGCTGGGACCCGCGCTGCAGTCAGGGGGGCAGGCCGCTGGTCTGGCGCCTTGACCTGGAGTGCCAGGGACCATTTGGCCAGCCGCTGGAACCCCGAAAGTCGCTGGGCCCGTGCGCCTTGGCTGGGGAGTGCTAGGGACCATTTGGCGATCCACTGGGACACGCACTGGGGGTCGCTGGGTCCTGTGCGGTGCTGGTGAGGTGCCAGGGGACCATTTGGTGAGCCTCTGGGACCCCGCGCTAGACGTCACTGGGGCCCGTGCGATCGCTGGGGATGTGCCAGGGACCATTTACAAGCCGCTGGGACCCCGGCGAAGTCACTGGGGCCTGTGCGCGTGCTTGGGAGGTGCCAGGGACCATTTGGTGAGCCGCTAGGGACCCCAACGAAGTCTCTGGGGCCAGCGGCGTGCTGGGATGGTGCCAGGGACCATTTGGCGAGCCTCTGGGGGTCCGCGTGATGTCGCTGGGGCCCCTCTTGCGCGTGCTGGTGAGGGGCCAGGGACCATTTGGCACTGTCTGGAACCCCACACGGTCGCTGGGGCCCCCTGCCTGAGCTGGGGAGGTGCCAGGGACCATTTGGCAAGCCGCTAGGACACCGCTTGAAGGTCGCTGGGGCCCTTGGCGCACGCTGGGGAGGTGCCAGGGACCATTTGGCAGGCTGCTGGACCCAACACGCGTCGCTGGACTCTGTGCGCCTGCTGGGGAGGTGCCAGGGACCATTTGGCGAGGACTAGGACCCCACGCGGGGTCACTGGGCCCTTTGGCGCTGCTGGTGAGGTGACAGGGACCATTCACGAGCCGCTGGGACTCCATGGTAGCTGGATCACCTGCACGCGCTGGGGAGGTGCCAGGGACCATTTGGCGAGCCTCTGGACACCACACACGATGTCGCTGGGTCCCTGCATGTTCTGGGAGGTACCAGGGACCATTTGGCACTGATGCTGGGACCACGCCAAGGGTCGCTGGGTCCCGTCAAGACGCGATGGTGAGGTGTCAGGGACCATTTGGGAGGCCGCTGGGACACCACGGGGGTCGCTGGCGTCGCCTGGGTGGTGCCAGGGACCATTTGGCAGCCAATCGGACCACGCCTGGTCACTGGGGCCCGTGCGCACGCTGGGAGGTGCCAGGACATTTTGGCGAGCCACTGGGACCCCACGGGTCATTTGGGCCCGTGCCCGTGCTGGGGAGGTGCCAGGGACCATTTGGCGAGCCGCTGAACCCAACACGGTCGCTGGGGCCCGTGTGAACGCTGGGGAGTGCCAGGGACCATTTTGGCGAGCTACTGGGACCCCGCCGAATGGTTGCTGGGGCCCGTCTGCGTGCTTGGTGAGGTGCCAGGGACCATTTGGCGATCCGCTGGAACCCAACACGAAAGTCGCTGGGACCGTCGGGCGCTGGGATGTGCCAGGACCATTTACCCCGATGTCGCTGTGGCCCCCCCGCGTGCTGGGAGGTGCCAGGACCATCTGGCCAGCCAATGACCACGCCGAGACCATTTGGGAGCCGCTGGGACCCCGCTGAACGCCGCTGGGGCCCTTGTGAGTGCTGGGAGGTGCTAGGGACCATTTGCGAGCCCTCTAGGACACCACTTGAAGTCGCTGGGGACTGCAGCGCAGCTGGTGAGGTGCCAGGGACCATTTGGTGTCTGGCACCCTGCGCCGCAGTCGCTTGTGGCTCGCCTGGTCACACTGGGATGTGCCAGGACCATTTGGCGAGCCAATGGGACCACGCTTAAAGTCGTCGGGAGGCCTGCGTGCACTTGGGAGGTGCCAGGGACCATTTGGCGAGTTCCTGGGACCCACGCGTCGCTGAGCCCCCGCACGCGCTGGGGAGGTGCCAGGGACCATTTGGCCAGCCACTGGACCCCACGCGTTCGCTGGGGCCCCCGTTGGTGCCGGGAGGGACCAGGGGGATCGCTTATAAAGCCGCTGGCCCAAGTCGCTGAGCCCTGTTCACGCGCTGGGAGGTTCCAGGGACCATTTGCGTGATGCCGCTGGGACCCCGCACTTGGGCTGGGGCCCGGGCGCGCGCTGGTGAGGTGCCAGGGACAATTTTGGGAAGCCACTGGGAGCACGCTGGGGTCGGGTTCCCAGCGCTGGGGAGGTGCCAGGGATCATTTGGTGACGCTCTGGGACACCGCGCGGGTCGCTGGGGCCCGTGCGCGTGCTGGGGAGGTGCCAGGGACCATTTGGCAGCCACTGGGACCCACGCTGGTTCGCTGGGGCCCCGTTGGTGCCGCTGGGGGTGCCAGGGACCATTGGCATCCGCCTGGGACCCCACCTGGTCGCTGATCCGCATCCGCATGCTGGGAGGTGCCAGGGACCATTTACGAGTTTGGACCTGCGTAGTCACTGGGGCCCGTATGGTCGCTGGTGGGTGGCAGGGACCATTTGGACGATCCTCTGGGACCCCAGGGCAGGCCGCTGGGACCCACGCTTGCTGGGGAGGTGCCAAGGACCATTTGGCCAGCTAGCTGGGACCCCACGCGATGTCGCTGGGCCCTGTGCGTCCCGGGTGAGGTGCCAGGGACAGTTTGGCAATTCGCCTGGACCACGCGCGAGGGTCGCTGGAGCCCCTGCCTTGCTGGGGAGGTGCCAGGACCATTTGGCAAGCCGCCTGGGACCCGCGCGGGATGTTGCTGGGGCCCCGCGTGCGGCGTGCTGGTGAGGTGTCAGGGACCTTTGGCAAACCTGGGACCTGGCCTCCATGCCTGGTCGCCTGGAGGTGCCAGGGACCATCTGGCCAGCCAATGGGACCTTATGACCTGAGTCACTGGGGACCCGTGTGCACGCTGCGGAGGTGCCAGGGACCAGTTTGGCCTAGCCGCTGGGACCCCACGCGGTTCGCTGGGCCCTGTGCACGCGTGCTGGGGAGGTGCCAGGGACCATTTGGGAGCCTCTGGGACCCCACCGCGGTCGCTGGGGCCCTGCTCTCCGCGTGCTGGGAGGGGCCAGGGACCATTTGGCCAGCCGCTGGGACCCCACTTGGAGTCAATGGGGCCCGTTCACGGCTGCTTGGGAGTGCCAGGGACATTTGGCGAGCTGGCTGGGACCAACACGATGTCTTGGAGGCCGTGGCGGCACACTGGGGATGTGCCAGGGACCATTTGGCGATCCACTGGGACCCCCGCCGATGGGGTGCCTGTGCGATGCTGGTGAGGTGCCAGGGACCATTTTAGCGGCTGGGGAACCCGCGCAACGTCGCTGGGCCCCTGCATCGCTGGGGAGTGCCAGGGACCATTTGGCGAGCCGCTTTGAACCCCACACGTCGCTGGGGCCCGTGCGCGTGCTGGGGAGGTGCCAGGGATCATTTGGCGAGCCTCAGGACCCCAGCGCATGGTTGCTTCATCTGTGCGCGTTGTGGAGGGAGCCAGGGACCATTTGGGAAGATGCTGGGACCCCGAAAGTCGCTGGGTCCTTGTGAGTGCTGGGGATGTGCCAGGGACCATTTGGGAAGCCTCTAGGACACCACTTGAAGTCGCTGGGGACTGTGCGTGTGCTGGTGAGGTGCCAGGTACCATTTGCAAGCCGCTGGGACCCTGGTCTCTGTGGGTCGCGGCGTGCGCTGGGGAGGTGCCAGCGACCTTTTGGCGAGCCACTGGGACTCCACGCGGGTTCGCTGGGGCGCATGCCCGTGTTGGTGCCGTGCCAGGGACCATTTGGCGATCCGCTGGGACTCAACACCTGGTCGCTGAGATCCGTGCGCGCTTGGGGATGCCAGGGACCATTTACGAAGCTGGGACTCCACACGAAGTCACTGGGGCCCCTGCGGGTGCTGGTGAGGTGGCAGGGACTATTCGACGATCCTCTGGGACGTTGCGCGAGGTCGCTTGATCACCTACGCTCGCTGGGAGGTGCCAAGGACCATTTGCCGAGCCGCTGGGATACCACGCGATGTCGCTGGGGCCCCTGCGCGTGCTGGTGAGGTGCCAGGGACAGTTTGGCAGGCAGCCTGGACGACGCTGGTAGTCGCTGGAGCCCTGCCTTTGCTGGGGGGCCAGGGACAGTTTGTACGCCGCCTGGACCACGCCGCGAGGGTCGCTGGGCCCCGTCGCATCGCACGATGGTGATGTGTCAGGGACCTTCAGACAGGCCGCTGGTACTCCACGCCTGGTCGCCTGGAGGTGCCAGGGACCATCTGGTGAGCCAATCGGACCCCACGCGGGTCACTGGGCCCCGTCACGCGACGCTTGGGAGGTGCCAGGGACCTTTTGGCTTAGCTGTTTGGGACTCCACGCGGGTCACTGGGCCCCAGCACGCGCTTGGGAGGTGCAAGGACCATTTGGAGAGGCTCTGGGACCCCAACACGGGTCGCTGGGGCCGTGCTTCGACGCTGGGAGGGGCCAGGGAACATTTGGCAAGCCGCTGGGACCCCCTGCGAAGTCACTGTGGCCCGTTGGCGTGCTGTGAATGTGCCAGGGACCATTTGGCGAGGCTCTGGGACCCACGCATGGTTGCTGGGGCCCTGCGCCAAGCGTGATGTGTGGTGCCAGGGACCATTGGTGAGCCTCTGGGACCACGAAGGGGTCTCTGGGATCCTCAGCGTGCTGGGATGTGCCTGGGACTGTTTGGCAAGCGCCTGGAACCCCCGGAGGCGTCGCTGGGCCCCGCGCCTTGCTTTGGGAGGGGCCAGGGACCATTTGGGAAGCGGGGCTGGGACCCCGCTGAAAGTCGCTGGGGCCCGTGGGCCCGTGCTGGGATGTGCCAGGGACCATTTGGACCCACTAGGACACCGCTTGAAGTGGCTGGGGCCCGTGCCGTGCTGGGAGGTGCCAGGGACCATTTGCAAGCCGCTAGGACCCCGCCGAAAGTTGCTGGGCTCTGTGCACGCTGGGTAGGTGCCAGGGACCATTTGGCGAGCTGGTGGGACCCCACGAAGTCGCTGGGCCCTGAGCGCGTGCTGGGATGAGGTGCCATTTGGGACTCTTGAACGAGGGTCTGGGACCTTGTGCAGGGGCCAGGGACCATTTGGGCGCTGGAGCACCCGGGGCCCCGCTGGGGAGGCCAGGGATCATTTGCGAGCCGCTGGGATACCACGCATGTCGCTGGGGCCCCTGCACGTGCTATTAAAGTGCCAGGGACAGTTTGGCGATCCACTGGGACCATCGCATGGGGTCAGCAGGCCCAGCGCATGCTGGTGAGGTGTCAGGGGTATTTAGGGCAGGCCGCTGGGACCCACACCTGGTCGCTGGGGTCCGTGCGCGTGCTGGGATGTGCCAGGCACCATTTGCGAAGCCGCTGGGACCCACACAAAGTCGCTGGGGCCCATGCGCGTGCTGGAGATGTGCCAGGGACCATTTGCGAGCCTCTAGGACCCCGCTGGATCTCTGGGGCCAGTGTGCGTGTTGGGGATGTTCCAGGGACTTATTGGGGAACTGGGACTCCAGTAAGGTCGCTGGGCCCCTGTGAGTGGGGGATGTGCCAGGGACCATTTGCGAGAAGTCTAGGATCCCACTTGAAGTCGCTGGGGACTGTCATCTGCTGGTGATGCCTGGGACCATTGCACGCGCTGGGACCCCGCTTGAAGTCTCTGGGGCCCGTCGCTGCGCTGGGGAGGTGCCAGGGAACATTTTGGCGAGCCTCTGGGGCCCCGGGCGGGTCGCTGGGCCCCTGTACTCATGCTTGGGAGGTGCCAGGGACCATTTGGGAAGTCATTGGGACCCAACGAAAGTCGCTGGGGCCCTGTGGGCTGCTGGGATGTGCCAGGGACCATTTGCAAGCTGCTGGGACACCGCTGAAGTCACTGGGGCCCGTCCACGTGCTGGGGAGGTGCCAGGGACCATTTGACGAGCTGCTAGGACCCCGTGGTTGCTGGACTCTGTGCGCGCTTGGTAGGGAGCCAGGGACCATTTGGTGAGCCGCTGGGATCCCAATGACGGGTCGCTTGCCCTGCGCTGATGGTGAGGTGACAGAGACTATTCAATGAGCCGCTGGGACCTTGCACGGAGGAAGGGATCACCTCGCCCGCTGGGGGGTGCCAGTGACCATTTGTGAGCCGGTGTGGGACCACGCGATGTCGCTGGGGGGCCCCCCAGCGTTCTGTTGAGGGTACCAGGGACCTTCAGGCAGGCCGCCTGGACCACGCCTGATGTCGCTAGGGCCCCGCTCCATGCTGGTGAGGTGCCAGGGACAGTTTGCGCGTTGCCTGGACCATGCGCGGAGGTCACTGGATCCTCTGCCTTGCTGGGGAGGTGCCAGGGACCATTTGGCGAGCCAATCGGACCACGCGCGGAGTCACTGGGCCCCGTACGCACGCTGCGGGAGGTGCAAGGGACCATTTGGTGAGCCTCTGGGACCCCACGTGGGGTCGCTGGGCCCCGTTCGCACGCTGGGGAGGGGCCAGGGAACATTTGGCAAGCCGCTGGGACCCCGATCGAAGAAGTCACTGTGGCCCCGTGCTGGCTGTGAATGTGCCAGGGACCATTTGGCGAGGCTCTGGGACCCCACGCGAAGTCGCAGGGGCCCATGCGCGCGCTGGATATGTGCCAGGGAGCATTTGGTGAGCCTCTGGGACCACACGAGGGGTCTCTGGGATCAGTGTGCGTGCTGGGGATGTGCCTGGGACTGTTTGGCAAGCCGCTCGGAACCCCTGTGAAGTCGCTGGGCCCCGTGCGCACGCTTGGGAGGGGCCAGGGACCATTTGGGAAGTGGCTGGGACCCCGCGGAAAGTCGCTGGGGCCCGTGTGAGCGCTGGGGATGTGCCAGGGACCATTTGCGAGCCACTAGGACACCGCTTGAAGTGGCTGGGGCCCGTACTCGTGCTGGGGAGGTGCCAGGGACCATTTGCAGCTGCTAGGACCCCGCGCGTGGTTGCTGGGCTCTGTGCACGTGCTGGGTAGGAGCCAGGGACCATTTGGCGAGCCGCTGGGACCCCGCACGGGGTCGCTGGGGCCAGGGAGCGTGCTGGATGAGGTGCCAGGACTATTGAACGAGCCTCTGGGGACCTTAAGCGGTCGCTGGAGCACCCGCGCCGCTGGGGAGGTGCCGGGATCATTTGGCGAGCCGCTGGGATACCACGCGAATGTTGCTGGGACCCGTGCGCGCGTGCTGAGAAAGTGCCAGGGACCATTTGGCAAGTCGCCTGGACCACGCGTGGTCAGCAGGGCCCTGCGCACGCTGATGAGGTGCCAGGGACCATTTGGGAGGCTGCTGGGACCAGCAATCTGGTCTCTGGGGCCGTGGCGATGCTGGGATGTGCCAGGACCATTGCAACCGCTGGGACACCACTGCCAACGCCGCTGGGGCCCAGCGGGACCATTTATGATGTGACCCCGGAGGATTTCGCGAGCCTGTACGCCTGCCAGGACCACGGCGAGCTGTTCGACTGTGCCAGTGCGCGCTGCTGGGATGCCCAGGGACCATTTTTACCGTGGGACCCAGTGAGGTCGCTGAGCCCCCGCGGGCCGCTGGGGAGGGGCCAGGGACCATTTGAGAAGCCACGCGATCCCCTTCCAAGGTCTCTGGGCCCTGCACTGGGATGCCAGGGACCTTTTCTAAGACGCCAGGGACCCCGCTTGGTCGCTGGGGCCCCTGCCGCGCTGGGGAGGTGCCAGGGAACATTTGTACGCAGCCTCTGGGGCCCTGGGGTCGCTGGGCCCCTGGTGACCTTGCTTGGGAGGGGCCAGGGACCATTTGGGAAGCCGCTGGGACCCCCACGGAAAGTCCCTTGGGCCCCTGTGACGCTGGTGGGATGTGCCAGGGACCATTTGCAAGCCGCCTGGACACCGCCTTGAAGTCACTGGGGCCCGTGTCGTGCTGGGGAGGTGCCAGGGACCATTTGCGCTGCTAGGGACCCCGCGCCTGGTTGCTGGACTCTGTGAGCGTGCTTGGTAGGAGCCAGGGACCATTTGGTGAGTTTGCTGGGACCCTGCACGGGTCGCTGGCCCGTGCGCATGATGGTGAGGTGACAGGGACCATTCAATGAGCCGCTGGGACCTTGCGCCGAGGTCTGTGGATCACCTGGCGCTCGCTGGGGAGGTGCCCAGGGACCATTTGGCGAGCCGCTGTGATACCACGCGATGTCGCTGGGGCCCCTGCGCGTTCTGTTGAGGTACCAGGGACAGTTTGGCAAGCCGCCTGGACCACGCGTGATGTCGCTGGGGCCCCTGGCGCACTGGTGAGGTGCCAGGGACCATTTGTCAAGCTGCCTGGACCACGCGAGGTCACTGGAGCCTCTGCCTTGCTGGGAGGTGCCAGGGACCATTTGGCGAGCCAATCGACCCGCGGAGTCACTGGGCCCCGTACGCACGCTGCGGAGGTGCCAGGGACCATTTGGTGAACCTCTGGGACCCCATTAGGTCGCTGGGCCCTGTTCACGCTGGGGGGAGGGGCCAGGGAACATTTGGCAAGCCGCTGGGACCCCGATGGGGTCACTGTGGCCCGTGTGCTGTGAATGTGCCAGGGACCATTTGGCTGAGGCTCTGGGACCCCACGCTTAACTCGCTGGGGCCCATGCGCGCTGAGATGTGCCAGGGAGCATTTGGCGAGTCTCTGGGACCACAACAGGGTCTCTGGGATCAGTGTGTGCTGGGGATGTGCCAGGGACTGTTTTATGAGCCGCTGGGAACCCCACGAAGTCGCTGGGCCCGATGCACGCTTGGGAGTGGCCAGGGACCATTTTGGGAAGTGGCTGGGACCCCGCCTAAAAGCTGGGGCCCGTGGTGAGCGCTGGGATGTGCCAGGGACCATTTGCGAGCCACTGGGATGCCCGCCTGAAGTCGCTGGGCCCCATCGCCGCTGGGGAGGTGCCAGGGACCATTTGGCGAAGGGCTAGGACCCCGCTGTGGGTTGCTGGGCTCTGCCCGCGCGTGCTGGGTAGGTGCCAGGGACCATTTGAATGCCAATGGAACCCGCTGAAGTCGCTGGGGCCCTCACTTGCTGGTGAGGTGCCAGGGAGTATCGACAGCGGCTGGGACCCAGCGCGGCGCCACTGGGGCCTGTACGACGCTGGGAGGTGCCAGGGACCATTTGACCAGACGCTGGAACCCCACACGGTTGCTGGGACCCGCGCGGGTGCTGGGGAGGTGCCAGGGACCATTTGTGAGCTACTAGGACCCCCGCTGCGGTGGTTGCTGGGCTCTGTGAGCACGCTGTGTAGGAGCCAGGGACCATTTGGGAAGCTGCTGGGACCCCGCGGACAGTCGCTGGGGCCCTTGTGAGTGCTGGGGATGTGCCAGGGACCATTTGCGAACCGCTAGGACACCACTTGAAGTCGCTGGGGCCCGTGCACGCGCTGGGAGGTGCCAGGGACCATTTGGTAGGCTGCTGGGACCCCATGTGGTTGCTGTGCTCTGTGCACACGCTGGGTAGGTGCCAGGGACCATTTGGCGAAGCCGCTGGGACCCCACGGGTCGCTGGGGACCGTGTGCTGTGCTGGTGAGGTGCCAGGACTATTCAACGAAATGAGCTGGACCCAGCTGGTCTCTGAGCACCTGCACTCCTGGGAGGTGCCAGACCATTTGGCGAAGCCGCTGGGACCCCACGCGATGTCGCTGGGGCCCGCGCTGTGCTGGTAAGGTGCCAGGGACAGTTTGGCAAGTCGCCTGGACCACGGTTTGGTCGCTGGATCCCCTGCCTTGCTGGGGAGGGGCCAGGGACCATTTGGCGAGCCGCTGGGACACCACAGGATGTCCCTGGGGCCCCTGCACATGCTGGTGAAGTGCCAGGGACAGTTTGGCAAGCCGCCTGGACCACGCCATGGGTCGCTAGGGGGCGACGCTGGTGCGGTGTCAGGAACCTTTAGGCAGGCCGCTGGGACGCCACGCCTGGTCGCCTGGAGGTGCCAGGGACCATCTGGCCAGCCAATGGGACCCTGCGCTGAAAGCACGCCGGGACCGTAAGCGCTTAGGGATGTGCCAGGTACCATTTGTAAGTCAAACACCGCTGCCGGTCTCTGTGGCTCGTGGGACACACTGGGACGTGCCAGGGACCATTTGGCGATCCGCTGGGACCCCGCGCGATGTCGCTGGTGCCTGTGCGCGCACTTGGGATGTGCCAGGGACCATTTGGCGAGCTGCTGGGTCCCAGCGCGAGGTCGCTGGAGCCCCTGCGCTCACTGGGGAGGTGCCAGGGACCATTTGGCGAGCCGCTGGGACACCACACGATGTTGCTGGGGCCCGTCCGGGTGCTGGAGAGGTGATAGGGATAGTTTGGCAAGCCGCTTGGACCACGCGTCGCGCTGGGGTTCATGCCGCTGGGGAGGTTCCAGGGACCATTTGCGTGATGCTGGGACCCGCAAGGGTTGCTGGGCCCCGTGCGCACGCTGGTGAGGTGCCAGGGACAGTTTGGGAAGCCGCCTGAGCACGCGCTGGGGTTCGCGCGTGTGCTGGGAGGTGCCAGGGACCATTTGGTGTGGCGCCAAACACCACGCTATCGCTGGGCCCACGCGACGCTGGGAGGTGCCAGTGACCTTGGCGAGCTGCTGGGACCAACACCTGTTCGCTGAGATCCGCGCCGCGTTGGGATGTGCCAGGGACCATTTACGAGCTGCTTGGGACCCCCCCGGACTGGGTCACTGGGCCCTGTGCACGCGCTGGGGATGTTCCAGGACCTTTTGGCGAGCCGCTGGGACTCCACGCCTGGTCGCTGGGTCCCATGCGGGCGCTGGGGATGTGTTAGGACCGTTTGCAGCCGCTGGGACCCCGATCAAAGTCGCTGTGGCCCATGTCCACTTGGGGATGTGCCAGGGACCATTTGGCGACCCTGGGACCCCACTTTTGAAGTCGCTGGGGCCCGTGCGCGCGTGCTGGGAAGTGCCAGGGACCATCTGGCCAGCCAATCGACCACGCTGGTCACTGGGCCCCGTGACGCACGCTGCGGAGGTGCCAGGGACCTTGCTAGGACCCCATGTGAATTCATTGGGCCCTGTGCACGCTGGGAGGTGCCAGGACCATTTGGTGAGCCTCTGGGACCCCAACACGGTCGCTGGGTCCTGCCCGTGTGCGCTTGGGAGGGGCCAGGAACATTTGGCACCTACTGGGACCCCGCATGGTCACTGGGGCCCGTTCGCACGCTTTGGGAGGTGCCAGGGACCATTTGGCGAGCCGCTGGGACACCACGGAATGTCGCTGGGGCCCGGTAGCGGCTTGGGATGTGTTAGGGACCGCTTTGGCGAGCCGCTTTGACCCCGCATGGGGTCGCTGCGGGTCTATGCGGTGCTTGGCAGGTGCCAGGGACCATCTGGCCAGCCAATCGGACCACGCTGAGTCACTGGGCCCGTACACGACGCTTGGAGGCACCAGGGACCATTTGGCGCACTGGGACCCCGCGATGGGGTCGCTGGGACCAGACGCATTTGCTGAGGGTGCCAGGGAGTATTTGAACCTACACCAGCGACTTCACTGGGGCCCGTGTGCGCGGGAAGTGCCAGGGACCATTTGGTGAGTCACTGGAACCCCACACCATGGTCGCTGGGACCCGTGCGTGTGCTGGGAGGTGCCAGGGACCATTTGTGAGCTAGTAGGACCCCGCGAAAGTTGCTGGGCTTTGTGCGCTGCTGGGTGAGCCAGGGACCATTTGGCGAGCCGCTGGGATACCACGCGATGTCGCTGGGGACCGCGCGTGCTGGTGAGGAGCCAGGGATAGTTTTTCAAGCTGTCTGGACCATGCACTGGTCGCTGGAGCCCCTGCCTTGCTGGGAGGTGCCAGGGACCATTTGGCGAGCCACTGGGACTTACACGGATGTTGCTGGGGCCCCTGCGCCGCCTGGTGAAGTGCCAGGGACAGTTTTGCAAGCCACCTGGGACGCAGCGTTCACCAGGCCCCTGCGCACACTGGTGAGGTGTCAGGGACCTTAGGGACTCCACTTAGTTGCTGAGGCCCGGGGCCTCTGCGCTGGGGATGTGATAGGCGCCAGTTGGAGCCCGCTGGGACCCCGCGCGAAGTCGCTGGGGCCCATGTGCGTCCGCTGGGGATGTGCCTGGGACCATTTGGAGCCGCTAGGACCCCACTTGTTCTCTGGGGCCCGTGGCGTGCTGGGAGGTGCCAGGGATCATTTGGGAAGCCGGTGGGACCCTGCGCCGGGTCGCCGGGACCGTGTGCTTAGGGATGTGCCAGGTACCATTTGTGTGGCCGTTGGGACCTCGCGGGGTCTCTGTGGCCGTCGGGACACTGGGGATGTGCCAGGACCATTTTGGCGGAGCCACTGGGACCCCGCTACGATGTCGCTGGTGCACTGCGCCCGTCTTGGGCCGTGCCAGGGACTGTTTGGCGATCCGCCTGGGTCCCAGCGAGGTCGCTGGAGCCCCTGCGCTCACTGGGAGGTGCCAGGACCATTTACGAGCCGCTGGGACACCACGCTGTCGCTGGGGCCCCTGTGTGTGCTGGAGAGGTGCCAGGGATAGTTTGGCAAGTCGCGCTTGGACCACGCGCGACGTCGCTTGGGTCACATGCGCCGCTGGGGAGGTTCCAGGGACCATTTGGTGTGATGCTGGACCTCGCTGGGTTGTTGGGCCCGTCGGCGCACGCTGGTGAGGTGCCAGGTACAATTTGGGAAGCCGCTTGGGAGCACGCTGGGGGTTCGTGCGTGTGCTGGGGGTGCCAGGGACCATTTGGTGACGCCGAACACGCGTTTGGTCGCTGGGCCCCATGCGCACGCTGGGGATGTGCCAGGACCATTTACGAGCTGCTGGGACCCGCGGAAGACACTGGGGCCCGTGCGGGCGCCAGGGTTCCAGGGACCTTTTGGCCCGCTGGGACTCCACGCCTGGTCGCTGGGGCCGTCGTCCGCTGGGGATGTGCAGGCCGTTTTAGCCGCTGGGACCCCGCGAAGTCTGGGGTCCATCGCCTGGGAGGTGCCAGGGACCATCTGGCCAGCCAAGGACCATCGCGTGAGTCACTGGGGCCCGTCGCATGCTGCGGAGGTGCCAGGGACCATTGGCCAGCTGGGACCCGCGTGGTCACTGGGCCCTGTGCACGCTGCGGAGGTGCAAGGGACCATTTGGTGAGCCTCTGGGACCCACGTGGGTCACTGGGTCCCGCTCATGGCGCTTGGGAGGGGCCAGGGACCATTTGGCACGCCGCTGGGACCCCGATCAAAGTCACTGGGGTCCGCTCGCACACGCTTGGGAGGTGCCAGGGGACCATTTGGCGAGCCGCTGGAAGACACCACGGAATGTCGCTGGGGCCCGTGGCGCGTGCTGGGAGGTGCCAGGACCATTTGGCGATCCACTGGGACCCCGCCTGGGGTCGCTGGGTCCCAGCGCTGCTGGGGAGGTGCCAGGGGACCATGCGAGACCCCATGGGAACCCCTGAGACGTCACTGGGGCCTGCGATCGCTTGGGAGGTGCCAGGGACCGTTTGGCAAGCCGCTGGAACCCCACACAAAGTCGCTGGGCTCCCAGCCGCTGTGGAGGCCAGGGACCATTTGGGAAGTCGCTGGACCCGCTGAAAGTGGTTGCTGGGGCCCCCGTGCTTGGATGTGCTAGGACCATTTGGGCCTCTAGGACACCACTTGAAGTCGCTGGGGACTGTGCGTGTGCTGGTGAGGTGCCAGGTACCATTTCCAAGCCTCTGGGACCCTCGAGCCGGGTCTCTGTGGCTTCGCGGCACACGCTGGGGATGTGCAGGACCATTTGGCGCAGCCGCTGGGACCCCGCTACATGTCGCTGGCAGTGCCTGTCTTGCCGCGACTTGGGATGTGCCAGGGGACCATTTGGCGAAGGCCTGGGATCCAGCGCAGGTCGCTGGAGCCCTGGCGCCACTGGGGAGGTGCCAGGGACCATTTACGAAGCCGGCTGGGACACCACGCTGTCGCTGGGGCCCTCGCGTGCTGGAGAGGTGCGCAGGGACTGCTTGGCGTCGTTTTGGCCCACGCCAGGGGTTGCTGGGGTTCAAGGCGCTACAGCTGAGAGGTTCCAGGGACCATTTTGTGTGATGTTGGGACCTCGCTGGGTTGCTGGCCCAGGCGCACGCTGGTGAGGTGCCAGGTACAATTTGGGAAGTCGGCTTGGAGCACGCTGGGGTTCGTAGCGCAGTGCTGGGAGGTGCCAGGATCATTTGGTGTGACGTCAACACCGCCGGGTCGCTGGGACCTGCGGCGTGCTGGGAGGTGCTAGGGACCATTTGGAGCCACTGGGACTGGGACTCGAACACCTGGTGCCGCTTGATCCGCGGCGCCTGGGGGGGATGTGCCAGGGACCATTTACGAGCTGCTGGGACCCCGCGTGAAGTCGCTGGAGCCCGTGCACGTGCTGGAGAGGTGCCAGGGACCATTTTTCGAGCTGTTAGGGACCATGCCGTGGTTGCTGGACCTCTGTGCGCGTGCTGGGTAGGAGCCAGGGACCATTTGGCGAGCCGCTGGGACTTCACGGGTCGCTGGGGCCCCCTGCGCGTGCTGGTGAGGTGACAGGGACTATTCAATGAGCCGCTGGGACTTTGCGCGAGGTTCAGCTGGATCACCTGCGCCCGTTGTTGAGGTGTCAGGGACCATTTGGGAAAGCTGGCATACCACACGATGTCGCTTTGGGCCCCTGCATGTTCTGGTGAGGTACCAGGGACAGTTTGGCACCGCCTGGACGACGCCAAGCAAGGTCGCTGGAGCCCCTGCCTTGCTGGGGAGGTGCCAGGGACAGTTTGGCAAGCCGCCTGGACCACGCGCAGGGTCGCTAGGCCCCGTGCGCACGATGGTGAGGTGTCAGGGACCTTTAGGCAGGCCGCTGGTACTCCACGCCTGGTCGCCTGGAGGTGCCAGGGACCATCTGGCCAGCCAATCGGACCACGCGCGGAGTCACTGGGCCCCGTACGCACGCTGCGGAGGTGCCAGGGACCTTTGGCGAGCCGCTGGGACCTCCACTGGGTCATGGGCCCTGTGCACGCGCTTGGGAGGCGCAGGACCATTTGGGAGCCTCTGGGACCCCACGTGGGGTCGCTGGTTCCCGTTCG
>CM072694.1:7259932-7318732 GCA_036884735.1 Huso huso | reverse complement strand
GGTGGCTACGTATTGCTAGGGGCTCCAGCTTACCTCGCTGGGACTCAGATGCCGCCAAATGGTCCCTGGTGACATCCCAGCAAGGCCAAGACAGGCACTACAGCGACATCAAGGCTGGGTCCCAGCGCTCGCAATCGGTCCCGGCATCCCCAGTGTGTCCACGAAGCCACAGAGACTGGGCACATGTGTCCCAACGGGCTTGCAAATGGTACTGGCACATCCCTAGCGCCGCGACGTGTGTCCCCGGCGATTTCTCGGGCTAAGCAGGGTCCCATTGGGGCTACGCTGATGGTCCCCTGGCCCTCTGAGGCACCAGGCGCATGCCCCAGCTGGCCTGCCTTAAAGGTTCCTGACACTGCACTAGCCATGCAGACAGGGCCTAGCGACTTCAAGGGTCCAGGCGGCTCACAAACTGTCCCTGCACTCACCATGTGTAGGGCCCCAGGAGCATCCTGTAGTCCTAGCTAAATGGGTCCCTGGCCCTCCCAGCAAGGCAGGGACCACCAAACACGTGGGTCCAGTGCCGCCAACTGTCCCTGGCATCTACTACCAAGAGGGCCTCCCAGCTACATCAAGGCATCCCAGCGGGTTTCGCTAAATGGTCTCTGACACTCCCAGCGAGTGTAGGCCCAGACCTCATCCATCGCTTGAATAGTCCCTGGCACCACCAGCACACTCCACGGGAAACCCAGCGACCTGCAAGGGTCCCAGCGGCTCGCCAAATGGTCCCTGGCCCTACCCAGCAAGTGCACAGAGCACAGCAAACCACACAGCGGGTCCTAGCAGCTCAGAAATGGTCCCTGGCACCTCCTCCCCAGCACGTGCACGGGCCCCAGCTTACTTCAAGTGGTGTCCAGCGGGCCCGCAAATGGTCCCTTGCTAACATCCCCCAGCACTCACACAGGGCCCCAGCTGCACTGTCCCAAGAGGGTCCCAAAGAAGCTTCCCAAATGGTCCCTGGCTCACACAGCACGCCGACAGAGCCCAGCAAAACCACTGCGGAGTCCTAGTAGCTCCTCAAGAATGGTCCCTGGCACCCCCCAGCGCTCAGACGGGTCCCAGCAACCTGTGGGGTTCCCAGCTCGGCCAAATGGTCCCTGGCACCTCCCATGCGATCGCACAGGCCCCAGTGACGCAGATGGGGTCCCAGCCGCAACATCCTGGCACCTCCCCAGCACGGCGATGACCCCAGCGACCAGGCGGGGTTCCAGCTGCTCGCCAAATGGTCCCTGGCTCCCTACCCAGCACGCCAAGACAGAGCCCAGCAACCACGCGCTGGGTCCTAGCAGTCATAAATGGTCCCTGGCACCTCCCCAGCACGTGTAACGGGCCCCAGTGACTTTAAGCGGCATCCCAGTGGCTCGCAAATGGTCCCTGGCACATCCCCAGCTCACACGGGCCCCAGCGACTTTTCAAGGGTCCCAGCCAGGCTTCCCAAATGGTCCCTGGCACCTCCCAAGCGCAGGCACAGGGCCCAGCGACCATGCAGGGGTTCCCAGCGGCTTAAAACAGGCCCTGGCACATCCCCAGCAGACACTGATCCCAGAGACCCCCGTGGTCCCAGAGACTGCCAAATGCTCCTGGCACATCTCCAGCTACGAGGGCCCCGGGACTTCGCCGTGGGGTCCCAGAGCTCGCCAAATGGTCCCCTGGCACATTCACAGCACGCCGAGACGGGCCACAGTGACGATCGGGTCCCAGCGGCTTGCCAAATGTTCCTGGCCCCTCCCCAGCGTGAACAGGGCCCAGCGACCCCCACGTGGGGTCCCAGAGGTTCACCAAATGGTCCCTGGCACCTCCGCAGCAAGGCAGGGGGCCCAGTGACTCTTGCTGCGTGGTCAGATTAATTGCCAAATGGTCCCTGGCACCTCCCCAGCAAGGCAGAGGCTCCAGTGACCTCGCTGGTCCAGGCAGCTTGACAAACTGTCCTTGGCACCTCACCAGCGAGCGAGGGGCCCCAGCGACATCACGCGTGGTCCAGGGCGTTGCCAAACTGTCCCTGGTACCTCAACAGAACGCCAAGAGGGCCCCAGCGACATCACGTGGTATCCCAGCAGCTCGCCAAATGGTCACTGGCACCTCCCCAGCGGGCGCAGGTGATCCAGCTTCCTCGCGCCAAGAGTCCCAGCGGCTCATTGAATAGTCCCTGTCACCTCACCATCACGCGCAGGCCCAAGCTTAACCCCTGCGGGGGTCCCAGTGGCTCACCAAATGGTCCCTGGCTCACCAAGCACGCCTTCCTCACAGAGTCCAGCAACCACTGGGCGCTGGGTCCTAGCAGCTCACCAAATGGTCCCTGGCCTCCCCAGCACGTGGACGAACCCCCGTGACTTCAAGCGGTGTCCTAGCTGCTTGCAAATGGTCCCTGGCACATCCCCAGCGCTCGCAAGGGCTCCCAGCACTTTCCGTGGGGTCCCAGCGGGCTTCCCAAATGGTCCCTGGCCCCTCCCAAGCATGAATGGGCCCAGCAACTTCGGCCTGGGGCCCCAGAGGCTCGCCAAAATGTTCCTGGCACCTCCCAGCACACAAGACGGGCCCCAGAGACTTGGGTGGTGTCCCAGCGCTACGCAAATGGTCCCAGGCACATCCCCCAGATGCAGAGGGGCCCCAGCCACTTGCGCGGGATCCCAGCGGCTTCTCATTGGTCCCTGGCCTCAGCGCCAAGACGGGGGCTCAGCGACTCAAGACTGGGTCCCACCTGCCCGCCAATAAGTCCCTGGCACATCCCCAGCAAAAGCACTGGCCCCAGAGATCCAAGGCGTGGTCCCAGAGGCTTGCCAAATCCTCCCTGGCACATCTCCAGCACGCGCCAGGCCCCAGCGACTTTGGAGTGGGGTCCCAGTGGCTCAGATATGGTGCCTGGCACATCCCCAGCATGCACACGGACCCCAGCAGACCAGGTGTGGAGTCCCAGCGGCCTGCCTAAAGGTCCCTGACACCATCAGCGCGGCGACAGGGCCTGCTGACCCCACGCTGTGGTCCAGGCGGTCATAAACTGTCCCTGGCACCTCCCCCAGCACGCAGCGAGCCCCAGCGACATCGCAGGTATCCCAGCGCTCACCAAATGATCACCGGCACCCCCCCAGCGACGAGGTGCTCCAGTGACCTTGCGCCAAGGTCCCAGAGGTTCAATAGTCCCTGGCACCTCATCAGCACGCTCAAGGGGCCCCAAGGACCCGTGCAAATGGGGTCCCAGTGGATCGCCAAATGGTCCCTGGCTCCTCCCCAGCACGTGCACAGAGCCCAGCAAACTGACGTGGGGTCCCAGCAGCTTGCAAAATGGTCCCTGGCACCTCCCCAGCACGATGCACGGGCCCCAGCCACTTCAGCGGGTGTCCTAGTGGCTCGCAAATAAGTCCCTGGCACATCCCAGCGCTCAGCCACGGGCCCCAGCCACTCTTTCCTGGGTCCCAGCCACTTCCCAAATGGTCCCTGGCCCCAAGAAAGCGCAAGCGATCGGGCCCAGCGACTTCACAGGGTTCCGATTGGCTTGCCAAACAGTCCCAGGCACATCCCCAGCACGACACTGATCCCAGAGACCCTCGTGGTCCCAGAGGCTCACCAAATGCTCCCCAGGCACATATCCCCAGCAGACGATGGGCCCCAGCGACTTCCACAGGGGTCCCAGAGCTCGCCAAATGGTCCCTGGCACATTCACAGCACCCGGCATGGGCCACAGTGACTCCCTGATCGGGGTCCCAGCTTGCTTCAAAATGTTCCTGGAACCTCCCCCGTGAGAAGCGGGCCCATCGACCTTCCCACGGGGTCCCAGCAGCTCTCAAATGGTCCCTTGGCCTCCCCAGCGCGTGCACAGGGGCTCAGCTACCCCAGGTGCGGAGTCCCAGCAGCTCGCCAAAAGGTCCTGGCACCTCCGCAGCGCGGCGCATGGGGCCCAGTGACTCGCCGCATGGTCCCGATTGGCTGGCCAGATGGTCCCTGGCACCTCCAGGCCACCAGGCGTGAGAGTACCAGCTGCCTGCCTGAAGGTCCCAAATTGACACCACCATCACGGGCGCGACGGGCCCAGTGACCCCGCAGCGTGGTCCCAGCATCACACCAAATGGTCCCTGGCACCCCCCCAGCAAGGCATGGGCCCCAGCGACGCCGCTGCGGGTCCAGGCGGCTTGCCAAACTGTCCCTGGCACCTCACCAGCACACGCAGGGGCCCCAGCAACAGCGTGGTATCCCAGCGGGCTCGGCAAATGGTCCTGGCACCTCCCCAGTGAGCGTGAGGGTGAAGTGACCAGCTAACGCCCCAGAGAGGATCGCCAAATAGTCCCTGCCACCTCCCAGCAAGACAGGGGGACCCAGTGACTTGACGCAATGGGTCCCAGCAGCTCGTAAATGGTCCCTCGGCACATCCCCAGTGTGTCCACGGATCTCAGCGACCAGGTGTTGAGTCCCACGGATTGCAAATGGTCCCTTGCACGGCACCAACACAGGCATGCGCCCCAGGCGACCCCGCTGCAGGGTCCCATGGCTGGCCAAATGGTCCCTGGCACCTCCCCAGGCTGCCACGGGAGCCACAGAGACCCTGCCAAGAGGGTCCCAGCGTTGCAAATGGTACACTGGCACCTCACCAGCACAGCGACACAGTCTCTCAGCGGGTCAAGTGGTGTCTCAGAGGCCAAATGGTCCCCTGGCACATCCCACCAGCACTCACAAGGGCCCCAGGGACATCCTGTGGTGTCCCAGCGGCTTCGCCAAATAGTCCCTGGCCCTCCACAACAAGGCAAGACAGATCCCAGCAACCAAACACGTGGTCCAGGCGGTTTGCCAAACTGGTCCTGGCACCTCCCCAGCACGCCGCAGGGGTCCCAGCGACATCGCTGGGGTTCCCAGCTGCTCGCCAAATGGTCTCGGCACCTCCCAGCGACGCAAGAGGGGCTCCAGATGCGCGCAAGGTCCCAGCGGCTCGCTGAACAGTCCCTGGCACCTCACCAGCACACGCGACAGGACCCAGCCACCCCGGGCGGGTCCCAGTGGATCGCCAAATGGTCCCTGGCTCCTACCCAGCAAGTGCACAGAGCACCCCAACCACATGCGGGGTCCCAGTAGCTCGCCAAATGGTCCCTGGCACTCCCCAGCACGCGAACGGGCCCCATTGACTTCAAGTGGTGTCCCAGCGGTTCCAAATGGTCCCTGGCACATCCCTCAGCACTCACAAGGGCCCCAGCCACTGTCCGGGGTCCCAGCAGAGGCTCACCAAATGGTCCCTTGCACACAGCCCCAGCTGCGTGTGTGCACAGGGCCCAGCAACCTCGTGGAGTCCCACCAGTCGCTGCCAAAAAGGTCCCTGGCACCTCCCAGCATGCGTGCACGGGTCCCAGCAACTCCGGTGGGGTTCCATTGCCTGGCCAAATGGTCCCTGGCACCTCCAGGCCACGCAGGCATGTGGGACGCCGCCAGGGTCCTGCCTGAAGGTCCCCTGACACCTCACCAGCACGCCGCACGGGCCCAGCGACCCCGCTGCTGGTCCCAGCATCACACCAAATGGTCCCTGGCACCTCCCCAGCCTCCCAAGGGATGAACCCCCAGCTGGACGTCCAGTGGTGTCCTAGAGAGGCCAAATGGTCCCTGGCACATCCCCAGCACCTCACAAGGCCCCAGCGACTTTCCGCTGGGGTCCCAGCGGCCTCCAAATGGTCCCTGGCTCCACACAGCACGCCGACAGAGCCCAGCAACCATGCGCGCGGGGTCCTAGTAGGTCGCAATGGTCCCTGGCACCTCCCCAGCAGCGCCGCAGACGGGCCCCAGCGACATCGTGTTGGGTTCCAGCGGATCGCCAAACTGTCACTGGCACCTCCCCAGCACGCCAGCACGGGCCCCAGCGACATCGTGTTGGGTTCCAGCGGCTCGCCAAACTGTCCCTGGCACCTCCCAAAGCGAACGGCCCCAGTGACTTCGATGACGGGTCCCAGCGGTTTGCCAAATGGTCCTGGCCCCTCCTAAGCCCGCGAACGGGAACCAACGACCCCACGTGGGGTCCCAGAGGCTCACCAAATGGTCCCTTGCACCTCCCCAGAAGGTGCAAGTATTAGGGCCCAGCGACCCGCTGGAGTCCCAGCGGCTCGCCAAAGGTCCCTGGCACCTCCAGCGTGCGTGCGGGGCCCAGTGACTCCCGCAGCGGGTCCGGGATTGGCTGGCCAGATGGTCCCTGGCACCTCCAGGCGACCAGGCGTGGAGTACCAGCGCCTGCCCAAAGGTCCCTGACACTCACCATCGTGCGCCGCACGGGCCCAGCGATGCTGCGGGTCCCAAGCGGCTTGCCAAATGTCCCTGGCCCCTCCCCAGCAAGGCAGGGGGCTCCAGCGACCTGCGGCAAAGGCCGCCCAGGCGATTCGCCAAACTGTCCCTGGTACTCACAGAACATGCAGGGGCCCCAGCGACATCGTGTGGTATGCCAGCGGGCTCGCCAAATGGTCCCTGGCACCTCCCCAGCCCGGGCGCAGGTGATCCAGCTACCTCAAGAATGCCCCAGCTGCTCATTGAATAGTCCCTGTCACCTCACCAGCACGCAGGGGGCCCCAGCGACCCTGCAAGGGCGCCCCAGCTGCTCGCCAAATGGTCCCTGGCTCTACCCAGCACGCCAAGACAGAGTCCAGCAACCACGCTGGGTCCTATTAGCTCGCAAATGGTCCCTGGCACCTCCCCCAGCACGGCACGGGCTCCAGCGACTCAGCGGTGTCCCTAGCGGCTTGCAAATGGTCCCCTGGCACATCCCAAGCGCTCACAAGGGCCCCAGCGACTTTCCGTGGGGTTCCAGTGCTTCCCAAATGGTCCCTGGCCCATCCCAAGCGTGAGCACGGGCCCAGCGACACCCGGGTCCCAGAGGCTCGCCAAATGTTCCCTGGCACCTTCCCAGCACGCCGCGACTGGCCCCAGAGACTGCTGGGTCCTAGCGGCTTTGCAAATGGTCCCTGGCACATCCCCAGCGCCACATCGGGCCCAGCGACTTTCCTCAAGGGTCCCAGCCACTTCCCCAAATGGTCCCTGGCCCCTCCTGCTGCACACGGGGCCCAGCGACCAAGAGGGGTTCCCAGCGGCTCGCCAAACAGTCCCTGGCACATCCCAGCAGGCCCACGGGGCCACAGTGACTTCGGGACGGGGTCCCAGCGGGTTTGCCAAATGTTCCCTGGCCCTCCCCAGCGCGTGAACAGGGCCCAGTGACTGCCAGGTGGTCTGATTGGTTGGCCAGATGGTCCCTGGCACCTCCCAGCACGCACGCATCGACGGCCCCAGAGACTCTGGGTGGGGTCCTAGCGGCTCGCAAATGGTCCCAGGCACATCCCCAGCGGACGATGGGGCCACAGCGACTACAAGGGGGTCCCAGCGGCTCGAACTGGTGCCTATCACATCCCAGCGCCTCAGCATCGGCCCCAGCAACCAGGCGGAGTCCCTAAAGGTCTCTGACACTCACCAGTAAAAGACGTGGGGCCTGGTGAACCCACGCGTGCTCCAGGTGGCTTGCAAAACTGTCCCTGGCACTTCACCAGCACACGCAGGGGCCCCAGCAACATCCCGTGAAGTCCCAGTGGCTCGCCAAATGGTCCCTGGCACCTCCCAGCAAGGCAGAGGCTCCAGCGACCACGCGCATGGTCCAGACAGCTTGACAAACTATCCCTGGCTCATACCCAACACGCGCACAGAGCCCAGCAACCACGCCAAGGGTCCTACTAGCTCACAAATGGTCCCTGGCACCTCCCCCAGCACGCAAGACGGGTCCCAGCGACTGTGGGGGGTTCCAGCGGCTCGCCAAATGGTCCTGGCACCTCCTAAGCGATCGCAGACGGGCCCCCAGTGACGTCAAGGCGGTTCCCAGCCGCTCGTCGAATACCCCTGGCACCTCACCAGCATGCGACAGGACCCAGCGACCCCATGCGGGTCCCAGTGGATCGCCAAATGGTCCCTGGCACCTCCCAGCACGCACACGGGTCCCAGCGACTTCGTGTGGGGTTCCAGCGGCTCGCCAAATGGTCCCTGGCACCTCCTGGGCATCGAGACAGGCCCCAGTGACGCCGCAAGAAGGGGTTCCCAGCCGCCGTCGAATACTCCCTGGCACCTCACCAGCATGCGCGACAGGGACCCAGCGACCCCACGCGGGGTCCCAGTGGATCGCCAAATGGTCCCTGGCACCTCCCCAGCACGCCACGGGCTCCCAGCGACATCGTGTTGGGTTCCAGCGCTCGCCAAACTGTCCCTCGGCACTCCCAAGCGCGAACGGGCCCCACTGACTTCGGGATCGGGGTCCCAGCGGCTTGCCAAATGGTCCTGGCCCCCCAAAGCGCGACTGGGAACCAGCTTACCCCTAATGTGGGGTCCCAGAGGCTCACCAAATGGTCCCTTGCACCTCCCCAGCGCGCGCACAGGGCCCAGCGACCCGCCAAGAGTCCCACCAGTTTCGCCAAAGGTCCCTGGCACCTCCGCAGCATGCGACGGGGCCCAGTGACTCGCCGCATGGTCCGATTGGCTGGCCAGATGGTCCCTGGCACCTCCAGGCTTACCAGGCGTGGAGTACAAGCAGCCTGCCTGAAGGTCCCTGACACCTCACCATCGGCGACGCGGGGCCTAGCGACCCCCGCTGCGGGTCCAGGCGGCTTGCCAAACTGTCCCTGGCACCTCCCCAGCAAGGCAGGGGCTCCAGCGACCTTGCGCGTCGTCCAGGCGAATTGCCAAACTGTCCCTGGCACCTCACCAGCACGCGCATGGGCCCCAGCGACATCGCGTGGTAACCCAGCGGCTCGCCAGCAAGAGTAGGTGATCAAGCGACCTCGCGCAACGTCCCAGAGGATCGTCGAATAGTCCCTGCCACCTCACCAGCACCCGCACGGGCCCCAGTGACTTCACGCGGAGTCCCAGCAGCTCGTAAATGGTCCCTGGCACATCCCCAGCGCGCGCACGGATCTCAGCGACCAGGTGTTGAGTCCCAGCGGATCGCCAAATGGTCCCTGGCACGGCACCAACACGGGCATGCGCCCCAGCGAACCCGCGTGGAGTCCCAGTGGCTCGCCAAAAGGTCGCTGGCACCTCCCCAGCGTGCGCACGGGGCCCAGCGAGCCGCTGGTGTCCGAGCGGCCACACCAAATGATCCTGGCACCTCCCCAGCACACGCACGAACCCCAGCAAGCGGCTCCAAGCGGCTTCCCAAATTGTCCCTGGCATCCCTCACCAGCGGGCAAGACGGGACCCAGCAACCCCGCGAGGTCCCAGCATCACACCAAATGGTCCCTGGAACCTCCCAGCACGCATGAACCCCAGCGACTTCAAGTGGTGTTCAGAGGCTCGCAAATGGTCCCTAGCACATCCCCAGCACTCTCCACGGGCCCCAGTGACCTCGCGGGTCCCAGCGGCTTCCCAAATGGTCCCTGGTTCCTACACAGCATGAGACAGAGCCCAGCAACCATGCGCTGGGTACCAGTAGATCGCAAATGGTCCCTGGCACCTCCAGCAGCACGCAAGACGGGCCCCAGCGACATCGCGGTTGGGTTCCAGTGGCTCGCCAAACTGTCCCTGGCACCTCCCAGCCGCATGAACGGGCCCCAGTGGATCGGGGTCCCAGTGGCTTCCCAAAATGGTCCCTGGCACCTCCCCAGCAAGGCAGAGGCTCCAGCGACAACGCCGCATGGTCCAGACAGCTTGACAAACCATCCCTGGCTCCTCACCAGCACGCGCAGGCACCCCAGCGACATCACGGGTGGTATCCCAGCTGCTCGCCAAATGGTCCCTGGCACCCAGCACGCGACAGAGCTCCAGCAACCACGCCTGCCAGGGTCCTACTAGCTCACAAATGGTCCCTTGGCACGACCCCAGCGTGGTCCAGGCGGGTTGCCAAACTGGTCCCAGCCTCCCCAGCAAGGCAGGGGTTCCAGCTCGCCAAATGGTCCCTGGCACCTGCCAAAGCGATCGCACGGGCCCCAGTGACCCCAGCGTTCCGGGTCCCAGCCCGGTCAATACTCCCTGGCACCTCACCAGCATGCGCATTAGGACCCAGCAACCATACGCGGGGTCCCAGTGGATCGCCAAATGGTCCCTAGCACCTCCCCAGCACGCGCACACGGGCCCCAGCGACATCGTGTTGGGTTCCAGCGATCGCCAAACTGTCCCTGGCACTCCCCCGCCTAACGGCCCCAGTGGGTTCTGATCGGGGTCCCAGCGGCTTGCCAAATGGTCCCTGGCCCTCCCAAGCTTGCCAAATAGCTGGCCTGGAACCAGCAGCCACCCCACGTGGGGTCCCAGAGGCTCACCAAATGGTCCCTTGCACCTCCCCAGCGCGTGCACAGGGCCCAGCGACCCCGCGTGGAGTCCCACCAGCTCGCCAAAAGGTCCCTGGAACCTCCGCAGCATGCGTATGGGGCCCAGTGACTCCGCGCATGGTCCGATTGGCTGGCCAGATGGTCCCTGGCACCTCCAGGCCACTCAGGCGTGGAGTACCAGCAGCCTGCCTGGAAGGTCCCCTGACACCACCATCGTGCGGGCCCAGCGACGGGCCCAGCGACCCTGCACTGTCCGTGGGGTCCAGGCGGCTTGCCAAACTGTCCCTGGCACCTCCCCAGCAGGCAGGTGGGCTCCAGCGACCAATTGGTCGCCCAGGCTAATTGCCAAACTGTCCCTGGCACCTCACCAGCACGCGCATGGGCCCCAGCGACATCGTGTGGTAACCCAGCTGCCCGCCAGCAAGAGTAGGTGATCCAGCGTTTACCTGGCAACGCCCCAGAGGATCATTGAATAGTCCCTGCCACCTCACCAGCACCCGCCCACGGGCCCCAAATGGTGACTTCACGCCGGAGTCCCAGCAGCTCAGAATGGTCCCTGGCACATCCCCAGCGCCACAAGACGGATCCCAGCGACACCAGGTGTTGAGTCCCAGCTGATCGCCAAATGGTCCCTGGCACGGGAACAGTCCCCAACATCACCAGCACCCCCCAGCCAACCAGTGACTACGCGGAGTCCCAGTGGCTCGTAAAAGGTCCCTGGCATCCCCTCCTGCGGCGCGACCGTGGGCCCAGCGGATGGCAAAATGGTCCCTGGCACGGCCAAGGGGTGAACCCGTGGAGACCCAGTGGCCACACCAAATGATCCCTGGCACGGGGCCCAGCGACCCCCCAGCACACGATCCCTGGAACTCCCAGAACAGCCCAGCGTGCTCCAAGCGGCTTCCCAAATTGTACCTGGCACCTCACCAGCGTGCGCACGGGGCCCAGCAACCCCGCGCGAAGTCCCAGCATCACACCAAATGGTCCCTGGAACCTCCCCAGAGCGCGCATGAACCCCAGCGACTTCAAGTGGTGTCCTAGAGGCTCGCAAATGGTCCCTAGCACATCCCCAGCACTCACAAGGGCCCCAGCGAATCCGCGGGGTCCCAGCGGCTTCCCAAATGGTCCCTGGCTCCTACACAGCACGCGCACAGAGCCCAGCAACCATGCGCGGGGTACTAGTAGGTCGCAAATGGTCCCTGGCACCTCCGCAGCACGCGCACGGGCCCCAGCGACATCGTGTTGGGTTCCAGCGGCTCGCCAAACTGTCCCTGGCACCTCCCAAGCGTGCGAACGGGCCCCAGTGACTTCGATCGGGGTCCCAGCGGCTTGCCAAATGGTCCCTGGCACTTCCCCAGCACACGCACGAACCCCAGCGCGTGCTCCAAGCGGCGTCCCAAATTGTACCTGGAACCTCACCAGCGTGCGCACGGGGCCCAGCAACCCCGCGCGAGGTCCCAGCATCACACCAAATGGTACCTGGCACCTCACCAGCACACGCACAGTCCCCAGCGACTTCAGGTGGTGTCCTAGAGGCTCGCAAATGGTCCCTAGCACATCCCCAGCACTCACAAGGGCCCCAGCGACTTTCCGGGGTCCCAGCGGCTTCCCAAATGGTCCCTGGCTCCTACACAGCACGCGCACAGAGCCCAGCAACCATGCGCGGGGTCCTAGTAGGTCGCAAATGGTCCCTGGCACCTACCCAGCACGCGCACGGGTCCCAGCGACTTCGTGTGGGGTTCCAGCGGCTCGCCAAATGGTCCCTGGCACCTCCCAAGCGATCGTGACGGGCCCCAGTGACATCGTTCCCGGTTCCCCCGCCGCCGAATACTCCCTGGCACCTCACCAGCACGCGCACAGGATCCAACGACCCCATGCGGGGTCCCAGTGGATCGCCAAATGGTCCCTGGCACCTCCCCAGCACGCGCACGGGCCCCAGCGACATCGTGTTGGGTTCCAGTGGCTCGCCAAACTGTCCCTGGCACCCGCCAAGCGCGAACGGGCCCCAGTGACTTCGATCGGGTCCCAGCGGCTTGCCAAATGGTCCTGGCCTCCGGGGCGCGAACGGGAACCAGCGACCCCACGTGGGGTCCCAGAGGCTCAAATGGTCCCTTGCACCTCCCCAGCTGCACAGGCCCAGCGCACCGCTATGGAGTCCCCCAGCTGCCAAAAGGTCCCTGGCACCTCCGCAGCGCGTGCACGGGCCCAGTGACTTGGCGTGGTCCCATTGGCTGGCCAGATGGTCCCTGGCACCTCCAGGCGACCAGGCATGGAGTACCAGCGGCCTGTCTGAAGGTCCCTGACACATCACCATCAGCGCACGGGCCTAACGACCCCTGCTGGCGTGGGGTCCAGGCGGTTTGCCAAACTGTCCCTGGCACCCCCCCCAGCAAGGCAGGGGCTCCAGCCACCTTGCGGCCGCCCAGGCTAATTGCCAAACTGTCCCTGGCACCTCACCAGGACGCCAAGCAGGGGCCCCAGTGACATCGCTGCGGGTATCTCAGCGCTCGCCAAATGGTCCTGGCACCTCCCCAGCGAGCGTAGGTGATCGTTTACCTCGCGACAACGCCCCAGAGGATCGCCGAATAGTCCCTGCCCCACCACCAGCACCCGAGACGGGCCCCAGTGACACACAATGGAGTCCCAGCAGCTCGTAAATGGTCCCTGGCACATCCCCAGAGCGCGCACGGATCTCAGCGACCAGGTGTTGAGTCCCAGCGGATCGCCAAATGGTCCCTTGCACGGCACCAACACGGGCATGCGCCCCAGCGAACCCGCGTGGAGTCCCAGTGGCTCGCCAAAAGGTCGCTGGCACCTCCCCAGCGTGCGCACGGGGCCCAGCGACCCCGCGCGGTGTTCGAGCGTCACACCAAATGATCCCTGGCACTTCCCCAGCACACGCACGAACCCCAGCGCGTGCTCCAAGCGGCTTCCCAAATTGTACCTGGCACCTCACCAGCGTGCGCACGGGGCCCAGCAACCCCGCGCGAGGTCCCAGCATCACACCAAATGGTCCCTGGAACCTCCCCAGCGCGCGCATGAACCCCAGCGACTTCGCGCTTGGGCCAAGCGGCTTGCCAAACGATCCCTCGCACCTCTCCAGCACACGCAGGGGCCCCAGCGACAGCACGTGGTGTCCCAGCGGCTCGCCAAATGGTCCCTGGCACCTCCCCAGTAAGCGCAGGGGCTCCAGCGACCTTGCGCTGGGTCCCAGACGCTCGCCAAATGGTCCCTGGCACATCCCAAGTGCGCGCACAGGCACCAGCGACATCGCGCGGGGTCCCAGCGGCTCGCAAATGGTCCCTGGCACATCCCCAGTGTGTGCACGAGCCACAGAGACTGCGCGCAGGGTGCCAGCGGCTTGCAAATGGTACCTGGCACCTCACCAGCACACGCACAGTCCCCAGCGACTTCAAGTGGTGTCCTAGAGGCTCGCAAATGGTCCCTAGCACATCCCCAGCACTCACAAGGGCCCCAGCGACTTTCCGCGGGGTCCCAGCGGCTTCCCAAATGGTCCCTGGCTCCTACACAGCACGCGCACAGAGCCCAGCAACCATGCGGGGTCCTAGTAGGTCGCAAATGGTCCCTGGCACCTCCCCAGCACGCGCACGGGCCCCAGCGACATCGTGTTGGGTTCCAGCGGCTCGCCAAACTGTCCCTGGCACCTCCCAAGCGCGCGAACGGGCCCCAGTGACTTCGATCGGGGTCCCAGCGGCTTGCCAAATGGTCCCTGGCCCCTCCCAAGCGCGCGAACGGGAACCAGCGACCCCACGTGGGGTCCCAGAGGCTCACCAAATGGTCCCTTGCACCTCCCCAGCGCGTGCACAGGGCCCAGCGACTTCGCTGTGGAGTCCCAGCGCTCGCCAAAGGTCCCTGGCACCTCCAAGAAGCGCAGCGACGGGCCCAGTGACTCCAAGCGTGGTCCGATTGGCTGGCCAGATGGTCCCTGGCACCTCCAGGCGACCAGGCGTGGAGTACCAGCGGCCTGCCTAAAGGTCCCTGACACCTCACCATCGTGCGCACGGGGCCTAGCGACCCTGCGCGTGGTCCAGGCGAATTGCCAAACTGTCCCTGGTACCTCACCAGAACATGCAGGGGCCCCAGCGACATCGTGTGGTATGCCAGCGGATCGCCAAATGGTCCCTGGCACCTCCCAGCGGGCGAGGTGATCCAGCTACCTCGCGCAACGCCCCAGCGGCTCATTGAATAGTCCCTGTCACCTCACCAGCACGCAAAAGGGGCCCCAGCGACCCCGTGCGGTGTCCCAGCGGCTCGCCAAATGGTCCCTGGCTCCTACCCAGCACGCGCACAGAGTCCAGCAACCACGCGCGGGGTCCTAGCAGCTCGCAAATGGTCCCTGGCACCTCCCCAGCACGTGCACGGGCTCCAGCGACTTCAAGCGGTGTCCTAGCGGCTTGCAAATGGTCCCTGGCACATCCCCAGCGCTCACAAGGGCCCCAGCGACTTTCCGTGGGGTCCCAGCGGCTTCCCAAATGGTCCCTGGCCCATCCCAAGCGTGAGCACGGGGCCCAGCGACTTCACCGGGGTCCCAGAGGCTCGCCAAATGTTCCCTGGCACCTTCCCAGCACGCGCACTGGCCCCAGAGACTTGCAGCGGGTCCCAGCGCTTGCAAATGGGGCATATCCACAGCAGGGCGGGCCACAAATGGTCGGGGTCCCAGCACATGCAATGGTCCCTGGCCCCTCCCCAGCCGTGAACAGGGCCCAGCGACCCAAGTGGGGTCCCAGAGGCTCCCAAATGGTCTCAGCCAATGGCACCTGCTAGGGTCTGGGGCCCGCTTGCAAATGGTGGTCTGACAGGCTGGCCAGATGGTCCCTGGCACCTCCCCCCTCTTTGCGGGCCCCAGAAGTCCTTGCAAATGGTCCCGTGGGCACATCCCAAGCACTCCACCACAGGCCCATGCACGGGTCCCAGTAGCTCAAATGGTTCCACCTCCCCAGCGTTCCCCAAATGGCAACCAGGCGTGGGTCCCGGCACAACCGATCACCAATGAATTCACATGGTCCGCACGGGCCTGGTGGTCCCAGCACGACGGTTCCAGACGGGGTCCCCAGCCAAACTGTCCCTGGCACTTCACCAAGAGGGGCCCCAGCAACATCGTGGAAGTCCCAGTGGCTCGCCAAATGGTCCCTGGCACCTCCCCAAGGCAGCCAGGGACCCAGTGACCACGCTTCGATGGTCCCAGCGGGCTTGACAAACTCCCCTGGCCCCTCACCTGCAGCGCAGGGGGCCCCATCTCACCAAATGGTATCCCAGGCTCACCAAATGGTCCCTGGCACCTCCTTAGGCACCTCCACCGTCTGGGGCTGACTCCCAGCAACCCAGCTGGTCCTCCTGGCTACGTGGCGTCAAATGGTCCCGGCCTCCCCAAATGGTCCCCTGGACCGTGCAGGGGTCCCAGAGCACGTCCTGGCACAGAGCCCAGCAACCATGCACGGGTCCTAGTAGTCGCAAATGGTCCCTGGCACCTCCCCAGCTGTTCACATCGGCCCCAGCGACCTCTGTTGGGTTCCAGCGGCTTGCCAAACGGTCCCTGGCACCTCCCAAGCGATCGCACGGGCCTCAATGAATTCACATGGGGTCCTAGCAACTCGCAAATGGTCCCTGGCACATCCCCAGCAGCAGACGGACCCCAGCGACCAGGCGTGGAGTCCCAGCGAATGCCAAACTGTCACTGGCACTTCACCAGCATGCAGGGGGGCCCCAGCGACATTCCAAATGGTGTCCCAGCGGCTCGCCAAATGGTCCCGGCACCTCCCAAGCGTGCGAACAGGACCCAGTGACTTTGATCGGGTCCCAGCGCACGTGGTGTCAAATGTTCCCTGGCCCCTCCCAGCGCGACTAACGGGACCCAGCAAATCCACACGGGTCCCAGAGGCTCACCAAATGGTCCCTTGCACCTCCCCAGTGCGTGCACAGGGCCCAGCGACCCCACGTGGAGTCCCAGCGGCTTGCCAAAAGGTCCCTGGCACCTCCGCAGAGCGCGTGACGGGCCCAGTGACTCCACGCTGGTCCGATTGGCTGGCCAGATGGTCCCTGGCACCTCCAGGCGACCAGGCGGAGTACCAGCGCCTGCCTGAAGGTCCCTGACACCTCACCATCGTGGCGACGGGCCTAGCGACCCTGCGCGTGGTCCAGGCGGCTTGCCAAACTGTCCCTGGCACCTCCCCAGCAAGGCAGGGGCTCCAGCGACCTTGCGCGTCGTCCAGGCGAATTGCCAAACTGTCCCTGGCACCTCACCAGCACGCGCAGGGGCCCCAGCGACATCGCGTGGTATCCCAGCGGCTCGCCAAATGGTCCTTGGCACCTCCCCAGCGAGCGTAGGTGATCAAGTTTACCTCGCCAACGCCCCAGAGGATCCGTCGGTCAGTCCCTGCCACCTCACCAGCACCCGCACGGGCCCCAGTGACTTCACGCGGAGTCCCAGCAGCTCGTAAATGGTCCCTGGCACATCCCCAGAGCGCGCACGGGGCCCAGCGACCCCGCGTGGTGTTCGAGCGTCACACCAAATGATCCTTGGCACTTCCCCAGCACACGCACGAACCCCAGCTGCAGCTCCAAGCGGGCTTCCCCAAATTGTACCTGGCACTCACCAGCGCATGACGGGCCCAGCAACCCCGCCAGGTCCCAGCATCACACCAAATGGTCCCTGGAACCTCCCCAGCGCCAAGATGAACCCAGCTGGCATCTCTCCGCTTGGGCCAAGAGGCTTGCCAAACCATCCTCGCAGACTCCTCCAGCACACGCAGGGGCCCCAGCCGACAGCACGTGGTGTCCCAGCTGCTCAGCCAAATGGTCCCTGGCACCTCCCCAGTGGCTCCAGCGGGGGGGGCCCAAAGCAATCCCAAGTGCGCTGGGTCCCAGACGCGGGGTCGCCAAATGGTCCCTGGCACACCTCACAGAGACAGGCAGAGGTCCCAGCGCTTGCAAATGGTATCGCGGAGTCCCAGCTGCTCCACAAAATGGTCCCTGGCACATCCCCCAAGGGCAGCGACTTGGGTCCCAGAGCTTCCCCAAATGGTCCCTGGGTCCCACAGCTTGCCAAATGGTCCCTGGCACCTCACCAGCACACGTCCACAGTCCCCAGCGACTTCAAGTGGTGTCCCAGAGGCTCCCAAATGTCCCTAGCACATCCCCAGCACCCACAAGGGCCCCAGCGACTCTCCCATGGGGTCCCAGCTGCTTCCCCAAATGGTCCCTGGCTCCTACACAGCACGCAAGACAGAGCCCAGCAACCATGCGCAGGGTCCTAGTAGGTCGCAAATGGTCCCTGGCACCTCCCCAGCACGCGCACGGGCCCCAGCAACATCAAGTGTTGGGTTCCAGCGCTCGCCAAACTGTCCCTGGCACCTCCCAAGCAGCCATGCGCGGGCCCCAGTGACTTCGATCGGGGTCCCAGCGGCTTGCCAAATGGTCCCTGGCCCTCCCAAGCACCAAGAACGGGATCCAGCAACCCACGTGGGGTCCCAGAGGCTCACCAAATGGTCCCTTGCACCTCCCCAGCGTGCACAGGCCCAGCGACCCCGCGTGGAGTCCCAGCGGTCGCCAAAGGTCCCTGGCACCTCCGCACACGGCAGACGGGCCCAGTGACTCCAGCGTGGTCCCGATTGGCTGGCCAGATGGTCCCCTGGCGCTCCAGGCGACCAGGCGTGGAGTACCAGCGGCCTGCCTAAAGGTCCCCTGACACCTCACCATCGGCGCCGCGGGCCCAGCGAGACCCCGCGCTGTGGTCCAGGCTGGTGCCAAACTGTCCCTGGTACCTCACCAGAACATGCAGGGGCCCCAGCGACATCATGTGGTATGCCAGCGGATCGCCAAATGGTCCCTGGCACCTCCCCAGCGGGCGCAGGTGATCCAGCTACCTCGCGCAAGGTCCCAGCGGCTCATTGAATAGTCCCTGTCACCTCACCAGCACGCGCAAAGGCCCCAGCGACCCCGTGCGGTGTCCCAGCGGCTCGCCAAATGGTCCCTGGCTCCTACCCAGCACGCGCACAGAGTCCAGCAACCACGCGCAGGGTCCTAGCAGCTCGCAAATGGTCCCTGGCACCTCCCCAGCACGTGCACGGGCTCCAGCGACTTCAAGCGGTGTCCTAGCGGCTTGCAAATGGTCCCTGGCACATCCCAAGCGCTCACAAGGGCCCCAGCGACTCTCCGTGGGGTTCCAGCGGCTTCCCAAATGGTCCCTGGCCCATCCCAAGCGTGAGCACGGGGCCCAGCGACTTCACCCGGGGTCCCAGAGGCTCGCCAAATGTTCCCTGGCACCTTCCCAGCACGCGCACTGGCCCCAGAGACTTCAAGCGGGGTCCTAGCGGCTTGCAAATGGTCCCTGGCACATCCCCAGCGCTCACACGGGCCCCAGCGACTTTCCGCGGGGTCCCAGCCACTTCCCAAATGGTCCCTGGCCCCTCCCAAGCGTGCACACGGGGCCCAGCGACTTCGCAGGGGTTCCCAGCGGCTCGCCAAACAGTCCCTGGCACATCCCCAGCACGCCAAATGGGTGCGACACGTGGGGTCCCAGAGCCTCGCCAAATGGTCCCTGGCACATTCACAGCAGGCGCACGGCCCCAGTGACTTCGATCGGGTCCCAGCTGCTTGCCAAATGTTCCCTGGCCCCTCCCCAGCGCGTGAACAGGGCCCAGCGACCCCACGTGGGGTCCCAGAGGCTCACCAAATGGTCCCTGGCACCTCCGCAGCGTGCGTACGGGGCCCAGTGACTCCGCGCGTGGTCTGATTGGCTGGCCAGATGGTCCCTGGCACCTCCCCAGCACGCGCACGGGCCCCAGAGACTTCAAGTGGGGTCCCCAAATGGTCCCAGGCACATCCCAGCGGATTCATGGGCCACAGGGGTCCCAGAGGGGTCCCAGCAGCTAGCAATGGTGCCTATCACATCCCCAGCGCCCGCACGGGCCCCAGCAACCAGGCGTGGAGTCCCTAAAGGTCCCTGACACCTCACCAGTGTGCGCACGGGGCCTGGTGAACCCACGCGTGCTCCAGGTGGCTTGCCAAACTGTCCCTGGCACTTCACCAGCACACGCAGGGGCCCCAGCAACATCCCGTGAAGTCCCAGTGGCTCGCCAAATGGTCCCTGGCACCTCCCCAGCAAGGCAGAGACTCCAGCGACCACGCGCATGGTCCAGACAGCTTGACAAACTATCCCTGGCTCCTCACCAGCACGCGCAGGGGCCCCAGCGACATCGCGTGGTATCCCAGCGGCTCGCCAAATGGTCCCTGGCTCATACCCAGCACGCGCACAGAGCCCAGCAACCACGCGCGGGGTCCTACTAGCTCACAAATGGTCCCTGGCACCTCCTCCCAGCACGCCAACTGGTCCCAGCGACTTCGCGTGGGGTTCCAGCTGCTCGCCAAATGGTCCCTGGCACTTCCCAAGCGAGACAGAGTCCGGGCCCCAGTGAAGTCGCCGGGTCCCAGATGCTCGTCAATACTCCTGGCACTCATCAGCACGCAAGACGGGCCCCAGACCCCATGCGGGGTCCCAGACGCCGCCAAATGGTCCCTGGCACATCCCAAGTGCGCGCACAGGCACCAGCGACATCTGCGGGGTCCCAGCGGCTCGCAATGGTCCCTGCACATCCCCAGTGTGCACGAGCCACAGAGACCCCCAAGAGGGTCCCAGAGGCTTGCAAATGGTACCTGGCACCTCACCAGCACACGACAGTCCCCAGCGACTTCCAAGTGGTGTCCTAGAGGCTGCAAATGGTCCCTAGCACATCCCAGCACATCACAAGGGCCCCAGCGACTTTCTCCGCTGGGTTCCAGCGGCTTCCCAAATGGTCCCTGGCCCCTCCCAAGCGTGCACACGGGCCCAGCTGACTGGGCAAGAGGGGTTCCCAGCGGCTCAAACAGTCCCTGGCACATCCCCAGCACGCCAAGATGGGCCCCAGCGACTTTCTCCGTGGGGTCCCAGAGCCTCGCCAAATGGTCCCTGGCACATTCCCAGCACGCGCTCCCTGGCCCCAGTGACTTCGGCCACAGGGGTCCCAGTCCGGGCTTGCCAAATGGTCCCTGGCACCTCCCCAGCGCCCCAGTGAACAGGGCCCAGCGACCCCATGCCACGGGTCCCAGGGGTCCTCACCAAATGGTCCCTGGCACCTCCAGCACAGGGGCGTGCGTGGGGCCCAGTGACTCTGGCGTGGGTCTGATTGGCTGGCCAGATGGTCCCTGGCACCTCCCCAGCACGCCAATGGTCCCGGCACCCCAGAGCATTCTGTGGAGTCCCAGCGGCTCGCCAAATGGTCCCTGGCACATCCCCAGATGGACGCACGGGGCCCCAGCGACCCCATGCTGGGTCCCAGCGGCTGCCAACTGGTCCTGGCACATCCCCAGCGTGCACAGGGGCCCAGCGACCAGCAACCAGTCCAAATGGTCCCCCAGTCCAGCACAAAGGTCCCTGACACCTCACCAGTGAAGTCCGACGGGCCTGGTGAACTGGCACCTCCCAGGCAAGGCAGGACTCCAGTGGCGATTGCCTGGTCTGTCCCTGGCCTCCTCGACCACCAGCACCTGCAGGGGCCCCAGCAACATCCCGTGAAGGGTCCCAGTGGCTCGCCAAATGGTCCCTGGCACCTCCCCAGCAAGGCAGAGGCTCCAGCAACCACGCTGGGGTCCAGACAGCTTGCCAAACTGTCCCTGGCCCCTCTCACCAGCACGCGCAGGGGCCCCAGCGCTCACGGAGTCCCAAATGGTATCCCCATCCCTGCTTTGCCAATGGTGGTCCCAGTGAAGTTCATAGGCCAACCATGATCGCCAAAGACTTCCCTGGCCAGCAACCACCCCAGCGCGGGGTCCCACTAGGCTCCCAAATGGTCCCTGGCACCAAATGGTCCCAGCACGCCCAGGCGCGCCTGGTCCCAGCATCACACCAAATGGTGGGGTGGAACCTGCCGCCAAATGGTCCCTGGCACATCCCAAGCGGTCGCACGGGCCCCAGTGGAGTCACGCAGGGTCCCAGCCGCTCCAGCCAAATGGTCCCTGGCACCTCCCCAGCACGCCTGAGACAGGCCCCAGCGACCCCATGCGGGGTCCCAGTGCCTGCCAAATGGTCCCCTGGCACCTCACAAGGCACCAGGCAACGCTGGGTCCCGCTGCAAATGGGCCCAGTGACTCGAGCCACAGTGGTCGCAGGGTCCCAGCTGGCTGGCCAGATGGTCCCTGGCACCTCACCAGCACGCTGCGTCCCCACAGCTACTTCAAGTGGGTCAAGGCTGTCGCAAACGGTGCCTAACACATCCCCAGCGCCCGCACAAGGGCCCCAGCGACTTTCTCCGCGGGCGCCCCAGCGGCTTCCCAATGGTCCCTGGCTCCTACAGAGCACGCCGACAGAGCCCAGCAACCATGCACGGGTCCTAGTAGCTTGCAAATGGTCCCTGGCACCTCCCCAGCGTTCACACGGGCCCCAGCGACTTTCAGGTGGGTTCCAGCGGCTGCCAAACGGTCCCTGGCACCTCCCTGCCGCCAACGACGGCCCCAGTGACTTGGATCGGGGTCCCAGCGGCTTGCCAAATGGTCCCTGGCCCCTCCCAAGCGCGCGGAACGGAACCAGCGACCCCACGGGGGTCCCAGTGAGAATGCCAAATGGTCACTTGCACCTCCCCCAGCGTGCACAGGGCCCAGCGCGGTGTCCAGGAGTCCCAGCGCCGCTGTGGTCCCTGGCACCTCCGAAGGCGTGACAACGGGCCCAGTGACTCGGGTCCCAAGGTGGGTCCCATTGGCTGGCCAGATGGTCCCTGGCACCTCCAGGCCACCAGGCGTGGAGTACCAGCGGCCTGCCAAATGGTCCCTGACACCTCCCCAGTGGGCGACGGGGCCCAGCGACCCCGCGGGGGTCCAGGCGAATTGCCAAACTGTCCCTGGCACCCTCACCAGAACATGCAGGGGCCCCAGCGACATCACGGTGGTATGCCAGCGGCTGGCCAAATGGTCCCTGGCACCTCCCAGCGGGCGCAGGTGATCCAGCTACTGCCTGAAGGTCCCAGTGGCTCATTGAATAGTCCCTGTCACCCTCACCAGCACGCTTTCCCCAAAGGCCCCAGGGCCCCAGCGGGCGGTGTCCCAGCGGCTCGCCAAATGGTCCCTGGCTCCCACCCAGCACGCGACAGAGTCCAGCAACCACGTCGCGGGGTCCCAGCAGCTCGCAGAATGGTCCCCTGGCACCTCCCCAGCACGTGCACGGGCTCCAGCGACTTCAAGCGGTGTCCTAGCTGGCCACACTGCAAATGGTCCCTGGCACATCCCCAGCTCACAAGGGCCCCACCCCACTCTCCGTGGGGTTCCAGCAGCTTCCCAAATGGTCCCTGGCCCATCCCAAGCGTGAGCACGGGGCCCAGCGACTTCACCACGGGTCCCAGAGGCTGCCAAATGTTCCCTGGCACCTTCCCAGCACGCGATGCACTGGCCCAGAGACTTCAAGCGGGGTCCTAGCGTGCTTGCCAAATGGTCCTGGCACATCCCCAAGGCCACCGGGCCCCAGCGACTTGCAGGGTCCCAGCCACTCCCCAATGGTCCCTGCCCCTCCCAAGTGAGCACACGGGGCCCAGCGATCTCAAGAGGGGGTCCCAGCTGCTCGCCAAACAGTCCCTGGCACATCCCCAGCACGCCAAAGATGGGCCCCAGCTTAATGCGCTGGGGTCCCAGAGCCTCGCCAAATGGTCCCTGGCACATTCACACAGCAGGCATCTAGCCACACAGTGACCGCTGAAATAGGTCCCAGCGCTTGCCAAATGTTCCCTGGCCCCCCCCAGCTGTGAACAGTCCCCAGCAGAATTCCAGTGGGGTCCCAGAGGCTCACCAAATGGTCCCTGGCACCTCCAGAAACCCACATGGGGCCCCAGTGACTCACGGTTCTGATTATTGGCCAGATGGTCCCTGGCACCTCCCCAGCACGCCACAGACGGGCCCAGAGACCATCAAGGGGTCCTAGCGCTCGCAAATGGTCCCAGGCACATCCCCAGCGGACGATGGGCCACAGCGAACATCGGGTCCCAGGGCTCGCCAAACTGGTGCCTATCACATCCCAGCGCCCACACGGCCCCAGCAACCAGGCGTGGAGTCCCTAAAGGTCCCTGACACCTCACCAGTGCAAGACGGGCCTGGTGAACCCACGGTGGTCCAGGTGGCTTGCCAAACTGTCCCTGGCACTTCACCAGCACAACAGGGGCCCCAGCAACATCCCCGTGAAGTCCCAGTGGCTCGCCAAATGGTCCCTGGCACCTCCCCAGCAAGGCAGAGACTCCAGCGACCACGCCGGATGGTCCAGACAGCTTGACAAACTATCCCTGGCTCCTCACCAGCACGCCGCAGGGGCCCCAGCGACATGGGTGGTATCCCAGCGGCTCGCCAAATGGTCCCTGGCTCATACCCAGCAGAACACACAGAGCCCAGCAACCACGCCGTGGGTCCTACTAGCTCACAAATGGTCCCTGGCACCTCCCAGCACGCGACTGGTCCCAGCGACTTTGAATAGTGGGGTTCCACCAGCTCGCCAAATGGTCCCTGGCACTTCCAAGCGATCCGACGGGCCCCAATGTGTCCCTGGGCGGGTCCCAGCACGCCGTCAATACTCCCTGGCACCTCATCAGGGCCCGCAAGACGGGGCCCCAGCTCCCTTTACGCGGGGTCCCAGACGCCGCCAAATGGTCCCTGGCAAATCCCATCCCTGGCACATCCCTGACAGGCACCAGGCCCCACGACTTCCGGGGTCCCAGCTCCGCAAATGGTCCCTGGCACATCCCTTACGCGGTGCACGGGGCCACAGAGACCAAGCAGGGTCCCAGAGGCTCTTGCAAATGGTACCTGGCACCTTCCCAGCACGCCCACTGTCCCCAGCGACTTCAAGTGGTGTCCTGTGAGGTTTGCAAATGTCCCTAGCACATCCCCAGCACTCACAAGGGCCCCCAGCGACTTTTCCGCTGGGTTCCATGCTTTCCCAAATGGTCCCTGGCCTCCCAAGCTGCACACACGGGCCCAGCGACTTCCCGCAGGGGTTCCCAGCTGCTCGCCAAACAGTCCCTGGCACATCCCCAGCACGCGATGGGCCCCTGGGTGCCACAAGGGGGGGTCCCAGAGCCCCGCCAAATGGTCCCTGGCACATTCACAGCAGGCGACGGGCCACACGTGACTGGGACCGGGGTCCCAGCGGCTTGCCAAATGTTCCCTGGCCCTCCCCAGCAGGCGAACAGGGGCCCAGCCACTCCCACGGGGGTCCCAGAGGCTCACCAAATGGTCCCTGGCACCTCCTCAGAAGGCGACGGGGCCCAGTGACTCCACAGGGTCTGATTGGCTGGCCAGATGGTCCCTGGCACCTCCCCAGCACGCTGCAGAGACGGGCCCCAGAGACTTCAAGTGGGGTCCAAGCGCTCTCCAAATGGTCCCAGGCACATCCCTCAGCGGGACGATGGGCCACAGCGACTTCGGGCGGGGTCCCAGCAGCTCGCAACTGGTGCCTATCACATCCCCAGCGCCCGCACGGGCCCCAGCAACCAGGCGTGGAGTCCCTAAAGGTCCCTGACACCTCACCAGTGTGCGCACGGGGCCTGGTGAACCCACGCATGCTCCAGGTGGCTTGCCAAACTGTCCCTGGCACTTCACCAGCACCCCAGGGGCCCCAGCAACATCCCGTGAAGTCCCAGTGGCTCGCCAAATGGTCCCTGGCACCTCCCCAGCAAGGCAGAGGCTCCAGCGACCACGCGCATGGTCCAGACAGCTTGACAAACTATCCCTGGCTCCTCACCAGCACGCGCAGGGGCCCCAGCGACATCGCGTGGTATCCCAGCGGCTCGCCAAATGGTCCCTGGCTCATACCCAGCACGCGCACAGAGCCCAGCAACCACGCGCGGGGTCCTACTAGCTCACAAATGGTCCCTGGCACCTCCCCAGCACGCGCACTGGTCCCAGCGACTTCGTGTGGGGTTCCAGCGGCTCGCCAAATGGTCCCTGGCACTTCCTAAAAGGATCGCGACGGGCCCCCAGTGAAGTCCGGCCGTCCCAGCCGCCGTCGAATACTCCCTGGCACCTCATCAGCATCACAAGACGGGTTTTGTGCGACCCCATGCGGGGTCCCAGTGCCTCGCCAATGGTCCCTGGCACCTCCGCGAGCGGCGTGACGGGCCCAGTGACTCGCGTGGTCCGACATTGGCTGGCCAGATGGTCCCTGGCACCTCACCAGCACGCGTATTATTGGCCACAGCGACCAGCAAGTGGGTCAAAGTGGCTCGCAAAACGGTGCCTAACACATCCCCAGCACCCATACGGCCCCAGCGACTTTCCTCATGTCCCCAGCGGCTTCCCCAAATGGTCCCTGGGTCCTACAGAGCATGCAAGACAGAGCCCAGCAACCATGCGGGGTCCTAGTAGTTTGGTAAAATGGTCCCTGGCACCTCCCCAGCTGCTCACACGGCCCCAGCGACTGTGTTGGGTTCCAGCGGCTTGCCAAACGGTCCTGGCACCTCCCAAAGCGGCCGCGAACGGGCCCCAGTGACTTGATCGGGGTCCCAGCGGTTGCCAAATGGTCCCTGCCCCCCTCCTGCCGTGACGGGAACCAGCGACCCCACGTGGGGTCCCAGAGGCTCACCAAATGGTCCCTTGCACCTCCCCAGCGCGTGCACAGGGCCCAGCGACCCCGCGTGGAGTCCCAGCGGCTCGCCAAAAGGTCCCTGGCACCTCCGCAGCGTGCGTACGGGGCCCAGTGACTCCGCGCGTGGTCCGATTGGCTGGCCAGATGGTCCCTGGCACCTCCAGGCGACCAGGCGTGGAGTACCAGCGGCCTGCCTAAAGGTCCCTGACACCTCACCATCGTGCGCACGGGGCCTAGCGACCCTGCGCGTGGTCCAGGCGAATTGCCAAACTGTCCCTGGTACCTCACCAGAACATGCAGGGGCCCCAGCGACATCGTGTGGTATGCCAGCGGCTCGCCAAATGGTCCCTGGCACCTCCCCAGCGGGCGCAGGTGATCCAGCTACCTCGCGCAAGGTCCCAGCGGCTCATTGAATAGTCCCTGTCACCTCACCAGCACGCGCAAAGGCCCCAGCGACCCGTGCGGTGTCCCAGCGGCTCGCCAAATGGTCCCTGGCTCCTACCCAGCACGCGCACAGAGTCCAGCAACCACGCGCAGGGTCCTAGCAGCTCGCAAATGGTCCCTGGCACCTCCCCAGCACGTGCACGGGCTCCAGCGACTTCAAGCGGTGTCCTAGCGGCTTGCAAATGGTCCCTGGCACATCCCAAGCGCTCACAAGGGCCCCAGCGACTCTCCGTGGGGTTCCAGCGGCTTCCCAAATGGTCCCTGGCCCATCCCCAAGGTGAGCACACGGGCCCTTGACTTCACCCGGGGTCCCAGAGGCTCAAATGTTCCCTGGCACCTTCCCAGCACGCGCACTGGCCCCAGAGACTTCAAGCGGGGTCCTAGCGGCTTGCAAATGGTCCCTGGCACATCCCCAGCGCTCACACGGGCCCCAGCGACTCTTTCCCGCGGGTCCCAGCCACCTCCCAAATGGTCCCCTGGCCCTCCCCTCCTGTGCACACGGGCCCAGCGAATTTCACAAGAGGGTTCCCAGCCGTTCGCCAAACAGTCCCTGGCACATCCCCAGCACGCCAAGATGGGCCCCTCCCCAACCCAAGGTGGGGTCCCAGCCCCTCCCAAATGGTCCCTGGCAGGGGCACAGCGATAATGATGGGGTCCCAGTGACTCACCAATGGGTCCCAGCTGCTTGCCAAATGTTCCCTGTGGGCCCAGTCCACAAGTGGTCTGATTGGGGGGCCAGATGGTCCCCCCACTGGGGGGGGTCAAAGAGGCTCACCAAATGGTCCCTGGTCCTAGCAACTCCAAATGGTCCCTGACGGGAGCCCAGTGACCCTTAGCGACCAGGTCTGATTCCAGTGGCCAAGAGGTCCCTGGCACTTCCCCAGCACGCGAGGGCCCCAGAGACATCAAGTGGGGTCCCAGCGCCCGGCCAAATGGTCCCTGGCACATCCCCAGCGACGAAAAGGGCCCCCCAGTGACTTGATCCGGGTCCCAGCTGCGTGCCAAATGGTGCCTGGCCCATCCCCAGTGCACGAACGTGGCCCCCGCCACTCCACGTGGGAGTCCCTGAGGCTCACCAAATGGTCCTCACACCTCCCCACAGTGCGTGCACAGGGGCCAGGTGAACCACGCTGGTGGTCCAGGTGGCTTGCCAACTGTCCCCTGGCACCTTCACCAGCACACCCAGGGGCCCCAGCAACATCCCCGCAAGTCCCAGATTGGCCAAATGGTCCTGGCACCCCAGCAAGGCAGAGGCTCCAGCGACAGCCAGTCCCATGGTCCAGACAGCTTGACAAACTATCCCCTGCTCCTCACCAGCATGTGCTGCAGGGGGGCTCCAGTATTCTCCCTCAGCGGGTTTAGGTGTATCCTGCGCTGAACGCCCCAAATAATGGTCCCTGTCACTTACCCAGCATGCGACAGGCCCCAGTGACCATTCCGCCGAGTCCCAGCAGCTCACAATGGTCCTGGCACCTCCCCAGCACGCCGCGACGGGTCCCAGCGACTGGGTGTTGAGTCCCAGCGGCGTGCCAAATGGTCCCCGGCACTTCCAACATCGGCATCGGGACCCAGTGAACCCGCTGGAGTCCCAGTGGTCGCCAGCAAATCCCCTGGCACCACCAGTGCGAGACGGGGCCCAGCTGCACCCCATGCGGGGTCCAGCGGCCACACCGGGTCCCTGGCACCTCCAGCACACGCCGACTAACCCCAGTGACTCCAGCGTGGTCCGATTGGCTGGCAGATGGTCCTGGCACTCGGCCCAGCAACCAGGCGTGGAACCTTACCAGCGGCAGAATCAAATGGTCCCAAACCTCCCCTCGTGCGCCGGGGCCCCCCACCCTGCGCGTGGTCTAGGCGGTCTTAAATGGTCCCGTGGCACCTCCCCAGGGGCCCTGAATGGTCCCCTGGCGTCCTAGAGGAAACGAATAGTCTCCTGCCAGCAACCATGCACGGGTCCCAGTGAAGTCGCAAGGGTCCCGGCACAGTCGGTCCCCGGCACATCCCCAGCGTGCACGAGCGGCCCCAGCGACCTGTTGGGTCCCAGCGGCTTGCCAAATGGTCCCTGGCACCCACCCAAGCGGGCATGGGCCCAAATGAATTCAAGTGGTGTCCCTAGAGGTACCGCCAAATGGTCCCTGGCACCTCCCAGCACCGCAAGGGGTCTCAGCGACCCCAGCGTCTTCCCAAATGGTCCCTGGCAGTCCCCAGCTGCCACAGAGCCTCCAGCAAACATGCTCCTGGGTCCACTGGCACTTGTCCCTGGCACCTCCCCCCAGCAGGGGCCCCAGCCATTCCGCAGGGAGGTCCAGCTGCTCACAAATGGTCCCTGGCACCTCCCACCCCCGGCGCTTGCGCTTGGGCGGGGCCCCAGTGACTTCCGGATCGGGGTCCCAGTTGTGCCAAATGGTCCCTGGCCCCTCCCTCCCAGTGCGAATGGGAACCAGCGACCCACGCTGGGTCCCAGAGGCTCACCAAATGGTCCCTTGCACCTATCCTGCCCAGCAGTGCACAGGCCCAGCGACCACGCGCGGAGTCCCAATGGTTCACAAAGGTCCCTGGCACCTCCAAGAAAGGCGGGCGCACGGGGCCCAGTGTCCCTCGCTTGCAATGGTCCTGACACCTTGGATGGTCCCCTGGACAGCACCTCCAGGCTTCAAGTGGTGCGGAGTACCAGAGGCCTGCCCAAAGGTCCCTGCACATCCCCACCATCGCACATGGGGCCCAGCCATCCTCCGGCGGTCCTGCGAATTGCCAAACTGTCCCTGGTACCCTTGCCAGATGGTGCACAGAGCCCAACCATGCTCGGGGCCAGCGGGTGCCAAATGGTCCCTGGCACCTCCTCAGCGCCCAGAGCCAGCCAGCCTCGGAATAGTCCCTGTCATTGAATAGTCCCTGTCACCCTCAACCAAGACGAAGGGGTCCCAGTGACTTCACGCGGAGTCCCAGCTGCTTGCCAAATGGTCCCTGGCCTCCCCAGCGCGCGAGCAGGAGTCCAGCAACCAGGTGTTGGGTCCCAGCGATCGCTAAATGGTCCCTGGGCACCTCCCCAGCATCGGCATGGGGCCCAGCTTAACCGCGGAGTCCCAGTGGTTCGCAAAAGGTCCCTGGCAATATCCCACGCGGGGCTGACAAGGTCCCAGGTCCCCCGCGTGGGGTTCCAGCGTGGGCTACCACACCAAATGGTCCCTGGCACATCCCCATGGAGCACGGGCCCAGCGACCCCCGGGTCCCAGAGGCTCTGCCAAATTGTTCCTGGCACCTCACCAGAACCCGCCGCCACGGGCCCCAGAGACTCGTGTGGGTCCCATCACACACCAAATGGTCCCTGAACCTCCCCAGCAGGTGGATGAACCCCAGGCCCCATGGCTGGGTCCCAGCGGCTTCCAAATGGTCCATCCTCGCAAGAATCCACACGAGGGCCCCAGCGACAGCAAGAGGGTGTCCCAGCTGCCTGCCAAATGGTCCCTGGCATCCCCTCAGCACGCGCAGGGGAGTCCAGCAACCACATGTGTGGGTCCCAGCAGCTCCAAATGGTCCCTGGCACCTCCCCAGCACGTATACAGGCACCAAGGCTCGGGAGGGGTCCCAGCGGTGTCCTCCCAAATGGTCCCTGGCACATCCCACACGGGCTCAAAACCCATGGACCAGACAGCAGGGTCCCAGCGGCTTCCAAATGGTCCCTGGCACATCACAAGCATGACCACAGTCCCTCAGCTTCTCAAGTGGGGTCCCAGAGGCTCACCAATGGTTCCCTGGCACCTCCCCAGCACGCACAAGGGCCCCAGCGACTGGCATCAGGGTCCCAGGGCTGGGTCCGGTGCCTAACCATCCCCAGCAAATGGTCCCTGTCTCCTCCGTGGCTCCCCAGCTTCCCAAATGGTCCCTGGCTCCCACAGTTAAGCCAAAGACAGAGCCCAGCAACCATGCACGGGTCCCGTAGCTTGCCAAATGGTCCCTGGCACCTCCCAGCACGCCAAGACGGATCCCCAGCGACAGTGTTGGGTTCCAGTGCTTGCCAAACTGTCCCCTGGCACCTCCCAGCACCAACGGGGGGCCCAGTGATCCTGGATCGGGGTCCCCAGCTGTTTGCCAAATGGTCCCTGGCCCCTCCCAAGCGCTTAACGGAAACCAAGCGACCACTGGGGTCCCAGAGGGCTCACCAAATGGTCCCTGGCCCCTCCCAGTGCGTGCACAGGGCCCGGGAAACCACGCATGGAGTCCCAGCAGCTTGCCAAACGGTCCCTGGCACCTCCCCAAGCACGCGACGGGCCCAGTGACCTGCCCCAAGGGTCCGATTGGCTGGCCAGATGGTCCCTGGGCACCTCCAGGCGATTGTGGCGTGGACCCCTACCAGCCGCCTGTAGCAAAGGTCCCTGACTGTCTTTGGCACCTCCAAGGGCTGGACTGGGCCTAGCGACCCCAGCTGGGGTCCCAATGACTGCCAAATAAACCCTGGCACCTCACCAGAACATGCAGGCCCCAGCGACATCACGTGTGGTATGCCAGCGGGTAGCCAAATGGTCCCTGGCACCTCCCCAGCATCGCCCAGGGGCCCCTACCACGCGGGGTCCCAGTGCTCATTGAATAGTCCCTGGCACCTCACCAGCACATGCATCGGGCCCTAGCGACCCTGCAGGGTGTCCCAGCAGCTCGCCAAATGGTCCCTGGCTCCTCACCCAGCTAGCACACAGGGTCCAGCAACCAGCGCGGGGTCCCAGTGGAGCCCAAATGGTCCCTGGCACCTCCCCAGCATGTGCACGGGCTCCCCAGCGCCTTGGTCCCAGCGGCTTGCAAATGGTCCCCTGGCACATCCCAAGCTCACACAGGCCCCAGCGACTCTTCTGCCCTGGGTTCCAGCGGCTTCCCAAATGGTCCCTGCCCATCCCAGCGTGAGCACAGGCCCCCTTCACCCAGGTCCCAGAGGCTCGCAAACTGTCCCTAGCACCTCCTCAGCAGCACGAAGAGACTGGCCCCAGAGATCCCCGCATGGGGTCCCAGCAGCTTGCAAATGGTCCCTGGCACATCCCCAGCCACACTGGCCCCAGCGACCCTCAATGGGTCCCAGTTTACTTCCCAAATGGTCCCTGCCCTCCCCAGCTTAGCTGCACATGGGGGGCCCAGCGACCAGAGGGGTTCCCAAAGTAGCTCAAACAGTCCCTGGCACATCCCCAGCACCCGGGCTTCAGCGACTCGCTGCGTGGTGTCCCAGCTGCACGCCAAATGGTCCCGGCACCTCCCTCAGCACAAGATCGGGCCTCAAGGACCCCGGGAGGGGGCCCTAGAGGCCTCCCAAAGGGTCCCTTGCACCTCCCAGCACACTGCGATTGTCCCAGCGCACCAAGACAGGGTCCCCAGCGGCTTGCCAAATAGTCCCTGGCACCTCCTGTGCATGCACAGGCCCCTGAGACAACTTCTGTGTGGGGTCCCAGCGGCCCGCCAAACGGGTCCCTGGCACCTCCCCCCAGCACACGCCATGACAGGCCCTAAATGCACGGGTCCCAGTGGCTGCCAAATGATACCTGGCCCCCTCCCCAGTGAGCAAAGGCATTCCAGCAACCCCTGGCTTCTGGTCCCAGCTGCATGCTAAACGGTCCCTGGCATAACACCGCAAGACGGGCCCAGCGACCCTCGCATGGGTGTCCTAGTTTGCCAAAGAGTCCTTGGCACCTCACCAGCACGCCAAGGGATTCCCAGCTTAACCCCGACGTGGGGTCCAAGTGGCATCGCCAAATGATCCTGGCACCTCCCCCAGCACGCGCATGGGCCCAGGGATCCTGGGAAGGGGCCCAGCGGCTCGCCAAAGGTCCCTGGCACCTCCCCAGCATCCATACGGGCCCCAGCGACCCGCATGGGGTTCCAGCGGCTCACTTAAAATGATACCTGGCCCTCCCCCGCAGAGTTCACACCGCCCAGTAACCCCGCTACAGTCCCAGCAGCTTGCCAAACCATCCCTGGCACCTCCCAAGCACGCGATGGGGCCTGGCGACCCCATGCGTGGGGTCCAAGGGGTCACAAATGGTCCCTGGCACCTCCCCAGCACAGGCACTGGCCCCAGCAACCCCGGGGGGGTCCCAGCTGCACGCCCAACGGTCTTTGCACCTCCCAAGCACGCTGATGGGCCCTAGCGACCCCATGTGGGGTCCCAATGACCGTAAAATGTCCCCTGGAACCTCCCCAGCGGGCGCACAGGCCCATGACCGCACGCGAGGTCCCAGCAGCCAAAATGTCCCCTGGCACCTCCCCAGCCCCAGGGCTCACCTCCGCCACGGGCCCCAGAGGCTCTGTCAAATGGTAACTGGCACCTCCCCAGCACACGCGACGGGCCCCAGCGACCTGCAGCGGGTCCTAGCAGCTCGCCAAATGATCCCTGGCACTCACCCAGCGACGCGACGGGGCCCAGCAACCACATCTGGGTCCCAGTGGCTTAAAAAAATGGTCCCTGGCACATCCCCAGCATGTACACGGGTTCTCAGCGATCCCCCCGCCGGGTCCCAGTGGCTCGCCAAATGTTCCCTGGCACCTCCTTGGCCAAGACAGGCCCCAACGACCGGGGTCCCAGTGGCTCACCAAATAGTCCCTGGCACCTCCCAGCATGAGCACAGGCCCAGACAACTCCAGGCGTCAGGAGAGGGCAAAATGTCCCTGGCACCTCCCCTTACGTGCAAGAGGCCCCTGCACCCCACCCTGGGGTCCCCCAGCAAACTGGTCCCTTGGACTGCCCAGCGGGGTCCCAGTGCAGCTGGTCCCATCGGGCAAAATGGTCCCCTGGCACATCCCCAGTGATCGGCCTGGGCCCAGCTGCTCCCCTCGGCGGGACACCAGCGTCGCCAAATGTCCCTGGCCCCTCCCCAGCGACGCCGTGATAGCCCAGCCACCCCACATGGGGTCTCAGCAGCTCGAAACAGTCCCTGGCACCTCCCCAGCGACCGCATCGGTCCCATGCCACCAAATAGTCCCTAGGATCACTTTAGTATTTAAGGACGGGCCCAGCATATGAATGCGGTAGCCAGCTGCACGCCAAACGGTTAACGGCACCTCCCCAGCACGCCAAGACGGCACCCAGCTGCGCTCAGGGGTCCCAGTGGCTCACCATTTTGGCATGGTCCCTGGCACCTCCCCAGTGCATGCACAGGGCCCAGCAACCCCAGCTTAGTCCCATGCTCCGCCAAACGTCCCCTGGTAGTCCCCAGCACGGTGCACAGTACCCCAGCCGTTTGGTTTTAGCGAATCCTGCGAGTCAAGGCTCCAAATGGTCCCGGCATTTCCCACGCTAACGACGGCATGGTAAAATGCACCTTTGAGGGGTCCCAGCGGTTGCCAAATGGTCGCTGGCACCCCTCAGCCTCTGGGCAAGACAGGCCCCAGCGTTTTCCCAAGGGGTGTCCGTGGTTTACAGTTCAGGCCCACGGCACTCCCCAGCACACTTTTCGGGCCCCAGCGACCAAAACGTTGGTCCCAGTCGACGCTAAATGGTCCCTGGCACCTCCTCAGCATGAGCACAGGGCTCAGTGGGACCCACGTATACCGTACCAGACATGCCGTGAGGGTCCCAGGCCCCTACCGGCTGCACTCAGGACAGGGCCCAACTACATTTTGGGGTCTGAGTGGCTCACCAAATGGTCCCTGGCACCTCCCCAGCACGCATACGGCCCAGCTGGTCCACTAGCCGAGGTCCCAGCAGCTCACCAAATGGTCCCTGAGTTCCTCCCTTGCACGCAGAGGCGGGCAACAAGGCCATTCATTCAGGGTCCCAGGCTCACCAAATTGTCCCTGGCCCATCTCCAGCACAGCGCAAGGGCCCAGTGACTGCGGGTGGGGGTCCCAGAGGCACGCCAAACGGTCACTGGCATCTTCACAGCACGCCGACGGGTCCCAGCGACCCAGCGGGGGTTTTGCAGGGCCAAATGGTCCCTGGAACCTCCCAGATGGTGCATTAGGCCCAGTTTACCAGCGGATGTCCCAGTGGCTCGCCAAACAGTTGGGGCGCCTCCCATGTCACGTTGGCCCCAGCGACCCTCCACGGGATCCCAGAGGCATTGGCGAATGGTTCTGGGACTCTGCTAGCAGGTTGCACGGGCTGGCGTTCGTACTTCACTGGGGGATCCCTGGGACTCGGCCAAACGGTCCCTGGGACCCCCATGCGCCGCACAGGCATAGCAACCGCCTGTGTTGCAGGGGACAAAAAATCTGTCCCTTGACCTCACAGCTGAATGCTGGGTCCGCGGCCCGCGCTGGGACCATGTGTCAATGACCATTTAACGTCCCTAGGCACCTGTGAACGTCACAAATTGGGGACCTGCGTTTGCTTGGGGCCCCAGATCATTTGGCGAGCTCCCTGGGACCCCTGCCAGAGGTCGCTGGGGTTTAGAGGGTTGGGAGATGTGGGTCAGGGCTGGAAACCCCAAATGGTCACTGGCCCTCCTCTGAGGCACGGTGCAGGGTGGTCTCCAGTGACCATTTTGGAGTCCAGCTGCTCCCTGCAGGATGGTCCCTGGCCTACGCCAGCCGCTGGGCAGTGGGAGGTGCCAGGGGATCCCGCCAAGGGGTCCCATCGGGCTTGCCAAATGGTCCTGGCACCTCTGTGGCGCTGCTGGGGAGGTGCCAGGGGGCCCCAGCTGACCCCGCGCGTGGTCCCAGCGCCGCGCCCAACTGTTGGGGACCACCTCCCAGTTGGGCCATGACAAGCTCCCAGCCACCCACTGGGGATCCAAGCTATTTTCAAATAGTCCCCGGCACCTCCCAGGCACTGGGGCAGTCATGCTCAGGACTGGCGCAGCCCTTTATATTTGGTGGCGCTTTGCGATATGAATGGTAAATGAGTTTTGAACGTGGTAACAGATACACATGCGCGAGCCGCCTAGTTTAGCCGATTGCTGCTCTGGGGTCAGCTGCGTTCAGGATTGCTGCAGGCCATTCATTTTGGTATTGTTTTGATATAAATGTTAAAAAATTACAGGTTTTGAACGGCGAACCCGATACAATGCGCAGCTGCATAGTTTTGGGCCGAAGTTATGAGCGATGGGACCGCAAGGCGTGTAGTTTTTAGCCGAGGTGCTGCACATGCACAGGGTTCAGTTTAGCCGGCTGGGAGTCTGCCTGCAGGACAGTCCCTGGGATATTTGGTGATGGCTTTACAGAATCATTTGGTAAAATGCAGTTTTGAAAGGAAAAGCCGCGACGCGATGCGCAGGCTTGGTAGTTTTTTAGACGAGTTTAGCCACTGCGCAGCTGTGTAGAAAGTTGTTGGGGTCTGTGTGCACTGTGCTCAGGACTGCACAGACCTTCATTTTGGTGCTACTTTACCCCGATATAAACGTTAAAAATGCAGTTTTTAACGGCTGAACGGGAAGTGCAAGGGAAGTTTTAGAGCAGAGGTGTCAAGATTACCAGCCAAACCCCATGCCCGTTCAGGACTGCGACGCATTTGGGGAGGTGTCAGGAACCATTTGAATGGCTTAACGGAACCATGCAACAGCTGGTCGTTTTATCAGCTCTTGCGGCGCTGCTGGGGAGGTGACAGTGAACGTATTCGGGCGAGCTATGCTTTGGTATCATTTGGCGATACAACAAGCTAAACGCAGTTTTGAACGGCGAACGGGGAAGTGGGACAGTGCTAGGACCCCACATGCCCGCAGCCGCTGGGAGGTGCCCCATTTGTAAGGTCTGGGCCCCTGTATATGCGCTGGGGTGATGAGACCATTTGGTAGTCGCTTGACCCCTGGCAAAATGGAGCTGTCAGCTGGGTCTGCGCGGAGCTTTGAGGATGTGCTAGGACCATTTATGAAGTTGGGATTGACCGCTACGTCGGGGCCCCCGTGTATGCTGGGGATGTGCCAGGGATCATTTGCTTAACCTTGGGACTCTGCACGAGGTCGGTGGGGTCAGGCGATCACTGGGAGGTGTCTGGGACTGTTTTGGCCACTGGAACCCCATGCTGAAAGTCGCTGGGGTCTAAAGGCGTTGGGGAGGAGAAAAGGACCATTTGCAAGCCATTGACCCCACGATAAACAAGGTCCACTCGCGCTTGGGTATGTGTCACGGACTATTTGGTGTCATTTGACCCGTGAGTTGTCACTCGGGGACCCGCGGTTTGCTGGGGGGACCAGGGACCATTTTGGGAAGCCTGGGATCCTGCCAAGTTGCTGGGGCTTAGCGACAGGTGAGAGATGCTGATCATGCAGGAAATGTTGAACCCAATGCACGGTCGCTTGGGTCCCTAAGGCGAAGCTGGGGTGGGGCCAGTGGTTTTTTAGCTTCCGTTGGGTCCCTCTGGTCTTGGGCCAGGTATCGCCGCTGGGGAGGTGCCAGGACCATTTGGTGAGACGCTGGCACCCCCGCTGGGCTGGTGCTGGGCCTGCGCTGTGGCTGGGAGGTGCTGGGACCATCATTAGCCGTTGGGACCGCGCTGGGTCCAGGGCACCGTGGCGCGAGCTGTGGAGGTGTCAGGGACCATTCACAGTTAGACCACAGGTCGATGTCTGCAGCCCCTGCCCTATTGGGAGGTGCCAGGGACCATTTACAGCCTTCTGGGAGAATTACGCGGAGGTCGCCAGGGCCGTGGGCGTTTCTGGGGAGGTGCCAGGGGACCATTTCATGGGCCGCTGAACCCACGCGAAGTCGGGTGGCTATGCGAGGCCGACGTTTGGTAGGTTCAGGGACCATTAGGCAGAACCGCCTTGCCTGCCTGGGGGGTCCGGGCGGCGCTTGGGGGATGTGCCAGGGACACTTACGGTTGCTGGGACCCCTGGAATTCACTGGGCCCCTGCAGGTGCTGGGGAGGTGCCAGGGCACCATTTGATGATCCGCTGGGACTTGCGCTGGGTTGCTGGGCCCGTGCGGTTTTTGGGAAGGAGTCAGGGACCTTGGCATTGTTTCGCTGGGGACCGCAGGGTCAGGGGCCTGTGCACTCGCTGGGAGGTGCAAGGGATCATTTGGCAAGGCAATGGGACAGCTGCGGGTCGCGGGTCGGTACACACACTGAGGATGTGTCAGGACCATTTACGAGCCACTGGGACCCGGCGCTGAGGTCTGTGTGCCCCTGCATTGCTGGGGAGGTGCCAGGGACAGTTGTGGCAGGCCGCCTGGACTTAGAGGGAGCAGGGACCAGGGTCGAGGCCCCTGGGCGCCAGAGGATGGGGGGGTGTCAGGGACCTTAGGAGGTGCCGCTATTTTGACTGGAACCCCACGCCTAGTCGCTAAAAAAGGTGACAGGGACCATCTGGCCAGTTTAATCGACCACGCTGTGAGTCACTGGGCCCCGTCGCGACGCTGGGGAGGTGCCTGGGACAGTTTGGTGAGCCGCTGGGACTCCACGCAGGGTCGCTGGGCTCTGTGCGGCGCTTTTGGGGGGTGCAAGGGGACCATTTGGTGACCCTCTGGGACCCCATTAATCGCTGGGTCCCTAGCTCAAGACGCTGGGGAGGGGCCAGGACCATTTGGCAAGCTGTTAGCTGGGACATCGAAAGTCAGTCGCTGTGGCCCTTTGGCGCGTGCTGGGAATGTGCTAGGACCATTTATGAGGCTCTGGGACCCCGCGCCGAGGTCGGTGGGGGGCCCATGCGCGCTGGGGGGAGGTGCCAGGGAGCATTTGGCGGGCCTCTGGGACCCCAGGGGTCTCTGGGGATCAGTAAATGCTGGGGGGTGCCTGGGACTGTTTGGCAAGCCGCTAAGGACCCCTGTGAAGTCGCTGGGCCCGACGCTTGGGAGGGGCCAGGGCCATTTGGGAAGTGAAGCCGGGGATCCCCGGAAAGTTGCTGGGGCCCGTGCTGCTGGGATGTGCCGGGACCATTTCAGCCTAGCCAATGCAAAATCGCTGGGCCCCAGCACCTGCGTGCTGGGGGGGCCAGGGACCATTTGCAGCCTGCTAGGACCCAGCGTGGTTGAAGTCGCTCTGTGCACATGCTGGGTAGGAGCCAGGGACCATTTGAACAGTGTTAGGACCCCGCCGATTGCTGCTGGGGCCCTGCGGCAAGGATGAGGGTGCCAGGGACTATTTTATGAAGCCTCTGGGACCCCCCCCAGACGGGGTCACTCACCGCCGCATGGGGAGGTGCCGGTGACCATTTGGTGAGCGCTGGGATACCCACTGGATGTCGCTGGCCCCTCTGCGTGCTGGTTTTTTTGAAGGACTGATATGTCAGCGCCTGGACCACGCGTGGGGTCGCTAGTCCCCTGTCAAAGCCGCTGGTGAGGGGTCAGGGACCTTTAGGCAGGCGCTGGGACTCCACGCCTGGTCGCTGGGGTCCGTGCTGCCGCGCTGGGGAGGTGCCAGGGACCATTTGGAAGGTCTGGGACCCCTGGAACCCCTGGGCCCGCGACTTTGGGTCGCTGGGCACCATTTGTGATCCGCTGCTGGGTATTGCTGGGGACCATTTGGGAGCTGCTGGGACCATGGCACGGGGTCCCTCTCTGAGGCCCTGCGCGATGCTGGTGGTGCCAGGGACCATTTAGCAAGCCGCTGGGACCCCGCTATGGGTCGCTGGGGCCCTATGCGACGCTTGATGAGGTGCCAGGGACCATTTATGAGAGCAGCTGGGACCCCAATCTGGTCGCTGGGGTCCTGTAAGATGCTGGGGAGGTGCCAGGGACAGTTTCAAGCCGCCTGGGACCACGCGTGGGGTCGCTAGCCCGTGCGACGATGGTGAGGTGGTCAAGGGACCAGGGAGCCGCTTTGACTCCACGCCTGGTCGTCTGAAGGTGCCAGGGACCAGGTAACCAGCCAATGGACCCGCATGGAGTCACTGGGCCCAGTGACGCGCTGGGAGGTGCCAGGGACCTTATTATGAACCGGTGGGACCCAGTGCGGGTCGCTGGGGCTCTGTGCACGCTGGGGAGGTGCAAGGACCATTTGGTGAGGGACCCACATTGAGAAGCTGGCAGGGTTCCCTGCCAGGAGGGGGGCCAGGTTTGCGTCGCCTGGGATGGGCCTGTGGCCCTTGGCGTGCGATGAATGTGCCAGGGACCATTTGGCTTGAAGTCTCTGGGACCCCCACCTCATGGGAGGGCCCAGGGAACTGGATATGTGCCAGGAGCATTTATGAGCCTCTGGGACCACGCTGAGGGGTCTCTGGGATCAGTGCGCGTGCTGGGGATGTGCCTGGGACTGTTTGGCAAGCCGCTAGGAACCCCTGTGAATCTGGGCCCTGTGCAGCAGAGGAGGGGCCAGGGGCCATTTGGGGAAGTGGCTGGGACCCCACGCTGGGTCGCTGGGGCCCGTGTTGGAGTTGGGGATGTGCCAGGGACCATTTGCGAGCCACTAGGACACGCTTGAAGTCGCTGGGGCCCGCGTACACGTGCTGGGGGGAGGTGCCAGGGACCATTTTGTGAGCTGCTGGGACCCCGGCGTGGTTGCTGGGCTCTGTGCACATGCTGGGGAGGTGCCAGGGACCATTTGGCAGGCCGCTGGGACCCCGTGGTCGCTGGGGCCCGCTCGCGTGCTGATGAGGTGCCAGGGACTATTCAATGAGCCTCTGGGACCTTGCGCAAAAGTCGCTGGAGCACCTGCGCGCTCGCTGGGGGGAGGTGCCGGTGATCATTTGGTGAGCCGCTGGGACCCCACGTGGGTCGCTGGGGCCTGTGCACATGCTGGGGAGGTGCAAGGGACCATTTGGTTTGGTTGAGTGGGTCCTGGGACCCCATGCGCTTGGGAGGTCATTTGGCACGCCCGCTGGGACCCCCAAGTCATGCTTGGTGAGGTGCCAGGGACCATTTGGCAGGCCGCTGGGACCACCGCAAAAGTCAGCTGGGCCCGCTCAGGTATGAGCCAGGACCATTTGGGAGGTGCTGGGGACCATTTGGGGCCCCTGGAGGCCTGGTGGAACCAGGGACACCTGGTCGCCTGGCTGGGGTCCCAGGCCCCGCATGCTGGGAGGTGTCAGGGGACCTTTGGGCAGGCCCTGGGGACTCCACCCTGGTCGCTGGGGTCCCGTGCATGCTGGGGATGTGCCCACACCTCAAAAGTCGCTGGGGGGTCCTGGGAACGCGCTGGAGATGTGCCAGGGAGGATTTGGCGAGCCTCGGGGACCACGCTGGATCTCTGGGGCCAGTGTGCGTGCTGGGGATGTGCCAGGGACTTATTGGCAGGCCGGTGGGACCCAGTCTTGGTCGCTGGGCCCCGTGGCGATGGGGGGAGGGCCAGGGACTATTGAGAAGCTGCAGGGATCCCGCCAAGTCGCTGGGGCCTGTGCATCTGCTGGGGATGTGCCTGGGACCTTCTGCGACGCGCTGGGACCCCGCTTGAATCTCTGGGGCCAGTCTCTTTGGGGGTGCTGGGAGGTGCCAGGGGAACATTTGGCAAGCCTCTGGGGCCCAGGGCGAAGTCGCTGGACCCCTGCGCGTGATGATGGTGAGGTGACAGAGACTATTCAATGAGCCGCTGGGACCTTGGCGAGGAAGCTGGATCACCTGCGCCCGCTGGGAGGTGCCAGTGACCATTTGGCGACGCTGTGATACCACGCTTGATGTCGCTGGGGCCCCCTGCGCGTTCTGTTGAGGTGCACCAGGGACAGTTTGGTAAAGCCGCCTGGACCACTGCTTGATGTCTGGGGCCCCTGCGCGTGCTGGGGAGGTGCCAGGGACAGTTTGTCAAGCTGCCTGGACCACGCGCGAGGTCACTGGGAGCCTCTGCCTTGCTGGGGAGGTGCCAGGGACCATTTGGCGAGCCACTGGGACACCACGGGATGTTGCTGGGGCCCCTGCAGTGTGCTGGTGAAGTGCCAGGGACAGTTTGGCAAGCCACCTGGACCATCGCTGTGGAGTCACCAGGCCCCGTCGCATGCTGGTGAGGGTGTCAGGGACCTTTAGGCAGGCCGCTGGGACTCCACGCGTGGTGGCTGGGGCCCGTGCGGGCGCTGGGGATGTGTTAGGCACCGTTTGCGAGCCGCTGGGACCCCGCGCGAAGTCGCTGTGGCCCATGCGTCCACTGGGATGTGCCTGGGACCATTTGCGAGCTAGGACCCCACTTTGAAGTCTCTGGGGCCCGTGCGCGTGCTGTAAGGAGGTACCAGGGACCATCTGGCCAGCCAATCGGACCAGTCACTGGGTCACTGGGCCCCTGCGCTCGCAGGCGGAGGTGCCAGGGACCATTTGGTGAGCCTCTGGGACCCCTTGGGGTCGCTGGGCCCTGTTCCAGCGCTGGGGAGGGGCCAGGGAACATTTTTCAAGCGCTGGGACCCATGAAGGAGTCACTGTGGCCCGTGAGCGTGCTGTGAATGTGCCAGGGACCATTTGGCGAGGGCTCTGGGACCCCACTGAAGTCGTGGGGCCCATGCGCGCGCATGGAGATGTGCCAGGACCATTTGGCAAGCCTCTGGGACACGAGGGTCTCTGGGATCAGTGTGCGTGCTGGGGATGTGCCTGGGACTGTTTATGAGCCGCTGGGAACCCCCTTGGTCGCTGGGCCCGTGTGACGCTTTTGGGGTGGCCAGGGACCATTTGGGAAGTGGCTGGGACCCCGCGAAAAGTCGCTGGGGCCCGTGTGGCGCTTGGGATGTGCCAGGGACCATTTGCGAGCCACTAGGATACCGCTTGCTCGCTGGGCCCCGTGTGCACGCTGGGGGGCCAGGGACCATTTGGGAAGTGGCTGGGTAAAAGCCTGGGACCATTTGAGTGCTGGGGAGGTGCCAGGGACCACGGAGAGCTGGCTGGACCCCATGCGTGGTTGCTGGGCTCTGTGCTGGTGCTGGGTGCCAGGACCATTTGGCGAGACGGTGGAACCCGGCTGGGACCAGCCTGCTGGTGAGGTCAGGGAGGCCTGACTTGGGACCGCATCGGGAGGGGCCCAGGACCATTTGAGGGAAAAGCCAGGAACCACTGGGAACCCCCAGAAGTTGCTGGGACCCGCGGCGTGCCTGGGGAGGTGCCAGGGACCATTTGCGAGCTACTGGGACCCGCGTGGTTGCTGGGCTGTTGGCGTGCTGTGTAGGAGCCAGGGACCATTTGGGAAGCCGCTGGGACCCCATGGGACAGTCGCTGGGGCCCTTGTGAGTGCTAAGGGATGTGCCAGGGACCATTTGCGAGCCGCTAGGACACCACTTGAAGTCGCTGGGGCCCGTGCACGTGCTGGGGAGGTGCCAGGGACCATTTACTGACTGCTAGGACCCAGCGTGGTTGCTGTGCTCTGTGCACTTGCTGGGTGCCAGGGACCATTTGGCGAGCCGCTGGGACCCTGCAGGGAGGTCGCTGGGGACTGTGCGTGTGCTGGTGAGGTGCCAGGGACTATTCAACGAGCCTCTGGGACCTTGGCGGCTGGAGGTCGCTGGAGCACCTGCTTTTCGCTGGGGAGGTGTCAGAGACCATTTGGCGGCCGCTGGGATACCAGCGATGTCGCTGGGGCCCCTGCAGCGTGCTGGTAAGGTGCCAGGGACAGTTTGGCAAGCCGCCTGGACCATGTGTTTGGTCGCTGGATCCCCTGCCCTTGCTGGGGAGGGGCCAGGACCATTTGGCAGCCGGGCTGGGACACCACAGGATGTCCCTGGGGCCCCTGTGCATGCTGGTGAAGTGCCAGGGACAGTTTGGCAAGCCGCCTGGACCACGCGCGGGGTCGCTAGGCCCTGTGCGCACGCTGGTGCGGTGTCAGGGACCTTTAGGCAGGCCGCTGGGACTCCACGCCTGGTCGCCTGGAGGTGCCAGGGACCATCTGGCCAGCCAATCGGACCTGCGCAGGGGTCTCTGGGGCCCGTGTGTGTGCTGGGGAGGTGCCAGGGATCATTTGGCGAGCCGGTGGGACCCTGCGCGAAGTCGCTGGGGACCGTGCGCGTGCTAGGGATGTGTCAGGTACCATTTGCAAGCCGTTGGGACCCCGCGCGCGGTCTCTGTGGCTCGTGCACACACTGGGGATGTGCCAGGGACCATTTGCGAGCCGCTGGGACCCCGCGCGATGTCGCTGGTGCCTGTGCGCGCACTTGGGATGTGCCAGGGACCATTTGGCGAGCGTCTGGGTCCCAGCGCGAGGTCGCTGGAGCCCCTGCGCTCACTGGGGAGTTGCCAGGGACCATTTGGCGAGCCGCTGGGACACCATGCGCTGTCGCTGGGGCCCCTGCGTGTGCTGGAGAGGTGCTAGGGATAGTTTGGCAAGCCGCTTGGACCACGCGCGACGTCGCTGGGGTTCATGCGCGCGCTGGGGAGGTTCCAGGGACCATTTGGTGTGATGCTGGGACCTCGCGCGGGGTTGCTGGGCCCCGTGCGCACGCTGGTGAGGTGCCAGGTACAATTTGGGAAGCCGCTTGGAGCACGCGCTGGGGTTCGTGCGTGTGCTGGGGAGGTGCCAGGGACCATTTGGTGTGACGCTCGAACACCGCGCTTGGTCGCTGGGCCCCATGCGCACGCTGGGGAGGTGCCAGTGACCTTTTGGCGAGCCGCTGGGACTCAACACCTGGTCGCTGAGATCCGTGCGCGCGCTGGGGATGTGCCAGGGACCATTCCCAGCTGCTTGGACCCAGCGGTGAACACTGGGGCCCGTCGCAGGCTGGGGATGTTCAAGGGACCTTTTGGCGAGCCGCTGGGACTCCACGCCCTGGTCGCGCTGGGGCCCGTCAAGGGCTGGGGATGTGTTAGGCACCGTTTGCGAGCTGCTGGGACCCCGCACGAAGTCGCTGTGGCCCATGCGTCCGCTGGGGATGAGCTTGGGACCATTTGCGAGCTGCTAGGACCCCGCTTGAAGTCTCTGGGGCCCGTGCGCGTGCTGGGGAGGTGCCAGGGACCATCTGGCCAGCCAATCGGACCACGCGTGGAGTCACTGGGCCCCGTACGCACGCTGCGGAGGTGCCAGGGACCTTTTGGCGAGCCGCTGGGACTCCACGTGGGGTCGCTGGGCCTTGTGCACGTGCTGGGGAGGTGCAAGGGACCATTTGGTGAGCCTCTGGGACCCCGCGTGGGTCGCTGGGTCCCGTTCGTGCGCTTGGGAGGGGCCAGGGAACATTTGGCACGCCGCTGGGACCCCGATCAAAGTCACTGGGGCCCGTTCGCACGCTTGGGAGGTGCCAGGGACCATTTGGCGAGCCGCTGGAACCCCACACGAAGTCGCTGGGACCAGTGCGCGTGCTGGGTATGAGCCAGGGACCATTTGGCGAGCTGCTGGGGACCACGCCGATGTCGCTGGGACCCCTGCAACGTGCTGGTGAAGTGCCAGGGACAGTTTAAGCAAGTCGCCTGGACCACATGTGGGGTCAGCAGGCCCCGTCTTGCGCTGATGGTGTCAGGGACCCAGGGGCGGGCCGCTGGGGACTCCAACCTGGTCGCTGGGGTCCGTCACGCATGCTGGGGATGTGCCAGGCACCATATGCGAGCCGCTGGGACCACGCTCAAAGTCGCTGGGGCCCATGCGCGCGCTGGAGATGTGCCAGGGAGGATTTGGCGAGCCTCTGGGACCATAGCGCTGGATCTCTGGGGCCAGTGTGCGTGCTGGGGATGTGCCAGGGACTTATTGGCGAACCGGTGGGACCCAGTCTTGGTCGCTGAGCCCCGTCGTGGCGCTGGGGAGGGGCCAGGGACCAGTCGCCTGGAGAAGTGGGGTGCAGGGATCCGTCATACGCTGATGAGGTGTCAGGGACCTTTAGGCAGGCCGCTGGGACCTGGTGCCTGGGGTTCATGCTGGGGATGCCAGGCACCAGGACCAGCTGGGAAGCTCAAAGTGGCTGGGGCCCATGGCGTGCTGGAGATGTGCCAGGGAGGATTTGGCAGGCCTCTGGGGCCCTCGGGCTGGATCTCTGGGGCCAGTGTGCGTGCTGGGGAGGTGACAGGGACTTATTGGCGAACCGCTGGGACCTTGTGTGGAAGCTGGATGGGCCCTGCGCCCGCTGGGGAGGTGCCAGTGACCATTTGGGAAGCTGGGATCAGCGATGTCGCTGGGGCCCGTGCATCTGCTGAGGGGATGTGCCTGGGAGTCTGCGACGCTGGGACCCCGCTTGAAGTCTCTGGGGCCCCTGCGGCGTGCTGGGAGGTGCCAGGGACATTTGTCAAGCCTCTGCCTGGACGAAGTCGCTGGGGCCACTGCAGCGTGATGGTGAGGAGTGACAGAGACTTATGGGGAGGTGCCTGGGACCATGCTTGAGGAAGCTGGATCACCTCGCCCGCTGGGAGGTGCCAGTGACCATTTGGGGCCCTGTGTGCGCTGCTGGATGAAGCTGGGGCCCCAGGGACTGTTGGTACCAGGGACAGTTTGGCAGCCGCCTGGACCCACGCTTGATGTCGCTGGGGCCCCTGCGCGTGCTGGTGGTGCCAGGGACAGTTTGTCAAGCTGCCTGGACCCCGAGGTCACTGGAGCCTCTGCCTTGCTGGGAGGTGCCAGGGACCATTTGGGCGAGCCACTGGGACACCACAGGGATGTTGCTGGGGCCCTGCGTGTGCTGGTGAGGTACCAGGGGACAGGTTGGCAAGCCCCTGGACCCGATGCTGGGACAGGCCCCGGCGATACTGGTGAGGTGTCAGGGACATCCAGGCAGGCCACTGGGGATGTGCCTGGGGACCATTTGCTGAGCTGCTAGGCACCGTTTGCTTGACGCTGGGACCTCTGAAGTCCTGTGGCCCATGCGTCCACTGGGGAGGTACCAGGGACCATCTGGCCAGCCAATGAGGACCACCATCTTGAGGAGTCACTGGGCCCGTGCGCGCCAAATGGAGGTGCCAGGGACCATTTGGGTGAGCCTCTGGGACCCCACGTGGGGTCGCTGGGCCCTGTTCATGCGCTGGGGAGGGGCCAGGAACATTTTCAAGCCGCTGGGACCCCGATCTAAGTCACTGTGGCCCGTGTGCGTGCTGTGAATGTGCCAGGGACCATTTGGCGAGGCTCTGGGACCCCCTTGGCAATCGCAGGGGGCCCATCTGCGAGCTGGAGATGTGCCAGGGGCATTTGGCGAGCCTCTGGGACCACACGAGGGGTCTCTGGGATCAGTGTGCGTGCTGGGGATGTGCCAGGGACTGTTTTATGAGCCGCTGGGAACCCCTCTTTGGTCGCTGGGCCCGTGCACGTGCTGGGAGTGGCCAGGGACCATTTGGGAGTGGCTGGGACCCCGAGAAAGTCGCTGGGGCCCGTGTGGGCGTGAGGGATGTGCCAGGGACCATTTGCGAGCCACTAGGATGCAGCTTGAAGTCGCTGGGGCCCACGCGTGCTGGGGAGGTGCCAGGGACCATTTGAAGCTGCTGGGACCCCAGCTGGGGCGTGGTTGCTGGGCTCTGTGCGTGCTGGGAGGAGCCAGGGACCATTTGGCGAGGCAGCTGGAACCCCACGAAGTCGCTGGGACCACGTCTTGGCGTGCTGGGGAGGTGCCAGGGACCATTTATGAACTACTAGGACCCTTGGCGTGGTTGCTGGGCTGTGTCGTGCTGTGTAGGAGCCAGGGACCATTTGGAAGCTGCTGGGACCCCGCGGAAAGTCGCTGGGGCCCTTGTGAGTGCTGGGGATGTGCCAGGGACCATTTGCGAACCGCTAGGACACCACTTGAAGTCGCTGGGGCCCGTGCACGTGCTGGGGAGGTGCCAGGGACCATTTACGAGCTGCTAGGACCCCGCATGGCGTGGTTGCTGTGCTCTGTGCACTTGCTGGGTAGGAGCCAGGGACCATTTGGCGAGGCAGCTGGGACCCCCGCAGGGGGTCGCTGGGGACTGTCGTGTGCTGGTGAGGTGCCAGGGACTATTCAATCGAGCCTCTGGGACCTTGCTGAGGTCGCTGGGCACCTCGCTCGCTGGGGAGGTGTCAGAGACCATTTGGCGAGCCGGCTGGGATACCACGCGATGTCGCTGGGGCCCCTGCGCGTGCTGGTAAGGTGCCAGGGACAGTTTGGCAAGCCGCCTGGACCACGTGTTTGGTCGCTGGATCCCCTGCCTTGCTGGGAGGGGGGCCAGGACCATTTGGCAGCCGCTGGGACACCACAGGATGTCCCTGGGGCCCCTGTGCATGCTGGTGAAGTGCCAGGGACAGTTTGGCAAGCCGCCTGGACCCCGCTTGGGGGTCGCCTGAGGTGCCAGGGACCATCTGGCCAGCCAATCGGACCATCTTGTGGGGTCTCTGGGGGGCCCGATGTGTGTGCTGGGAGGTGCCAGAGATCATTTGGCGAAATGGGTCGGACCCCGCGTGAAGTCGCTGGGGACCGTGCGTGCTAGGGATGTGTCAGGTACCATTTGCAAGCCGTTGGGACCCAGTGGGGTCTCTGTGGCTCGTGCACACACTGGGGATGTGCCAGGGACCATTTGAGCCGCTGGGACCCCAGAGGTGCTGGTGCCTGTCTTGCACTGGGATGTGCCAGGGACCATTTGGCGGCGTCTGGCTGGAGCCCCTGGAACCCCTGCGCTCACTGGGGAGCTGCCAGGGACCATTTGGCGAGCAGCTGGGACACCACTGCGCTGTCTGCTGGGGCCCCTCGTGTGCTGGAGAGGTGCTAGGGATAGTTTGGCAAGCCGCTTGGACCCACCGCGGCGTCGCTGGGGTTCATGCGCTGGGGAGGTTCAAGGGACCATTTGGTGTGATGCTGGGACCTCTGGCGGGGTTGCTGGGCCCGTGCGCGCGCTGGTGAGGTGCCAGGTACAATTTGGGAAGCCGCTTGGAGCAGCGCTGGGGTTCGTCGTGTGCTGGGGAGGTGCCAGGGACCATTTGGTGTGGCCTTTCGAACACCGCTTGGTCGCTGGGCCCCATGCACGCTGGGAGGTGCCAGTGACCTTTGGCGAGCCGCTGGGACTCAACACCTGGTCGCTGAGATCCGTCTGTGGCTGCTGGGGATGTGCCAGGGACCATTCTGAGCTGCTTGGACCCCGCGTGAAGACACTGGGGCCCGCGCGGGCGCTGGGGATGTTCAGGGACCTTTTGGCGGCGCTGGGACTCCACGCCCTGAGCTGGGGCCCGTGTGGGCGCTGGGGATGTGTTTGGCACCGTTTGCGAGCTGCTGGGACCCCGCCGAAGTCGCTGGGCCCATCGTCCGCTGGGGAGGTGCCTGGGACCATTTGGCGAGCTGCTAGGACCCGCTTAAAGTCTCTGGGGCCCGTGCGCGTGCTGGGGAGGGGCCAGGGACCATCTGGCCAGCCAATCCCGGAAGCAAAAGTCACTGGGCCCCCATGCGCTGCGGAGGTGCCAGGGACCTTTGGTGAGCCGCTGGGACTCCGTGGGGTCGCTGGGCCTGCGCGCCGCGTGCTGGGGAGGTGCAAGGGACCATTTGGTGAGCCTCTGGGACCCACACGTGGGTCGCCTGGGTCCCGTGCAATGCGGCTTGGGAGGGGCCAGGGACATTTGGCACGCCGCTGGGACCCCGATCAAAGTCACTGGGGCCCGTTACGCTGAGGAGGTGCCAGGGACCATTTGGCCGGCCCGCTGGAACCCCCCACACGGTCGCTGGGACCAGTGCAGGCGTGCTGGGTATGAGCCAGGGACCATTTGGCGAGCTGCTGGGACCAGCGATGTGGCTGGGGCCCCTCTTGGCGTGCTGGTGAGGGCCAGGGATGGTTTGTCAAGCTGTCTGGACCATGCGTGTGGTCGCTGGAGCCTCTGTCTTGCTGGGAGGTGCCAGGGACCATTTGGCGAACCACTGGGACTCCGCCAGGATGTTGCTGGGGCCCCTGGTGTGCTAGTGAAGTGCCAGGGACACTGTTTGGCAAACCACCACAAAACGCGTGGGTTCACCAGGCCATCACACTGGTGGTGTCAGGGACCTTTAGGCAGGCGCTGGGACTCCACGCCTGGTTGCTGGGGCCCGTGCAGGCGCTGGGGATGTGATAGGGCACCATTTGCGAGCCGCTGGGACCCAGCGAAGTCGCTGGCCCATCGTCCGCTGGGGGGTGCCTGGGACCATTTGCGAGCCGCTGGGACCCCACTTGAAGTCTCTGGGGCCCGCGCGGCGTGCTGGGGGGTGCCGGGACCATCTGGCCAGCCAATCAGACCACGTGCGGAGTCACTGGGCCCCGCGCCGCGCTGGGAGGTGCCGGGGACCATTTTGGTGAGCCTCTGGGACCCCGCTTGATGTCGCTGGGCCCCTGTTCGCTGCGGCTGGGGAGGGCCAGGGAACAGTTTGCAAGCCGCTGGGACCCCGATCGAAGTCACTGGGAGCCTCTGCCTGCTGGGGATGTGCCAGGGACCATTTGGCGAGGCTCTGGGACCCCGGATGCAGTCGCTGGGGCCCATTTTAGCTGGACCCGCGTGCTGGGGAGGTGCCAGGGAACATTTGGCAAGCCTCTGGGACCCCAGGCGGAGTCACCTGGGCCCGGGCTCATGCTTGGATGGGCCAGGGACCATTTGGGGCCGCCGCTGGAACCCACGGAAAGTCGCTGGGGCCCTTGTGAGTGCTTGGGATGTGCCAGGGACCATTTGCAAGCCGCTAGGACACCGCTTGAAGTCGCTGGAGCCCGTGCACGTGCTGGGGAGGTGCCAGGGACCATTTGCGAGCTGCTAGAACCCCGAGCGTGGTTGCTGGACTCTGTGCGCGTGCTGGGTAGGAGCCAGGGACCATTTGGTGAGCTGCTGGGACACCGCACGGGGCCGCTGGGACCTTGCGCGAGGTAGCTGGATCACCTGCGCCTGCTGGGGAGGTGCCAGGCACCATTTGGCGAGCCGCTGGCATACCACACGATGTCGCTGGGGTCCCTGCATGTTCTGGTGAGGTACCAGGGACAGTTTGGCAATTCGCCTGGATGACGCGCAAGGTCGCTGGAGCCCCTGCCTTGCTGGGGAGGTGCCAGGGACAGTTTGGCAAGCCGCCTGGACCACGCGCAGGGTCGCTAGGCCCCGTCTGCGCGATGGTGGTGTCAGGGACCTTCAGGCAGGCGCTGGTACTCCGCCTGGTCGCCTGGAGGTGCCAGGGACCATCTGGCCAATCGGACCGCGCGCTCAGGAGATGCGCTGCGAGGTGCCAGGGACCTTTTGGCTAGCCGCTGGGACTCCACACAGCGGGGTCGCTGGGCCCCCCCTGTGTGCGCACTGGGGAGGTGCAAGGGACCATTTGGTGAGCCTCTGGGACCCCACGTGGGGTCGCTGGTTCCCGTTCGCGCGCTTGGGAGGGGCCAGGGACCATTTGGCAAGCCGCTGGGACCCTGATCGAAGTCACTGGGGCCCGTTCTTTTTGGGGATGTGCCAGGGACAGTTTGGCGAGCCGCTGGAACCCATGCGATGTCGCTGGGGCCCGTGCGGCGTGCTGGGGAGGTGCCAGGGACCATTTGGCGATCCACTGGGACCCGCGTGGGGTCGCGCTGGGTTCTGTCTTGGCGTGCTGGTGAGGTGCCAGGGGGTCATTTTATGAGCGGCTGGGAACCGGGCGGCGTCACTGGGCCCCGATGCGATCGTGGGGGAGGTGCCAGGGACCATTTGGAAGGCAGCTGGAACCCCTGCCACAAGTGGGCTGGGACCCGTGCGCATGCTGGGGAGGTGCCAGGGACCATTTGCGACCTACTAGGACCCCGCGCATGGTTGCTGGGCTCTGTGCGTGCTATGGGGAGCCAGGGACCATTTGGGAAGCCGCTGGGACCTTGGAAGTCGCTGGGGCCCTTGTGACGTGCTGGGGATGTGCCAGGGACCATTTGCGAGCTGCTAGGACCCCGCGTGTGGTTGCTGGGCTCTGTGCGCGTGCTGTGTAGGAGCCAGGGACCATTTGGCGAGCCGCTGGGACCCCGCAGGGGTCGCTGGGGACTGTCGTGTGCTGGTGAGGTGCCAGGGGACTATTCAGGCGAGCCTCCTCTGGGACCTTGCGCGAGGTCGCTGGAGCACCCTCACGCTCACTGGGGAGGTGTCAGAGACCATTTGGCGAGCAGCTGGGATACCCACGCGATGTCGCTGGGGCCCTCTGGCGTGCTGGTAAAGGTGCCAGGGACAGTTTGGCAAGCCGCCTGGACCCACGTGTTTGGTCGCTGGATCCCCTGCCTTGCTGGGGAGGGGCCAGGGACCATTTGGCGAGCCGCTGGGACACCACAGGATGTCCCTGGGGCCCCTGTGCATGCTGGTGAAGTGCCAGGGACAGTTTGGCAAGCCGCCTGGACCACAGCGGGGTCGCTAGACCCTGGACCATCTTGGTGTCAGGGACCTTTAGGCAGGCTGCTGGGACTCCGCCCTGGTCACCTGGAGGTGCCAGGGACCATCTGGCCAGCCAATGGGACCATGCGCGGGGTCTCTGGGGCCCGTGTGTGTGCTGGGGAGGTGCCAGGGATCATTTGGCGAGCGGTGGGACCCTCTTGAGTCGCTGGGACCCCGTGCGTGCTAGGGATGTCAGGTACCATTTGCAAGCCGTTGGGGGATGTCGCTGGTGCCTGTCTTGCGCACAGGATGTGCCAGGGACCATTTGGCGGCGTCTGGGTCCCAGCGAGGGAAGTGAGCCTCACACTGGGGAGGTGCCAGGGACCATTTCATGAGCAGCTGGGACCACCCAGCTGTCGCTGGGGACCCCGTGTGCTGGAGAGGTGCTAGGGATAGTTTGGCAAACCACTTGGACCCACGCGCGACGTCGCTGGGGTTCATCTTGCGCGCTGGGGAGGTTCAGGGACCATTTGGTGTGATGCTGGGACCTCTGCTGGGGTTGCTGGGCCCCGTGCGCACGCTGGTGAGGTGCCAGGTACAATTTGGGAAGCCGCTTGGAGCACGCGCTGGGGTTCGTGCGTGTGCTGGGGAGGTGCCAGGGACCATTTGGTGTGACGCTCGAACACCGCGCTTGGTCGCTGGGCCCCATGCGCACGCTGGGGAGGTGCCAGTGACCTTTTGGCGAGCCGCTGGGACTCAACACCTGGTCGCTGAGATCCGTGCGCGCGCTGGGGATGTGCCAGGGACCATTTACGAGCTGCTTGGACCCCGCGTGAAGACACTGGGGCCCGTGCGGGCGCTGGGGATGTTCCAGGGACCTTTTGGCGAGCCGCTGGGACTCCACGCCTGGTCGCTGGGGCCCGTGCGGGCGCTGGGGATGTGTTAGGCACCGTTTGCGAGCTGCTGGGACCCCGCACGAAGTCGCTGTGGCCCATGCGTCTGCTGGGGATGTGCCTGGGACCATTTGCGAGCTGCTAGGACCCCGCTTGAAGTCTCTGGGGCCCGTGCGCGTGCTGGGGAGGTGCCAGGGACCATCTGGCCAGCCAATCGGACCACGCGTGGAGTCACTGGGCCCCGTACGCACGCTGCGGAGGTGCCAGGGACCTTTTGGCGAGCCGCTGGGACTCCACGTGGGGTCGCTGGGCCCTGTGCACGTGCTGGGGAGGTGCAAGGGACCATTTGGTGACCTCTGGGACCCGCTACAGGTCGCTGGGTCCCCGTCGTGCGCTTGGGGAGGGGCAGGGAACATTTGGCACGCCGCTGGGACCCCGATCAAAGTCACTGGGGCCCGTCAAGACGCCAGGAGGTGCCAGGGACCATTTTACAGCCGCTGGGACCCCACGGAAAGTCGCTGGGACCAGTGCTGGTGGGTAAGGCCAGGGACGGTTTGGCGGGCTGCTGGGACTCCACGCGATGTTGGGGTCTCGTGCTGCGTGGTGAGGAGCCAGGATAGTTTTGTCAAGCTGGTCTGGAAGTGGTCATGGAGCCCCTGTCTTGCTGGGGAGGTGCCAGGGACCGTTTGCCCAGCCACTGGGACCCAACCCAGTCGCTGGGGTCCTTGAGGGATGTGCCAGGACCTTTTGGAGCTACTAGGCCCGTCATGGTTGCTGGGAGCGTGCTCAGGAGCCAGGGACTGTTTTGGGCGCCTGGGATTGCCTGGGGATATGGACACCGTTTGCGAGCTGCAGGTGCAGTAGCTTTTGGGAGGGGCCAGGGACCATTTGGAAGTGGACTGGGGTGCCGCGGGAGTGCCAGGGACCTGTGGCGGCTGGGGATGTGCCAGGGGACCATTTGGTGCCAGGGAGTATTCGCTAGGAACGATAGCGGCGTGAGAACCCTCTGGGGCCGGCAGGGGTGCCAGGGACCATTGGCGAGCGCTGGAACCCCACACAAAGTCGCTGGGACCCGTGCGCATGCTGGGGAGGTGCCGGGACCATTTGCGACCTACTGGAACCCCAGCGCGCTGGTTGCTGGGCTCTGTCTTGGCGTGCTGGGGAGCCAGGGACCATTTGGGAAGCCGCTGGGATAGGAGGAAAAGTCGCTGGGGCCCTTGTGAGTGCTGGGATGTGCTAGGGACCATTTGCGAGCCCTAGGGACCCCACCAAGGGAGTTGCTGGGGACTGTGCGTGTGCTGGTGAGTGCCAGGTACCATTTGCAAGCCGCTGGGACCCTGACGGGGTCACTCTCTGTAGCTCGTGCACAGCTGGGGATGTGCCAGGGACCATTTGTGAGCAGCTGGGACCCACACGATGTCGCTGGTGCCTGTCATGGCCTTGCAGGATGTGCCAGGGACCATTTGGCGGCGTCTGGGACCCAGCACAAGGTCGCTGGAGCCCCACGCTCACTGGGGAGGTGCCAGGGACCATTTGGCGAGCCGCTGGGACACCACGCGCTGTCGCTGGGGCCCCCTGGGTGTGCTGGAGAGGTGAGGGATCGTTTGGCAAACCCCTTGCCCCAGCGAAGTCGCTGGGGTTCCATGGTCGCTGGGAGGTTCAGGGACCATTTGGTGTGATGCTGGGACCACGCAGCGGGGTTGCTGGGCCCGTCTGCGCCACGCTGGTGGTGCCAGGTACAATTTGGGAAGCCGCTTGGAGCAGCGCTGGGGTTGATGCGTGTGCTGGGGGAGGTGCCAGGGATCATTTGGTGTGCCTCTCGAACACATGGCGGTCGCTGGGCCCGTCGCCACGCTGGGGAGGTGCCAGCGACCTTTTGGCAAACCACTGGGACTCCCGGGTTCGCTGGGGCGCATGCCGATGTTAGTGCCCGTGCCAGGGACCATTTGGCGATCGCTGGGACTCAACACCTGGTCGCTGAGATCTTGATGCGCTGGGGATGTGCCAGGGACCATTTGCGATCTGCTGGGACTCGCGTGAAGTCACTGGGGCCCGTGCGGGTGCTGGTGTGCCAGGGAGTATTCGGACGATCCTCTGGGAACTGGCGGCGCTCTGGGGCCCGTGCGGCAAGGACGCTGGGGAGGTGCCAGGGACCATTTGCCGAGAGCCCTGGGATACCCGCGGCGATGGTCGCTGGGGCCCCTGCGGCGTGCTGGTGAGTGCCAGGGACAGTTTGGCAATTACGCCTGGGACCCCAAGGTCGCTGGAGCCCCTGCCTTGCTGGGTGGGTGCCAGGGACACGGGGAAAGCCGCCTGGACCCCAGCGTGGGTCATGGGGCCCGTGAGTGCGATGGTGGTGTCAGGGACCTTTTGGCGGGCGCTGGTACTCCCGCCTGGTCGCCTGGGGTGCCAGGGACCATCTGGCCAGGGACCATTTCGGACCCTGGAGGTCACTGGGCTGGGACCTGTGCCTTGCTGGGAGGTGCCAGGGACCAGCACAAGCAGCCGCTGGGACTCCCGCGTGGGGTCGCTGGGCCTGTGCGTGCACTGGGAGGTGCAGGGACCATTTGGTGAGCCTCTGGGACCCTGCGTGGGTCGCTGGGTCCCATGTCTGCGCTGGGGAGGGCCAGGGGAACATTTGGCGCGCTGGGACTGATCAAAGTCACTGGGGCCCGTTCGCCGCTGGGGAGGTGCCAGGGACCATTTGGCAAGCCGCTGGGACACCACAGAATGTCGCTGGGGCTCCTGCGTGCTGGTGAAGTGCCAGTGACAGTTTGGCAGGCCGCTGGGACTCCACGCCTGGTCGCTGGGGTCCCATGCGGCGTGAGGGGATGTGCCAGGGACCATTTGTGAGTTGCTAGGACCCCATGTATTCATTGAGGCCGTGCGATCGCTTGGGAGGTGCCAGGGACCGTTTGGCAAGCCACTGGAACCCAATGCGAAGTCGCTGGGGCCCGTGTGTGTGCTGGGAGGTGCCAGGGACCATTTGGCGAGCTACTAGGACCCCGTGCATGGTTGCTGGGCTCTGTCGCCAGGCTGCTGTGGAAGAGCCAGGGACCATTTGGGAACCTTCTGGGACCCCCACTGAGGATGAGTGGCTGGGGCCTGTTCACGCGCTGGGATGGGACCAGCGGAACATTGGGACCACAGGTGCCAGGCATTTGGGGCCACTGGGAGGTGCCAGGGACCATCTGGTGTGCGCTGGGGTGCCAGCAGCTGTCGCTGGGGCCCCATGGGGGTGGCTGAGGAGGTGCCAGATGACCAAGGCGCCTGGGACCAACACCGAAGTCGCTGGGACCCGTATGGCGTGCTGGGGAGGTTCCAGGGACCATTTGAGCTGCTGGGACCCGGGCGTGGTTGCTGGGCCTGTGCGAGGCGCTGGTGAGGCCAGGGACCATTTGGCGGCCGCTGGGACTCCACGCCTGGGCGCTGGGGCCCCTGCGGGTGCGGGGGATGCCACAGGGGACCATTTGCGTGACGCTGGGACCCACATTTTTGGTCGCTGGAGCCCCATGGGATCTGCTGGGGATGTGCCAGGGACCATTACAGAGCATTGACCCAAGCCACCCGACCAGCGTGGGTTCTGGGCCCCGTGCGTGCTGGGGAGGTGCCAGGGACCATTTGGCCACGCCTGCTGGGGACCCGGCGTAGGATGTGAAGACACTGGGCCCCATGCGGCGCTGGAGGGGATGCAGGGACCTTTGGCGAGCGCTGGGGCTGGTCTCTGCCCCCTGTTGCTGCGCTGGGGAGGTGCCAGGGACCATTTGGTGATTGCTGGGACCCAGCAGACGGTCGCTGGGTCCCATTCGCGTCTGCTGGGGAGGGCCAGGGACCATTTGCGAGCCGCTGGGACCCTTGATGGGGTCGCTGGGCCCCTGCGCGTGCTGGGAGGTGCCAGTGACAGTTTGGCAGCTGGGACCCTGGGACTCCACGCGCTGAATGTGCCAGGGACTTGGTCCAGACGCGCACGATGCTGAGGAGGTGCCAGGGACCCATTTGCGAGCCGCTGGGACCCCTGCTGGTACTCCTGTGTGGTCGCTTGGGAGGTGCCAGGGACCATTTGCAAGAGTGGCTGGACCCCAGTCGCTGGGGCCCAGTCGCTGGGGACCATTCCCAAGCCCTGGGCTTGGTGCCAGGGACCATTCGCGGCGTGCTGGGACTCGAATTGCTGGGACCCCTGGGTCTCTGTGCGTGCTCTGAGGAGCCAGGGAACTGGAATTTGGCGAGTCGCTGGGGCTTTGGGAGGCAAGTCGCTGGGACCGTGCGGGCGCTGGGGATGTGTTAGGCACCGTTTGCGAAGGCCGCGTGGTTGCTGGACCACACGTGCTGGGTCGCCAGGGCCCATGCGCTGGGCTGGGAGGTGCCAGGGACCATCTGGCCAGCCAAGGGACCATGAGCAGCTGGGTCACTGGGCCCGTGACGCGACGCTTGAGGAGGTGCCAGGGACCATTTGGAAAGCACTGGGGACCCCGCATGGGTGCAAGCTGGGGCCCCTGCATGTTCGTGCTGATGAGGTGCCAGGGGTATTCGACGAGCAGCTGGGAACAGGCGGCGATCAGGGACCTGGGGCCCGATGGCGACGCTTGGGAGGTGCCAGGGACCATTTGGTGAGCAGCTGGAACCCCACACGAAGTCGCTGGGACCCGCTGGGTGCATACTGGGGAGGTGCCAGGGACCATTTTGAGCCTCTGGGTCTGGGGTCGCTGGGACCCAGCAAGATGGTTGCTGGGGCTCTGTGCGCTGCTATGGGAGGAGCCAGGGACCAGTTTGGCGAGCCGCTGGGACCCCGCAGGAAAGTCGCTGGGGGCCCTTGTGAGTGCTGGGGATGTGCCGGGGACCATTTGCGAGCCTCTAGGACCCACTTGAAGTCGCTGGGGACTGTAAAAGGTGTGCTGGTGAGGTGCCAGGGACCATTTGGGAAGCCGCTGGGACCCGTGGGCGGTCTCTGGGGCCCTTGTGCAGTGCTGGGGATGTGCCGGGGACCATTTGTGAGCCTCTGGGACCCCTTGTCGAAGTCGCTGGTGCCTGTGCGCGTGCTGGGGATGCCAGGGACCATTTATGAGCGTCTGGGACCCAGCACAGGTCTCTGGAGCCCTGGGGCTCACAGGGGGAGGTGCCAGGGACCATTTGGCTGTCTTGGCCGCCCCGCCCACAGGAGCCTGGGACCATTTGGCGGCGTCTGGGACCCAGCGGGTGCTGGAGCCCCTCGCTCACTGGGGAGGTGCCAGGGATCATTTGGCAAAGCCACTTGGGACACCAGGCTGTCGCTGGGGTTCATGCGTGTGCTGGGAGGTTCAGGGACCATTTGGTGTGATGCTGGGACCTCGCGGGGTTGCTGGGCCCATGCGACGCGCTGGTGAGGTGCCAGGTACAATTTGGGAAGCCACTGGGGCACAGCGCTGGGGTTGATGGCGTGTGCTGGGGAGGTGCCAGGGATCATTTGGTGTGGCGCTCGGAACACCGCGGGGTCGCTGGGCCCGTCAAGACGCTGGGGAGGTGCCAGCGACCTTTTGGCGGAAGCCACTGGGACTCCACGCGGGTTCGGCTGGGGGGCGCATGCCGATGTTGGGTGCCCGTGCCAGGGACCATTTGGCGATCCGCTGGGACTCAACACCTGGTTGCTGAGATCCGTGCGCGCTGGGGATGTGCCAGGGACCATTTACGAGCTGCTGGGACTCCGCGTGAAGTCACTGGGGCCTGTGCGGGTGCTGGTGAGGTGGCAGGGACTATTCGACGATCCTCTGGGACGTTGCGCGAGGTCGCTTGATCACCTACGCTCGCTGGTGAGGTGCCAAGGACCATTTGCCGAGCCGCTGGGATACCACGCTGATGTCGCTGGGGCCCCTGCGCATGCTGGGGAGGTGCCAGGGACAGTTTGGCAACCCGCCTGGACCACGCGGCGGACAGCTGGGCCCCCCGCCTGCTGGGGAGGTGTCAGGGACCTTCAGGCGGGCGCTGGGACCCCGCGCCAGGGTCGCCTGGAGGTGCCAGGGACCATGGTGAGGTGTCGGACCCAGGTGGGTCACTGGGACCACGTCTGGTTGCCTGGAGGTGCCAGGGACCATTTGCCATGAGCTGGGACTCACGTGGGGTCCTGGGCCTGTGACGTCTGCTGGGGAGGTGCCAGGGACCATTTGGTGAGCCTCTGGGACTCCGGTGGGTGGCTGGGCCAGTGGGTCTTTGCACGCACTGGGGGTGCAAGGGACCATTTGGTGAGCCTCTGGGACCCCGATCAAGGGGGTCACTGGGTCCCATTAAATGCGCTTGGGAGGGGCCAGGGAACATTTGGCGCCCGCTGGGACCCCGATCAAAGTCACTGGGGCCTGTCGCGCGCTTTGGGAGGTGCCAGGGACCATTTGGCGAGCAGCTGGGACCCACGGAATGTCGCTGGGGCTCCTGCGCGTGCTGGTGAAGTGCCAGTGACAGTTTGGCAGGCCGCTGGGACTCCACGCCTGGTCGCTGGGGTCCGTGCGCGTGCTGGGGATGTGCCAGGGACCATTTGCGGGGTTTAGGACCCCATGTGAATTCATTGAGGCCCGTGCGATCGCTTGGGAGGTGCCAGGGACCGTTTGGCAAGCCGCTGGAACCCAACACGAAGTCGCTGGGGCCCGTGTGAACGCTGGGGAGGTGCCAGGGACCATTTGCGAGCTACTAGGACCCCGTGCATGGTTGCTGGGCTCT
>CM072694.1:7209933-7259432 GCA_036884735.1 Huso huso | reverse complement strand
CACAACATGGTGCAGGTTCCCAACTCCATATATATATATATATATATATATATATATATATATATATATATATATATATTATACATTCGGTCAAAAGTTTTGAAACACCCCATTTTTCCAGTTTTATTGAAATTTAAGCAGCTAAGTCCAGTGAATAACTCTGAAATGGCATGTAAAGGGTATGGTAAATTAGAGGTTAAAAAAGTTTAGGTTACCAAAACTGAAAATAATGTACATTTCAGAGTTATACAAAAGGCCTTTTTCAGGGAACAAGTAATGGGTTAACAACTCACAGCTGTTCTGGCAGCAATGGAAGTAAATTAAGCCTTTGAAAGTTGATGCTACAATTCTTACAGGTGTCCCAACTTTGTTGATTACTTAAAACCCCGTCTGTATAGCAGTGTTGGAACAGACTGTGTTAATACCCTCCTAAGCATTATTTGGACAGTATTGTACTGCAGGAAGTAGTATATTGCTCTCATAATGGCGAGAAAAGGCACTAACAAAGGAAGACAGACAGACCATTATAACCCTTAAAAGTGTAGGTCTTTCCTTGAGAAATTGCAAAGAAAGCTAAGGTAAAACAGTGAGCAGCCTCACACCATCAAAAAGGGCACTTGAAACTGAGGGGAAACTGACAGGAAAGAGGTCTGGCAGACCAAAGTCAAACAGAATCAGAAGACAAGTTTCTGAGAGTCAACAGCTTGCGTGATAGGCGGCTCACAGACAACAGCTTCACACAGCTTAACACTGGTCAAGTAAGCAAGTCTCAGTTTCAATCAGAAGAGAAGACTTCGCTGCAGATTTGACAGGTCGAAAGGGCAGTAAGAAAGCCATTGCTAAGATGGCAAAATAAGAAAAAGAGGCTTGCCTGGGCCATGAAGCACCGCCAGTGGACTACTGAAGACTGGAAGAAGGTCTTATGGACCGATGAATCAAAATTTGAAATCTTCGGTTCATCACGCAGGGTTTTGTATGCCGTCGGCAGGCTAAAGGATGGTTCCCTCGTGTGACACCAACTGTCAAACATGGAGGAGGAAGCGTGATGGTCTGGGGCTCTTTTGCTGATCCAGAGTCGGCGACTTGCACAGAGGAGTGGCACCCTGAACCAAAACTGCTACCACAGCATTTTGCAGCGCCATGCAATACCCTCTGGTATACGCCTAGTTGGTCAGGGGTTCATCCTACAGCAAGATAATGACCCAAAACACACTCTCCAGGCTATGTCAGAACTACCTTAGAAGAAAAGAACAAGACGGTAGGCTTAAATCATGGAATGGCCAGCACAGTCTCCAGACATAAACCCCATCGAGCTGGTTTGGGATGAACTGGACAGAAGGGTGAAAGCAAAGCAACCTACAAGTGCAACACATTTGTGGGAACTTCTGCAACAGTGTTAAAGAACTTTCCGAACAATATTTGATTTCCATTGTAGAAAGAATGCCACGAGTGTGTTCGGGTGTTATATCTGCAAAAGGTGGCTACTTTGATGAGTCAAAATTTAGATTAAATTTTGTTAAACAAAATGATTCCATGATTTATTTGTTATCTCCAATTGTTTATTTGTTCTATGCTTTAATTTCAGAGTAATATTGAGACATTAAACTGCGAATTTCAATAAAAAACTGGAAAATGGAGGTGTTCTAAAACGACGGTAGTGTATATATATATATATATATATATATATACAGACGTGCTCAAATTTGTTGGTACCTTACAGCTCATTGAAATAATGCTTCATTCCTCCTCAAAAGTGATGAAATTAAAAGCTATTTTATCATGTATACTTGCATGCCTTTTGTATGTCATAGAATAAAGCAAAGAAGTTGTGAAAGAGATGAATTATTGCTTATTCTACAAAGATATTCTAAAATGGCCTGACACATTTGTTGGTACCCTTAGAAAGATAATACATAATTGGATTATAGTGATATTTCAAACTAATTAGTTTTTTTAATTAGTATCACACATGTCTCCAATCTTGTAATCAGTCATTCAGCCTATTTAAATGGAGAAAAGTAGTCACTGTGCTGTTTGGTATCATTAGTGCACCACACTGAACATGGACCAGAGAAAGCAAAGGAGAGAGTTGTCTGAGGAGACCAGAAAGAAAATAATAGACAAGCATGGTAAAGGTAAAGGCTACAAGACCATCTCCAAGCAGCTTGATGTTCCTGTGACAACCTTTGCAAATATTATTAAGAAGTTTAAGGTCCATGGAACTGTAGCCAACCTCCTGGGCCGGGCCGAAGAGGAAAATCGACCCCAGATTGAAATAGAAGGATAGTGCAATGGTGAAAAAAGAACCAAGGATAACTGCCAAAGAGATACACAACCCAAGGTGAAGGTACGCCAGTTTCTGATCGCACCATCTGTCGCTTTTTGAGGAAAGGGGGCTCCATGAAGAAGACCCAGGAGTACCCACTTTTTGACAGAAAACATAAAAAGCCAGACTGAATTTACAAAATGCATATTGACAAGCCACAATCCTTTCGAAAGAATGTCCTTTGGACAGATGAGTCAAAACTGGAGCTTTTTGGCAAGTCACATCAGCTCTATGTTCACAGACGAAAATGAAGCTTTCAAAGAAAAAGAACACCATACCCACAGTGAAACATGGAGGAGGCTCGGTGTTTTTGGGGCTTTGCTGCGCCTGGCAAAGGGTGCTTCGAATCTGCAGGGCACAATGAAATCTTCAAGACTATCAAGGCATTCTGAGGAGCGAACGTACTGCCCAGTGTCGTCAGAAAGTTTGTCTCAGTCGCAGGTCATGGGCCCAACAGGATAATGACCCAAAACACACAGCTAAAAGCACCCAAGAATGGATAAGAACAAAACATTGACTATTCTGAAGTGGCCTTCATGAGTCCTGATCTGAATCCTATCGAACATCTATGGAAAGAGCTGAAACTTGCAGTCTGGAGAAGGCACCATCAAACCTGAGAGACAGCTGGAGCAGTTTGCTCAGGAAGAGTGGGCCAAACTACCTGTTAACAGGTGCAGAAGTCTCATTGAGAGCTACAGAAAACGTTTGATTGCAGTGTGCCTCTAAAGGTTGTGCAACAAATATTAGGTTAGTGGTCCCATCATTTTTGTCCATGCCATTTTCATTTGTTTTATTATTTACAATATTATGTTGAATAAAAAATCAAAAGCAAAGTCTGATTTCTATTAAATATGGAATAAACAATGGTGGATGCCAATTACTTTTTTGTCAGTTTCAAGTTATTTCAGAAAATTGTGGATTCTTCATTTTTGTGAGGGGTACCAACAAATTTGAGCACGTCTGTATATATATATATATATATATATATATATATATATATATATATACACACAATGTAGGCCATGTGGTACATAAGGGCTTCATTTCTGATTTAGTTGGAATTTAGGTTAATAGGGTGTCACAGGGTATACAGGTGTGTGATTGACACATTAGTTAATCGATTGTGTTCAGTTTGAGAAGACAGGAGGACATTACAAGGAGAAAAGGTTCCTTTTTTGGCCTTTCTTTATGGGCATTTCAGTTTTTAACTGTATAACTTAAAATGGCTACTGCTGTCATGTGAAGTACATTATAATTCCGACCTTGAGTTCCTGCTATGCCTGTTCTGATGAAGCTACCAACCACACCAACTTAAGTTCTTCGTATTTTCTTACTACTGAACTTTGCTTTGTGGTACTGTTATTGCTTCAATGGTCAGGTAATAATAACAGGGTAAGATCCTGGTATTGGAATTATTAATTCAGATCCATTACAATGGATTCCGCAGCAGTTTTTTCAATCCATTATACATTCTATTCTCTCGATAGAAGATTTCTAAACTCATTTAAGAACAATAACTTTTTTCTACAAAGGAGGAACAATTAAACAAATATACCAGGACCCCATTTATTAATCTGCAGAATGAAAAATTGCTTGTTGAATAAATAATAAATTGATATATTGAAGGAGATATTTATTGAGGGTTTTAGTTATCAATTATACTTTATAAGATTCTCCAAGCAGCAGAAACTGAAAGGGATGTTGGTTGATATTGTTTAAAGTTAATGTATAAATATCACACTTTGAAAAAATTGTTTTTTTTCATTGTAATATCTTTATGCTGTCTTAGAACTCCCCAGAAACAAAAAATGTGAACGTGTTCTAAATGTTTGGTACGATAGGAAAAGGCAGGTACTTGTTTAAATCAATGGCATCAAATCCAAGTTCTCAGATCACAACAGCCCATGGCATCACTTTTATATCACTATCTTCCAGATACTGTTTCAGGGGATGTCATTGATGTTGTCAGTGCTACTGATTTCGGCGTCCTCAACAGCAACGTATTATAAGATGTTATCTGTGTGACACTGTCAGTGACGGCAGCCGGTAAATGTCAGAGATTGATCTGACCACCAGGTGGATTGTCAGCCTGAAAAAACCCTGTAGTGGCCCCTTTTCTGTCAGCAATATTGGAACATTAGTTGACAATTGTTGTATTAGTAAACTATAGCCTTTGTCCTTGATAAAATACAGAACCTCATTGCTGTTTTAGTCTGAATTTTGGCTGTTGATTGTCAAGGCAAAACAGATCATTTTGCTTTGAGAGTTGAGTTGAGCATACTGAATATTAAAGCTCAGTGGATGACCCCATATATCAGGCTGTATTTCTGATATTTAGTTGCAGAAAGTGTAGGTAAATGTTAGTTTGACTGGCTTTATCAGATCCATTGTCAATGTTTCCTTTTACAAAAGAAAAAAAAAACAATATATGTTAATCTTTAAAGAAGAACTCATCACTGCTGAGCGGATTTTTCAATGTATTTTTGTAGCTGTGTATTGGTTTAAGTTTGCTGAATTTGAGTTCAAAATGGTTTAACTGCAGCATTTCAAAAATGCTTAATTTTTGTTTTCAAATGATTGTGTAATTTTATCAAGTGTCAGTATTGTTATACTGTGACATTTTATTTTGCATCAATACATACCTCTGTATACAGCATATGTTATTTGCTTTTATAATGTGGTTATTTTTAAACTATATTGACACTGCAGCTTGAAATATATACGGGTCTATACATCCCAGTTTCAAAAACACTGTTGCATGATCTCAGAGATTTACTAAACCTTAAAGGAGTCACACCAGAAGGTCATTGGTAAAAAAATGTTTTCACTATATATTCAAAAAATTGCTATTCATTTAAAAGACCTTAAGGAACTAGTTGAACATTTCTTTTGGTTTACATTTTTTTCTCTTTGATTACAGAATGTAAATCGACCGATTACATAAGTGTACTGCCATTTTAACTAGGGTGACCACTGAAATAAACAAAATGCAATTTTTGCAAAAAACACCCCTTAATGAATTATGTTCAAATTCAAATGGTAGTTATGACCTAGTGGTGAATTTTTTACTGTATATGGAAATGGCAGCCGTTTTTCAGTTTTCTCCATGAACTGGCACAAATGGGCAATATCTCATAAAACCCCATGATTCATTATGCTAAAACTCACAGAGGAGTTAGTGTGTGACCCACCAATGGCTCTATGAATGTTTTTTTTGTTTATTGTTTTTGAAATGGCAGCCATTTTTTTTTACTTCCTTTGTCCCGTGGCGTACAAAGCACATTTTGAGCACACAATCCATGCTAAACTAATTAGCAAATTCATCTAAATTAATTAATGTATTGGTTGAGCAGTCTGTTCAAGAATTCCATTGCACATCCTGCTTGATATATACAGTGTGTGTGTGTATATATATATATATATATATATATATATATATATATATATATACTGTGTGTGTATGTGTATGTATATATATATATATATATATATATATATATATATATATATATATACACAGTGCCTTGCATAAATATTCAATTGGTTGCACCAGAGCTTATTTAGGGTGTCGCAGTTAAAGGGTGAATACTTATGCAATGAAGACTTTTCAGTTTTTTATTTGTAAATAATTTTGAAAATATGTAGATTTTTTTCCCCACTTCGACATTATGGACTATTTTGTGTAGATCAGTGACAAAAAAAATCCCAATTAAATCCATTTTAATTCCATGTTGTAACACTACAAAATGTGGAAAAGTCCAAGGGGTGAATACTTATGCAAGGCACTGTACATTATATATATATATATATATATATATATATATATATATATATATATTGGACAGTGCTTGTTTGTCAACTTGAAATACACCACACTGTATTCAGTTTCACTGTTAGCCACCAGGGGTGTAAAATCACCCGACACTGTGTGCAAAGCTGGTACATACTTACCCCAAAAGACTTAAAGCTGTTATTGCAGTGAAAGGAGGCTCTACCAAATATTAATGTGTGGGGGTTGAAATACTAATGCAAGCAAGACATTTCAGTTTTTTATTTTTCTTAAAATATTTCCCAACATAAAAACCAATGTCACCTTACAATAATTGATTTTGAGTTTCAGTGTTTTAAAATAAAATATCAAAAAGAATGAAATTTCAATGTACCATTTGTAATTCAGTAATATGAGAGAATTGGTCAGGGTCTGAATACTTTTGCAAGGCACTGTGTGTGTATATATATATATATATATATATATATATATATATATTATATTACATCATAAGAATAAATCATGAATTTGAATGTAAACAATAACAAGTAGTTGTCATGTCAAAAAACCTATAAATACCTCCAATGTTTGGATTCAAACACAGGCTCCTTTGAGAAAGATATGTACAACATATCGAAACGTTGGGCAGCTGGCTCTTTGAGCTAAAATATATATATATATATATATAATGTCATAGATGGGTGCTATATCAATTATAGGAGGATAGGATGCAGAACCTCCAGTCTAAAAATAATTGATATAGTATTTTGTGCAGTATATGGGTTTAAAGTTTTGTCTACCCACCACTAGTTAGTTTTGAAAAGACAGGCATTAAGGGGTTCTAGAAGCTTGAGCTGGCCTCGATTGATTGGTTTGGGAACAGGAAATTCCACCACCGGAGTCAAAAGGAAGCTGTCATGATCCAGGAAGGGGGAAGTAACCAGGAAGAATCCTGTGTGCAGAGTATGTGCAGAGAAAGCTGGAGACTTCTCTGAGAGACCAAACAAACTAAAGGAATTAGTGAATCGGTTTGTTATTTTTCAAAAGCTTTTGAATGTGTTTCTTTAGTTTAGATTATTAGTAAAATAACAAGTTTGTTGTTGTTTGTATTTTGTGTTTGCAGTTAGCAAGTGTCGAGCTAACTAAAATAACTAAAAGAAGAGAACCAAAGTGGTGAGCACAGGGAACCCAAACAAGGACTCCAGCAAGTGTGTCAAGGTGGACTGCATGGAACCAAGGAGCCACCCAGAGGAACTGCAATACGCTGTCCCTAATAGGAAGCACTAGCCCGACTTGTCACCAAGAAAAAACAGTGAGCAACCACCTGAACCTCACTATTAAGATTGTCGTTGTTGGTAACCCAACCGTGGTTTAAAGTGTTTTTTGGGGCAGAGCGCAAGAGTGGCTATCATAGGAAGATAGTGAATGTGTTGAAGTTTTTGGGCAAAGAAAGACAAAACACAAGGACAAGTCAGCGACGGTTTTATTCTCACTTTTACTGAGGAGTGGTATCTGTGGAAGGAAACCAGAAGACAATTACCAGGGAAACCACAAGGCAACTGGACAACAAACAGAAGCAAAATACTTACCGTTGGTTGTTACTGGGGACCTTGACTGCCACCTTGTGATTCTCTGGAAAAGCATCACAGGACCTTCAGGAGGACCCCACTGTTCTACTACTCGCCTTTAGAGGTCGCTATAAAGAGAACTTTGATAACCAGTGAGACAGAATTTAACAAGATTCACCAGATTTGTAACAATACACACGCCTGGTGGCTAACAGGAAACTGAATACAGTGTGGTGTATTTCAAGTTGACAAACAAGCACTGTCACAATAAATTATATATTATATATATATATATATATATATATATATATATATATATATATATATATATATATAGTCAAAGTTAGTTGCATTCAGTTTTTTATTAAATCACATTACTAAAATCTGAATAAATACTGAATAAACATGCTACTCGCCATATTTTATGGCAATTGAAAAGAAAAACATACAAGTGTTACTGTTTTAATTAAATCCAAACTAGGCAGTCTTACTGACCAGTTTAATCCACAAACAAATGTAGTCCATGGTGCAAAATAAATATTTTATATAAACAAAAAAAACAGGCATACCTCAATTGCTGAAATAAATAAATAAATAATGAAAACAACTTGTACAAAAAAGTTTACTAACTCCCCTGCAATATCAATATCTGTTTCCTTTTTATATTTTGTCTTTGTTTTGTTTACCCCATTTCTACATCTGAATCACTATTAAATGTCTCAATGAGACCGCACTGCACCTTTTGATTATAATATAGAAACACAAGGCCTTTGACGCTTGATTCAGACAGCTCTGCCCCCTGGCTGACAGCACCAGTTTGTGGATGCTGTTGCTTCTTTCCACATCAGCAGAATTAGTCACAATCCTTTTGTATGTTTTGGCCAGTTTGGCAAGCAGAGGTAGTGGTGCCTGCATGCTGTCCCAGAAAAGATCAGTGTCAATTACACCACAGGCAGAGGACATTACAGCATTAGGACCAAACTTGGTAAAAGTACAAGTGAAGCTCTTCATCTGGTATATCTGTGAATCCTGGATATGTGAGAATTTGTCTTATCCTCTGAAAAAGGACTAGATGAAGGGTTGAAAATCCTGTACTTGAGGAAATGCATTGTTGGTTGTGCACCATTCATGTACTTTGAGAGTTTCTCTTCAGCCAACTGGTAAACCTGCTCAAAGATTGCTAATGTCTTTTCTTTTCTGAAAAGGCAGATCAAAAAGGCTCAAAGGAGGAAAGTGCTTCTAGTTTCAGAACTTTATTTGCAGCAAAACTGACTACAAATCATCAAGGCAGTCAAAAGCTTTCATTGCCACAGGCCTACTGCTTTCAAACAGATTTAGACTTTTCTGTTAAAATATTCAGCTGCAACTGCAGTAATTGGGAAAGCATCTTCTCTGTGTCATTTGATGCAAGTTTCCAGAAAGTTAGGAGAGATGTGCCTACAATCCTCCATTTCTGATTCAACAAATTATTTGTATAAAGCAAAGTGCTCTGCATGGTATGTTGCTGTTGTGTACCAGGAATTCCACCATGTGCATATGGATTTGGAGCCATGGTTGCTTTTTTTTTGCCAGAGGCAGAAGCTAAAGCTCAGCTGTAAGATAATTCAAGTACCTTCTCTTCTTTGCACCTGCCATGTAGAAAACGTGTGAGAAGCAATCTTATAAACTTATTCACTTTTTCAAATGGTTTTCTAAAAGATTCTTCCACAAGATTCATAATGTGTGCAAGGCAGGTCATGGACAGAATTTGGAAAGAGAGCTGTAGGCTTTTGTCATGTACGCATTGTTAGTATCAATTGAAATTACATTCTGATTAGCAACTTCATAGCTTTGCAGAGCACTGACCTAAATATCTGAGGCTCATCAAACATCACAGCCACTGACTTGTCACAGATAAGTTCTTTGATAGCTTTTTTTTCAACTGCAAGTATTTCTCTTGCAGCTGATGTGAGCTTGAATGGCCCTCCATTGAATACTCTGTTTCAGAAAGTCTTCATGATGGGGTGGTCTGTTCTGGACAGTGGTATACTGGTTGCAGTACATGCTCAGACCCATTCGTGGCCAACCTAAATGGTGGTGATTGGTAAGGAGACTTTTAAAATAAAGATAAAATTGATACTGTCTATTGGATGCCATTTTTGAAATAATTATGGTTATAACTATTATGACTAGATGACATTACATTTTAATAAAATTCACCTAGCAGAACAAGATTAGTGGTGCTCTGAATTAAAATTATTATTAGTACATTTTAACATGGTATTTTTAGGAACATTTTCTGTTTACCAAAATGTTGTAATTTTAAAACGTATCCACATCAAGGCAGAATGTAGAAATAGATAGAAACTGTGAAAGGTGCTTAGAAGCAGTTTGACATGCAACATTGATATAAACTACATTTCAGACTTGATACAATCAGAAGGCAGCTTTTTGTTTATTTTAAGTTTCACTTTCCACAAAATGATCAGGAAAGTAACGACAAAAAAACAAAAAATTTGTCTCTGCTCTTCAGCAGCCACTGTTTGTCAAGTCTTGGTTGTTGTCAAGGTCTTCTGCCATTTTAACAGAAGCTCGGGTTCAGAGACATTGTTAATACTGGACTTTCATTTTGTATGGTGAACGGACGACTTCCTTCTGAGGTCATACCTTGTTGCATACAGTACATAAAAATAGCTTCCCACCATCTTCATGGAGGTCTTTAGTCTTGTGCTCATCTTTGCCCTTATATTTTGTGCTAATTTGATTTGCTTTCAGAGCTCGCTTTTCATGGCCTTAAATACCTCTCTATGGCTTAAGTTCCTACTGAAACCCCGTCATAAACTGATACAAATAGTATTTAGGTGCTACCTAAAGACATCTATAACAGTAGGTACAATGAAGAACTTTTTTAATGGAAAATTTGCAAGGCAAATTCCATGGTTTTTTTTTTCGTGATCGCGAACCTGGAGGGACTAACTGATGCTATTATTATTATTATTATTATTATTATTATTATTATTATCCTTACCTGTAAATAAAATCATTTAAAAATGTATTTATTTAAGCTGGAATGTATCCATTGAGACCATCACCAAAATTTATTGGGGCCAATAATTTAGAAATTACAACACAGTACACCCTTGCTATAACGAACCTGGGGTCCAAGCCTTTATTTGTTATATCGAGGATTAGTTATAGAGAAATGAAAAAAGCAAAATCCTGAAGTAAAGCTGAACTTTATTCAAAATCAATCTGACATGAATTGTTTCAAAGTGCACCAAATCTTAATCCAACATGCAAGAATCCCAAACTGAGTTTTTATTCCAAATCAATCCGACATGAAAAGTTTGACATGAAAAGTTTATCAGATCCTCAAGTTTTTTTTGTCATTTTTAAATTAATTTTGCTTTGGCCTCATGGTTGCAGAGAACAAGACAAAAAAAAAGTGCTTTTGACAACCTTTTATTCACACAGAGATATGCATACTTGCTTTTTTCAAATTATCAATATAGTTTCCAGCTTTGTTATAACATCAAATTATTTTTTGTTTTCGGACATAGTTACACAGCGATGTTTTTATTAAGACAAAGAGTTGACTTTTGGAGGTGGCATCCTGTGCGCACAGACCGGATTTGTTTTTTGGGGGTCCATATGCCAGGTTTGTTATAGCGAAGGTTCATATAATGAAGGGCATTATAGCGAGGGTGTATGTATATATAAATTACTTATAATGAATTAGTATTGCATTATTTATGCAATAATGGACTTTATGTATCTTCTGATCTTCATCAACATCTAGAATTCCTATTCCGATACTGAGGGTGATGAATTTCACCAGCTTCAAGAGAAATCAAGCACTTTTCAGATACAGCTTAAATTCATTATCTTTTCGCCTGTCACTTTCAGATTATCTGTCCCTGTGTGAACACGATGGCATGGATTCAGCATGACATTGGTCAAATGAAAGGATCGGACTGTTCTGCATCAGTTTTGTTGCAGCATATATACAATTATCAACCATTTCATTCCTACACAAATTTTCAACTCGTGAAACAGCTGTCTCATTATCTGGCCTGTATGCAACTTATAGCATTTGTTTGCCTTTTGATGTTTGCCATTGTCGTTACACAGTAAAAAAAAAAAAAAAGATGTATTGGTGGGTCATAAACCTCAAGTTTTAGCATAATAAATGCTGGGGTTTGAGATATTGGCCATTTTCGCCAGTACATACAGAAAATCAAAATTGTGCTTTATTTCCATTGGGCAGTAGTGTGTAGTGGTTAGGCTCTGACTCTTGGTCGTGGGTTCAATCCCAGGTGGGGGATACTGTTGCTGCACCCTTGAGCGAGAGCAGACGGTGCGAGGAGAGCTCCTGCTAAGAGTAAAAAACAGTGTTTTCAAACTTTTTATTTTCCAAATCTTTTATTTATTCTTATTTCTAAGTAGCAGTGCACCTTTTTTGTTAATAAAAACCTTTATTTTAGTGTTTTAAAACACATTTTATTTCTTTTTTTTTTTGTTCTCCACACTTGCTTCTTTTGCAAGTGTAGGAGGGCAAGCTATTTTGGCTTGTTTTTTTTCTTTTGTTTGTTTTGTTCTTTTAATTTTATTTCATTTAAACTAGTTTCTTTTCTTTGCTTTTTAATTTTTTTTATTAAAGAGCACTTTCTTTAGTTTATTTTAAAATTATTTAAAATCATTACACTGTTTTAGTTTTAGTTTTAAAAATCATTTAGTTTTAATCCCCCCTGCTCCCGCCTTCAGTAGTAGAGGGGGAAGGGCGACATTGACAGGCCATGTGCTTTGTTTTTGTCTTCTAGTTTGATTTTTGATTTTTTTTAAGTTTAAAACTATTGTTTAGTTTTTAAACTTTGATTTATTATTGAATTTTTTTTTTACCCCTGCACTACTGAGTGCAGGGTAGGATTTTATTTGTTTATTTATTTTAAAAAAAATAATAAACAAATACGTTTGTTTAAAAAAAAAAACCTTTGTGTTTTTGGTTTATTTTTTTTTGTGTGTGTGGGTGTGTGTGAATTTTATTTTTTAAAAAAAATAAATAATTTTTGTTTGTTTGTTTTATTTTTTGTTTATTTAATTAAAAAAAAAAAAAAAAAAAAAAAAAAAAAAAAACTTTTTCCTTTTGGTTGTTTTATTTTGTTTTGTGTGTTGTGCCCTTGCACTATTGGAGTGCAGGGTGTGAATTTTTATTTTGTTTTTGTTGTTTTAAAATAAATAAATAATTTTTGTTTGTTTGTTTTATTTTTGTTTAATTATTATTATTAAAAAAAAAAAAAAAAAAAAAAAACAAACCTTTGTAGCCTTGGGTGCCCCTGCACTATTGGAGTGCAGGGTGCAATTGTTTTATTTTGATTTATTGTTTGTTTATTTTTGTTTAAAAAAAAATATATATATATATTTAAACAATGAGTGGGCAAGCTCCACAGGCCCCAAAAATGGGCACAGGTGGCTGCAGGGGAGGCTGCAGCCCCTTAAAAATATGACGAGGAGGCACGGGTCAGGTGCCTCCGAGAGATACCCTTCGATAGAAGCCATGGTGAAAGCCATGGCCGCGGTGGTCGGACCATCGACCATCGTGGCGGCCTTCAAGATGTACGGCAAGGCCGCTTTTTAAAATCTGAGGCCGCCACCACACACCGCTATCGAGAGGGGTCTCATGGGTCGGGGGATAGATATCCCATTGAACCCTTGGAGGGTTAGCAGCAGGGTCGCCCTTTCAACGCCCCGCCATTCTGAAGGACGACCTCCTGAGCCCCATCTTCAGGCCCTAGGGGAGTTAAAACGGGCATCCACCCCATCCCCTAGGGTGCAAAGACCAACCTCCGCCACGTGCTGTCCTTCCCGACGCCAGGTGACCATCCACCTGGCGGGAGGGACGCCGTGGAGGGTAGTTTTGTGGTCCCTTCAGGGGACCAATTATGTCATCTTTTTATTCCTCGAGGAGGTGCGGGTGTTGCCGATCTGCAGGAGCTGGGGCACCAGAAAAGAGGTGCCCTAAGCTCCAGCAGGGCAAAACCACCCATGCCCAGCACCAGCACCGCTCCTGAAACCACCTCGCCTGGGCCCCTCAAAAGGCCCACAGAGGGGGGCAAGGCACCCACCCTCCCAGGAACGTCTGAGGGGGAAGGGAGAGAAGGCCCCCAGGTGGCCGGACCTCCGCGCCCCGAAAGCGCTGGGGGAGAAGGCCACCGACTGACCTTGGTCGCCTGGGCCGAAAATGAAGGTGGCGGCCAGGTCCACGGGGAGGCCAAGCCGGGGAGACGGCCCGGCCGTCAAGACCATCTGGGCGGTGGGTCTGGGGAGTCCCTGATAAGAGACCCCCACGGCACCCCCCGCGAGGCAGGGCGGCAAAGCCGCCCCGCAAAACTAAAACACCTCCCCCAGAGGGCGAGGAGAGAAGTGCTGCCGAGGTGAGCCCCGCTGCCGTGGCAGGCAGGGGACAGCCCGCAGCCTCAGGGGAAGAGGAGGCGAGGCGCCAAGAGCCCCATCGCAGCACGCAAGGCACACGCACGCCTCTGGTGAGGGGTCCTGGGGCCATAGAGGGCCCCCTAAACCAAAGCGACCGCCGGCGGCCCCTCTGTCGGGCAATGAGGGCCCCGGCCCCGTAATGCCACAGAGGGGGAGAAGGATCCATCCCCTGGGCGGTCCGGGGCTCAAGGAAGAAACAGTGGAGCCTATGGAAGAGGCCCCGTTGAGGCCAAAGGGGAGGGAGGAACCCGCGAGGGCAGCTGAGCCCTTCGGCAGATCCCTCCCCGCTACCACAGAGATTTCGGAAGCCGCCCTGATTCCACCATCGAGGGGCGGCCGCAGGGGAGGTCGCCGAGGGGCGAGAGGCCCCGACAACACCTGCCTGGCACCGCTTACCCCGGAGGCAGCACGGGTCCTGAAACCTGTGTTGCCGAGGAGGGGCGGCGAACCAGCCTCGAGGCATGGGCCCGGGGATAAAGCGGAGCCCATGCAGGCGACTGCCGAGGGGCCAGAGGGGAGGAAGAACTACCTCCCAGACCAAGAGCTGCCTGGCCCCCGGAGGCGGGGCCCGCAGACAACGCGGAGCCCATGCAAGCGGCCCCATGAGGGTTTGAGGGGAGCTGAGCCCCCAAGAACAAGAGCCGCCCCAGGTTTCCTCTGCGCGACGGGGTTTCGCCTCGTGCTGCCGCCGGGAGGGGAGAAGGAAACACCCCCCGAGGCAGCGGCGGGTTTCTGGCGGAGCCCGCGGCTACATTGGTCTCCGGAGCACGGAAGGGAGGGAAGAACCGAGAGGGTGAAGGTGGTGCCTCGAGGTAGTAGATCCTCCCTGGCGGTACCGGAAGAAGAAACCGTCCCCGACCCAGCACGAGGGACCGGTTCCAGTCACCGAGGCGCGAGGGAGCCCTGAACAACAACCGCCTCGGCTTCCTTTCCGGGCGGCGACGAGGGCCCGCCCCCGCGCCGTCCGGGGGGGAAACAATGCCCCGGTGGTCCCGTGACTGATGCGAGGGAGGGGAAGGACCCGAAAGGGTATCCTTTCTAGGGGAGGGAGGGAAGGACCCGAGAGGGTGGATCCCCTTCCTTCGAGGGAAGAGGACGGGCCTGAGACCGTGCCGACCTCAAAGGAGGGACCCAGAGCGGGATGAAACCATCTGGCTCGGCGGCGACGCCGAGCGCCCGCCTGCGCCCGAATCAGGGTGCAGACGGTCCCTGCGAGGGTCCTCCGCCGGCCCCTCCCCGCCGTGTCCCCTGGGGTGGGGAGGGGAGGACCAGTGAAGTTTCAAGATAAGGCGCACGCGCCACCCACCAACGTGAGCAAGGCGAGTTTTACCATCGCGAGGGGGGGGCGGCGGAGAGCTGAGGGAGAGGAGGACAACAGTCCACGGGCAACGGGCTCGAGAGTCTGTCCGTCTCTTCCCTGACATCCCTGCGGCGGATCTCCCTGAGTTCTTGAGCCACCGTCCACCGCAGGGACAAGGTACAGCTGGCCCTGGACAAATGGGGGATTTAGAGGATCCTAACCTCTGTGAGGTCCTTCCTCCAGGCCAGCCACGCTATCAAATCTTCGCTCGAACGCGTACATTGCCCGCAAGTTACACGACCAGTTGGTGAGCTTCGAGAACTCAGGATCTCCGTGAGCGCCACCGACTACCCTGACAGAAGATCATGTATCACATCGGGTACCGTGAACGCTAACGGGTGTAGGGACCCTTCCGCAGGGCCCAGGTAATCTCCTTCCTGGTGGGTTACCTGTGTGCTTCCTGCAGGAAACCCACACTTCCAGAGACGGAAGCCAACTGGCTTCTGAGTGGGGAGAGTCGCTCAGCCATCTCCACGCACCTCCTGTGGGTGGCGACGCCCTCCGGGTCCTTTTCCCACGGTACGGGTGGTAGACGCCGAGCCGGGCCGCCTGTTACACCAATGATCCGGACGGGGTTTGTATCGCTCACCTGGTGACCGCCAGGGTCCGGGCGAGGGTCCAGTTCTTTCCCGGATGTCGATCATGAACAACATCAGGCTCGACGAAAAGGTATCCTCGGGTGATTTCAACTGCACCCTGAGGTCATGGACAGGGTGGGGGTCAAGAACTACCCTCTCTCGTCGGCAGCTCTGAGAGAGCTGACCGCCAGCTCTCTCTGGTCGACATCTGGCGTTGGCATCACCGGACGCCCCTCGCCTTCACCTTCACCAGGGTGAGGGAGGGGGGTGTCTCAGTCCCGGATCGACAGGTTCTACGTCACCAGAACCACGCTCACCGCGTTCGCTTCCTCCCGACATCAGGCCGGGCGCCGCTTCACGGACCACAACCTGGTGGCCGTGGCGGTGGCCCTGGTGCCAGTCGGCACGCCTCCTCCTACTGGCACTTTAACAACGCCTTGTTGGAGGACGAGCTTTTGGAGCGTCTTTCCGGGACTTTGACGGTCTGGCACGGCAGACGATCTCGCGTCCCATGCGGGCGCCAGTGGTGGGACGGGGGAAGGCGCAGATCAAGATCTTCTGTCAGGAGTATTAATTAGGGGCGCTGGCAGGGCGGAGGGACTCATGGATCGGCGACATCGAAAGGAGCTACCACCTGAGAGCCGCCTGGCTCAAGGGGACCCACTGAAGCAGAGCGCTGCACGTAGAGAAGAAGAGCAATTCTGCGACCTGCAGCTCCAGCGTCCCGCGCTTGTGGCCAGCGATCCAGTTCCTTCGGAGATGGACCGCTCACACCACTTCTTTCTACGCTGGAGAAAAAGAAGGGAGACGCAGGAACATCACCTGCCTTCTGGCAGACGACGGTTCTTTCGACGGATCCGAGAGAGGACCAGAGGGCCAGAGCCTTTTACTCTGACCTCTTCTTCGGATCCCGCCGACCCGACGCCGCAGGGTTCTGTGGGATGGGCTTCCCGGGTCAGCGAGGGCGTCAAGGATGAGTTCGAGGCCAGCTGACCCTGGCCGAGCTCTCCGACGCCCTCAGTCGGATGCCCTATAACAAATCGCCGGGCATCGACGGGCTGACCGTGGAGTTCTTCAGAAAATTTTGGGACTTGCTGGGCCCGCTTTTGCGCTGGTCCTGGCGAAGCTCACGAGACCGGGAGATGCCCCTTTCGATGAGGCGAGCGGTGATAACGCCCTGCCCAAGAAGGGGGATCTCCGCTGCCTTAAGAACTGGCGCCCGTCCCGCTGCTATGCACGGACTATAAAATCGTGGCTGGGCCGCCTCCTTGAGGCTCAAGTCCGCAGCTGGCAGACGTGATCCACCTCGACCAGTCCTACACGGTCCCCGGGAACCGGACGATTTTTTGATAACATCTTTCTGGTTCGGGACCTCCTGCACTACTGCAGGGGACCGGGTCGGTCGGTCGCCTTCTTGTCTCGACCAAGAGAAGGCGCTCAATCGGGTGGATCACGAGTATCTCTTCTTGAACCCCGCGGGCATTCGATTCGGGCCGTTCCGGCCTTCTTCCGGATGCTGCACGCCTGCCGAAAGCCCTGTTGAAGGTGAACTGGTCCCTGACCGCGCCTCGCCTTCAGGAGAGGAGTGCGTTAGGGCTGCCCTCTGTCCGACAACTGTACGCCAGCATCGAGCCCTTCCTCTGCCTCCTTCGGCGAGGCTCACGGGATGGCGCCGCGCGCCGGACACACGAGGGGGGTCCTGTCGGCTTACGCCCGACGACGTGCTCCTAGGTGGCCTCCCGACCCGCTGATCTGGAGAGGATGCGAGCTGCCAGAGCATTTACCTGCCGCCTCCCTCTGCCAAGATCAACTGGACCAAATGCTCCGGTTGTTGGTGGGTCCCCTGGCGGGTGGATTCCCCCCCGCAGCAGCCCAGCAGTTCCAGTGGAGCGGACAGCTTCAAATACCTGGGAGTCCACCTGAGCCCCGCTGAGACCTCGGTCGCAGCCAACTGGGTGGAGTTGGAGGACAAGGTTGCTGCCAGACTGAGGTCGTGGTCGGGTCTGCTGAAACTGCTTTCCTTCAGGGGACGGGCTTTAGTGATTAACCAGCTGGTGGCGCCGATGCTTTGGCATCGACTCACCGGCCCTGAGCCCGCCCCCCGAGTTTGTGGCCAGGGTCCAGAGGAAGCTGAAGGACTTCTTCTGGGCCGGAAAGCACTGGGTCTCTGCGGGCAGCTGAGCCTCCCTCTGGCCGAGGGAGGGCAAGGGTTGGTGTGCATCAAGAGCCAGGTGCACACCTTCCGCCTCAGACGCTGCAGAGATTCCTGTCGCAGACCCGCCCCCGCAGTGGTGCACGCTGGCGTCCCTTCTGTTGCGCCCAGCTGCACGACCTGGGCTACGACCGCAGCTGTTCTGGCTCGACCTCCCGGGATCCGTCTCCCGAGCTGCCGGTCTTTACAGGGACCTGCTCAAGACCCGAGCATGTTCGACATTGGCCGAGACGCTGTTCCGACCGAGGGGAGAATTCTTCTGGAGCCCCTGCTGCACAACCCCCATCTAGGTGCGCGGGCGAAATCCCCAAGGTGCGGAGCCTGTTGATTCGGCCAAGGTGACCAGAGTCTGGGATCTCCTGGATCACCAACGCCGGGCGGGCTGACTCCTCGAGTCGCTGGTCGCCAGGGCGACTCGGGGACCCTCAGAACGGCCCGCCGAAGCGATCCGGGAGTGCAAAGCAGCTTTGCACCCAGACTCTGTCGGGTATCTCGAGGGGTCCTCAGGACCCGGGAGCCATCGTCCCCTCCTACCCCGGCTCTCCGTCCTGCTGATCAAACCAAAGATCGGGCTCCCCCTCAGCCTCCCCTCGAGAATCACCTGAGCAGGATCTCGCAGTTCTCCTCGACCCCTTCCCCGTTCCGGCTCGAGGAGGACCCTGCACGCCATGGCGCACACACCTCCACTTCCTCGCCTCGCCTCCCGCCGAGACACCGCTTGGGAGCCCCTCCAACCCCGGAGGGCTAGAGTCCCCAGTGGGAGGCCTTGTATTTCCCGCTGGTCCCCAGAGGCGCTGGGGACCTGGGATGGAGGGTGCACGGAGCCTTCGCACAGGAGAGGTCCTCATGTCACTTCACCCACTGACCCCGCATGCCCTTTCTGCGGCGAAGTCCTGAGTCGGTGTTCCACATTTATTTACTTTTGCCAGGCTGCAGCCGTTCTTTTTGTTCTTAAAGAACCTCCTGCTGCAGTTCTGGCTGCATTTTTCCCCTACCCTTTTATTTTTGGGCACCCTGTTCGTGGCTCCACCAGGAAGAGGGACCTCCTGGTGAATCTGCTCCCGGCTCTGGCAAACTTACCATCTACAAGACCAGGAAGCGAAGATCACCGGGAGGGTCTTTGACTGTGGGGCCATGTTCAGGGCCCTCCTTCGTTCCCCGGTGGCGTTGGAGCACGCCGACGCGGAGTCCACTGGCAACATGACGGCTTTTGTCGAATTAGTGGGCTCTGGGTGGCGTGCTCTGCACCACCCCCCCTTTGTTTTGAATATTTAATTTAAAAAAAAACTGGCTTAGTTGATGGTCGGTTTTTGTTGGCACCCCTTTGATTAGGGGTGCCAAACTGAATTTTTTTCACCGGCTGCTTTCAGTAGCTGGTGCGCCGGCTGCCAGTAGGCGGCCAGCGCAGTTTGTTACCGCCATTAAATAGGCTGTACCCTTGAGCGAGAGGAGTCGTGAGGAGAGCTCTTGCTCTAAGTTCACAAAACAGTGTTTTCAACTTTTTATTTTCAAAATCTTTTACTTTCTTTTTTCTAAAGCAGCAGAGCACCTTTTTGTTGATAAAAACTTTTATTTAGTGTTTTAAAAACACATTTTATTTCTTTTTTTTTTTTTGTTCTCCTACACTTGCTTTGTTTGCAAGTGTAGGAGGGCAGCCATTTTGGCTTTTTTTTTTTTTGTTTGGTTTGTTCTTTTAATTTTTTATTTCATTTAAACTAGTTTCTTTTCTTTTTTTTTAATTTTTTATTAAAGAGCACTTTAGTTTATTTTAAAATCATTTTTATAATTACACTGTTTTAGTTTTTGTTTTAAAAATCCTTTGTTTTAATCCCCTGCTTCTGCCTTGTGCAGAGTGGGGAAGGGCAAGGAGCACAGGCCATGTGCTCCTTTTGTTTGCCCTTAGTTTAGTTTTTTGATTTTCTTCTAAGTTTAAAACTATTTTTTAGTTTTTAAACTTTTATTTATTATTGAATTTTTCTTTTACCCCTGCACTATTGGAGTGCAGGGGTGTGTGATTTTGTATTTGTTTATTTATTTAAAAAAAAATAAAATAAAAAAATACGTTTGTTTGTTAAAAAAAAAAAAAAAAACTGTGTTTTTTGTTTTATTTTTCTTTTTGTGTGTGTGTGTGCCCCTGCATTATTGGAGTGCAGGGGTGGCGTGTTGAATTTTTATTTTTGTTGTTTTAAAACTAAATAAATAATTTTTGTTTGTTTGTTTTATTTTTTTGTTTGTTTAATTGTTAAAAAAAAAAAAAAAAAAAAAAACAACTTTGTGTTCTGTGTGCCCCTGCACTATTGGAGTGCAGGGGTGTGAATTGTGTTTTGTTTTATTTTGATTTATTGTTTGTTTGTTTTTAATAAACAAATAAAATTTAAATAATGAGTGGGCAAGCCCACAGGCCCCAAAAGTGGGCACAGGTGGCTGCAGGGGAGGCTGCAGCCCCCTTTAAAAAAACTTGACCAGGAGGCACGGGTCAGGTGCCTCCTCCAGATACCTCTCAATAGAGGCCATGGTGAAAGCCATGGCCAAGGTGGTCGGACCATCGACCATCGTGGGCGGCCTCAAAGATGTACGGCAAGGCCGCCTTCTTTTTAAATCTGAGGCCGCCGCCACACACAGCTATTGAGAGGGGTCTCGGGTCGGGGATATACATCCCCATTGAACCCTTGGAGGGTTGGGCAGCAGGGTCGCCCTTCAAACGTCCCACCTTTTTTGAAGGACGACCTCCTGAAGCCCCATCTTCAGGCCCTAGGGGAGCTAAAAAACGGGCATCCACCCCATCCCCTAGGGTGCAAAGACCAACCCCTCCGCCACACGTGTTGTCCTTCCGCCGCCAGGTGACCATCCACCTGGCGGGAGGGACACCGTGGGGTAGTTTTGTGGTCCCCTCTGAGGGGACCAATATGTCATCTTTTTATTCCTCGGAGGAGGTGCGGTGCTACCACTGCAAGGGAGCTGGGGCACCAGAAAAGAGGTGCCCCAAGCTCCAGCAGGGCGCAGCCACCAGCGCCCGCACCGCGTCCCTCCGAGTCCACCTCGCCCCCGGGCCTTCAAAGAGGCTTGCAGAAGGGGGGGGCAAAAAAGCACCCCCCTCCCAGGAACATCTCTTTCAGGGGAAAGGGAGAGAAGGCCCCAGGTGGCCGGACCCTCCCGCCTCCTGAAAGCGCGCCCGCTGGGAGAAGGCCGAGGGACCTGGTCGCCACGCAAAAGAAGGTGGCGCCAGGTCCACGGGAGGCCAAGGGGGAGACGGGCCCACCACAAGACATCTGGCGGGGGTCTGGGGAGTCCCTGATAAGGAGACTCCCCCACACACCCCTCATGGCAGGCAGGCAAAGCCGCCAGAAACCAAACACCTCCCCCCACAGAGGGTGAGGGAGAAGGGCTGCCGGAGGTGGGCTCTGTCGCCGCGGGCAGGGCAGGGGACAGCCTCCAGCCTCAGGGGAAGAGGAAGGCGAGGCGCCTCCCACGCAGGCACCACGCACACGCACGCCTCACGGTGGGGTCCCCGGGGCTGCAAAGAGGGCCCCCTAAAACCAAAGCGACCGCCGCTGCCCCTCTGTCGGCAACGAGGGCCCGGTCCTCGTATGCCGCGAGAGGGGTGACGATCCATCCTGAGGCGGTCCGGGGCGCAAGGAAGAAGCAGCGGAGCCCATGGAAGAGGCCCCGCCGAGGCCAAAGGGGAGGGTGGAAACCGAGGGCAAAACAAAGCCCTTCGGGCAGATCCTCCCATCACAAAACAGAGCTCAGAAGCCGCCCCACTGTATCATCGGGGGCCGCCGCGGAGGTCGCCGAGGGGGCGAGGAGGGGCCCCGACAAAGAACACCTGCCTGGCACCGCCCCTCCGACGGGCCACACGGGTCCTGAAACCTGTGTTGCCGAGGAGGGGCGGCGAAACAACTTCCGAGGCATTGTCTGCGGAGCCCATGCATATGCACCTCCTCCGGAGGAGGGGGGAAGAACAGCCCCCAAGAACAAAAAGCTGCCTGGGCAGGCAGGCGTGGCCCGGTGGCGTGGAGCCCATGCAGGCACAGAGGCCAGAGGGGGGTACAACCCTCCCAGAAAAAGAGCTGCCTGGCTCCCCGCCCAGGGAGGAGGCGGACTCGGCCCCGAGGCAGGCGTGGCCCGCAGACAATGCGGAGCCCATGCAGCGACCCCCGCCGAAGGATCGGGGGGGGAAGAACAGCCCCCAAGAACAAAAAGCTGCCTCAGACTTCCCTCTCTTGCGGCAACAGGGGTTCCGCCCCGTGGCCGCAAGGAGGGGAGGAGGAAACACCCCCTGAGGCAGAAGTTGGCTCATGGAGCCCGCGCTTACATTGGTCTCCCTGAGCGCTGAAGGGAGGGGAAGAACCAGAGAGGGCAGAAGGTGGTGCCCCATGGTAGATCCTCCCCGGCGTAACGGGTTAAGAAAACCGTCCCCACCCAGCATCAGGACCGGTTCCAGTCACTGAGGGGCGCGGAGGAGCCCTGAAACAACAACAACCGCCTCGGGCTTCTCTTTCCGGGCGACGAGGGTTCCGCCCTCGCGCGTCCTGGCTGGGGAAACATTGCCCGAGGCGGTCCCGTGACTGATGCGGGAAAGGGGAAGGACCCGAAGGGTGTATCTTTCTCTAGGGAGGGAGGGGAAGGACCGAGAGGGTGGATCCCCTTCCTTCGAGGAAAGAGGACGGGCCTGAGACCGTGCCTCGGACCTCAAAGAGGGACCCAGAGCGGGGACCAAACCATCCGCCCGCAGCATACGCCGAAGCACCGCCTGTGCCCCCAAATCAAGGGTAGACGGTTCCCTCGAGGGGTCTTCCGCCGTCTTCTCCCGCCGGCCCCTGGGGGTGGGGCGAGGGAGGACCGTGAAGCTCAAAATAAGGCGCAACGCTCCACCCACCAACGGAGTGCAAGAAGCTTTTTTATCGCGAGGGGGCGGCGGAGAGCTGAGGAGAGGGAGGAGGATACCCAGTCCACGGGCAGTGTGGGCTCGGAGGTTCAGTCCGCCTCTCTCCCCTGACATCCCTGCGGCGGATCTCCTGGAGTTCTTGAGGCCACCGCCCACCCAGGGACAAGGTACAGCTGGCCCTGGACAAATGGGGGGATTCCAGAGATCCCAACCTCTGTGAGGTCCTTCCTCAGGGCCAGCCACGCCAATAAAACTGGCTCGAACGCACATTCGGCCCGCAAGTTACACCACCAGTTGGTGAGCTTCCGGAGAACTCAGGATCTCCCGTGGAGCGCCACCGACAACTCCTGACAGAGGATCATGTATCACATCGGGTACCGTGAACGCTAACGGTGTAGGGACCCTTTCCGCAGGGCCCAGGTAATCTCCTTCCTGAAAAAAGGGTTACTCTGTGCTTCCTGCAGGAAACCCACACGACTCCAGAGGCGAAGCCAACTGGCTTCTGGAGTGGGGGGGAGAGTGTCGTTCAGCCATCTCACCGGCACCTCCTGTGGGGTGGCGACGCCTTCTCCGGTCCTTTCTTCCCACGGTACTCGATGTGGTAGACGCCGAGCCGGGCCGTTTGTTACACCACCGATCCGGGACGGCGCAGTATCGCTTCACCTGGTGAACGCGGTACGCCGCCCCACGGGTCCGGGCGAGGTCCAGTTCTTTCGCCGGATGTCGACCTACATGAACAACATCAGCGCCGAAAAGTGCGTGGTCCTCGGGGTGATTTCAACTGCACCCTCGAGGCCGCGGACAGGGTGGGGGTCAAGAACACTACCCTCTCTCCTGCAGCAGCACTGAGAGAGCTGACCGCCAGCTCTCTGGTCGACATCTGGCGCTAGTATCACCGACGCCCCCGCCTTCACCTTCACCAGGGTGAGGGAGGCGGTGTCTCAGTCCCGGATCGACAGGTTCTACGTCACCAGGAACCACGCCACTGCGTTCGCCCTCCGATATCAGGCCGGGCCTGCTCACAGACCACAACCTGGTGGTTCCTGGCGGTGGCCCTGGTGCCAGTCGGGCACGCCCGCCTACTGGCACTTTAACAACGCCTTGTTGAGGACGAGCGCTTTGAGCGTCTTTTCCGGGACTTTTGGACGGTCTGGTGACGGCAGACGATCTCGCTTCCCACGTGGCGCCAGTGGTGGGACGGGGAAAGCGCAGATCAAGATCTTCTGTCAGGAGTACACGGGGCGCGAGCAGGCGGAGGGACTCACGGATCGAGCGGCTGGAAAGGAGCTGCTCGATCTGGAGAGCCGCCTGGCTCGGACCCCACCGAAAGCAGAGCGCAGTGCGAGAAGAAGAGCACCCTGCGGGGACCTGCAGTTCCAGCGGTCCCGGGGGGCGTTGGCGCCATGGATCCAGTTCCCGGAGATGGACCGTCACACTTTTTCTACGCGTTGGAGAAAAGAAGGGAGACCGCAGGAACATCACCTGCCTTCTGGCAGACGACGGCTTCCTTCTGACGGATCCGAGAGCGTGAACGAGAGGGCCAGAGCCTTTTACCGACCTCTTCTCCGGATCCCGCCGACCCTCCACGCGTGCAGGGTTCTGTGGATGGGCTTCCCACGGTCGGGCGAAGGGCCAGGGGATGAGTTCGAGGGCCAGCTGACCCTGGCCGAGCTCTCCGACGCCCTCAGTCGGATGCCCTATAACAAATCGCCGGGCATCGACGGGCTGACCGTGGAGTTCTTCAAGAAGTTTTGGGACTTGCTGGGGCCCGCCTTGCGCTGGTCCTGGCGAATTTCGAGACCGGGAGATGCCCTTTCGATGAGGCGGGCGTGATAACGCTCCTGCCCAAGAAGGGGATCTCCGCTGCCTGAAGAACTGGCGCCCGTCTCTGCTATGCACGGACTATAAAATCGTGGGCCAAGGCCGCCTCCTTGAGGCTCAAGTCCGTGCTGGCAGACGTGATCCACCCCGACCAGTCCTACACGGTCCCGAACCGACGATTTTGATAACATCTTTCTGGTTCGGGACCTCCTGCACTACTGCAGGGGACCGGTCGGTCGGTCGCCTTCTTGTCTCTCACCAAGAGAAGGCGTCGGACCGGTGGATCACGAGTATCTTTCGAACCCTGCGGCATTCGGATTCGGCCGGTTCGCCGGGCCTCTTCCGAATGTTGCACGCCTGCCGAAGTGCCTGTTGAAGGTGAACTGGTCCCTGACCGCCCGCCTTCAGGAGAGGAGAGTACGCCAGGGCTGCCCTCTGTCCGGACAACTGTAATGCGCTGTGCATCGAAGCCCTTCCTCTGCCTCCCCGCAGGAGGCTCACGGGATGATGCCGGGCGCCGGACACGAGGGTGGTCCTGTCGGCTTATGCCGACGACGTGCTCCCTGGTGGCCTCCCGATCCGCTTGATCTGGGAGAGGATGCGGAGCTGCCAGAGCATTTACTCTGCCGCTGGCCTCTGCCAAGATCAACTGGACCAAATGCTCGGGTTGTTGGTAGGTTCTCGGCGGTGGATTCCTTTCCCATCGCCGGCCCAGCAGTTCCAGGGCCGGACAGCTTCAAATACCTGGGAGTCCACCTGAGCCCCTCCCAAGGAGACCTCGGGTCGCAGCCAACTGGGTGGAGTTGAGGACAAGGTTGCTGCGAGACTGAGGTCGTGGTCGGGTCTGCTGAAAGTGCTTTCCTTCAGGGCAGGGCTCTGGTCATCAACCAACTGGTGGCGTCCGATGCTTTGGCATCGACTCACCGCCCCTGAGCCCGCCCCCCCGAGTTTGTGGCCAGGGTCCAGAGGAAGCTGACGGACTTCTTCTGGGCCGAAAGCATTGGGTCTCTGCGGGGTGCTGAGCCTCCCTCTGGCCGAGGGGGGGGAAGGGTTGGTGTGCATCAGGACTCAGGTGCACACCTTCCGCCTCCAGACCCTGCAGAGATACCTGTCACGCTGACCCGCCCCCGCAGTGGTGCACGCTGGCCTCCCTCTTCCCTGCGCCAGCTGCACCGCTTGGGCTACGACCGCAGCTGTTCTGGCTCGACCTCCCGGGATCCGTCTCCCGAGCTGCCGGTCTTTACAGGGACCTGCTCAAGACCCGAGCATGTTTGACATCGCCGAGACGCTGTCCGACCGAGGGGAGGAATTCCTTCTGGAGCCCCTGCTGCACAACCCCCATCTAGGTGCGCGCAGGCTGTTGGAATCCCATGCGCGGAGCCTGTTGATCTCGCCAAGGTGACCCAGAGTCTGGGATCTCCTGGATCACCAACGCCGGGCGTGGCTGACTCCCAGTCGCTGGTCACCAGGGCGACTGGGGACCCTCAGAACGCCCGCCGAAGATCCGGGAGTGCAAAGCAGCTTTGCACCCAGACTCTGTCGGGTATCTCGGAGGGGGTCCTCAGGACCGGGGAGCCATCGCCCCTCCCTACCCCCGCCCTCCGTCCTGCTGATCAAACCAAAGGATCGGGCTCCCCTCAGCCTCCCCCGAGAATCACCTGAGCAGGATCTCGCAGTTCTCCTCGACCCCCCTTCGCTCCTGTCGAGGAGGACCCTGCACGCTGATGGCGCCCACACCTCCACTTCCCCTGCCTCCGCCCGAGACACCGCCACGGGAGCCCCCCTCCAACCCCTCGGAGGGCTAGAGTCCCCAGTGGGAGGCCTTGTATTCCTGCTGCTGGTCCCCAGAGGCGCTGGGACCTGGGATGGAGGGAAGCACGGAGCCACACAGGAGAGGTCCTGCATACTTCACCACTGACCCCAAGATGCCCTTTCTGGGCGGCTAGTCCCAGTCGGTGTTCCACATTTACCTCCTCTGCGCCCAGGCTGCAGCCGTTCTTTTTTCGTTCCTGAAGAACCTACTGCTGCAGTTCTGGCTGCATTTTTTCCCCACCCTTTTTTATTTTCGGGCACCCTGTTCGTGGCTCCACCAGGAAGAGAGACCTCCTGGTGAATCTGCTCCTGGCTCTTGGCAAACTTACCATCTACAAGACCAGGAAGCGTAAGATCACCGGGAGGGTCTTTTGACTGTGGGGCCATGTTCAGGGCCCTCCTTCGCCCTCGGTGGCGTTGAGCACGCCAGCGCTGAGTCCACTGGCGACATGACGCTTTTGTCACCAGTGGGCTCTGGGTGGCGGCTCTGCGCCACCCCCTTTGTTTTGAATATTTAATTTAAAAAAAACTGGCTTAGTTAACGTCGTTTTTGTTGGCACCCCTTTGATTAGGGGTGCCAAACTGAATCTTTCACCGCTGCCTTCGGGCAGCTGGAGCGCTGGTTCTTAATAGGCGGTCGGGCGAGTCTGCTACCGCCCTTAAATAGGCTGTACCTTGAACAAGGTACTTTACCTAGATTGCTCCAGTAAAAAACCCAACTGTATAAATGGGTAATTGTATGTAAAAATAATGTGATATCTTGTAACAATTGTAAGTCGCCCTGATAAGGGCGCCTGCTAAGAAATAAATAATATTAATAATCAGGGGGTCATAACAGAAAACTGGTACTGATGTTAAGCCTGACATGCAAAGTGAAATTCATGCACTTTAATATGTTAACACTAGAACCGCCATGACAGTCTTTTGAACCATTTTAGCAATTCAAATTTAAATTTCTCTGAGTTTGTGGATTTCCCCTGCATGTCTGTTCTTAAGTGTTACTAAATATTTGAATTAAAAACCCATTCGTTGTTTCAGCTGCAGCATTGTAAAAATGAATAAGTTATAAACACTTACTCCTCAAAACACCAGAGAAGCTTTTTAAACTGCGTACTGAAATCAATCGACAGTTTAGTCTGGCCTTTGTAATACAAACAAAGTCATTGTGAAAGAACGTATTATAATCCTGTTGAGTGGTTGAAACACTGATGAAAGTCATTCTATACATCATATATTATTATTCTAAGCTATCTGCATAAATTAGTGATCATCGGGACTGATGCTAAACAAAAGCCAGAGAGTGTTTCATTTTACAACGCAATGAAGTAAAGTGTGGATGTACTTGATCAAATGGCACGGCAGTATTCTGTCAAAGGTGGTCCTCGCAGGTGGCCTGTGGCTATTTTTTTTATAATGTTTTGGACCTGGCTTTTGTTTTGTACAAGGGAGTGCACCGGGAACACAATCTCCCGAGGAACTTCATTCTGCAGCTAGCCCTGAGCAACGGCAGAAACATTTTGATAAAAGACACGAAGCCCCTCAACCTTCAGCCAGCGCCAGCCCACAGGCACACAGAATAAAAAGACAATGCCAGGTTGCTAAATGCAACAGAAACAAAACATTGGATGCCTCGCCGGTTGTGAAAAGGCAGTCTGTGGTACATGCACTGGCAAAGTTGAAAAGTCTGTTTTCTGTGTGGATTGTACTAATTAGACAGCTGTAATAGATGTGCCTTTGAACTCTGTTTCCCTCATTCACGTTGCTTGTTATGTTATATTTTTGTTTTATGCTATTTTTATAACTAGTTATTCATTTTTATAATTTTGTATGTGCATACAACTTTCTGCACCTGTTTGCAGTTTATTGTGTGATGATTATTATAGTTTTTCATATTTATGTATATGTGCTATACAATCTACCATTGATACCTAAAGAGCATGGAAGCTGGACTTCTGAAAATGTTGCTTTTTTAACAGTAAATCTAAATGCCTGTAAAGTAAAGAAAAGGCACAAACAGAACAATAATAATACAGCTTGCACTGATATACAACCTTTAGTACAAATACAGGAAGATATGTTTTTGATAAATGCATGGAATTTCCCTTATACTACTTTTACTTATTAAAAACAAGGTTAACTGTTGAGAATGTTACTGCAATTACTGATCTGAGGCACCTCTGTGTGTAGAGCAATAACTTGCATAGTACTGATTTGAGACCCCTCTGTGTGTAGAGCAATAACTTGCATAGTATTGATTTGAGGCACCTCTGTGTGTAGAGCAATAACTTGCATAGTATTGATTTGAGGACACCTCTGTGTGTAGAGCAATAACTTGCATAGTATTGGATTTAAGAAACAGTCGCAAATGAGTCATGGAAAAGATCTCCTGAAAAAAATGAATTTAAAAGCAAGTGAACAGCCCTTTTTAATCTGTGAAAATAATTGAGATTAATTGTACTGTAACGCATTCTTGTGCTAAACTCTTAGCCTTTCAGATATGTTTCGTTCTGTAATATTAAGCAAAAATGTCACAATAATAAACAAAGCATTGAACAAAATTACAATCCTGCCAAATAACACATTGACTGCTCTGACACACTCAGTTACAATTAGACAATATAGACAGAGTATGAAGCTGATTGAAGTTGAATGAATAGAGAGAGAGACGCTTACTTCAGGTCTTGTCAGTGGGATGTGCAGCACGGCTCTAGTGCTCTAGTCACTCACACTGACCGTCTTCTCAGTGAATGAGTCCTTTCTTCTCTTCAGGTGAGAGCCGTTAGCAGACACTCCACATCTGAAAATGTGTTGAAATACTTAGTTTATCAAGGAGAGCGGGGATTTTTTTTTTATAATTCATGTATTATTTGCTTCAGTTCCCTTACACAGATGTATACAGTACTATGAGATTACAGGAATACAGTTTAAATTACTGTGAAAGAAGCCGTTCAAGGGGAGGGGACAATTTCACCCGTCAGGTGATCAAGGAAGTGTAGCACTGTCTGAAAGCAAGGCTTGTAAACCCACATTGTAACCTCGTGCAGTACCAGATATCCTGTAACAAAAAAAAAAATGTGTTTCTTTCCCGTAGCAATATTAAAAAACACTGTCTGACATTCCACAGCACGTGTTTGGAACTGAGGTCTCCCTCACTGTTTTAAATGATACCAGCAGAATAAAACTTAATTGATAGAACGTTTAAAAATTATTTCAAACAAATTAGGATAGAATTGTGATTCTTGAAATGCATTTGAAATGCTTTCTGCAGGTCTTTATTGCTCAGCTGTTCTAGTGGGCTCAATTGCAGAAGGGCTGAAATGCATAGCAGTCAAGTATAGCTATAGGTGATGCTCCCAATTGATCCACCACACGTGTGTTGAATTCAGGGACTCAGTTACTTCCACCCGTTGGCATACAGCTTTTATAACTGAAGGCGGGATTTCTTTCCATTCACTGGTCAGATTACTAGAATGCAATCTTCAAGACAGTAAGTCAGCATCGACGTTGTTTCGTCCAGGTCTGTACTGGATATTAAAATCATAGGTGGCAAGAGCTGCAAGCCATCTATGACCTGTACCGTTCAACTTTGCCGTTGTCAAAACATAGGTGAGAGGATTATTATCCGTTCTCACTGTGAACTTGGCTCCATAAAGATAATCGTGAAATTTATCCACATTTAAGTGCCAAGAACTCAAGTTGGTGTACTGGGTATCGCTGTTCGACATGGACAACTTCCGCTAGGAAAAGCTACTGGTCTCAATCCTTCGGGTATTCCTGGTTTAATACAGCACCCAACCCATTCATGCTAGCATCTACATGTAAGATGTAGGGCTTAGTACTGTCAGCAAAAAGCCAATACCGTGCATTGGTAAGGCAGTGAATGATCTTCTGAATGCTTCGTGCACTGCTTTTCCCACGGTCTCCAAAGGGCTCAGACTCTTTAAAGTAGGACTTTTCACTGTCTTTGGAGGTCTTCTTTCCACGCTGTGCGGATGGATAGCCTTTGGTAAGTTCTGTCAATGGTCTGACAATGGCTGAGTAGTTTGCCACAAATCTACGATAATAGCCACAAAAATCCCAGAAAGGACCTTAATGACTTCAGGTTCGTAAGTTGCTCCCAATTGGCCACGGCTTCAACTTTTGCAGGGTCAGTTGCTACACCGTGTTCAGAGACAATATGGCCAACATATTTAACCTGAGGCTGACAGAATTGGCACTTGTCTATTGACACTTTCAGACCACATTCTACCAGCCGATCAAGAACTTTCAAAAGTCGCTCTTCGTGTTCTTCCAACGTCTTACCAAATACGATTATGTCATCAAGGTAGACTAACACTTGGAGAAGGTTCATATCCCCCATGGCTTTCTCCATTAGCTGCTGAAAAGTGGCTGGGGCACCCGTGATACCCTGCGGCATACGTTCGAATTGGTAGAAACCAAGAGGACAAATGAACGCTGTCTTCTCCTTTGTCTTCCTCTGCCATAGGTATCTGGTAATATCCACTGCGCAGATCTAGTACTGAAAACCACTTGCTACCAGACAAACAGTCCAATGCGCCATCAATGCGCAGCATGGTGTACTGGTCTGGTATGGTCCTGCTGTTCAAAGTGCAATAGTCTATGCACATTTGAACTGATCCATTCTTCTTCCTGGTTACAACTATGGGTGAGGCATATGGGCTATGAGACTCCTTAATAATGCCTGCTGCCAACAACTCTTGCAAATGCCGGCGTATATCTTCAATATCGGCAGGGGCAAGCCTTTGTGACCTCTCCTTGAAAGGTCTTGAGTCACTGAGCCGGATAGAGTGTCGACTCCTGCAGCCAGTCCCACGTCCCACTCATGAGTTGAGAATACATTGGCTCGTTCAGCCAGTTTTCTGCTCAGTATCTCCTTCCACGTCTCTGGAATGGGAGATGTCCCAAAATCAAACAGCTGGGGATCAAGGGCAGGTATCTTTTGGTCCTGTCTTTGAGCCTGAGCTACTGTGTCCGTCTTGTATAGGTGGGCTAGCACTGTCCCACTAGGCAATGTGGTTTCTTTCATCGATTCATTCCTCAGTCTAACAGTAAGCCTGTTGACATGAATGGCTGAGGCTGGTAGGATTCCTGGTTGTACCAACACCCCCTTTGGCAGTGCTATATTAGGCAGCGTCTCAATCATGAAGATGCCCTTTTCCAACGGCAGGGGACTGCGGACTCCATAGATAACATTACACTCGCTTCTGGGTGCAATAGTCAGTGGTCCCGAGCCTAACCACTTCACTTGACCGATGCAGTCGTCTTGCTGTTTACTCTTTGGTTCGCACTGTTTTTGGTAAGCTTGAGAACACAAAGGGTGGATATGCAGAGAGGTAACAAAGTCAGGGCCAGCTGTCTCTTCACAGAGTTTGGCTAGACGCTGAAACATACTACTAGCATTAGTCCCAATTATGACAGGTACCTGCTCAGGGCTACGTGGTTCTGGGCAGATCAAAGCCAAAACAGAGATAGACTCTTGAATTCCTGCAACATCTTTGGGAAATTCTATACTACTATGTATCCTCTATAGGGATAGCTGGTGTCACTCAGGCCCCAGATGGCCAATCCTTCGACTGGGTAAATGGGCAGGTGTGGTAGAAACCGAGAGTACCACTTATCAAAGATAATGGTCACTTGTGAACCACTATCTAGCAGAGCACGACATGGTCGTCCACAAATCTTCACTGTGATCACCGATGATGGTCCTATTAGCCCTTTGGGAAGGTGGCATGTCTTCTTTAAGGCTATTGCATTCTTCCTGACCGAGCAGTTCACATTAGGAGACTCGGCAGGCTCCTTGCCTGGTCCTCTCTGTTCACGTTTCATCTTACGCAGGGAACGAATGAGCTTTTGAGTCACCCTAGCAAGGTTTTCAGGTGTGCTGCATTTGTTGGTGATATGCCCATCTTCTCCGCAGCGACAGCAGAAGTAATCCCCAGACCCTTTAGCTGCCTGAGGTCTACTGCTGTTGTGGGCACGAGCTGCTCCAGCGGTTCTCAGCACTTGCCCATCCACAATTGATGGTACTGGTGTCATGTTCAATACAGTGACCTTCTGCTGCAGGTCTTGTACCTGACGCTTCAATGCTTCTATCTCACAGTCTTTATCAGGCTGCAATGTAACAAGCTTAACCTTCATTGCTTGACTTCCAGCAACACTTGATTCCTTTGACTGACTATGCTGCGTCATCATGGCAACAAACCCAGTTTGCAACTCTTTAACTTGAGCTTTCAGTTCATGAAACTCAGACTGTTTCAGGTTCTCGTCATCTCTGACTTGAATCCACTTTATTCTGGTGCTCACTTTATGATGAGCAGCTTCTTGCTCCTCCTCTTCTCGGATTTCATTCAGGAGAGTCAGGAATGCAGGGGGGTTATCCTTCCTTTCCGTTAATCTCAGCTGTATCAGCATCAGCTCAGACTCAATAGCACCTCGTATAAGCTGTTCAATGCGCACAAGATCAATGTGGCTTGACGCAATGCCTCCTTTCAGCACTACTTTCTTTAAAGACCTCTAGCCTCCTCAGAAAATCAGACAGTTTTTCTCCAGGCTGTTGTCTTAGTGATCTGAATGCAAAATAAAGATCCTCACCAGACTCAGGGGTTCCAAATGTGTGTTCAAGTGCTTCCAGGCAGTCCATTGGGCTAGCATCAGGGTTGGCGGCCCTCACTGCTTGAATAATCTCCAAAGCAGGTCCTTTCAAGCTCCCTAATTCTCTTCCTTTTCTCTCTACTGGAGCAGTCACACTCTTGAACCATGAGACGGGCTTGATCCATCCAACTATCAAAACTCTCCTCTCCCGAGGGAGTAGGAATGCTTCCTGAGAATGTTCATACCGCCAATACGCATTATTCTCGTTGTGTGATTTCGCCGCTTTCTAAAACGTCTCCAACTGCACGAATTATGGCTTCAGGGGACGTGGTTTGCAATGCTTCAGCTGGGTATAGAGCCTGGGCCTCACGCAATGTCTTCCTTCTTCCTGCAGCAGCTTTGTAAGCTTCTCCTGAAAGCTTGAGGTTGGAAACACCTTCACCAGAATCAATAGTTGCTCCATCAGCTACCACTAGCTTCCAGGCTGCAAGATCACCAGGTGGCAGTACTTCATTGGGGACCTGATCTGGGTCCTCTATCCGAGAGCACTCACACAATACATTAAACTCTTTGTAAGGGCATTAAATGTTTTCCCTCTTACTCTCGCATCCAAGCACCTTAATAGTGTGCATGGTTTCTTCAATAAAAGCTATATTGGTACCTTCCGGTATACCAACCACTAATACTGCATGGGCAGAGTCTATTTCTTCACCTCTGCACCAATTGAGTAGTTGTGCTTGCTCAGCGGTACTGGCTGACTGATTCATGATGCACTGGCATTCAATACAGGGCTTATTGAGTGAATACTGACACTCTGTTCTCTAACAAAATGACAAATAGCATCCCAGAGGAGCCTCCATTTATGTAACGCCCCTCCCACTCCTGTTAGTGTATTGAGTAAACAACACCTAACTCACTGTAAGTGGCGAGGCCTGGGTTCTCGATACTTATTTAAATTACAATTTGTCTGTTAGAAATATAGGTGTACTGTTTCTTTAATGCGGTGCCTCCACCTATGTAAGGGACATCTAAATACACGTGCACCCCTGTGGCAGGGCAGGGCCCTGCCTGTAAATAAAAATATTGTGTGGTTTGGTGTTTGGTGGTGGTTGGCAGGGATGGGGTTTTAAATAAAAAATAAAAGGTCAAACAAAAACAAATCTCGCACACAATAAACACTTATAAAATAACTGGCACAAGGGCCAAAACAAAAGTTTAAACAAAACTGTTCAGGCTGGGCAGAGCCTTCACTTTGTCACACCAAACAAATGTAGTAACACTGTTCACTCACCCCAAAACACCTCCACCAAACAAAGGATTTTCCCCTTTTTATAGCATGTGGCTGGAGCCTAATTATCAATTATTCAATTAGCTCCAGCCACATTCTCACATGTATTTTGGCAGGGATAGGAAATTAACCCCATCCCTGCCAACCACCACCAAATCACCACACAATATTATTTTTACAGGCCCTGCCACAACCCCTAATAGGAATTACACTACGTAACACAATGTTTGTTCCTGGGTAGTAAGTGTTATTTCCTAATTGCTTATGCCTCAAAAAAGTATAGAAAATAGCTATTATTCCCCACAAACTTTGCTTTTGTGACCAGGACAGTGATATTTTGAAATGTACCTATTTCCAATGAGAAAACGGGCGAATTTGTGTCTGAGTACGCTCCCATGTTCTCCTTGAATTTATCAAGATGAGCATCAAGGATATGGACTTTGAGGGACATCCTACAGCCCATTGTTCCGTAGTTCTTCACCAGAGTCTCAACCAGCTCCACATAATTTTCAGCCTTGTGATTGCACAGGAAGCCCCGAACCACTGCGACAAAGCTGTTCCAAGCCGCTTTCTCCTTACTAGTGAGCTTCTTGGGGAATTCATTGCACTCCAGAAACTTCTTTATCTGTGGTCCGACGAAGACACCGGCTTTGACCTTTGCCTCAGACAGCTTAGGGAAGAAGTCTTGAAGGTACTTGAAGGCTGCCGACTCTGTATCTAGAGCTCTGACAAATTGTTTCATAAGGCCCAATTTGATGTGCAGTGGTGGCATCAGCACCTTCCGGGGGTCCACCAGTGGCTCCCACTTGACGTTGTTCCTCCCCACAGAGAACTCGGTCCGCTGTGGCCAGTCCCGCCTGTGGTAGTGCGCTTGGTGTCCCTGCTGTCCCAAAGGCAAAGATAGCAGGGAAACTTGGTAAACTGCCTTGAGACCCATCAGGAATGCCACCATTTTGAAGTCTCCTATGACCTCCCAGCCGTACTCATCATACTTCAAGGCATCCAGCAAGGTCTTGATGCTGTTGTAATCCTCTTTGAGGTGCACCGAGTGAGCCAGGGAAGAGACGAGTACTTGTTACCATTATGGAGCAGCACAGCTTTGAGGCTCCTGGATGAGCTGTCAATGAAGAGGCGCCACTCATTCTGGTTACAGGCGATTCCGATTGCCTCGAACAGACTGGTCACATTGTGGCAGAAACAGAGCCCATCTTGACGGGTGAAGAAGCTGGAAAAAGGTTGGTGACGCTTCCTCTGATCTGCGACTTGCACACTTTCATCCAACAAGTTCCACTGCTTGAGCCTAGACGCCAAAAGCTCGGCATTGACTTGGTGAGACCAAGATCTCTAATCAAGTCATTGAGGTCTTTTTGGTTGGGGTAGTATGGGTTTCTCTCCTCAGCTCCACCTCTGAAATTGTCATCTGGATCTACAACGCCTTCCTCGCTCTCTGACTTGCTGCTCTCTTCTAAAGACGGCTGCTCTCTCTCCGAGGAGTGGGTACGGGAGCTCATGGCAGTGTGGCACCTGGGCGATGGATGAAGGAAGGTCCGATACGTGATAGCAGGTGCATTCTTGCCAGTCCGACGTTTGGAAGGGTCCACCATGTAGAAGTAGCAGTTGCTTGAGTGGTCAGTGGGTTCCCGCCAAAGTCTTGGGATAGTGAACTTCATGGCTCTCTTTTCCCCTCTGTACCATACTAGAAAAATTTATTTCACCCATGACTAATGTGTAAGAGATTCTCGCAACATTTTTCATATATGATATATTTTTTCAATAACATTGAAAATTGTAAAACATTTTAAAATTAAAAACGTTTACAATTTTAAAAATTTTAACAAATTTTATAATATACAATTCCGAGTAACAATTGTCCCTCTTACCTTCCAGAGTTTTTTTGCAGTGCTTGCAGGTGAAATGAGGTGCCCAGGGTTTGTCTTGATCCCCGACAGGCATGCCGAAATATGCCTTGTAGGCCTCAAACATCTTAGCAGATGCTTCCACGGAGTACTTTTTCGCTCTTGTCTTGATAAATTGGCCGCAGACATAGCAAAATGTGTCTGCCGGATGCTTGCAGCCTCTTGATGCCATCTCAGAAAAATGCAGATATGTATCCACTTAGGCAGCTGGAACTAAACTGAACTGGTGGGCTTAAGGCCCCTGTATTTATACTACTATTTATATTACTGGAAAGTTCTAGAAAGTTCTAGAAGTTACTCCAAGTTTACTCAGCACTGAATCTATCTGGAATGTTCTGGAAAATAAGTAAATTTCAAAATATCACTGTCCTGGTCACAAAAGCAAAGTTTGTGGGGAATAATAGCCATTTTCTATACTTTTGAGGCATAAGCAATTAGGAATTAACACTTAATACCCAGGAACCAAAAAAAAAAAAAATGTGTTACACGGTGTTATTATTAAATACTAACCCCAGTATCCACTCACACAACACACACCAATAGAAATAAGTAAACAATTTACTCAAATAAATGCGCAATAATAAAGTATTTTCAATAATAACAAAAAAATAAAAATAAACAAAGGCTAGGTATTCAAATATAAGCAAAATAATATACAATCAAAATTACAAATAATATATTTACTCTTAAATAATATGCGTTGCTATACAAAATAATTAAACTATTGCACTACAGTGGGCCCACACACACATGCTCTTATTGTATTACTTGTATTGTAACACTTGAAATGTATTTGCTTACAATTGTAAGTCGCCCTGGATAAGGGCGTCTGCTAAGAAATAAATAATAATAATAATAATAATAATAATAATATTAATAATAATAATAATAATAATGCACACACACTCACGTGTCCTGAACACGTGCAGCAGTATAAAAGAAATAACACGTTGCAGGCCTGAACCGTCGCTCGGGTACGTAGTGGCAATAATAAAAAAAACAAAATGCCCCTTCACTTATTTATGTCAAATAAGCAACAAAATTATACTTTCAAAACGTTTTTTTTTTAATGCAAGCAGTACTCACGACCAGCAACACAGTTCCGTTTCTTTCGTCCAAGGTAAGTTCGTAGAAGGACACAATAAACCCAACGGCAGCTGAAAGATCTTCTTTTCCAATGTGGCCAGAGGTATTCGGGGCTTTCTCCTGGTCACCCCGAGTGCTATCTGGGTCTCAGCAGCAGTTCCAGACGCCAGCAGAAAAGTAAATTAATAATAAACAAAAAAGACTATACCATAAAATGGTGACTAATTTCTCTCTTGTGAAATTACAGGTAGATAGTACTGTCTACAGCAAACGTTTGGTTTACTGAAATATATTAGCCTCTTATACTCTGCTAATAAAGTACAAAATATATCGTTCAGATAATATTTCTTTTACTATAAAACTTTTCTTTCACTCCCTCACGTTGCGTCTGTTCCTTCGCACTCTCTCGAACCTTCTTTCTGTCTCTCGCACAAACCCAATCAAAACGCTAAGTCCCACCCCCAAATTCCACTACCTGTTGGCTAATTGGTTCAGAGGGTAAACCTGTCCAATAGAATTGTGTTTAGGTGTAGCAAGCTAGTACATGTGATTCTGGTGCATTATAAATATGTTACAAAAAAATAAAACATTTTTATTTAAAGGAATAGCGCAAATTTGCAGCAGGGCTACATCTATTTATTTATTTATTTATTTATTTATTTATTTATTTATTTCGGTTTTTATTTCGCTTTTTATTTATTTATTTATTTCGTCTTTTCATTTTGGCACAATCTTTTCGAGCTACCGTCAATCATGCTCGATGGGCGGGACAGTAAGTGACTCGCTGATCTCCTCTCTTTGCCTGGTAGTGGTGCGGAGAGGTGTGCAGTCAGGGCTACAGCGGCGTTGCTGTACAGTTTCAATCCTGTGAATATTCCATACGTTACAAATGTGTGCAACATGACTTATAGGAGTCTTATCCTAGAAAAGACTAGGGAGCTTTTAATTCAAGCTGAATGTGGGTCGGTAAATGGCGACTTTATTTTGTGTCGAGTAGATTGGCTGTTGGAAAGAATAGGGCAGATATTGGCATGTACTGATGAAAATCTTGATGAAGGTGCCAGAACTAACTTGCAGATAATTCGGCATCAAATTCTATGCAGTACCAGTGACGACAGTATAGCAGAAGAGTCCGCAGCGGTAGCCAGACTGGGACGGGAAAATCTGGACGTCCCAAGATATTTTTATGAAGGGAGTCCTCTCCGCACTAGTGATGGGCAGTTCGTGAACGAATCGTTCTTTTTGAAGGACTCACTCAGGTGAACGATGGGAATCGGATCAGAGTCCCCATTGAATCGGTTCTTTTGATTCACCCTATGAACAAGCTGCGTGGCGCACAGGAGTCGAGTTACCAGCCTATCAAAACTCATGAAGTGATTCCATACCTCTCGAGTCTGGCTGATTTGTTCGTTGTAACAAGGAAACCGAGTTGTCTCTCAACTCATTGAGTGTTATGAAACTGAAGACCGTATGTGCCATGTTGGATCCAAATTCCCGCTTACTTAGTGCAAGATAAGAACTCTGTGTGAGCCAAAATGGTGTCAGTTACATCCTCCAGACCATAGCTATGTATCTATGATCCAGACGGTGTCTACTTTCTAGAGTGCTGCTTCATGCTGTAAGGAACTCAGATTACAAGTTTGTGCACCAGAATTTCTTACAGTTCTTCTTAGTTTACTATGTACGTAACCTTGTGTAAGTCTGCCAAACAAACAAATAATACAATGAATCACTACTAGTTGTAGCCTGTGTGTGTTTTGTTATTTTTTATACACATACAAAATTAATCATGTCTATAGTTAACTATTTTGCACAAATTATGATTAATACTTCTAAGTCATCTTGAGTAAAGTCAGCCACATTACTAAATAATAATAATAATAATAATAATAATAATAATAATAATAATAATAATAATAATAATAGAGATACACCTCATTTCCAAAATAAATAAATACAAACATCTACTGGTATTGTAACGTTATTGTACCCAAGGCTTAATTATATAACTTGTGATTACATATTGTGATTACAAAGATTACATGACAATTTACAACTACGGTTAAATATTTTATAATTCAATAATGACGGCGATTCACCTTAGTTCACAAGGTGACACGTAGTATCAGCTACGATACAACGACCTTTTAGGATGATATTGCACATTCTAACGGGTGACGTTCTTAAACGTCTATTATATTTTACATTATTAAATATACATTTTCTAAATGTTATTTTACTGTGGTAAATACTAAATATATACACGTTTAAACTTTGTTTATATAAAATGTACATGTTGCGGTTATGGGTGTGCTTCAACGGGCGATTGATCAAATGACTAATCCCTAAAGGTTTACTGGATAGAAGAGGAATTGGGCAAATAGCGTTTTGCTATGTGCTGAATAAATACCATGGATTAGTTCCACAAATACCAGTCGTTAGCACCTCTCTTTTTTGTTGTTGTAAAAAACAATGGGTGACTCCAAATGTATAGAAAAAAACACGTAAGAAATGCAATTGACTATTTTTTTTAAGATGAAATTAAATTCGATTGATACTGATAGCTAAACAATGCTAATGGTTTAGCTGTATAACTGTTATGTTATCTCTAGAATTGTAAATATATATTATTATTTTTTTGGTCAAACTATATTTAATGTTTATGTACCCAGTCAACCAAATATAGATTCTCCCTAGCTTTTGTGATGTGCAGTTCGTGAATGACTCGTTCTTTCCGGTTCAAATAAACCTACGTAAACAATGCTAATGGTTCAAACTGTTCAAACACAAACAGGGCGAGATTTCAAATAAAAAGAGGAGTTAATTAAAGACTGGCGTAAAAGCTTTGAAAAGATGTCCTGATGTCCTGAGGTGTCTTATCTAGGTGTGTTCTTATCTATCAGTCTGTCACACTTATGAAGACATCTGGAAAAGAGCTTTGCAAATGTGTGTTTTTTTTTGTTTTTTTTAATATATAAATAGGTAGTGGACAAAAAAAATGGAAACACCTGGGTAAAATGATGGACATCAAGTATATTGAAAGCAAGGGCTTCCGCACAGGTGTGGCTCATGCATTTAAGCAAATAACATCCCAGCATGCTTAGGGTCATGTATAAAAATGCTGGAGAGGCCTGATTGCCTATATGGCTAGCATGGCTGCAAGAGGAGACATCAGTGACTTTAAAAGAGGGGTGATTGTTGGGGTGCGTTTGGCAGGAGCTTCAGTGACCAAGACCGCTCAACTTGCTGATGTTTCACGAGCAACGGTGTCTAAGGTAATGTCGGCATGGAACTCTGAGGGCAGCAGCGGGTGGAAGCGCATACTCCAGGATCGTGATATCTGTGCATTAATTCGAAGTGCAAGGCAAGACAGGCAAGCAACTGCAGATCAATTGACTGCAAATTTCAAACTGGGGCGCGAGCAGCCAGTTTCATCAAAAACGGTCCGCCGAGAACTCCATAGAGAGGGATACCATAGTGGCCCAATGCCCTATGAAGTGACTTTACATTGGGGTTTCCATTTTTATTTTTAGTCCATATATATATATATATATATATATATATATATATATATATATATATATATATATATATATATATATATATATATATATATATAAATTTCTTAATTTAATTATGTGCATGCCGTCAGTGGTCTTCAACTTTTTAATTATATTGAAGGCTTTAAGTTTGGATTTACAGCCTTGGCAGGGGGATTTTATGTTGTGGGACATTTATTTTTAAGTTGATAGTAAATGTGTGAAATGGTTTCTCCTGTGGCTTAACTGACACGTCATTTTTCACAGGTGGAGGAAATGAAAGAACTGCACAGAAGCTGTACTGCGCAGGAAGCATTGCTATCAGAGCTTCGGGTACAATTTGAAATGACCAAAAAATGCACCCAGGGAGGCACTGATGAACCTAAAGTGAAGAAATGCATACTTGCCAACTTAAGAGCCACTGTTGGCTCGCTTGCTAAACTATCCAAGAAAACTGTTGCAGGCACATCAAGCTCCACCAGAAAGAGGGGACTGTTCAAGTAAATGGTGGTAATATGTGTATAGATTTTGTTTTCAATGTTTGTCTTATCAAAAATGCAATAAATATTTAAGTTTTTGTTTGGTTTCTATTTCCACAAGATAGGTCACCTTGGAAAATTTCCCTGCCCCCCCCAAAAAACTTGCAATGAATCTCCTCCTACTGGCTGAGTTATTAATATCAGTATTGCCGCTTGACTGAATTTGATTTCAGTTGAATAGTAAGCTCATCTATCGGTTTTGCATCATCACCTATAATAAATATTTAGATGTCTTATTTAGCATCTTGTAATCAAATAAAATATGAAATGACAGCACACGTCTACTGGAAGCCATACTAGTACAGTATTTAATGTTAGATTTTGAAATGTCACTAACGGTGAGATTTGTACTGGCTGTCTGATGCATGCATGATCCTGCAGAAGGAGCTCGGGAGCCCTGAAGGGTCTGCCTGTCAATCATGGCAGTGACATGGAGAGGTTGGGTGAGGGCTTGCTCACTCTCTCTCAGTGGTCGGGAGGTGGGCCTTCAGGGGTGCTCGACCTATAAAAATAATGCTCTGCTATTCCTCAGGTCTGCCCCACTAGGAAGCATAACAACTTTATGGGAAAACCCGATGGGGGGCACGACGGACGAAATTGAAATGGTGGAAATGACAAATGACTGCTTCCTAACGCAATTTGTCAAGGCACCGACTAGAGGGGAGGCATGCCTTGATTTAGTCTTTTCAAATAATGAAGACAGAATAACTAAAACAGAGGTCAGAGAGCCATTGGCAAACTCAGACCACAACATGGTCTCATTTGAAATATTTTTTAAACCCCAAAAAGTAATGACTAAAGCTAAGGTTTACAATTTTAGAAAAGCAAACTATGAAGGTATGAAACGGAGACTAACAGAAGTAGATTGAGTAAAATAGAAAACATCCACAGAAAAAGGGTGGCTGTCTTTTAAAAATGTAGTACTAGAGGCACAAAACAATTACATCCCAAAAGTAGACAAATCTAAATCTAAAACAAAATGGCCAAAATGGTTTAATAGATCAATTAAAAAAAAATATTCAGCGAAAAAAAAAGGCACTTTACAGAGCGTTTAAAAGGGACCAAAAACAAAGCACACAGAAAGAGTACTTGGAACTGCAAACACAAGTCAAAAAGGAAGTTAGAAAGGCCAAGAGAGAGATAGAAATCAATATTGCTAAGGGGCTAAAACCAATTCCAAAATGTTTTTCCAATATTATAACAGCAAGAGAACATTCAAAGAGGAGGTTAAATGTCTAAGAGACACAAATGGCAAAATCATAGATGAAGAAAAAAAAGCAAATATATTAAATGATTACTTTTCACAGATTTTTTACAAAGGAGGACACGGACAACATGCCCCACATGTCGACCTGTTCCTATCCAGTTTTAAATAACTTTAGCATAACAGAGGCAGAAGTGTTAAAGGGACTAGGAGCTCTTAAAATAAACAACTCCCCTGGGCCGGATGAGATCCTCCCAATAGTACTCAAAGAAATGAAAGAAGTTATTTACAAGCCGCTAACCAAGATCATGCAACAGTCTCTTGACACAGGGGTTGTACCGACAGACTGGAAAATAGCAAACGAATACCGATCCACAAAAAGGGAGACAAAACTGAACCAGGTAACTACAGACCAATAAGCCTGACTTCTATTATATGTAAACTTATGGAAACTATAATAAGATCCAAAATGGAAAATTACCTATATGGTAACAATATCCTGGGTGACAGCCAGCATGGTTTTAGGAAAGGGAGATCATGTCTAACTAACCTACTTGACTTTTTTGAGGATGCAACATTGAAAATGGACAACTGCAAAGCATACGACATGGTCTATTTAGATTTCCAGAAAGCTTTTGACAAAGTCCCGCATAAAAGATGAATTCTCAAACTGAACGCAGGGGATTCAAGGAAATGCATGCACATGGATTAGGGAGTGGTTAACATGTAGAAAACAGAAAGTACTGATTAGAGGAGAAACCTCGAAATGGAGTGAGGTAACCAGTGGTGTACCACAGGGATCAGTATTAGGTCCTCTGCTATTCCTAATCTACATTAATGATTTAGACTCTGATATAGTAAGCAAACTCGTTAAATTTGCAGACGACACAAAAATAGGAGGAGTGGCAGACACTGTTGAAGCAGCAAAGGTCATTCAAAATGATCTAGACCGCATTCAAAATTGGGCAGACACATGGCAAATGAAATTTAATAGAGAAAAGTGTAAAGTATTGCATGCGGGCAATAAAAATGTTCATTATAAATATCATATGGGAGATAGTGAAATTGAAGAAGGGAACTATGAAAAGACCTAGGAGTTTATGTTGACTCAGAAATGTCTTCATCTAGACAATGTGGGAAGCTATAAAAAAGGCTAACAAGATGCTTGGATATATTGTGAAAGTGTTGAATTTAAATCAAGGGAAGTAATGTTAAAACTCTACAATGCATTAGTAAGACCTCACCTAGAATATTGTGTTCAGTTCTGGTCACCTCGTTACAAAAAGGATATTGCTGCTCTAGAAAGAGTGCAAAAGAAGAGCAACCAGAATTATCCCGGGTTTAAAAGGCATGTCGTATGCAGACAGGCTAAAAGAATTGAATCTATTCAGTCTTGAACAAAGAAGACTACGCGGCATCTGATTCAAACATTCAAAATCCTAAAAGGTATAGACAATGTCAACCCGGGGACTTCTTTGACTTGAAAAAAAAAAAAAGGACCAGGGTCACAAATGGAGATTAGATAAAGGGGCATTCAGAACAGAAAATAGGAGGCACTTTTTTACACAGAGAATTGTGAGGGTCTGGAACCAACTCCCCAGTAATGTTGTTGAAGCTGACACCCTGGGATCCTTCAAGAAGCTGCTTGATGAGATTCTGGGATCAATAAGCTACTAACAACCAAACGAGCAAGATGGGCTGAATGGCCTCCTCTCGTTTGTAAACTTTCTTATGTTCTTATGTTCTAACTGGAGCTCTGGTCGGAAACTGCGGTCCAGACCCTAATAAAACCCCAGTGTCTGGAGTGAGGAGGAGAGACAGACAGACAGGCAAGACAGGCTGAGGAAGACAGCCGTGCATAGAAGACCAGACAGTCTTAACACTAGCAACGCCACAGCCGCTTTTTGAACGGCTTTTGCAATTCAAATTTACATATCTCCGTGTATGTGAATATCTCATGCATGTCCATTCTTAAGTGTTAATAATATTTGAATTAAATACCCATACGGTATTTCATCTGCAGAATCGTAAAAATGAATAAGTTATAAGCACTTGCTTCTTCAACTGCCAGACTCGCAGTTTATGTGGCATATCGAAATCAATGCAATATAGAAGACAATTTAGTCTGGTCTTTGTAATAAAATAAAAGTCATTGTGAAATAACGTATTATATACTCCTGTCAAGTGCTTAAACACTAATGAAAGTCATTCTGCACCTCATTTATTATTATTATTATTATTATTATTATTATTTTTATTTATTAGCAGTTGTCTAATAAAGGGGTAGCCAGGTTTTTAGACGGAGTGTGGCGGGGGGGTAGCCATGTTTTGGAAGGAGTGTGTGTCGGGGAGGGGGGGGTAGCCATGTTTTTGGAAGGAGTGTGGCAGGGGGGGTGTTTAGCCAGGTTTTTGGATGGAGTGTGGCGGGGGAGGGGGTGTTTAGCCAGGTTTTGGATGGAGTGTGGGGGGGGGGGGTTGTAGCCAGGTTTTTGGATGGAGTGTGTGGCGGGGGCTGGTAGCCAGGTTTTTGACAAGATGTGGCGGGGGGGCTGGTAGCCAGGTTTTGGACCGGAGTGTGGCGGGGGGTAGCCATGTTTTGGAAGGAGTGTGGCGGGGGTGAGGGGGTAGCCATGTTTTTGACGGAGGTGGCATAAAAAAGGGGTTAGCCATGTTTTGGAAATGATGTGGGGGGGGGGGGGGTAGCCATGTTTTGGAAGGAGATGGCGGGGGGTGAGAGGGGGTATATATGTTTTGGAAGGAGTGGTGGGGGAGGGGGTAGCCATGTTTTGGAAGGACTGTGGCGGGGGTGAGGGGGGGCAGCCATGTTTTGGATGGAGTGTGGGGGGGTGTTTAGCCAGGTTTTTGGACCCGAGTGTGGGGGGGGGGGGGTGTAGCCAGGTTTTTGGACCAGGCGTGTTTTGCGTGGGGGGTAGCCAGATTTTTGGATGGAGTGTGACGGGGGTGTAGCCAGGTTTTCGGACGGAGTGTGGGGGGGGGGGTGTAGCCAGGTTTTTGACGGATTTTGGCGGGGGTGGAAGCCATGTTTTTGGACAGAGTGTGGCGCGGGGGGGGGGTGGGTGTAGCCAGGTTTTTGGACGGAGTGTGGCGGGGGAAGCTCCCGGGGCAGGGTGGGGATCCCCGCTGGCTCCTGCGGGGTCTCGCATGGCCACCCTACCTCAGAGCCCCTTTGCTGGCTCCAGTCTTTTGACCGCATACTGGAGCTCCAAGGCAAGAAACGAGTTCACCGGTTCAGAGAGATTAATCTCACCGGGGCATAAAGCAATATTGGGACGGGTACATATTAAATGTGTTCATGGGGATGTGTGCACTTATCCAAAGGTTGATGTAAATTTAAAAATTGGCCAGCAGATCTGATCCGGCCCAGGGGATTTGTTTATTTGAAGAGCTCCTAGTCCCTTTAACATTTCTGCCTCTGTTATGCTAAAGTTATTTAAAATTGGATAGGAACAGGTCGACATATGGGGCATGTTGTCCGTGTCCTCCTTTGTAAAAACCTGTGAAAAGTAATCATTTAATATATTTGCTATTTTTTTTTCTTCATCTATGATTTTACCATTTGTGTCTCTTACGCATGTTTCAGCCAGGGGATAAAGTGCTTCTATTGCTAACTAGTTCGGAGTCTAAACTTCTGGCGAAGTGGCAAGGACCTTACATGCTGAATTGGGATGGTGGATTGAGATCTGCCAGCTGGAGCGACTGGAGAAAAGCACATTTATCATGTAAACCTCTTGAAGCCCTGGTTGCAACAGGATACTATGTTAGTGGCGCAAAAGCAGATGACGTCACAGACCTGGGACCTGATCTCTCTGTGTTGGCCAAAAAAGGGTTGGTACACATAGCAGATCATCTGACACCAATACAGAAATGTCAGGCTTGGGCGCTGGTGGCAAAGTCTTCTGATGTATTTTCTCCCGTCCAGGGGCAGACCTCTCTCTCTCTCTCTCTCTCTCTGAGGAGGAGGAGGATTGTGGGATTACGGGGGGACACAGTGTCGGTGGCGGAATGCCTGCTCACTATCAGTGAGGTGGTAGGAGAAAGCAGCGTCACGCATGAATAAAGGGTTAGTTATTTTTTTCAGTGAAACACAAGCTGTAGATGTGCTGGTGCAGGAAGGATCTGTGGTTAAAGGAAGTCTGGTGATGGTGTCTCCACTAGCTACACCTTTAACTAAGGTGATTCTGTCAAATATGCCCACTTTCCTTAAAAATGAGTTGCTGGAAAGGGAGCTTTCAAGGTATGGAAAATTAACATCCCTGATTAGGTCGATACCGTTAGGATGCAAAGATCCCAAACTAAAGCATGTCATGTCATTTAGAAACAAGGTATTCATTTTATTAAACAATCCTAATGTAGATATTGATGTAGCTTGGACATTTACTGTGGAAGGAAGCAAATGCGTTGTCTTTGCTAGCACTAACACAATGCACTGTTTTAAATGTGGAGCGCAGGGGCATCAGCGTAAAAACTGTCAGAGTAGAGCCTGAGAAAGAACAGGGTGAAACAGGCTGGGAGGAAGTCAGGGATGATCGGGGAGAGCGGGAGGAAGATCCGCGGCAGCCAGAGTCACTGGCAGGGCCAGGAGAACCAACTGAACTAATAGAACAGACAACAGAGACCGCTGGAAATCAAGACTGTGGTGGAAAGAAAAAGGAAAAAAAATATAAAAACACTAGTTACAGATCTTAAAGAAAATGAAAGTGTGTCGGAGCGGAGCTCTGGAGCGGTCTTATTGGACCAGGGGCTCTCTCAGCCCGTCAGCTCTGAAGGAGCGGATGGTGAGGAGATTGGGCTCAGGTCTGATAAGAGACTGAGGTTCGGGTCTAGGAGCCACGGCGCTGCGGGAGTGGAATCTCATGCTGCGGGGGATCCTGACTTGAGTCTCTACCTGGAGCTGCTATGCCTCCCTGTTCAGAGGGAGAGGAGCGCAGCGCTGAGTCTCTACCTGGAGCTGCTGTGCCTCCCTGTTCAGAGGACGAGGAGCGCAGCGCTGAGTCTCTACCTGGAGCTGCTGTGCCTCCCTGTTCAGAGGGAGAGGAGCGCAGCGCTGAGTCTCTACCTGGAGCTGCTGTGCCTCCCTGTTCAGAGGGAGAGAAGCACAGCGCTGAGTCTCTACCTGGAGCTGCTGTGAATCCATCTCTGTCTGACTCACAGGCAGTAGCAGATTTAAAGGGAGAGGAGCAGCTGAAAATATCAGCGGCGGCGGTCAATGACAGTGATGAGGAATATGAGGAGGGGGAGATGGGAGGTGTAGACGGTGGCGAGGTCTCGGACTCTTCGCTGTTCTCCGACATTACTGACAGCCAAACTACCAGGAAAAAACTGTATTCAGTCAACAAAATAAGAGTGTTTTTGGATCAAACAAAAGGTAGGAGAGGCGTAGATATAAAACGGTCGTTTCTAGATTTGAAATTTGTTTTTGAATTCTGCACATATAGCCCTCAAGAAAGCCACAACACAAGAATTAGATCAACCAAAACGGTATAGACTGAAGAAATTCATGCAAACAGTTAGGAAAACGTTACATCAGAAAACCAAAGTATAAATATGTATTTATTTATTTATTTATTTATTTTAAAAAAATGGATAGGTTTTATAGGAATTTTCCAATTTTTACTGTTTGCTTTTTCTTAGTTTTTTTTTAAAACTTTTTAGCCATCATGGACAGAATTAACCTGATCTCTTTTAATGTCAATGGTTGTAGGCAGGATTTTAAGAGAGCACAGTTATTTGAACTTTTAGAACAGAAGAGGGTGGGAGTGGCTTTTTTAGAGGAGACACACACAGACAGAGAGAATGAGGCAGGATGGCTTGCTGAATGGAGAGGGCAGTGTGTGCTGAGCCAAGGAACAAATAACAGCACAGGGGTGGCTGTGCTTTTTCAACCAGGTTTGGAAGTTGACATTTTAGATTTCAAAGAGATAATTAGAGGGAGGCTTGTAAAAGTGAGGACTAAGATAGGAGAGATAATTTATGATTTTATTAATGTTTATGCTCCAGTTATAGGAAGGGATAGAATTGTATTTCTGAATGTTTTAACGCTACTCTTAACAGTACATGATGACGATATGTTAATAGTGAGAGGGGATTTTAACTGTACAGTAGATTTTAATAAGGATAGGAATAGTACTGAACCTCATCCTCCTTCAGCGAGAGAATTGGCTGCTGTTTTAAAGTTCAGTGGCTTGGTTGATGTTTGGAGGAGTCTGCATCCCACCACTCGCCAGTATACCTGGTCACACCGCCTTTCTCAGTATACAGTTAGAGCAAGACTGGACAGAATATACGCACTCAAACACCACCTCAATAAATTCACACAAGCAACAATAATACCGAACAACTTGTCTGACCATCATCGCACTCTGATTACAGTAATTACAGGTAAAGAAATACACAGGGCATCTCAGTGGTATTTCAACACCAAATTATTGCAAAACACTAATTTTACAAAACAGTTTAATGATTTTTGGTTAAAATGGCAAGAACAAAAAAGCC